>JAINEB010000021.1:6255000-7505000 GCA_022840565.1 Eubasilissa regina | reverse complement strand
AATAATTTGGAATCGTTGGAGATAAATAAAGCATGTAAAACTAATCAGGAAATTCTAAACAGCCAACTAAATTTAACTACGAGTGGTTAATAAAACAATGATAATAAATAAAAAATATAAATAATAGATGTCTCATAGAAACGAAGCTGTTTTTTTATAATATTTAGTGGAAAATATATAGAAGTATAGGTAATTATAGGGCTTACTATTAGTATTATTATTACTTATTAGTGTTCTTGGACATATTCTAATATTGCTCATCGCATTTTTCCCCAGGCAAAGCGCCTCCAGTTCAGACGAATTACAACCTTTGTTGGCAGTGCAGTCCATCATATTTTGTTTTTAGCAACTTACCTAATGCACGCCACTGATATTTGTTATGAATCCTCGCCACATTTGACATAGAAGAAATGTTTTTTTTAAATCTGGAAATAAAACTGGTCAACCAATATATTATTTATATTCGTATAATATTATGTACTCACCTTCACACTTTCTAACAATAAATAAATTTGGGCATCTACAAGTGGGCGTTCTTTTAATACATAGACACATAAATAAATTCTTCTTGCTGTCTTTCTATCGCAGATCATGCAATACCATTGTTTAAATACACGAAACAGACAGACTTAAAAAAAAACAATTTTCGAAATTAGATCGATGAGACTACAATCCTGTTGAAATTAAATAACATTAATATAAATAAATTGTCTTGTTATCGTGCGTGTCCGCTTAAAGTCCGTGTCCACGGAATGAGAGACGACGAGACAATCTCAGAGATTTAGTTAAGATAGGTAGAAAGCGCAAATACCCAAACAAATGTACACGAAATTCGATCGGACACGTGTACACAAACGTCACCTAAAATCACCGTAGATCTATTCGATCCACCATTAAACAAGTCATTAAATATTATGTTATTTAAAATCACCCAACTGACGAACTGGCAATGACATTTGACGCGCGACGAGCGTGAAATGAGGCGCGGCATGGCGAATCTCTGAAATATGTTGTGAAAGCTGAGAGTTGCCTTCGAAGAATCTTACGGGAGCAAAACAGTCTCTTAGAGATTGTCTTGAGACATGGGGTATTACAGCGGCGATAAAGGACACTATACCGAGGTCGTACAATGAAAATTAGCTATGAATACAAGTCGTATCTGAGAAATAAGTTTATAATATTGAATAATTGGAATAATCCTATATATATAATTTATTTGGGTGCGTCCGTCCAAGTCAGATGAATTCACGTAAAAATGTGAGATTATCACGTCGAACAAATATATACATACATACAAATAATTTTGCTATTCGATTCGTTAATTTTTTAAGTAAATTAAAGATTGTAAGAAATATTATTATTTCGTCAATTTATTTGAGTTGAAAGTTAAAGTGAAAAGTGTACCAACCCCCAGTAGCAGTGTTTTATATACAATAAGAAATTAAAACATTTAAATAACAGAAAAAATATTCAATGCACATTGCCATCTAGTGATCATTTTTAAAATCACGGTTGGATCGTTATTACAATCAAAATATTTCATTGCTTATGTATGGAAAATGTACGCGCCTATAGCAATTGACTCATTAATTTAACCGTTAAATGAGACTTTTATATGGTGAGAATATTGAAGCGCCAGATGTAAACCAACCTTTAAACTAAATAACATAAATTAAGAATTAATTTATATTAAATTAAATAACAATAACTTTGTATGAAACCACGAAATTTATTATGCGTCAACCGGTTTCGTTTATCTCAAGCTTCATCGGGACGTATTTGAAACTAATCATAAATACAAAAAGAGTGCACTTATATATACATAAAGATGGAGATAGAATATAAAATTACACGTGAAAGAGAGAGACAGAATTTTTTGTATTTATGATTAGTTTCAAATGCGTCCTGGTGAAGCTTAAAATAAACGAAACCGGTTGACGTATAATAAATTTTGTGATTTCATACAAAGTGATTGTTATTTTATTTAATATAATATGTCAAACCACAAAGTGGTTGCTTTCTACGAAAATATAAGAATTAATTTTGTAACATATAATGTACACCTTATATATTTTATAAATCATAGCCTAACTATTTATGAGGGATATTTTTTATAGATTTTAATGAAAAATCGAATAACACCGTAATTTTAAAACTATACAAAGTATATATGTAAAAAGAAACGATTTTAATTTTATGATTTTTTTTGCAAAAGAGGCAATTATGCACCATTGGGGCGATGTCTGCTTTTAAAAAAAAAATACTATCCAAGTATACAACTTTTCACAGATTTTAAAGTACCAAAAACAGTAGACATATACAAAAAAAATCGATAATTCAAATTTTCAAAATTAAAAATCAATTAAATTTTAGAAGCAAATTCCGATCTACAAGATATAGAGATCAAATTGATATCCCAAAACTAAAATATACCGCAACTCAAAATCAATATTTTTATCGAGGTATCAAATTTTTTAACAATCTCCCCATCACAATTAGAAAAATTGCGGACTATCATAAATTTGTAACTGAAGTAAAAAAAATATGTACACAGACTAACTGAAACATTAATTAACTCGAATATACTCCTTCTCTATACACGAATCTTACTCTCATAGAGAAGAAACAAATGTTAAAATATATATGTCCACTGATTATTGAAATTGTATTATATTTTTAATATTAATAAAAAAAAAGAAAAAAATTTCAATCGTTCCGGACAGATTTGGGTGCGTTCTACAATAATTCAATGGTCAAGTAAACTTGTCTACACTGAGGGGACTCTGGCGAACAAACGGACCCAAGGATGGATTATTGTGAAGTTTACTGAGCGGAGTGAAATTTCATGTCTCGGCTTTGGCATGACTTCTAGAAATGTGTCCGAAATCATTGTAAAGGCTCCCATTCACGACGACACTCGTAACGCAAACTTTACTTTGATAAAATATTTTAGCCGCCACCGGGATTCGAACCAGGATCTTTTCCAATTCGAGAAATGCGATATCCAATCACACTACGTCAGCCTTGTAAATAGTCTATTTCAAATTGCTCCATCTTATGTTATGTTTATTTGAAAGCTACATCACATTTTTATTACGAATACCCACTTTGAAAAATAATCGCTATGAGACGCCAAAGATTTTTTAATTTCATTTTTTTAAATTTTTGGATATACTTCAATACAACTCATATATATTTTAAAGAGAACGCAATATTATCTGTGAAGTTGGAATTTTTTCAAAATATAATTCTGTTATATTTTATTACAAATTATATACATACAGATAAACCCAATTTATCGAAAAAATATTTTAGCTGCCACCGGGATTTGAACCAATATCTCTTGCTATCCGGGGACGTGCGATATCCAATTACACAACGTCAGCCTCGTAAATAATGGTCGGCAAATTTTCGAACTTATATATTGCAGTTTTTTCAAATAGATACATGTTATTTTTTCGATGAATTAAGTTTATATATCTAATTGATGCACTTCATTTGTATTAAAATATCACATTACATTACAATTTCACAAATAATAATGTGTTCTCTTTAAAATATTTTAGAGTTTACAAATTATAATGTGCCTATAATTTTATTTTAGTTCTAACATAGATATTATGGCCCGCATACACGGTTTATATTTTTACGAGATTTCCTACTTGAGATCATTTTTCCGCGAGTTGTCTCCAAAGAATCCTTTGGAGACAACTCGGATTTCAATGTAGGTACACCGCGTATACACCAAGTCTCAGAGATTCATCGTTTCGCGCTTTACATCACGCTTGTTGTACGTTAAACGTCAAATATCAGACCATTATCTAGTTGAGGTAATTTGAACCTTCTCAGCAGCAGTTAAAACGAAATAAATAATATAATTTACTGCCTTCTATTTGCCTTTTAATTTTTAGTATAAATAGCTGTAGGTATCTATGATTCTAGATGACGCTTGAATGCATACATCGAATCTCGCTGTCTAATCAAACGCAATGTACAGAGGTTTGTCTCTTTATCTTATCGTGTCTCATTCCGCGGGCTATTAAATATAATAAATAAATTTTATTTTCTTTGCAACATAAAATATTTAATTTGCGTATCTTCAATAGGTATAGATTTAGGTTATGCTGCTGCTAATGATATACAATTATATATAAAATATGTACTACATATTATACATAGGATTATGAACTTTCGTTCAACCAACGTCTTACCATTTATTTATTTGCAATTTTTGAGTACTATTCAATGTTTTTAAAGTTTAAGTATTAACGTTAATAAAGTTAATAATACTTTCTTGCCCATATAAAAATAAATTAAAAAATGTATTGACGGTTTTTTAGAACATTTTTTATGATTGTACATGATTCTTTTACTATTTGAAAATACTTCATAGTAAGATAGTAAAATTTGCAAATTAGTAAAAGAGGAAGTAGACACTTCAATGATTTGCACTCAGCTGTAAGCCGTGCTGAAAACCTATCAAATGTTATTCTGTTAAAAAAAAAACAGCATAGATGAAGACTTCTTACAAAACGGATCAGCCGTAAGGAATTTTTAATTCAGTAGGTAGCCATTTGTGTGGCTTGAGTAGGACGATAGCTTATATAGCAATTTTAATAGGACAAAAAGTAGCATAGGACGACTACAGTGCTACCGCTACAGCGGCGGGATTGTCGTGGTAGTTTTTAGAACTAAGAAATTAAAGATTCTACTGGTGCATGGCTGGCGCTAGTGTAATTATAATAAATCGTGCGTTTACAACATATGAATTATTTAATTTATAGTAATATTTGAATATGTCCAAGAACACACAATCACTGGATTTTCATCTACAAATGAATGATCAAATTTAGTCAGTAGATGGCGGTAGTGTAGTGGTACTCGAAGTGAGTCCACATATTAACATATAATTTTTAAAAAATTATTAGATTTGGAGATTGATGGGTGAGAATGGCGAACGTTATATTTATGTAATAATATTAATAATAATAATAATGTGTTTATTCCAGCGTGATCAGGTTTTTTTTTAACTCGATTCGCCATAGAGATTTTACATATCATGTTATATATTAAGGTTATAAAATAAATATAATGCTATGAAAAAGAAAATCAAGGAAAATATATAAAGTGATCACTTAAGCCAACCAAAAACCTGTAATTACCCATACTTTCATATATTTCCATTGAATATAATAAAAAATAGCTTCGTCTCTATGAGATACCTATTATTTGTTTCCCAGATTTTTTGCTTGTACGTAGTGCACACACGCCCCTGGATGTAAGTGCTATTAGTGATTACACCAGATGTTGTCAAACTAAAATATTCATCAATGGAATTTTCTAGACGAACATAAACAAAATTAAATAAAAAACGTACATCCAAGTGCGTGAATTAAGTGTTAAAAATTAAATATTTAAAAAAGATGCCCCCTCCCGAATTGACAAAAGTCCATTCCGATGCGAACCTAATCCGTTGTTAAGACCACAGCGGTACTCTGTAAAGTTACCCCCTACCTCCGGGCTCCCGAGGGTCAGACTAGACCGCCATCCCGAGGGATCTCGGACCGGGATAAGCCGGGAGAGTGGTGACAACCCTGATCCGAACAACTTGTTACAAAGCCGACTTGAGAATGGTTTTTCGCAGGTTGTTGTCGGTACTGAAGATGTTTTTCATCGAAACAATCCAAATTCGTCAACAATGTAATAGCAATTTTTTAAAACGTGGTTTTAATCGCAACGATTGCAACAGAATTTAAATTTCAAACTAAAAAGGAAAAAATGTACCGGCAAGCATGGTAAAGTGCAACAAAATGCAAATGAATTTTGTGGAATAATCTAGTTTATAGCTATTAGTCCGAACGCAAACCCTCTAGCAATTGCAACATCACAATTATCATAAAACGAGCTAACTCGTCCATAAATGTAATTGTTTTGGAAGATATCTTTAAAAATATTGAATTGTTATAAAAACAAAAATTACATTTTAATAAATGTGATTTTCCATTATTAGAACTTCATCACATTTTTCAACCAATTTGTTCAATAAAACCATTACTAAATGTGTGACGTATCTATGGTCGACGTATACGTGTGCGCGCGTAAGGTTGGTACGATTGATCGTGCGAAAGAGTTAAATGCAGATAGGCCGCCGTCGGGTCTCTCTGCTCCGAACCGCGATCAAATAAACATCTTGATTATATTGTATATGTACGTGTCTAGAATAAATACTATTGTTAGCTCGATATTTAGTATTATTCCGATAGCACTACCCAGCACGCAAGATTAACAGGGATATCACAAAAAGAAAAGTATTTTACCAACTACAGTGGAACTTCTATATTCGTCATTAATCCGTTTCCGAGGGTCTGACGAATATAGAAACAGTAACTGGAATTCAATTAATTCGATTGCAGCACCCAAAAGTAGTACACAAATAAATCATTTTTTTGTCAAAACTCTACCTTTATTGTCAATACAATAATAAAATTCTCAATAGAAGACACGATGGTATAAGTGGAAGAGGAGGAAAGTTACTAATGTTTAGAAGAAGACAATTTAAACATCAGATATCTCTAATTCTGGGGATGGTTTTCGATTTCGATTTAATAAAGAAGTTGCCCGATGTTGCCTAATTCTGTCTGTTTTTTAAACATTCACGAAGTAGTCAATCACATTACTATTGAATCCAATTATGGCAACATTTATTCGCCATTTTTCGACCATATTCTGCGTTTTAGACAGCATTGCCGCGCGACAAATATAGAAAATAATTAAATACTAATTTAATATATTAATTATAAATATATACATTAAATTAGTATTTTAAAACATCACAGACCGTCTGTTCTGAATAATTACAACTTCACAACAAGAATGTGTTCTCCTTAATAGAAAATATTAACGGATATGGAAACATTTGTTTATTATCAAAATGTGACGAATATCGAACCAGACGAATATATGGAGCTGACGGATATGGAGGTTCCACTATATTAGTCTGATCAATACCTCATTTTTGAACACATTGATACAACTTATATTATTAAAAAATTGATTTTACATGTATATATTTATAATCAATACATTAAATTAGTATTTAAAACATCACAGACCGTCTGTTCTGAATAATTACAACTTCACAATGAGAATAATATAAGTTGTATCAATTTGTCCAAAAATTTGATAAAAATGAATTGATAATTCTGGCGTCTGTAGTCGGTTTACTCAATGGTATTTGAGATTCCGTAAAAACAATGTAGATGGCTTTCAAATAATGGTACGACAGATGTATTCATTTGAAAAAGTGTAACATGTAGGTTCGAAAATTTGTCATGAAAAATACTGCCGCTATAACACAATTAGTAGTGTACTTCCCCGGATTGGAAATAGAGATCCAGGTTCGAATCGTCGTTGAAATAATATAAATGATTTATCTACTGGTACTAATATTATTTGTTTATATGGGTGTATTGGTGATGGTCCAACCCTCTCCCGGCAGTAATCCACGACTCAATGCAGCAGCGAGTGATTTTACAAGCTCTACATAATATAATTGATTTAGCGCCACAGTTTCTCGTAATGCTTTTAATATTATAATGTTGTTATTCTAGACTCTTGTTGCACACAAGTCAGGGGTTCAGGGGTTCTCCCCCACCCCCGGGGTTCAGGGGATCTCTCGGGACGCTCCGTAATGTGCACAATCATAGTTGTATACTTTGTACGGCTAATTCGTTTGTAATGGCATTTTTCAGCGGTAGACAACTGGGTACTTTACATTTTTTTGTTACACATCTTACACACTCGTTTATAATTTCCTCATGTCCGTTCGTTAGTCTGTTCACGTCACACAACAACGTAAAATAAATATATATTGATTAACGTGGCACCACAAGACAGAGAGTTGCACGGCACCACAAAACAAACATGATTATATCATAAGAAATTGCACTGTTATCGTGACAAAGTTTGCTGTGTTATTTTCGTTGTTTTTTTAATTTTTTTAAGATCAAGTAGTATATTAATGAGTTATTTCTAGTCAAAATATAATTGCCAAATACATTATTTGAGTCATTTTATGGAATGTTTTTCAAAATATGCAATCTGGTTAATTTCGTAACCTTTTGATACTTAAATGAAATACTGGAAAATATCTTGGTAACTAATTTTATGTTGATTATGCATATCTCCTGTTTTCAAAACACAACTGTACAACCGCCTCCGAATTCGGTACAACAACTCACACAGAATACTGTTCGGGTTGGCGCATTATTGTAGCGCATCTACAATGTTTACCGAAGGCCGTGTACGTGGATTCCTTCCACTTCTGAGACATCGAGTCGCTGGCGTAAAGCTGCGGCTGGAGCTCAGCACCAACTATCTAGTGCAAGCGGCGCTTTCATGGAAAGCTGGTTCCCTGATCAGAGAATGGCAACGACCACAGAATAACTATAGATACAATAATAACCGTGACTGAAATGCATAACTGTGTGAATTTTTTTTTTCTGTTTTTATTAAACGAGTGTTTAGCTTAGTTTGAAAATATTAATGCAGCACGTACTGCGTGCACGCGTATCTATCGAAAAAAAAAAACAATGTGAACCTAACCAAAACTAATTTTTTTATTATAAATTTTTTATTAATTATAAATATATTCATATAATATAAATTTTACATGTATATATTTATAATTAATAATTTTTTTCCCTACGACCTCGGAAATTCTAGAGTCTATTGTATCTATATGGTATCAGTTGCAAAAATGAAATATGTTATCAGGTTGTCGACTCCTTCACCAAGTGCAGTGGTCCCGTGTCTCCTGGCGGGTGAACTAATCGTATCACAATCCCCTCAACAAATAATATTTGGGTTAGGTCTGTCCAATCGCTCTTCCGACGTCATAATCCGACGGTTGACTAACAATTGTGCAGCTCTCCGTATCCTCATTGTCGCCAGAGACGCTGTGTCGTGCAGCCCCGTGTAACTGCAGAAGTGCAGCTTGCAATATATGTCTATAGTACAAATGTATGCACAGCGGAGTTTGTAAACTATCAAATAACGAATTCTTAGATTACTTACCCCCCTCCTCCATTAATCTAACCACAGAAAAATGTACAATATGATGAAAAAGTAATCAAAATATACATTATACTTGTTACCTTGGTGAATGTACATTTTATAAACATTATATTTAAAGTTTTGATACTTTTTAGAAATTCACGTCCCGTTAATTAAGTAAATAATTCATTTTTAATAGTGATGGGCTCAAAATCACGAACCACGAGTCAATCACTGATATCTTTAAATCACATTCAATATCAGCGATTGAATTATCTGGGAATATCGCGATTCATTTTTTAATTTTATTCACCAAATTGTTGTGAACCGTGATTCGGCGCATGTTCATGTTTGAGATGCAAATATTCATGAAAGAATGACGTTATAATTCGTGATCAACGGCGATTTATTAGATTCTGCCAAAATCTTTTACGTATTTGACCCGGAACGCTGAGAATTTGACCCGAAAAATGAACTCAAATTTTTTTAAGCGTTAGCGAGCATGCTATAATATGTTTTTTTATTCTTATGATATCGTGCGGCGCATGCGTATTAATAATGAATCTGTGATCACAGACACAGTTTCCAATCACTGATATTATCGAATACCAATCACAATCACACCAGTCAGTCGAGAGTAGCATTTTTCCTCATCCCTAATTTGTGAATTCAGTACCTACCTAAAAGCTTTGATTTATAAAAGTAACATATACGTAGTACCTACCTATAAATAAACAGGACAATGTCAAACAAACGTTTTCTAATGAATTCATTATGAAAATATTAAATATCTATGTTATAAAAATTTCAAATCAAATGTATCAATTAAGAAAGATGTACAAAAGAATATACATATTTATATTCCTAAAAATATTTAGTTACGGACCCGGATAAGAGATGCCTCATTTATATTTATATAATTCGAATCTCAAATTTGTGGAACTTAAATCTTTTATTTTTATTCACAATTACATTCACAATTAAAATTACATAAACAAAAAAAAAAACGAGACCCACGAAGTGTCTCGCCAGACGCGCGGTGTGCGGGTTCATTATTACAATTAAATTAATACAATTATACATTTTTTAAATTAACAAAAACAGAGCATCTCTTTGGGTAGATATTTTCAATTGCCAAAGCAATAAATAAAAAATTGAATTAAATAAATAATACACATCTAGTACCTACCTATATAAAATATTAAAATGCTAAGCAACGACAAATGAGATTTTAAAATGTCAAAAATAAATTTAATATAATTTAATTCCATCCTGCCTTCCCGGTAAACTGTACACTTGACACACACACTTTCACAATATTTACGTATCCATAAGAGTACTAATTTCGGTGGACTATTATTATTTTTGTACTCCCAAGGTTTTAAATTATATAAGGTATATAAGATCTTTTAATATTTTGAGCAGTAACTGTGCGGTTACACATTTTGACTAATTTTTTTTAAAAAGCTACACGGAAATGGAATATATCTATCATCAATAATTGTATTATTCTCAAACCATACTGTGATAATAGGACAAATTTGATGATCGAACTGTTCGGTATTGGTATCCGAAATAACGAAATTCTGGTACTTGTTTTCTACGTAGTGAACTCAGTGCATATATTGTGCATTTAGTGCTTATCGCGAGTGCATTTAAACTAATTAAATATACCAGTATTTAATTGTCATTTGACAAATACCGAGCCAATTGACAGCCGAACGAATATGTCACATCGAACGCGAGTGAGGTTGGCGAATTCTGCAACCAATAAGAGTCAAGTAGAAATCTTCGCTTCGACCAATTAGGAGCCCCAATAGTGTTGACATAACCGTAGTTTGTTCAACCCGATTACCTATATACAGAAATTGACAAATCATTCTGAATTATTAATTAATTAATGAATTTTAATGAGTTCAATAAATGATGCATTCTCTCGCGTGTGCTATCGGCGTTGGTGCTGCCTTGAGGTCGCATCTGGAACCTTATTTTACTGTAGTCTGTACAAAGCCCTGTGCATAGACGGAAAAGTCTGCAAAATAACAGAGAGTTGTCTCGGACCACCTTCGCCATTGGACCACGCTCTGGTACTGTGCAATGCCACCTACACCTTAAACAACACCACGCACAGGCCTCTGCCGTGGCTAACCCAAGAAACCACAGCAGACGCCATCCTCTTGACGAGAGACCGCCGAAGAAGAATTTTATGATTATCAAAATCACCTACGACGTCTCCTAGGACGAGGTTCGAATATGATATCTGTTTATGACATCACGCTAGCTGCTAATTTGATACGATTACATTATGTCTACCGCAATTTACACAACTTTGAAAGAAAAATATCAGCATGTCGCATCTCTCAACTTGTTATGTGTACTCGTACTTGATAATAATAATACATTTATTAAGTTCGCTTTTTACATGTATTATATTATATACTTATTTTTTATTTATTATCTTTGTTTTATTAACCAAACGAAAATAAATATATTCTTAAATATATAAATATATTAATAAATATATTTATATATTCGAAAAATATTGTTACTATGCTACCGAGATTCTAACCTGAATCTCTTTTCCAATCCGGGGAAGGTGCATTACCAACTATGCTACAGCGACATAGTATTTTAAACGATTAGAAAGTATGCCATAAATAATAGAACGTTAGACGTATTCATTTGAAAAAGTTTAACATATTGGTTCGAAAATTTGTCGTCAGACATACTGTCGCTGTAGCATAGTTGGTAACGCAACTTCCCCGGATTGGAAAAGAGATCCAGGTTCGAATCCCGGTAACGCAACAACAATAGTTTTCGATATAATTGATTTTATATGTATATCTTTATAATTAATACATTCATCACAGACCTGTGTTCTGAATAAACTTCACGTAAGAATGTATTCTCCTTAATAATAATGTAAAAAATATTAATCTGTTAAAGACCCCAAGAAAATGGCCCAACTTTATTTTCTGTTTCTGTTTATTTTTTATTTTTTTAACGAAAATTTCATGGTTTAACTTAGAAGGAATTGGAAGTAAGATTAAGAAAGGATCACTTAGGTGATTTGGTTATATGGAACGGATGAATGAAGAGAGAATGGTTAGAAAGATATATGATGCAAGTGTTGATAGCACCAGAAGTAGAGGACGTCCGCGGAAGACTTAGCATGACCAGGTAAACCAGATACTAGTAGAATTGTCCTGTTAGAAGCTTCAATAATCGGCGAGATTGTATGAGAAGATGTATGAATGTGCTAGAATTATGTGTCAGAACAGAAGAGTGTGACGCTCTATTCTCTCTGACTACCGCCGCGGGGAAACGGCGTGATGGTAAGTAAGTAAGGAATTGGAAGTAATGAAACGAAAAAAATAAACGTAAAAACAATCTTAATTTTATCTTATCTTACAAAATGTGAAGTAAAGTATTATTGTTTGGAAGGGGACTCCTTCCAAACAATAATACTTTACTACACATTTTCCTTGAAGTTGCTAAGGTTTCTATCTCATGAAAAACCAATCCTACGATATTTATTTCTTCTTGCGTAATGTTACTGAAACGAGACATAGCATTATCATTAAACAGATTTATATCACGATTTGATAAAGTTTTATCAGTGTGAAATTTCTCCTCAACACTTTGCACCTCACTCCACTAGTCGCACATTTCGTGGATCGAGGATCTAGAAACATCTTCCATTCGATCATCAATCTCTGAAAAAAACATTTCCTCCGTCACCATCTTTTGCTGCTCGTTCCAGTTCTTCCGTAGTGAGTTCTGAGGCTGCCTGCCTGTTCGTAAACCGAAATTCTGTTCGCAAACTGAAGCATTTTTTCGTCAGGATTTTGTCAGTAAAACAGAGCCGTTCGTAAACCGAGGATCCACTGTATTGAATTGACGAGTTTCTTCTGCTCAGACCTCGGTGAAACATGCCGCGTCCGTCCAGCCTGGCTAACTCTCTCCCGGAGACCCGGCCTCGCTCGATAGACTATGAGCCGGCGAGTAGAGAAATGAATGATCAACTAATTGCCTAAAGAAACGCCGCAACAATTATGCAATGTCATTAATTTCTTAATAGCCGTGGTGATGGCTGGAGTCTGGTTTGGCTTGCATATTTCTTCGTTCCTGGAAGCCTCTATTGTTAGATCACTGGATACGTGTGCTCGGTGTGACTCCGACACACCGTCACCATGAAACATGGATACTATGTACAGAACGGTACCGAATATGATACTTAACTATCCAAAAAAATCATTTTATTTTAAGGAGATATTGTGGATATAGAAATGTTTATTAATTGTTGTGCTTAAAAATACATTAAGACAGTTATGAGAATAAAATGTTAATACAGTTTAAAAAACTGAGATTTTACAACTAATTAACAATAGAAAGAATAAACAAGCTATTAAAACTGTCACGTAGGTTGGTATCAGTGGCGGTCGGTGACTTTTTGTAGAAGGGATGCTGAATAACAAGTTTATACCTAAATACTATCAAATGTACAAACATAATGTATAATCAAAAGATATTCAATATTTCAATAATTCGGCTTCAAGTATTCAAGCTAAACTGTCAAAAATGCGTCTCGCAACTAAATTCCTCCTTAAAAGCTCGCTTTATAATATGTATGCTATTTTGTTCATTGTATGTTGGATGCTGTTAACGAATGCGTATACAGTATTCGAAGACCTTAACAGACAGAACTGAATTTCGAATACTTTCAAACTTTGTGGATACGGAACGAGTGATAGAATCCACCGTTGCTGGTATCTGTGTGTTTACGCGATTCATAGGTGTTCGAAAGTTGAGAATGTTTGTATGTTATGACTGATCTCTAAAGAACGAATTTATTTGCAGCTGTCCTGTTTTCGACTAGAAACAAAATGTCCAAAGCTTTTTGACTCTAGAACACAATGGATGCGTGTGTGAAGCGACTGTGCCTGGTAGGTATCTGGTTTTATGTATATATTTAAAATTATTTCACTGTAAAGGAGACATATCATATATCGTATCGTACGATGATCTAGATATTATATGGTACTAAGCGTAACGAAACCATTATCAAGCTTTGTTTCTAGCTTTCTCTGACTGTCTGTGTCAGTGACTTCGCCTATACATATTGGTTAGAGCCTATGAGTGAGGAATCGATGGCATCAGAACAACCTGATATTAATTCCTGTAAGAAGTTTCAACAACCTGATGAACATGCCTTTAAACATATATAAAAGTAAGGCAAGATTTTTCAAATTACTGAAAACATGGCAATTACGGTATATTCTTGCAAGAAAATGGTTGATTTTTGCTTTATTAACTTCAATATTTTCTTTCAAAACTATAAATTCATAAATATTACTAAATTACTTTTAATACTTACCTCCTAAGGTCAACGTTACACATAGCACATTGCTGGCCGAGCTCCGAAGCCCTCTGAAGTTCACAACATCGAGGAAATCAAAATTTTCAATAATCTGCCGTGCCGATTTGTAATTTCTTCAGAAATTTTCAGTACATTAAGCTTGACAAGTCGTTGTATTGTCGCGTAATGTCAGCAAGGGCGGTCACCCCCGGGACGAGGGATGCACCCCAAAACCGGGGGTATCACATGTCTCAAACGAAGCGAAAGTTGTTTTTGATTTGATTATAGTATTTCAGCTTTGACGTTTGCACTAGATGTGGCGATATGAATAATTATTGTTCATGTTTTCGGTAAATACATACTCAACTAGTCAAAATAGAAACGCGATCAATATTTTATGTTTTATAACTGTATTATTATATATTTTATTTTATTTTGACTATTAGATATTATTAATTATTAAGGAGAACGCATTTTTGTTGTAAAGTTTCATTTTCAAAACATAGTTCTGCGGTTTTCAGATTAGAAGCCATTTTTATAATGAATAACATTTTTTTATATATCACCTCCAGATGTTACTTTTCCCAGTTTGGGATGAAGACAGAATGTGACAAAATATATTAAATTAATCAACTAGAAAGATATACAGACAAAAATCTACATATCTTGTTGCTACCGGGATACCCCCGTAGTTACAAAATTAATCAAATGAATTTATTTATTTATTTCTAGCGTTTCCTGTCAGGTTTTATTCTAAGGTATTTGAGATACATTGTAATATAAAGTTGATTGCTTTTAAAAAAATGGATTAAGTGATGTATCAATTGGAAAGATTACGGAACATACTTATATGTTCAAAATTTGTCGAAAACATATTAGATTGCTCTAGCGAAATGGTGAACACGCTTCTTCAAATAGGAAGAGGTCTAGGTTCGAATTCCGGTAGCAACTGAATACTTTTTCGATAGATACATTATTTTCTGTATATCTTTCTAGTTATATTTCAAAATTTTCGTGATTACCTTTGTGGAAGTCCATCGTAATTGTTTAACTTTAATAAATTATAAAATAATAAATTATTAAAATAAAACACAACGTTGTTTACTTCACACTACACTTTATTTGAAAATTAAAACGTTTTCGACGCTTAATGCGTCATCTTCAGTAATAAACTAAATCTTTAATCTAGAAGATATGGGGGGGATATGAGAGCGGTATTGGGGAGAGGGGGGTTTCGGTGAAAAGTGAAAGTGGTAATTCTATTTCTATTTGTTTAATTTCATTTATATTATAATTATTAACGTAGACAGTTAAAAGTAATGTTGGTAATCCTAATCCTTTAATGTTTAATTAAAAAAATTTATAACTCTGATAAAGTTTATCGGTGAATTGTTCTGTCATTTATTAATAATTTAGATGCAGGACTAAAACTTAACCTTGTAATTTGCATCTGTAAATAATTCATAAGTTCCGAGTTAGGATACTGGAATTTTTTTATGCTGTTTTATAAAGTACCGGAATTCCTACACAATTTAAAAAATAAGTTAGGCACAAATTTAGGAAAACAAGTTAATCGTTAATGAAAGTCTTATCACCATATATATTTAAAAAAAAAAAATCTGTTTATATACCACCTATATATGAGTACGTCCTAAATGTTACGAGACTAGAGCGACTACGCAGCCGAAGACCATATCGTTACCTAAGCAGCTACACCATATACCTAAGAATCATTTACTTTACAAAAGAGAGACATAACTAATTTTAAATGATTTTTATAAAATTACTGAAGTATTATTTACCTTTCTAGAATTGTAAACAGGAGCAGATTCTTTCTAAACTTAGGTACGACTCACTTGACTTGTGCGCAGTTGACAGGGAGGTTACAGACGATATGTGTTGATTACATTTCTTTGATTTGCACGCCCCTAGCGGACGCTATCGTGAAACTAAAGATATACAACGATTCCCCGCAAAAATTTAAATCCAATTGGGTTAGATCGGTCGGTACATTAGTAGCAGTGGGGTGTCGCGCGTTTTTGATGCGAAAAGTCTTACTCACATACAGCGTAGTATGACAATTAAAAAATACAATTTCACACACAAGTTCAACAAAAGAACGTGCAAAGTTGAACAAGTTATATTTCGACAAGCTTCGCCAAATTTTTTCGCCAACCCTGCATAATTTTTTGCTGATACGATTGTCTCTAATCGGCAAAGTGCGTGGACACGTGTTCGGGTCGAGAGTGTCGAGACGCGTGTCGGAAGAAGTCAAACGAATGTCTGCGGCTTAAGATTGAGCACGCGAGAATGCGATCCAATTGTATAATATTATATTTCAACTCGTGAAGTGTGATTCGTTATTTTTTTATTTCCACCGCATAGCAACGAACCATTGGTAATTTCACAGCTGGCACTGGGAGAGTGCTCTCGAATATTTGTAATGGGATTATTAACAATAATCGAAACACTTCAATGCTGATCGTTTCGTGGTTTAAATATAAATGTTTTTTATTCACGCCTGCCATGACAGTTACACTGTATTACAGTTGAACGTCTTATGATTGTGTGGTTAGGCCATGCGGATCTAACGAGTGAGGAGAACAGAGACATTTTTAAAAATAATTTCTGTTAAATAATCCATATGTTATGAATGAATTTTGGCGATCTTTGATTTCGCGGGCTTTCGCTGCACGGAGCTACATTTTTTTTTTTTTTTTTTAAATAGAGATGTCACATCAATATTCTTACTATTTTCAAACTAAGCTAAATTCTTGTGCTATGAAAATAGGACTAACTTGCCGGTGTCCTGGAACGACCACTACACCAACAAGCTAGTCATTGTTTTATGATGATAAAATTTTTACTAGCCAGTTTATACTGTTTCCTTCTAACGAATCCACATAAATATGCTCCTCAATTGAATACACATATTGAATTTGACAGGATCTAAATGTACGAATTGCGCAAACGCCGGGTCGTGTGTCCCGCGGAATAGTGGGGGAAAATAAGGAATCGCGGTACAGGATGAGGTTGGTGAGGAGATAGGGGTTCTAGTCGAAGGACCAGTGATCTCGGGAACCGGGATTCGGAAAGAATGACGTCACCGTAATTCCTACAGTCGCCGCCGAGATCACACAAATGGCACACAGATGAGCCGATCTCCGATCCTAATGGAGTACGGCGATGTCACAAGTTCACCCACGGCACACAAAATCATAAAATACAGTGCCGGTGCCCCGGAGCTGAAATGTCCACACCGTGAATGCGATCGCGATGTTGAGATCGAACAAATATCGGTCAAGTCGTCGTCTGCTGACGTCAAGATCACAATTCACACTTACAAGACGAGCATGAGGAAATGCGTGGATGGGAATTTGGATGCGGAATTGTGTCAATAACATCGGTTGCGGCTGATTCGAAAAGACACACCAAAACTGTGTTTACGAATTCGGAACACATATTAATAACGTTTTGATCTCGCAATGTACTGTATAAATTTTAATTAAAATTTATCTATAACAAAACTGCAACGCTCATAATAACTGTGCTACTAACATTCTTCGAAAGGTTCATATTGCTTCAGAACTGCTAGCAACGATTCGTCCTTTTTTATTAACTTTCAATTTTCGTAACTTGCTAAATGTTTTGTTTTGCCATGTTCTTTACTTTTGCGTTCAACTGTCAATAATATATACATGCGTGATTAAGACACTCGCCTAGTGATCCAGTGGTCGGGTATTCGAGCCTCATTCCGGGAGACCATCGAGTTTGTCCTATTTTCATAGCACAAGCGTTTAGCTTAGTTTGAAAATAGTAAGAATATTAAAGTGACACGTATGCTATGTACGCATCGTTATTATTTTTAAATTTTTTTTTCATACGAATCGTTTTCTTCCAAATCAAATAATAATTATAATCAAAAATGAAAAAAAAAAAATTGTGTTTTTATATTAGAAAAAAATTATACTTGCGATTGGTTCAAATACTTAACCACGAATAATAATATAAGTAATAGGAAAAACAAAAACAAGTTTAAGTTTCTTGTCAAAACCCTCTATAATTTGAGTACTTAACTTCCAAACAGCTCAATAATGAAACTGACCGAGAGTTTTTAGTGGTATTCCACTGGCTTGTACCAAACAAGATCAAATAATGTGAGTGACAAACACATTTAAAATACACATGTTGAGTTTCAGACACCTCTATAAGTGGTATAAAGTAACAAATTCCTTTATAAAAATTACTAATTTCGTAATTTCTCAAAATCGGCAACATATATGTGATTTTTTTTTTGTGTTTTGTATTGTAATGATAGGATGCACCTTACCATCAAAATATCTAATATAGAATTCAGATGAATTAAAAAATGTTAACGTTTTTCATGAATACTGAATTTTTTTTTAAATACGTTATAGAGCGGTTTAAAAATAAACGAATAATTGTCAAAAAAAAAAAATAGCAGACAAAACTGTGATTCCAACGTACTGAATCTCCAAGTATTACTGGCATGTGTTTAATGCATACGAGCTATGTGTTGCCGGAAAAAATACCGGAGTCTGCGACCCTGATAAAGGCCCTTTTTTGGGCCGTAGAGCACAAGGCTCACTGGCGGACCTGATGAAGGCCTTTTCAGACAGGAGTGCTGGCGGGGTAATTTATCAAACAGAAAATGGGTGCCGTAGACTATAACTTTGTTTATTCTACTGTATCCACGGCACCCTGACAAAAACAAAAACGGTAATAGGCGACGTACCGACGGGTGGGTGAGTGTTTATTGTGCTTCCAATCCTGCGGCACGTTGCACAAAACAAACAACAATTTTATTCAATTATCAGCAAAAAGAAGTTAGTCAATAATGGTGCATGGTCTCTGTGCGCAACACCATGCATAGCTATGTAACAGACCTAGTCCACCATATTTTATGGGTGGATACCTGATTAAATTACTAGTCGAAAATGTTCAAGGGATATGTGCCTAATCTCAACCATGTCAGAGATATAAGCATTTAAAAAAAAAACATAATTATGCTATTATTTGAATTAATTGAAATATTTCATTGATTCCAAATTATATATTGAATATAAAATATTCAATATTTTGGAATTTTGAGCGGCAAGATTATTTTTTAATAGATGATTTAGGACATGAAGCAAAGATATAGATTAATAATGGATAATTTTCACAAATATTTATCTCGAAGTACGTAGAGCTAAACACGATTTTGTAAAAAAATTAAACGATAATGTTTTCCGTAACGGTGCAGCATTTGCACATATTCCTTGAACATTTTCGAAAGAGTAAACAAAATATATAGTCCACCTGGGATGCAGATTAAATGAAAATTACGTATCGTATTAATTAAGCCTGATCTGCATTCTTCGCCTGTAAAAAGTGTTGTGCAGCCATGATCTAAATATAAATTTGCGAATACGAATGATACGACGCTACGTGCTCCCCGCATACGGATTGGAATATTATAATAAAATTGTAATATTTTCGTCATGTGACGAGACATTCATAAACATATCAGATCTCATCATTTAAGCCAAAATTTCTAGCAGACGAGTTCCTGGTAAATAGAGTATATCCTAATGGTTCGGAATGTTCACATTAAATCTAAATCACTCTCGCCTTGGTTAAACAAAAATTCTTCGTACTTATGGATCAATCCTTTAGTATTAATTAATTTTAAATACTAAATTAATGTATTAATTATAAATATAAACATACAAAATCAATTTTGTCGAAAAATATTGTTTTTGCTTCACCGGGATACGAACCTGGATCTCTATTTCCAATCCGGGGGAGTGCACTACCATTGTGCTATAACGCCAGTATTTTTCTTGACAAATTTTCGAACCTATATGTTACATTTTTTCAAATTAATACACCTGTCGTTCCATTATTTGGAAGGCATCTACATTATTTTTACAGAATCTCAAATACCTCTGAGTAAACCGACTACAATAAAACAATATTTTTCGACAAAATTGATTTTATATGTATATATATATAATTAATACATTAATTTAGTATTTAAAATATCACAGACCTATGTTCTGAACAATTACAACTTCACAATATGAATGTGTTTTCCTTAATAATATTAATTAATTAATTGTATCTTGTCTTAATTAAGAATTGCCCATCATATGTCTATTGCGCCTGCGCGACGCAATGAAACTTGACTGCAATGAATATTAGATTGAACACACCGTAGTGTATATTGTACCGTCTCGGCTCAATTGTAAATTCATGTGTCATAATAATATATTTTTAATTCTGGAAAAGTATAATTCTTAGAATGCACCCGTCCGCTTGGCGGCCCCGGCATAATAACAGAACAAGTCACTTTTAAGTATCAACCATTTTTGATGAGAGTGACGTTCGTGTTTTAATGACCCATCACTTAACACAAAAAAATCAAAATTTGTATGTTTTTGTATTAACGAAAGAACATCGCCACGTCAAAGTCCCACACTCATCGTACATGACTGCATAACAAACAAGAACACGACTTCCTCATGCCAATGTGAGAAATTGACACGAGTTAAAATTATTCGACATCTGGGAGTACTGATCGATGATCATCTTAACTGGAAAGAACATATATCGAACGTAGCTAAACGCTTAAGAAAACTAATTTACTTTTTTAGAGGAATACAATGTATAATTGACTACAAACTCTTAAGATCGGTGTACTTTGCACACTGCTACTCCTTAATTAATTATGCTATTTTAGTTTGGGGAGGAGCAGCAAAAACAATATTAGAGTTGGCAAAAATAACACAAAAGACAATTCTTAAACTAATAAGTGGTCGTCCCTTTAGATATCTATCAGATCTTATAGGCATGAGACTCGTCCAATATTTCCATGCTGACAACTCACCCCAAATAATAAATCATCACCTAAGTGATCCTTTCTTAATCTTACTTTCAATTTCTTCTAAGTGAAATCATGAATTTTTATCGCTTTTATAGGATTCCAAGCAAGAAATAGAAAATATAAATGATGAAGGGCCATTTTCTTGGGGTCTTTAACAGATCGATACATTTTACATTAATTCTTATGGGAATAATTATTTTAATCTTTTCATACAAGCTCGCCGATTATTGAGGCTTCCAACAGGACTATTCTCCAGTATCTGGTTTACCTGGTCGTGCCAAATCTTCCGCGGACGTCTTCTATTTCTGGTGTGTGTGTGTGTAATTATTGTACATCTTTGTATCTAAATATATTTCATACACAAGACTAAATCAACAAAAATATTTTTTTTAAGGTGAACGCAAGTTATAATTTTACAGAAGGTCTTGAATGTTGACAAGTCGAGAGTGGTGGTATTCGAAAAGAAGAAAAGCAAGACACCGTGCTGAATACTTTTAGGTAATGAATGTTTGGAACAAGTAGATGAGTTTGTGTATTTGGGAAGTATGTTCGATAGAGAAAGATATCGAATGAGTGCAGGGAATAAAGTGAACGGCGTTTTGAATGGAATTATATCTAACGGGGATTTATCAACCGAGGTCAGACTTGCGATGCATAACGGAGTCCTGATACCGACACTGATAAATGGAAGTGAGGCATAGAGCTGACAGTAAAGGAACAAAAGTAGATTGAATGCAGTGGAAATGAGATCACTTACGCGTGTCTATATATATGTGGCAGATCCGTTTATGACAGAGTAAAATATGAAGAAATAAGGAAAAAACGTAAAGATGAACTCAGTATTGTGAGTAAGATTAAGAAAGGATCACTAAGGTGGTTTGATCATATAGAACGGATGAATGAGGAGAGAATGGTAAGAAAGATATACGACGCAAGTGTTGATGGCACCAGAAACATAGGACGTCCGCGGAAGATTTGGTACGACCGGGTAAACCAGGCACTGGAAGATGGTCCTATCAGAAGTCATAATAAACGGTGAGCTTGTATGAGAAGATGTATGAATGTCGATGAGGCGAGAATTGTGCGTCAGGACAGAGGAGTGTGGCGCTCTATCCTTTCTGTCTACACTCACGGGGAAACGGCGTGATGATAAGTAAGTAAAGTTTGTGATATATTTTTTTTAAATTCCGTAAATATAAAGATGATGGTTTTCAAATAATGGAACGACAGATGTATCAATTTAAAAGTGCAACACATAAGTTCGAAAATTTGTCGTCAACTCACTATATTGATGTAGCATAATAGGTTAAAGCATTTTTCCGGATAGGAAGAGATCAAGGTTCGAATCCCGGTGTAGCAACAACAATATTTTTTCGATAAAATTAATTTTATACGTATGTATATCTTTCTAATTAATACATTTAATTTGTATTAAAAATATCGATACCTATAGAAGCGAGGTATTTTTATCTTCGCGTGAATTGCCCACCCAAACATATTTTGAAACACACCACACCTGAAATAAGTACACCTAGATGTCTTGCTGTGCATGTGAACATGCGATGTTTTCACGCCATGTAGTTGGCTGATAATGTATTTTATTAATTGGAAACACATCAATATTGTCGATGGTATCAGGACGTCTTCTAGATCCGGTGGGTCAAAAACTTTGGTTTTGTTTGGTTAAAATCAAAATAAATCATGCTCGTTAGGGTCAAGATTATATATGTGTTTAGTTGTTTAATAAGTACGGTTTTTAAGATTTCAAAAGGTTATTGAATTAAAAACTAATCTACTATTATTATTATTATTATTTTGGCTGACCTGACGAGGTTTTAGCCGTCAAACTTTTAGATATTCAGATGATGTAGTAAACACATGAGATGGTTTGCCAATTATCGTGTTGTTTGACGGTTGTATTCTTCTCTCTTCGCTAAAATTCTCCGGCCACCCAGACCACAGATTGAAATCATCTTCTTTAAAGCGATTAGATTATTTCTGAGCTGTTATTTTCACGACAAAGCCACGTACGATAGTTACGATTAAATTCGTAAAGAAGGATATGTTGGAGATGAACTATGAAAAAGTAAAACGGCAATTGTTGACAGATAATACAATCTATGACACTTAAAACATAGACATAATTTAGTGTACATTAAAGTCATTTGAATAATGAACAAGAACTACAGAGTCTAGTGAGTAGAATGTACGATGTATGCAAGGAAAGCGACCTCATGATGAATGTTAACAAGTCGAAAGTGATGGTATTCGAGAAGGAGGAAAGCAAGACACTGTGCTAAATACTTGTAGGTAACGAATGTTCGGAACAAGTAGATGAGTTTGTGAATTTGGAAAATATTTGGGTATTTGTGTTCGATAGAAGCGGAAAGGCTGAGAATGATATCGGAAGGCGGGTGACTACAGGAAATAAAGTGAAGGCGCTTTGAATGGAATTATATGTAACGGGAATTTGTCAACCGAGGCAAGACTAGCGGTGCGCAATAGATTCCTGGTACCGACACTGATGTATGGAAGTGAAGCCTGGAGCTGGCAGAAAAGGAACGAAAGTAGACTGAATGCAGTGGAAATGATATCACTTAGACGTATTTGTGGCAAATCTATTTATGACAGAGTAAAGAATGAAGTAATAAGGAAATAATGTAAAGCTGATGTTAGTATAGTGAGTGAGATTAAGAAAGGATCACTTAGGTGGTTTGGTCATATGGAACGGATGAATGAGGAGAGAATGGTAAGAAAGATATACGACGCAAGTGTTGATGACACCAGAAACAGAAGACGTCCGCGGTAGACTTGGCACGACCAGGTAAACCAGACAACGGAGGATGGTTCTGTTAGAAGCCTCAACAATCGGCGAGCATGTATGAGAAGATGTATGAATGTGGATGAGGCGAAACTTGTGCGTCAGGACAGAAGAGTGTGGCGCTCTATCCTCTCTGCCTATCCCCACGGGGAAACGGCGTGATGGTAAGTAAGTAAAGTTATCAGCTAATATAAAATCGATTTCTACAACTGGATATTGAACTTATTCAATTTTAGTATTCTTTTAGTTTCGGTAACAATCGAACCATTATACATTGCGAACGAGAAATTTATTTTAAAGATGGTCATTTATCACCGTCAACTTGAAGGACGAACTTGGCCCAGTACGCCGCTGAACCCCATTGTTGGACCCGTGTGTTCGCGCGCAAAGCATTGAGGAATTTTAACGAATCAAAATCGATATAAATCGCCACACGAAATTAATATTTCAACCGAGTTCTCCGACTTACCGTTACCCCACCGAGACTATTGTGTTGTTTGACATGGAAACTATCATGTCTAAATGCACACAAAGAGCTGTGTGTTATTGCCGCTTGTATTTTGTATTTAAATGTTACATATCGACCTATGCCAATAGACAAGAGATCATAGACTCATCATACACTATTTTTATTATTAGATGGCACGCGTTTTTGTTTATCTTTTCTTATATAAGACTGACTTGGACGGCCATAATAGTTTGATGCATATTCAGTGGCGTAACTACGCCAATACAGCACCCATTGTAATGCAATTGGAACCAAATATTACTATAACGAATACCATTATTCCCAGCGCTGATATAGACTAATAATTTGAAAATACACCACAGCAAAAAATGGCGTTAAAAATTATAATTAAAATAATTGTTTTTATAAAACATGCTATTTTTACTATTTCTAATTCATATGAATGCCTAAAAATATATTTTAATTATATATATAATTTATATTCATAAAAATGTGAATATTACAATATTTAGAATACGTCCATATCTTTGTAGGAACCAATTACTGCGTTTTATCCCTTGGGGAATTGTTATCAAGATTAAGATGTCTCATAGAGACGAAGCTATTATTTTTATATATGAAAAGTATGAAAGTCTTGACAGGTTGTAAGCCCTGTAATGCCCGAGACTTCCATACTTCTCATAGAAAAATAATAGCTTCGTCGCTGTGAGACATCTTAATCAGTGTAATATTAATGTAAAAAATATACCGCACAGTAAAATATTTATATACCTAATACGTATTACATATTCGAAGGGTTATCTCATTTTGCATTTATTTATTTATATATTGACATACATATTTTTATTCTAACAGAGGTGGATACATAATAAACATAAGACATTCTCATAGTTTATTGTGTGGGATGGAGTAGACTTCACCTCTGATATATACAGCGTTGTCCTGGCTACTTTGCTAGACTGAAGTCTGTGTTAAAGTAGCCAGTTTTTTTTTCGTGCTGTTGTGGTGTTATTTATCGACAGTAATAAAAAGAGAATTACAATTTGTATAAAATAAAAATATATGTAGTGGGAGTGTTGTAGGACTAGTGAATTATTAGTGAAGGTATTGTATAAATTATATTAGAATGTTGGATAGCCATGCTTCTGATTCATCTCTACCTGATTGGATCATATATTGGGTCCATATTTGTGTAATCTTATTGGAATTATACGATTTCCAGTTGGTACTGAGTGTGTTGTATAGTTTCGGAGCTAAGAACATGTAGAATCTTTGATAAAATGTCGTTGTCGCATTGGGGCCCAATTTTCCTAGGTATGCCACCCTTCATATTTATAATATTTCCAACATTTGGCGTCCTTACTACTTGGCTTCGTCCGTTAAAGCGGGCACCTATCATTCAGATCAGACGAACAAAATAAATAAAAATTGCATATTCATTAAGAAACCTACCAACCATACAAAATAATACAATTAATAGCTTTTAATACCGTTTTTAGTAATTTATTCGCAACCGGTTTCGAAAAATACACTGTCCTACATCAGGATGATAAAAAAATAATAACTAAAATCACGTTATTGCATTTTCAAATCAATAAAAATAAAATTTATTTAGTAGGTACCTAACTTAAATTGTTCAGATGATGTAAGATGTGGAAATTGATTTGATTATCCAAAATTATTGCATTTTTTTTTAGGATAAGACTTTTGATTAAATTGTAATATTTTGGTTAGTTTACACGTTTTACTTATTTACAACGATTGTTCAATTTGAGACCAATATTACTTACATGTAAAATAGACAATCCCAAATTATTATCAAAAGTCAAAAAGAAAAATTAATTATTTTTTAAACATTTTAAATGCTCTGACTCTGTGAAATGTTAAAATTTCGACCGATTTTCTCAATATATTAAGCAGTACAGTAAAAATTGGTTGTCTGTAAAGTCGGTTTACGGACGATAGTTTAACGTGACAACGTCATAAGAAAACATTGATGAAATGATTGCATACTTTTATGAATAAAATGGAATCATTTTTATTGAATTATCATTATTTTGTATGGATACGAAGAAGGAGTGAAATGAAATCTACAATTTTTATTGATATATTTTATTCGCACTCATTAATTCAAATATGTTTATTACTTTGATGAACAGTTTATTTACAAGTAACAATGTGCATGGGTACATTACTCCTTGACGATAGTGGCAGATCGTGAGATTCACAGGTTCGTCAGGTTGGTCTGCCATGGTGTGACTTTAGGCGGTTCTGCGAAAGAAATCGTTGATAATTTATTGTTAAAAGTATATTTGTTATACGTTAATCAGATTTTTAATATGCAAGAATTAATTACCTTTATTGCCGCAATTGTTGTTGTAATATAAACAATGAAAACCACATTAACATTTCACTTCACTTTATAAACAGTTGTAAACAGATCACGTGTAGGTACTGTAGGTGTATAAGTTGTGTGCTGCCGCTGTCTCTTTTCTACTCAGACGCATCGACCAATCGAGTGGAAGAGAGATAGATGCGGCACAATCCGAACGGTAGGCCGATCGTGCCTCTCTATCGCTTATCCGCGCTCTCGCTTGCATGCTTGCCTTCGGCGTAACGCGACAAACGGGACAATGAGTCATGTTTTTTCGTGCGTGCAGCGGGCGTTCATCGATTTATAAGACGTTGTCACGTCAAAAACAATGTTAATAAAGTATTAATTATTAAAATAAACCACAACGTGTTTGCGTTAAATATTAAAAACAAAATTATACACATTTATTTCTGTGTTATTGATAATCAGTGCTAAAAAGATATTTTCATTTTGTTGTAGGATGGGTCTGGTGCTTCGGCAGTTGACGGACGGCCGCCATTTTATACAGACGATTTCCAACATGGCCGGGGAGATGGTGGACTGTGAGTACATCCAAGATGGCGGCATGGTGAGAAAGTTCTTGAGGGACTTCCGGAATGAAATCAAGTCTAATTTTAATCAAATCAGTACCAGAAAATGGAAAGAGCAAGTGAGTTATAAAGATGATGAGATAGAACCTAACAGGAATAGAGACACGGATGTTTTGAATGGCGATTTACAAGAAAACGAAGCGATTTATCGCGACGATTTCAAATTGGCGTTTGGCAAAATTCGCCCAAAACGTGGTTCGCAAAAAAAAGATTTTGACGATTATTACTTCGATACCGAGGAAAACTGGACAAAGTTTGATTCTGATTCTCGATATGAAAAAAAGAAACATCAAAAAAAGCGATTTCCAAAATTAAGAAACACCGGGTTGAGGAATGTCACCGTTTTGAGGTTGAGAGGCAGAACAGAGCTTCCAGAAGACATTGCCGAGTGGTTAAATTTGAACACTCTAGAAAAACGTTGCGATAACGTACACGAAAAGTTAAAACAGTCGCTGGGACTCGATGGTAACGAAGATCTTCAAATGCAGGATTCAAACACATTGGAGAGGTTAGCCAAAGTTTAATGTAATAATATTTTTCTAACCTCTAAGTTAAGATGAACCAATAGAAATATTATCACAATTTACAAAACGCGTAAGAACAAAACATTAACACGAAATCAAACTTCATATTTGAATATTTCTTTCGTTGATAAGTATCATTTTTAATTTATATACCTTTAAGTAAAAAGATGTCATGGCATTTTTTCACATATTAATTACATTTGTTAATCAATGGTTTGTTTTCGTAAAATAAGTTTTCATTTGAAATCTTGAAAAACAAAGAAAAATCTTACACGTTACATTTGAAACAGTAAACAAATATATATATGATTAATTTATTGTTCTTTTTTCCTAGAGAGATCATGTCCATCTTTAATATTTCAAAAGTCAATGTTGATTGTTAATTTTTTCTCTAGATAAAAAATTAATACGTATTCTTCAAACTGAGCACTGTGGTTTTAAATGACATGATTTAGGTATTTTCATTAATAATATAATAAATATTTTGGCCGACACTTGAAAGCCATACTAATAATCATAGCAGAGCAGACTATAGAAGAAAATCACGTAATAAGTTGTCAATTTGGAAAATCACTTTTGGAAAAGAACTTGGTATTGTTCTTATTCAGTTTTACTTAAATTACATAAAATTGAATGGAATAACTTATTTAATAATTGCATGTATATACTCGTAACTATAACATCTTTATTTGACCGTTAATTTTGTTTGAAGTCACATTAGTGAGTTATTAAACTCGATCCCAATTAATATTGTGGTTAAAAATCAGTCATTAAGATATAAATTGAATAAACTACAATGATTTTATCTCGTCTATGCAGTGAGGGAGTGATTTAATGACAATGTTCGAAAGGAACCTACCACAAAGCTATCACCACTAAATCACAACATTTGTCGCTTTCTAATAAACAAATTAATTGCAAATGCTTGTGTAATTTTGACCAAATAACTGACAACTCCATCTAGACTTGGAATCAATACATAAATGATTGCAGTTTAAATCAATTGACAATGATTGAAGTGTATTTAAGTAATCATTCGGAGCACATTCTCGCGAAAGATTTCTATAAATTAATAGCGGCCCCATTCTCGGTCTCGCTTTTGGACCGACACGGGACGAACCGACGAAAGTTACAGTTTCGTCCTTGTTGAATCGATTTACGACAATGTCCATTACTGACGTCAGGACCAGGACGAGGAACCGACGGAGCATCCTCATCGCGCCGGGCATGCTCTGGTGCGGCGCCGGGCAGCTGGCGCGCTCGCCCCGCGAGCTGGGCGAGCTGAGCGCGCCGGACGCGTGCTGCCGCGCGCACGACCTGTGCGGGGGCGGCGTGCCCGGCCTGGGCAGGAAGAACGGCCTGCTCAACTACCGCCCCTTCACAGTCAGCCGGTGCAGCTGCGATCGCAGGTGACGGCGCCGGGACGGTGCGCATGATGGGGCTTGCACACTCGCGTCACTAACACCGCGTGTTCATCTTAAATGACTCCGTTCTCATTTTGTATTCACGTAGTTTGCACAACTAACCATTTTATCTATGAAATGATCCTGCGATATGTGTTATTTTCGCTGCGCTATTAACGCTCCTTGACTGTTTTCGCATCCATTCATTGTGTGTCTCTTCTTGTGCTTCTATCGCCTTCTAAATTTATTGCAATTGCTATTTCAGCATTCTTATTTTACAGCGGACATTTGGTTCCGCGCTGTCGATCTTAAAGCGAAGTCAGCCGCGAGAGAGATGCGCGTATAGATTGTAAACAGGGTTCGGAATGGATATATACAAATATATCTTCGGCTTGTAATGCAGCATTTTGTTGCCCCGTTTTACAAGCACGCTATTCATCCTGACTCCGATCACTCTCATCGCACACCAAATGCAACTAAAACACATGGCGTACTGCGAATAAAAACATTCATTTAATCCATCTTTTAAAAAACTGTTTCTTATAAATTTAACACGTGGTTTCATACAAAGTGTTTGTTATTTTATTTAATATAATGTGTCAAACCACAAAGTGATTTGACATATTATAGACACTTTGTGGTTTGACATATTGTATTAAATAAAATAACAAACACTTTGTATGAAACCACGAAATTTTATATACGTCAACCGGTTTGACTTATCTCAAGCTTTATCAGGACGTATTTAAAACTGATCATAAATACATAAAGAGTGAGATAGAATATAATATTACACGTGAAAGAGACTTTGTACGAAAATATTTGAAACTGTTTCAATCCAATTTCTTCAATTCCGAATTATTCTACAATTTGTCAATAAACTTAATCTTACCGGTGGCACTGGCTTTGTCGTAAAACATGTAAACACACCGGCTTTCGACTTACACACCGAAATAATTGTTCGCACCCGACGTTTAAAATGACTTAAGTACCTTTTACGTCATATTGCAATATTGACTGACAGCGAGATAAAATAAGACACATTCCTTCTTGACATTCTGTATTTTTTGAATTCCCCGACACCTTGACACGTTAACGTCCGTCCACTATGTATTGATTAGAGTTCTAATTGTCAAAACAATTTATAATGCGTTTTAGAAATTTAAATAGCAAATATGCGCGTGCGTAGACATATACAAAAATGTACAAATTTGTAGACTTTGTTTTAACATGTATAATCGAAATTGAAAAACTACAATAAATCTAAAAATAAACTTTATGTATTACTTAGTTCCAAATGACATATCTGACAAAGTGACGAATTGACTGTAGTTAGATATTTTTATTTTTAGTTTTAGGGGAACACATTTTTGTTGTAATGTTACATTTTCGAAACATATATGAAATGAATTAACTTGAAAGATACATAGAAAAAATATATCTATCGAAAAAATCCGGCAAAGCGCGTTTACCATGTTCTGTAATCTTTCCAATTGATACGTATATTATTCCATTTTTAAAAGCAATCAACTTTTGGAGTAAAATACGCTAAAAGACACCAGATTTTAATCAATCCATTTTATTAAATTTGGATAAACTTTAATACACCTTATATATTTTTAAGGAAAACAATTATTTGTAATTTTAAAAACATAGTTCTGTGGTATTTTAATACAAATTTAATTAATCAATTAGAAAAATGTACAGAAAAAAGCCTATTCGATTGCGGTAACGAAAATAGATAGGAAGAGGTTCAGGTTCGAATCCCGGTGGTGACATTTTTTTTAGATAATTATATTTTTAGTTGATAAATTTTGCGTTTTGAACTCTAAAATGTCACTAGATAAACAGTTTATACTATGATAGATCAAAAGCATATATATTAAGACAAATATCACTTTGATGAAATATCAAATAATTTTCACTAGGTATAATGTTTATAATAATTCTAAAGGAGATTTTTAAAGAACTGTCATCTGCGAGTTATTCAGTTTTAACAGTATGGTGACGAAAGTGACGTGAATTGGGGACAAACCTGGCATGATCAGAAGCCGTATGGCGATCTTTCCTCTCCGCATATATTGACTTACTTACCATCACGCCGTTTGGCATCATTTCGCTCTTACAAGCTCACCGATTATTGTGGTTTCTGACAGGACCATCTTCCAGTGTCTGGTTTACCCGATCGTGCTAAATCTTTCGCGGACGTCCTCTGTTTCTGGTGCCATCAACACTTGCGTCATATATCTTACTTACCGTTCTCTCCTCATCCATCCGTTCCGTATGACCAAACCACCTATGTGATCCTTTCTTAATCTTACTCACAATTCTGAGTTCAGCTGTACGTTTTTTTGGATCTGGATCTGCCACATATAGATACACCGAAGTGATCTCATTTCCACTGCGTACAGTCTACTTTCGCTCTTCTTCTGCTAACTCCAGTTCTCACTTCCATACTTCAGTGTTGGTACCAGAACTCCACTGTGTAATAATTTTATAGAAAAATTGAATAATTACAACTTCACAATAAGAATGTGTTCTCCTAATAATAAAGTTGTATCAATGTGTCCAAAATTTTATATAAATGAATTGATAATTCTGGTGTCTCCTATCAGATTACTCAAAAGTATTTGAGATTCTGTAAAAATAAGGTAAATGGCTCTTTCAAATAATGGAACGATTAAATGTATATATGTATGTATCAAAAAGGTAACATATAAGTTTGAAAATTTGTCGCTAAAAATATTGTCGCTGTAGCATAGTTGGATAATGCACCTTCCCCGGTTAGGAAAGAGATCGAGGTTCGTGGCGCAACAACAATATTTTTCCATAAAATTAATTTTATGTGTATATCTTTCTAATTAATATATTTAATTAGTATTTACAGCATCACAGACCGTCTGTTCTGAATAATTATAACTTCACAATAAGAATGTGTCCTAATAGAAATAGATTTTAACCAATTGAATTCATTTAATTATCTTCTGTTTCATTTCTTTTTAAAATGAAGGCAGCCACACCTGCTGCCTTTTTTCACCGGATATGGAAAAAGTTTTGAAGAATAACTTTCTACGAACCCAATCATCCAGTTAGTTTGATGCAGTCGAGCGCATAAAATATTGTAATATCAAATTTTAATTAATACTTTAATTAGTGCCCGTGAACCTCCCCGCTGTACATACATTATATAATCTAAATTGTGAAATATCTGTCTCTATTATATCCAAGCTAAGCCAAGTACAAGACCTCACGAGACGGTCTTTGTAATAATAATTATCTATATACCGATGTTATTATCTAAACATGTTGTACCTAACATGCCTAGACTGACACGACACTTTCGGAATATCATATCGCGGGTCGATGACACGAAGTCATCTCGTGTGTTTGACAGTTGGTCATTTCGATTTAAACACATTAAAATAATCAACTAGAAAGATATACAGAAAAAATCTATGCATTTAGTTGCATTTCTATGCATTTCGAACCTGAACCTTTTTTTTTTTTTTGTTGATTATCATTTAATTTGTATTCAAATATCGCAGAACTGTTCTGAAAATCCAACTTCACAACCAAAATTCATCTCTGGTGATGTGAAATGAGTTGACGTTGCCTCTAATTATGTGAATATCTCTGTAAATACACTAAATACAGAGTTCACATTTTAGGTATTCCTCCGTAATATATTTATGTATTGGATACAATGATTACAATTTATAAGTATTTACCATACGCAACAATAAAAAATGTTTTCTCGAAGAACCTGACGTGAATTTGTCAATACGTACATGTATGTATGTGTATGTGCGAAGAGGTACAGAAGGCGTAGTGCGCGGGGTGCGGGGTGCCGGATGCCGATCGTCACTTTATATAGTGGTAGAGCGTGCGCTGGCCGAGTTAGACGTATCTTATGCATCTTTGTGCTGTCAATCCGTATAACCAATTATTTTGTTATTTCGTTTTTGGTTTAGTTTTTTCTCAGTTATACCACTTTTTTTCATAATAATTGATATATACATATCAACTATTATTTAAATGATTAATATAAGTAATAAATGTAAAATATTCATATTTATCCGACTTAAAAATCGCAAAAGTCTCTATGTACAGCGAGTTTACAGTACCGAAACTCGTTATTATTTTAGCACCGTATGGGAAAGGTTAATAATAACCTTTTGATAAATTAATACAATATAAAACGCGTATTATATCTCAGACATATGTATGTACTCAGAATAAATTTTTTAAAGATACTTACTAAGTTACTATAACAGTTTTCTTTTATATTACAATCCACCCAAGAAGTTCTTATAAAATTTTCTAAACTGTCAAGTGTCAAAAATGCACCAAAATATGTAATTCATCCATGACTTTGGCCGTAGATACTATAACGCTTCGAAATTAACAATGGAATTTAATGTATAATATTTAAAGACATCTTGTCACTAATACCAATTATAATATTGCAAAACGATTATCGAGGATCGATAGATCGATATACACTCGAAACTCTTAAGAGTCAGGACCGGGGAGTCTGACCCAACTTGACATCTCGCAGCCTCCGTCGGTGGCTTCACTCGTCAGCGATGTAAAGACTTGTTTTCAGCTAGTGTATTGGTAGTACTAGATAAATTAATACAGGAACGATCTGATAATTATGATTACAATTTTTACATTTTTCATACTTTACGTTTTTTTTTTTTTACTTAGTTACAAACTAATGTATATTTACTTAAATCTTTTGTTTTTTAAACAGCGCTGTCTAATAAATAACCTTAGTAAAAGTAATCAGTAAAAATATATTTAAAAATCAATTGGAACAAAAAAATAATAAATAATACTAACAGATGACTGAACTATGGAGTAGATTTGTATAGCGAATATGTATTTGGCAGTTTCATAAAATTCGAGTAAGTACATCTCATTCACTCATTTTCATTATTCGCAGAGACTCAAACATGCCGTCACTCAAACGACACATACACGATTTATCATCTAAATTAATTTCTATCCCAAATCCTTCCATAAACTCTATCGGCCTATATGATCCCTCATCCGATCCCCATCATTTCGTCCCATTTCACTTATTTGCCCTGTTCTTGACCCTATTGAACAAAATTTATAAAAAGAGTATAAATATTTAAAAAATTCACTAAAAATATAAAAATTAGCAAAAAATCAAACAAGTATATGTCGGAGATAAGACTCAGTCCTTATCCCTCTCTCATTTGACAATCGAATCAGAGAGACGTAAAAGCGACGTTTAGCTTAGTAAACTTGGAAATTTTATTCCGCAAGCTTGTTTTATATAACATTATTATACAAGCGTATAAAGTTATATATAATATTAATTATGAACGCGCAAAATGCAACAGTATCAATATATAATTATGAATCACGAAATAAAATCTTCTAAACGTTATAGAGAAAGTTTCTTTAACAAAGTAAAAATCTTCAAAACACGATGTGTTGTCTATTTTTGTTTTTCCGCATGCTTTTGTTTTGTTTTATTTCTGATTATTTATTTTAAATTATTGTAGTTTTTGTTTTTTGTCTGCGGTGTATTGGGTCTGTCTAAATGTAACTTGGGCCTATTTTAAACTTGTCTTGTTGTTTGTCGTGTGTGTTTGGTTAGATTATTTTTATAGAGTAGATATTTTTACTTATTATTTTTTATGTGCCTTGGTACTGTTTATTATTTTTGTTTGTGTATTTTGTTTCTTTTTCAGAATTATTTTTATTTACTTATGTGACATTTTATTTTCATTTATTCGTCTCATCGTGATCTGTCGAGATGAAATTTAGATTAATATATATTCAATTTTGGTCTATAGCTAGCTTCATCTAAAATTTTAAACGATTTAAGTGTTCGTCAAAAAAATAATAATCTAAATATCAATAAAATGTATATCGAAAAATATGCATTACCAACTATGCTAGAGCGATAGTACTTTTGACGACAAATTTTCTAACTTGTATGTTATAATTTTTCAAATGAATACATTTATCGTACCATTATTTGAAAGCCATCTACTTTGTTTTTACGGAATCTCAATTATTTTTGATACGATAGCAGACGCCAGAATTAACGATTCATTTTTATTAATTTTGGACACATCAATAACACTTATTTATTATTAAGGAGAACACATTTTTATTGTGAAGTTGTAATTATTCAGAACTGACGGTCTGTCATATTTTAAATACTAATTACGGATTGGAAAAGAGATCCAGGCTCGAATCCCGTTAGCGCAACAACAATATTATCCGATAAAATTGATTTTATACGTATATCTTTCTAATTAATACATTAAATTAGTATTTAAAACATCACATACCGTATGTTCTGAATAATTACAACTTCACAATAAGAATGTGTTCTCCTTACTAAATAATAATCCATTTAAACACACAATAACAATGGCGCGGTTTAGTCTAGAACATTCAGAACGTGTGCAATAAATACCGCTGATGTCAAAACGTTTTTTTTGTATCCAAAATGAATCGTTAGCAAGCAAAAGAAACTATCAATCAGCTGATTGTTTAACATAGCGAGAAAGTTGTTTGCGTCGCTAGCGCCTACTCCACCTGCATATTACAAAAATGTAGTGAATAATGGTTACATTTTTTGGTATTTGACTAATACTTAATTAATCAAATAATCTCTTCGGATGTTTCGGGACACGAAACAAACATGCATTCATTATTAGGAAAACACATTCTTATTGTGAAGTTGTAATTATTCAGAACAGATGGTCTGTGTGTTTGTTCTTTAAATACTAATTAAATGTATTAATTAGAAAGATATACAGATATTGTTGTTGCTGCCGGAATTCGAACCTGAATCTTTATCCTAACCGGGGAAGGTGCATTATCCAACTATGCTACAGCTACGATATTTTTAGCGACAAATTTTCGAACTATAATCCCGGTGACGCAACAACAATATTTTACGTGGACATCTTCTATTCCAGTAGTCTTCAAAATTCGTCTCAAAACATTTTTTTACCACCCTTTCTTCACTCATACACATTCAAACCATCTCCGCGTCCCTTCCTTGAATCGACTGTGCCATAAACACACTACATTTCCTCCTAAATTGTTCATTCTCCACCCTATTATACATAGATCTTCCACACATGCGCCTTTTGCCAATTCCATGCTTCACTTCCGTACACTAGTGTTGTACGTGTCACTGGTCTTGCTTCAAATGACGCATTTCTATGACATCACTAAACCATTCACTTTGTTTCCCGATTCAGTTGTAAAAATTATAGAAACAGCTTTCGATACTCCTGTATAATTAATACAAATTATAATATTATATAAAATCAATTTATCGAAAAAATATTTTTGTTGCTACCGGGATTCGATCATGGATCTTTTCCTATCCGGAGAATTGCATTAACCGATTACACTACACCAACTTAGCAAGTTGATAAATTTTAAAAATTATATGTTGCACTTTCAAATTGATACATCTGTTGTTCCATTATTTGAAAGCCATGGTTTTGATCGCATTTAAAACAATTATATATTTTTTAACAATTCCTAACGATCACATGTACACGTTTCGCTGGTGAACCTTTTCATTTATTCAGTATTTAAATAAAATTAATATTCAGTATTTATCCTTCATTATATTGCGCTACAAACGTCAGTGCCGATGACAATTGTGCACACTTCTGAATCCATACAACATGTTGCCAGGCGACGTCGCACGGCATAACTACAATCGCTCTTAAGATAACGTGGTAAAACGTGACGGACACGTGTCACTATCGGAACGGTACATTTCGTGTTATGATATAAAAAATTGCGCTAATTGACTAAATTAAGTTGTACTCTGGTAGATCACTTCCCTTTTTCATATTTATTTATATTTAAACATTCTAAAATACGTTTTAAGGAAACATTGGCCGTGGCCGTTGTAAATAGTAGTTTTCTACTAGAAATTAATTAATTAATTTAATATATTAGACAAATAATAGATATATCATAGAGGCTATGTTTTATTATATTTAATAGAAATATATATATAAGAGGTATGGGTAATTACAGGGCTTACGACCTGTTTTCGGTAAGTTTAAGTGATCAATTTTAATAAATATAACATTCACCATTCTCACCCATTAATCAATCTCCGTACCTATCAAATTTTTGAAAGTTGTATATATGTTAATATGTGAAAACACTTCGAGTACCACTACACTATCGCCATCCATGGACAAAATTTGATAATTCATTTTCCTGAAACATCATATATGTCACAATAAGAATCTAGTTATTTTTTAAAATTATTTAAAGCAATATTCTTTATCTGTAAAACGTTTTTTTTTAACACATTATACTTAGAATACACCTGAAAAATCAATATTTTTCAAGTTTATATATTTTATTAGCAATATTTGAATATGTTCAAGAACACACAATTACTGGATTTTTACACATAATTTTTCAAAGCCCTGTAATTACCCATACTTCCATATATTTCCATTAAATATTATTTAAAAAAAATAGCTTCGTCTCTATGAGATATCTATTATTTGTTTATTATGTGTTTGAATAATGGAAAACGCTCGGGTCGCGAAATACGTATTTAACCCCTATTGCCTGTGCTGATAAAGGGAGGCTTGCGCAGTTTCCAAATATGTCCTTGGCTGACCTCGCGCGAGAGCAGCGAGCCTTCACTCCGCGAGAACTCGACCCGACAGAGCGGCCCTAAGCCGATTACACAGCCAGATCCAATTTCCTCCCTCGCTGGCCAGGGTTGTTCGCTGAAGAACTTCGGTCGTGTATTTCTAGAAGCGTCGGTATTCCTGCTGGCGTGTCGGGACCAGGTCACCCGCAATGCTGGCTCGCTGGAAAAGTTAGAACGGAGAATTTCATGTAGGGTATAGCGTATCACAAACTATTTTTTTTTTTTAAGTTTAGAAAAATTAACTTTGTGGTTAAAATCCATTATTTTAAATTGTTAATTTTGTTTTATTAACCACTTAATGAAATAAATACATCTACCGGTTTCGAAAAATATAATTTTCTTCTTCAGGATGTCATTTACTGATCAAAAAGAAAATATATAATATATATATTATATTGGAAATAAATAAAACTAACCAAAATATTATGAACAACCAACTAAATTTAACCACAAGTCCCATTCTAAAAAATTTTCCTAAAAATTATTCTAATAATTGTGTATCATCAACTAATAATTTAAGTTAGATACTATTTTTTTTTTTTATAATTAATTCTTTTTAAAAATAGATTCTGTTAAAGAAACAATATAACATATGTTTTTGATTAGTTAATAACATCCTGAAGAAGAAAATGATATTTTTCGAAACCGGTAGATGTATTTTAACAATCTATAATAATATTATAATGTTCAACGATGCACTCTAAACTTTGTTTCTATAAATAACTAACTGATATACCCAAATTTACATCCTTCAGAACCACCCAAAAAAATGGAACCTTCTAGAAACTGATATTCCGAATATAACATCGTTCAGAATCATCTAAAAATTTCAAGAAGCTTCTAGAACCATCAATTTTCAATAGCCCAGCTCCTCGTATTACCCACCCCTGTTATACGCTGTGAAAAGATCTCTTTACTGTGCCCTCAGAACTTTGTTTTCGCCAGGCATCGCGGCTTGCATAATACACGTACATATATAATTGTCTGAAATATTCTCTCCTTTACGTAACTAACCTTCGAGACGATTCCAGGAGAAAAGGATAGTATAAATTTGAACACAAAGTGAGTTGTCATTCGTTGTGTATTGTATTTTGTACGCAGAGCAGAACGACCAACTGATGCATAGCGACCGTAATACAAAGATCTCCGAAACGAGAAATCAATCAGTTATCTGTGTGTACGTGGTACCATAATAATAACAAAAATTTGTAGTTTAAATTATTTTTAAAAACTTCAAATAGATTTTCTGGTTTTAAGATATTTTAAAAATTAACGTAGTAAATTTCTTTACTACGTCTAAAGAAGTTAAAATATTTTTATACATTGAGTTTTTTTGGAGGCACTCGGGTAGAGTGTGTCAAGAAACTACGTTAGAATAATGTGTAACATTTTGTTGGCGGTTCTTGGGTGGGGGTGTAATATACAGGATGTAACAGACCTAGTCCACAACATTTTATGGGTGGATACTTGACTATATTATCAGTCGAAAATGTTCAAGGGATATGTGCAAGTTTTGCACTGTTACAGAAAATATTATTGTTCAAATTTTTTTACAAAACCGTCTCAAATTTGAAGTCTAAGTTCTTTGAAATAAATATTTGTTCGAAATTCGACGACTTTTAATTATCGTGTTCAATATATAATTTGAAATCAATAAAATATTTTAATTAATTAAAAAAATCTCATAATTACGATTTTTTTTTGTAATTCTTATATTTCTGACATGGTTGAGATTAGGCACATATCCCTTGAACATTTTCGACTCGTAATTTAATCAGGCATCCATCCACTTATAAAGTATTGTGGAGTAGGTCTGTTACACCCTACATACAAGATGTTAAGGGTATTTCATTTCTTTATAAACAACATAACGAAAAATAAATATTTTCAAAAAATAATACAACACCATCTGAATTTAAAAATACAAACATCTGTATACGGCATAGGGCGGAGCGAACCAGAAAATAATATTCCATACAGGGCTTGTATGATATGCGCACATCGTGACCTTGGAATAGCAAGGTGTCATCTGACATTTGATTTTTTTGTATCAAACCGGTTTTATTGGGTTTCCTGAATTTACTATGTACTATGATATATATCTAGGGCTATGTCTAATATCGTGTGGTTAGCATTGTGTTTAGCTACTTTATACACATGTCTCCACTCTATTGTAATATGACCGAGGTTGATGCCATGGACCGTGCGGTCGACGTTATATCCATTTATTTTACGATTTGTTCTAGAACGATTGCGCCATTTTATTATTAGTTGCTAATATATTATCAATACACCTAGATATATATATGTGACTTTCTAGAAACTATATTTAAAAAACTAGGTACGTTTTTTAAATAACGTATTTACGTAAATTTAACACACGACAAAACAGATCACGTAAAATAATACCTTATTTATTTATTAATTGTACAAAATGTGGAGATTTTTATCACACAACGTACAGATTTGTCGCGATTCGTCACACAATTTTGAAAATAATTGAGATAATTAATCTTTTTATCGGACACAATTTTATATTCTGCCCGAAACAGTCAGACCGCTTTCACACAAAAATTCGTAAGAATCTCCTTCTGAATATAATGTTGACCGCTGAACTACATTTTTATAGTAAGTATGTTATAATACCAAAATCTCTACAATCTATTCTCAAATCCTCTCAAAATTAGAAACCTATATATATGATTTATTATTTTGAAAGTAAACAACATTCAAATTGTGTAGTTTATGGCTGGCAACTTTACTATCCGTCTTCGTTCTTGTATTGATATCACATTCCCTCATCATCATTTTTTCTATGCAAATTGTCAAATAATTTATTTTCTGTCGCGGTATTTTTTGAGAGTTAAATTGATATTTAAGAGCTGTAAACCCCATGATGGAAATGACGTTGCGAGCTAAGAAATAGTTACGTTGACCTAGAAATAACAGACAAAATAAATAGCGCAAATTTCATGACGCTGGAACTCACCGTCTGAGGTATTTTCTAGTTTACAATTGATAATATTACTATAAGGTATCGCCTTCATAAATCAGGAACATATGTGATTCGGGTCTGCGATGTACAATACTGGTGGTCTCTTTGTGGTGTGGTTCTTCGCTCATTTTGCAAATTATGATTTTACACCTGGTGGTGATTTACATTTGTGTTTAGTATTAAGTGTATCGCCACATCGACGTGCTTTCATCCATATTTGGTGGATTATGTGAGGACTCATTAAATAGAATTTTAATTCTTTAATTAAATACAATTTTTCCCGAACAGAATGGTAAGATATCGTTATTTCTTTTTACACCTTGATTTTATTGTGTGTTTAAGTTCACCGTTTTGCTTGTAAGCGCCATACATATGTGTGTGTTTTGGATCTTCCCTTTCAATTGGTAATAAATGACGATCTTGGTGCTGGAACCCGAACTTGACATTTAGATTGTTGAACTAAAATTCGAATCATTGGCCTGAGCAAATCTTAACGTATTAAAAAAGATTTAAAAGTAATCAAACTGATTAGTGATGCATACACTGCCTCGTGGCCTCGACTAAATGATTGAGAACCCTCCGTAAGATTAGTACAACAATGGATTGTTTAAATTGTATATGATAAATATTGCAAAATTGTGGATGTACATTTATATGGTCGTTGTGGAATTTGTATTATTCTTGAAAGGCGCTTATAAATAACGTTGCTTCTAAATTGTGCGCGCATGTGCGCGCACACGTTATGTGCGCATGCAAATTTCAACAACTAATTACATAATATTACTTTGTAATATACTCGAATAAATAGCCTTATTTATACTGGCAACCGATGATTTTTAAAATTATATCCCCATCCCACAAATTACAGCCTTGGAACTGAAAATTGCGCACACAGTGATGAGAAAGTTGCTTTTGAGTTTTCAGTTAAAAAATTCACTGATTTTCATGTTTCACTTTTGCAGTAAAAAATATGACGCGGTCTCCGAATTTAACTTTTAAAATTTTATTTTTAATATCAAATATGACGACAGTGGAAAACTATTTTTACCGGGTTCTTGCATCGAGGTCTGTCATCATTACAATCAGCCACTATAACATCACATTTTCTCGCATTTCGCACGATTCTGTGACTAACCAATAATCCGGCGTGACCAGTGGCCGGCCCCGCGGGCAGGCCAGCGGGCGTGCCAGCAGACGCGCGCGCGCCGCCGGCATGCTCGTGCCGGGCACGCGCTGGTGCGGGCGGGGCGGCGCCGCCGGCCGGCACGGCGAGCTGGGCGAGTTCAGCGGCGCCGACCGCTGTTGCCGGAGCCACGACACCGCCTGCCCTTTCTGGATAGGGGCCGGCGAAGCCAAGTACGGCGTCTTCAACTGGCGGCCCAACACGCTGATGCACTGCCGCTGCGACGAAAGGTACCCAGTGTTAATTTCTTATACTCGACGCAACTTACGGCGTTCAGAAAGGATGTCAATTGCGGATGGAAATGCGGAACGTGCGGGAAGAGGAATGAAAGTTAGAAAACTTGATGACTAACTTTTAATGTAAGCGTAATATTTTATTTTCAATTTATTTTTTTTAATTTATATGCCATTATTTAAAAAAAACATGTTTTTATATTAAATAAGTCATTGAAGATACCTACCCACCGACAGTCATAATTGACTAGCAGTACGTTATAGCATATAGAATTGTGCATTTCCACGGTGAGTACATTATATATGTTTATAATTTATGGGTGATAGTGAACATTGATTGGATTTAGGGCAACATGATACTGGGGTAATGGCCTCTGTAATGGGTTTAGAAATTTCGGTCATATGAGATAGACACACGAGGCTTAATTACCAAAAAAAAACTGCACCTATGATTTTGAACTGCTGGGCCGAGAATTTTTTTGGTGTGTTCAAAGTTGTATATATTATGATGTCAGGAATGGCGTTTGAAAGTTAGAAGCAACGAGCTGTTGCAAAAAAGTAATAATGCGTATTAATTGGAGGGTTATAAATAAATATTCCGAGGGATGATTAAGAATAAGAAGCTGTTCATTGCAAATGTGTAATTTACAACGTTTCATAGATCTACAACTTTAATATAGCGAAATATAGTTAGTCTACTGAGTTTTAGAAATGTGGTCACATGGCCACAAAGATGTGCCGAAGAGTGAATGTGTACCCAAAATAACACGACCAATTCCTTATGATTGATAGATAAAATCATAATTAATTTTCTTGTATGCTTTGACGTATAATTCTAATACACAATTTGTCAGTAAGTATTTAAACTTTTAAAATGTAATGGTTAATTATTAGTAATGGTAATATAGATATATGTAATTATTTATTTACCTGTTTTGCATTTGGGAAAAAATTAATACAAACGTATTTAACCGTAAGCGAAAATATGTTAAGTATTGTACATATACTTTCCTCATGGTACAGAGTCTTGCTCAGGAAATCTCAGTTACACAGTAACGAGTACTCTCAATTTATAATAAATACAAATTAAATGTATTAGTTAGAAAGATATATATATATATATATATATATATATATATATATGAAATTAATTTTATCGAAAAATATTGTTGTTGCTACCGAGATTCGAACCTGGATCTCTTCCAATACGGGGAACGTGCATTGACCGTTTATGCTACAGCACGCAGTGCATTGATGACAAATTTTAGAACCTATATATTACACTTTTCAAATTGATACATCTATCTATCGTTCCCTTATTTGTAAGCCATCTACTGTATAATACATACGTTAATAATAATAATAATGAATAATTTGTATAGCGCCATTTTCGTAAAAACTTTCACCTTAAGGGCGCTTTACACATCAACTGTTTATAGTTCTACAATTATCTTTGTTTTTTTAAATTAAAAATCATTATTTTCGCTTATGGCAATGATTTTTTGAAAGGGTGCATTTTTAGTTTCTCCTTAAATAAAGTCTCTGATGCACTGTTTCTTATGAGTTCCACGCTTTTGGGCCTGCCACCGCAAATGCCCGTTCACTAAATTTAGATTTCTAGCAACGGTCGGTCGGTTCTACAACCCTTTCTGCGGCTGAAGTAGAGGCTGACCTGAGAGTTTGACGTCTACCATTCAAATTGTCTAGGATACAAAATTCTTGGAGATACAGATGCGCCGTGTTGTGTGTCGCCTTGTACTTTATGATACATCTATCTGTCGTTCCATTATTTGAAAGCCATCTACTATATAATGGAACGATAGATGTATCAATTTGAAAAGTGTAACATATAGGTTCGAAAATTTGTCGTCAATGCACTGCGTGCTGTAGCGTAATCGGTTAATGCACGTTCCTCGGATCGGAAGAGATCCAGGTTCGAATCTCTGTAACAACAACAATAATACATTAATACATTTAATTAGTATTTAAAATATCACAACAGACCTATGTTCTGAATAATTACAACTATTAAAATATGAATCTCCAAATTTATATAATTTAACAAATTTGTCTATGGAAATCTTAATATCATTGGTACCTACCTTCTCCCGTATATCCACTAGTGCCGTTGTATTTTGAAAGTCAATTCTATTTTATATAGTTTTGGGATATCTTGCCACCCGCTTGTTATAGATATTTACTACACACAATTAAATAATCTTAACAACGACATCATTCTATTCACCGTGCATATTTTATATTCCATACCTAAAGTACAACACGTAAATAAACTCAAGTACACCAGTTACTGACTAAGAATGGGCAAGTTATATCTATTAGGAGAACACATTCTTATTGTGAAGTTGTAATTATTCAGAACAGACTGTCTGTGATTTATTAAATATGAGTTAAATATATTAATTAGAAATATATACATGTAAAATCAATTTTCGGGTAAGGTGCACTATCCAATTATACTACAGCGACAAATGTTCGAATCTGTATGTTACCTTTTTGATATTAATACATTTAATTGTTCCATTATTTGAAAGAGGCAACTACCTTATTTCACCTAATAATAAAGTTGTAACAATGTGTTCAAAATTTAATATAAGTTAATTAATAATTCTGGCGTCTGCTATCAGATCACTCAAAGGTATTTGAGATTCCGTAAAAATAAGATAGACGGCTCTTTCAAATAATGGAACGATTAAATATATTAATATCAAAAAGGTAACATATAAGTTCGAAAATTTGTCGCTAAAAATATCGTCGCTGTAGCATAGTTGGATAATGCACTTTCCGCGGTTAGGAAAGAGATTCAGGTTCGAATTCCGGTGGCGCAATAACAACATTTTTCAATAAAATTGATTTTACATGTATATCTTTATATAATCCTGCCTCCTCATTTTGACTGATATTTAAATTGTAAATATCTGAGAGCATAAAATGGACGATGACAGATGACAGGAAATAATTAATTGTTAATTCTTTATTATAATTTAACAGGTCTAATTTTTTCCTGATCAATATTCTATGTCGACCGTCTTATTCTATCTATCAAGTTCTATTCCTATAACAAAAAAAAAACCGAATGGGTGCGTTATTGATCACGCTAGTTAAAGCTTAGATCGTAATTAAACAAGAAAAGCTTTGTATTAATTCCCAATTGAATATTCGCATGTTGCATGTAATTGTTTGTGTATTGTGTATAATTTTTAAAAAACGTGTTACATGTCTCATGCACATGTATCATACCACCTCTACGAACAAAGTTTTTCTGTTTCAAATAAATACATATTCATAAATGAAAATCTCCCTGGCGGAGAACCGAGCCCCGGTATGTCGCGTGATAAGCGGAGGATACTAACCACTACACTGCCGAGTAATCAAGCAAGACGCGACAACAACATTTTACAAAGCTCTTTATTAATACTGATAAATTTGATGTTAGGAATGTATTTCAAAATTATAAATTAACGCTCTGAATTCTAAGACAAAATATGTTTATTCTACTTGTATGATAATTTAATAACACAATCTATTGTGGGAGTATCTAAAATGGCAGAGCACTTAGAATGTGAGCGGTGCCGATGTCGATTCTTGGCGCATAAAAAATGTTATTTATTTCAAAAAAGTTTGAAAGAGCCTGCGGGTCGATCCCGAAAAGTGAAAATAAAACGTAATTGAGAGTATAATGTTACGACATTTTTTAACGCGGTTTTCTCGAAAAATTTTACTAGAGGATGCGCTGAATAAGCATGTGTTGATATTACGGTCACGGTACTTGATTAAATATAAAAATAACAATGTAATTTTTTTTTTCGTAAAGATTCTCTGCATGAACCATTTGCGTACTGTCCGTCATCGTCAATCCTTCTAATCCTGAATAATCTGGTGATGGAACTGTCTAGACTGAATTTCACTTATTTCATCTAAAATATATATCGAAAGAACGAATTTAACGTCCTGATTATATATGGCGTCTGTCCGTTTTTATACGACCGTTGCAAAATCACCGGCAAAAAATGAATTTTTACATTTTTGTAAAATCATCCATCATCGTTACTCCCCGTGAATATCTGCCAATATCTTCAGTCATCGACAATATTTTTTGTCACTCCCACTGCTCCGATAATTTCGTCTAGTCAACTGTCATTTGTCTTGTGGTAAAAATGTTCTTTGTCCATCGATAAAATATTAGTTTATAGAATTTTCAGAATCTTGAACAAATAACTATATTAATTTTAAATTTAATTATATTAATTTAATCTCTTTTTTTTTAATTTTTAATGCAAGCACGTTGTAGTTATTCATTTTAATGAAGAAAAATCATTAACATTATTTTTAACCACTATAAGTATCGTATATTATAGACACCGACCAGTTTCGAAAATATGTTTTTCTTCTTTACGGTGATAAAAAAAACTAAAAGCATATATCAAATTATTCTTATGATTTTAAATTCAATTTTATATTATATTCTTTGTATGTTGGACAACCAGAACTTATGGTGGAAATATGAGGAAGAAAGGGAGGCACTTACTTTTCGTCTGTTGGATGCTGGTTCATTTGTTGATTCCTCTCCACTACAAATACAGGTGTTGCGGCGTGTACACCAACACTCGCGAAAAGGATTATTATGTATAAGCGGAAATAATTATTATTAACATAATAATCAAAGAATATCTTTTTCTATCCTGGAAAACGCATTATCGTTTCGTTAAAGCGACCAAATATTGTTTTCGACAGATAGATTTTTTCTGTATATCTTTCTAATTAATTAATTTGATTTGTATTAAAAGTATTACTGAAATTGTAACTTCACAATAAAAATGTGCTCTCTTTAAAAATACATCTTCATTCACGGAATAGCGCTCTAACAAGTGGCCATGAAATGCATTATTAATTTTATTCAGCTCCTAAAGATATTAAATACAGAAAACCAGGTTTTTAAAAATGCTAAATAATTTTTATACAAATAGCCACAAAAGAGCATGTTTTGCAATCGGAAAAGATCAATTTATACAGAAAACGGTTACACGTTACGATAAATTCTAGCGGATACATTTCTAAAAGGTATTTTGCAATGAAAGAATGTAAAAATACATATTAATAGGTGTGACTTACCGCGCACGCATCACCGCGTCCACTGGCCATATATCATAAGGGAAAAAAATGTAAAAAGGAACCGCCAAATCTATGGTCAGGACTCCCTTCTATTATTATTTATTTCTATGGCAACAATGCCGAATCTGACAGCGCGGGAAAGGGAAGTAAGACATGTAACTTAGACATTGTGCAGGGGTTTTCAATTTTAATACGTGAACACTGAATAGTTGATAATAAATTATTGTAAGTTCTTATGATATAATGTAATAGCATAGATGTTGAGATTTTTGATACAACATTAAATTACTGTGTTACCGCGATAGTCAGGTAGCATCAGGCAAGTTGTTGGACAAATAACCTTTTGCGCTTGAACCATCTTTTTACTCTTCTTCTGCCAATCTGCGTCCAGTGTTCATTACAAGATTCTACATTTTTGATTTTTACAACTCTCCGTGATATTCCAATGGTTTTACTTTCGTTAATGTATTAAAATGGTGAAATAGTTCAACTATTTTCATAATTTATTAATTCCCGATATATCATTTTGGCATTACATTATATTTTTATTAAAATCATAAACATACCCACGTCTGACTAAATTTATCGGTTTTCATTACTTTGTCATATTGTGACATGTTTGTAATACAATAAACCATGGGTTATTTGAAATAACTTGTATTTTGTGAGTAACCTCTTTCTTAAATCGGGTTGCTCAAATAATAGAAGTTTCACCCCGCAAAATATATAATAAATGTATTCATACAAAACTGCTATTCAAGAAGGCTCGATTTAAATAAATTGATAAAAATATAATATTTACACAATCGCTTATATTCCGCTGGTACTTGCTCTTCCGGAAGGCTCCCTAAAAAGTAGAAAATGAAGTCAGATGGTATTCAATATTTCAAGAATGAAACATGCCCCAAAAGGAAACAGACTAATGTTTAAAATAAGAAAATTAAGTTTAGAATGAACATATCAGTACTGCATCTAAATAGCATGATTTTTTTATTATTCCAATATGAAATTTTACATATTAATTAATTAGTATAGGTATGTCGACATCTGCGCACCTCTGGCGGTGAATCCACGTTCCACGCATGCTGTGTATTATTTATAGCGCGTCTCCGCTGAGTCGCGCTTCGTGGTGCCACCACTAGATGGCGGCAGGTACCCGCCGCATCCCGTAATAATATTCAGGGATCAATCTTGTTTTCTAGCGTTTATATTTCTAGGAGACACTGCTTATGTTAACCTAAATCAGTAAACCTATTTATTACTAAACAAATATCAGATATCTCATAGAGACAAAACTATTTTTTATTATATTTAATAGAAAATATATGGAAGTATGAAGTAATTAGAGAACTTACGACCTGTCTTCGGCTGCCTTAAGTGATCATTTTATTAATCATATATTTTCCATTAAATATAATAAAATATAGCTTTTTCTCTATGTGATATCTGATATTTGTTAAAAAACAGCGTCATTGTAGGTAAAAATCCAATAATTGTGTGTTCTTGGACATATTCAAATATTGCTACTATATATTACTTTCTATCAAAATTTATTATGCGTAAAAGACTATTTAAGAGAAGATTAATAATCACTCTTTCTTAAAATCATTTCCATATGTTCAAATAGTAATTTGAAATTTTAAATACAAAGATAATGTAGGACTATAAACAGTTTATGTGTGAAACGCCCTTAAGGTAAACTTTTTTTTAAGAAAATAGCGCTACAAAATTCACCTAGAAATGTAAAACCTCTGTTTTTTTATTGGACTTAATAAAAACAAATGAATAAAACTTAACTAAAGAACTCTTCTATATTTTATATTTGCAATAATATGGTCAGCTTTTAATAGTTCAGTTTTGTATTACATTTAACTTTTAATTTGATTAAATGTGTCATTGGCGGTGCAGGCCCGCGATGGGGAGCCCCTGGCTGCAGAAGTCTGGGCACAATAGGTGAAGCGGGCCGTAAAGAAGATACGGCCCCAGCTCACCCACCAGCCCCGAAGACCTACCCTCTGTAGGCTGTCCCGCCGGAGATACTGTCCCACATCCACATCTCACACGTCCCTTAACCCTCAACGGCTCACGGGGCCGTATTACGCAGTAGAAACCGATTGTCACTTTTTGAAAACAATCATTTGGAGAAATTATATAATTTAGTAAAGTAGTGTCGCATAGTAAAGTTTAGTGTCGCATAGTAAAGTTTAGTGTCGCATAGTAAACATATGTATACATATTGATAGCTGTTCGTGTCGCACGGCAAAATAAAACATAAATACAAAATCTGCTGTCAATCCATCACATGAAAGCGTTCGGTGATCTCACCAATAAGAGTAAATAACTTTTCAGCTGTATTTTAAAGAAATTAAAATTATTAACTTCTCGTCGGTCGTTTCTAGTATATTGTGATACTCCGTGAAATTACCACGGAAATGTAAACAAAGAATTTTAATATACTTCGTTCTATTGTTTATATCGTGTTGGTGTACACTGGATCATCTGATGACATGTGAAACATCTAATGACAGCACACTTAGCGTATTGTACCTCAATTATTAACCTTATTGTTGTATATGGATATTGCCGACGTTTTGGCACATCATCTCAACCGTCATTCCATGCTTTTGGGGAAATAAAAATGACTTATTCATTTTTTTTTTCACTAAAAGAACACAGACGCGGACTAATCGAAAAGACGACGCTCGCGTGTCTATTATAGTAGTTGAAGGTTACGCTAGTTGATTGGTGTTTTTCAGTGGTGAAGGCGATGGAGAAATCGTCAAATACATATACAGCGGGGATGAAATTAAAACGTTAAACACCGCCTCTGTAAGGGTTATATTTATTTAACATATTTCAGTTCCTTTGTTCCACATATCATAACGCTGAAAAGTGACTTGACTGAGATATTATAAAAATATAAATACTAACCCTACTATAGAAAAAACTACGCGTATACTCGTATATTGAAATGTAACTATATATTTCAATACTATATGAATGTTTCTAGAAATTTTAAATTCAGAAATAGACTTGGTATGTTCATTTTGTTGGAAATCATCTTGTCGCCTTTCATCCGTGTACCATAAGTGACAACTAACATGTTATAAAATATGAAAGAATTATTTTCCCGCACGTTATTGAGAACCTTTATTTACTACTGAGTTCCTGAACAATAGAAATATTCGTTCTGCTCGCAGTTCGTGGCACAAGCAGCATACGCAAACATCACATCTCGAAAGCGTCGAGCGTTTTTTTTTCTTTCCTTCTCAGGATCCATACAGAGCTTTGGAGAAAATCAGTTGGACTTTAACGTTTATTGAAATTGAGTGGTTCTTCCATATTTTGGTCAGTTTCCACATAAAATACTTGGCTAATGTAATTCTCCGTCAGACCTCGGTTTCGTACCCTTCAGTTCTTGAGATTCCAGGTAAATATTAGTTCTTGGCATTTGATAAAGGCGATCATTGTTTTTTTCTTGCTTCTGTTCAATCAAACTCTCTTTTTAACCTTTTAACTGCCGACTCTATTTGAAATGGAAGATACCACTTACGGTAAGGGTTTTGACTTATCTATCAAAAGCTGGGACCTGTCGTTCACAAGTGACAAAATGATTTAAAAATATGAATTTAATCCCTGCAAGTTTGAAAGGTCCAAAAGTGCGTGTTAACGCGCTTATAGTTTGACGTGACATACAAAGTTTGGCGCGTTCATGGCATTTAAAAGTCGTCATCAGTGCGGTATCATCATTTGCAAATCGAAGATTGAATACCTTTTTGCTGCCTGTTGAAATATCTTCTTTCATTCGTCTAGTCACCTTAATCTATTATAATGTTGTACTCTAAATTATTGGTAATTTAAAATTGGTTTTAGTTGCAAAACCAATTGCTTTTACCCACTAGAGACATTTTAAATGGCCAACAGTATGGAAAATAGCTTGTTTTTGAAAGAAGGTGTATTTATTTTGTATTTTAAACCAGATTATCGGGATTTTCATTCATAATAAGATGTGCATTAATAAATACATTGTTGTTCAAGCTCCGTTTTCAGTTTTTCACGATTTTATGCGATAAAAAATATGCAAGTAGCTGACTTTTCAACTTGTACCCTCAATATATTATATTTTCAAATCATCTTAGTGAAAATAACCATATCTTCTTTAAGAAACTACATTTCTTGTATATAATTAACATCAAAGAATTAATCATCAAGTCAATTTATTATTTAATTTTATTTTATTTTAAATAGAGATGCGTACACGGAATACGTAAAGGGTTTTTCAATAGGGACGCTCAAACTTTCTTTCAATAGGGACAAGAAACTACGCCATATTTCTTCAATTTTTTTTGAGGTTAACACTCGTACTTAGTTGGCAAATCATCATGGAGCAGTACACACCGGAGCAACGCTTACAAATTATTCAAATCAATCAAAATCAACAATTTGAAAATGATGCTGAATTCCATCGAAAAATCATCTTTAGCGACGAAGCTCATTTTTGGCTCAATGGATATGTAAACAAGCAAAATATGCGTTAATGGGCAGGCACCAATCCACACGTGCTTCACGAAACACAATTGCATCCCGGAAAAATCACTGTTTGGTGTGGATTACATGCCGAAGGTGTCATTGGACCATATTTTTTTTGTTGATGATGCTAATCGTCATGTTACTGTGAATGGTAATCGTTATCGCTCCATGATAACTGATTATTTTTGGCCTCAATCGCAAGGTATGGACTTGGCCAATATGTGGTTTTAACAAGACGGCGCTACCAGTCACACGTCACACGCATTGACTTATTGAAAACCAAATTTGGTGAGCGTGTTATTTCGCGAAATGGACCAGTTCAATGGCCGCCTAGATCATGCGATTTAACACCATTGGACTATTTTCTTTGGGGCTATGTTAAATCTTTGGTCTATACCAACAAGCCGGCGACGTTACAAGAGCTAAGAGAAAATATTGAACGCGAAATTGGTGCGATTCGGGCCGAATTATGTGAAAAAGTGGTGGAAAATTGGATTCAACGATTGGACTTCTGCAAACGTGTCCACGGTAGTCATGCGAGGGAAATTGAATTTCATACATAATTGCCACTAAATGTACTTTAAAACATAATAATTTTTTTTTAGATATATTCATTCGTTTTTGTTTTATTTTAAAAAAAAGTTTGAGCGCCCTTAATGAAAAACCCGTTATTATTTTTAAACTAAACTAAACGCTTGTGCTATGAAAATAGGACTAACTTGATGGCCTCCTGTAATGAGGCTCGAACACCCTACCACTAGATCACTAGGCGAGTATCGTAACAACTATACCACAAGCACGTCACACAAGTACGTTTGTGGCACTTAAAATTCGTATACAATATAAATCTAAACATTAAGCATTAACCCAATACTTACGAGAATGCCCGTGTTTAAAAATTCTACAATTTGATTAGAGAGTTAATTCTATAATATTAGGATAATCACTAAATACCGCTTCTGCAAATTAACTAACATGTATATATTTTAACAAGTAGACAATTATTTAATTGTTCCAAAAAAAAACTATGACTGCTGAAATGACGATGCGATCGATTCGATTCTTAATTTGACCCCCCTCCCCCAGAACACAAAAACTGATCACTTTTTAATCCAACCCTTGTAGCATTTCTGTTCTTACAATTTTCCATCAACCCGAAAAGCAGCTTTAAGGACATATTTCGTCTACGCGAGCGCGGCAGGGCGCGCAAAGCGTCGCCAACAAAGGGCAGGATACGGCTCTAGTGAGGGTGCGCAGGAAGCCCACCCTTATAACAAGTGTCTGCCCTGACGACATCAAAGGCCAATCATTAAAAGTTAACTTGGCCGCAAGACTCGCAGACACGGTGAACATCTTATTTTTACTGAGAACAGTTTAAATCCACTCTTAAAGATGGCTCTTTCTCATATGATTTTTTATGTCTAAACTCTGAGATATTGACGAGTCCAAATTAGATAAACAAATCACTACAGTTGTACAATCTTTGTGGATCTTGGTCTCTTCGAGAATTTTCCTACATTGTTTCCTGCACATTGTTTCTCTCCAATTCTACATTTCTAAGAAAGATATGACTTTGAGGATATTATCTCTCCATCTTAGCTTAGATCTTCCTAAGCTTCTGCAGCATGTTGTGTTCGGTGTTCAGTCATCATTTTCAAGTGGCTCAACCTTCAAAGTCTTCCTATTATAAGCTGTGAGGGTGGAACCGTCCCATATATGGTCCTACTCATTCGCCGCCTGGTTGGCATTTTTTTAATGCTCCTAGCTGACAAGACGAAGCCGAACAGCTGCCGTCTCAAAAATCCTCATTTACATTACAATTGACATTAATGAAATAAATAAACAAATAAATGAGAGGAACGGTACATCAATATTTGAGAAATGAACATGAATAAGGGGAGAAAATAACACAAAGTAAGCAACGTAATATTCTTAGAATTGCAATGCAGGGTCAACAGAGTATCAGTACTTTACTTTAAGGAGGTAAAAGGATAAAACAAAAAGGAAAAAGGTTTTACCAGTCTTCGGAGCACCACTGCCGGCAGTTCTCATCTCAAATAAACACCTAAACTAAGCCATATGAGTCGCCGACATTCAATACCCGCTATGACACGTTTTCATTATATTATATAATGAAATTATTACGTATTTACTTACTTACTTACCATCACGCCGTTTCCCCGTGGGGGTAGGCAGAGAGGATAGAGCGCCACACTCTTCTGTCCTGACACACAATTCTCGCCTCATCTACATTCATACATTTTTTCATACAAGATCGCCAATTGTTGAGGCTTCTAACAGAACCATCCTCCATTATCTGGTTTATCTGGTCATGCCAAGTCTTCCGCATACGTCCTCTATTTCTGGTGCCATCAACACTTGCATCATATATCTTTCTTACCATTCTCTCCTCATTGACCTCGTATGACCAAACCACCTAAGTGATCCTTTTTTAATCTTACTCACTATACTAACATCAGCTTTACATTCTTTCCTTATTTCTTCATTCTTTACTCTGTCATAAATAGATTTGCCACAAATACGTCTAAGTGATCTCATTTCCACTGCATTCAGTCTACTTTCGTTCCTTTTCTGCCAGCTCCAGTATTTACGTTACGTTAATTATTGTATTAATTTGAACTCAAATGTGTATTCGGTATGATAAAAAAAAAGTAGCAGGTTTTGAAAGTCATTTTGCCTTGTGTCGAGTTTTACTCACCCTAATATTATACTTAATATTGCTAGCAAACAATGGATATTTTTTAAATAAAACATACATTTTAAAATAAAAAATTAATTCCGAATCCACTGATATATATAACTCAATTTTTTTTTAAAGTGTTATAGCTGATTTTGAAATTCAGCGACATATTTTATTAACAGGTCTTAAATACATTAATGCGTTAATTTAAATTGTATTACCTTGAAAATTATTCCAAATCATTAAACTAATGGAAATAGCAAACACTTTTCCTTATTTAAAAAAAATATCATGTATTCTTGAAGTTTCTGGCATCAATTGCAGTTGAAATTTCTGTCAAAAATTGTCCAATGGTGTCAATTTTTATCAACATTTTAATAGACCCACATTTAAAATAAAGTTTAATAAATATCCACTTTTCGAACCAAATCGACACAGTTATACTTTGGATGTAATGAATAATGAACGTATATGTACAGATGTTGGACTCGCAATCGCTGTCATGCAATACCTAAGACCAGAGGATTAATCAATAAGATATAAGTCATTTAAATAATGATCGAAAAATGGTAAATAATGGCGTAAAAACAAAACAGTGCATACATTTTTAAAAGTGTCTTAAATCCTCTCAGATTTATGATAAATTATGTTGAGAATGACTTAAACGACCCCCACCCTACGCTATAATGCCACATAGTATTATAAAAGGAATGTTTTATTTCTTTGTTGTTAGAGAAGTTACTCTCTAGTAGTAGTTAAGCAACAGATTAGTGTAGAGAATCCGGTCAAATCCTTCCCGGGAGCGACGGGCCTCCCTCAGGGGGGGGCGGGGGTAGGTCCGGAGTTCCCGCAACTCCTGCCAGAGTTTCTCAAACAGTTAATTGATGAGGGAACCGCAATCTGGAACAACTGCATTTTTAAAAAATACAAACTTTGGCTAATTGCGAAATAAATCAATACCTATATTTTTTGCTATATATCTAACTAAGATAGAGTGCCACACTTCTCTATCCTGACACACAGTTCTCGCCTCATTCACATTCATACATCTTCACATACAAGCTCGCCGATTATTAAGGCTTCTAACATGACCATCCTCCAGTGTCTGGTTTACCTGGTCGTGCAAAATCTTCCGCGGACGTCCTCTATTTCTGATGCCATCAACACATGCGTCATATATCTTCCTTAGTGATTCTTTCTTAATCGTACTCACTATACAAAATTCAGGTTTGCATTTTTTCCTTATTTCTTCATTCTTTTCTCTGTCATAAATGGATCTGCCACACATAACGCCTGAGCGATCTCATTTCCACTCCATTCAGTCAACTTTCGTTCCTCTTCTGCAAGCTCCAGGCCTCAGTTCAGTGTCGGCACCAGGACTCTTTGCTAATTGATAAATAATAATTTAGAGATGTTCCGGTATGTGATGCTGTATCAGAGATATCGATCGAAGTTTTCGAAGATATTGGAAGGGGAATTAGAATGATGGATACCCTAAAGGGTCCCATCCTATCTATCCCAGAATCGTCATGAGAGTTGTGCACTCTCGCATCGAATCCACTCAACAATGCAACGCGTGTAATAATTAACAGAATTTTCAAAGTTTTTGAGAGTATATTATAAAGTTGTTTATGTAAATGCCTTCGATAGCTGGTTCCCAGGTTTTCAATTAACAATAATCACACATATAATATATGAACTGTACTAACCTCTTTAGCTTTGCTGGTGGTTTATTTGGACCGCTGGACTGGTCCGAAGCACGGGATGTAATATTAATAATTTATATTTTCTATCGAAATACGCAATTTAAAATTGATAAATCTTAAAAATTTATGTTGAACTCTTTCGATTTTTATAATATGTGAGCCCATAGCAGGGAGACCACAGAGTGGAGTTGAATTCCAGCGTACTTCTTACAATAGATGTATATAAAGTAGTTAGAGAGCGGAGCGAGCAATTTTTGGTCGAAGAGCACACCCAAATCCCGCATAACTGCGACTCTACTTAGATCAATATTGTCAATGCTGTATTTATTTATTTATTTTATTAGTAACTATATAATACTATGTAAAAATCTGTTTGGACTGTGCCTGTCTCACTAGAGAAATTCTGTGTCGAGACGGGCATAGTTTACAAGCAATTGTTCAATTAATTAGAATTACAAGTAGATAGAATTACATTTATTACTATATAAAAGGCGTACATGAAGAACAATTTTAAAATGGACTTAATTTTTGGATCACTTTGTAGCAATAATTAATATAGGAGTCAATATGTTTGGGTGAGTGCACGAATACTGGCTCTACCCATATCGCGAATCCAAGTTTTAATATATAGTTTCATGTTCTTGGGACAATCGATTTAAGTCTTTTAGCATTCTATTAAATAGTTTAGGTCCAAAATATTTGTAGTTCCTTTGACCAAATGTATTATGTGCTCTTGGCGTTTGTAGGTTATTTGTATTTGTCCGTGTGGAAATTATGTTTTGAATTGTTTTAGAATGTGTCTGTTTGTATTTATATATGTATTTGAGAGTAGTATTAGTGTATATTTGTCTAATATCAAAGACATCGAATTTATTAAGTGCTCGTTGTGATTGGGGATTTGAAAAAGGAGTTGATTTTTACTTCTGTTGAAACTTATTTGTTTACATTTTTCTACATTATGATGTAGTTCGTTATATATATATATATGTATCGTTCGTTAAATGTATATATATATATATATATATATATATATATACATATATATGTAAGATTATCTGCAAACAACAGAACACGAACTCCATTAAAAATGTCGGCAGTGTCATTTATGAATAGTAAAAATTATTCTAAAAAAAAAGGTCACAGATTTTTAAGTACCAAAAATAGTAGACATATACAAAAAAAAATTCAATAATTCAAATTTTCAAAATTAAAAATCAATTAAATTTTAGAAGCGAATTCAGATCTACAAGATATAGAGATCAAATTGATATCCCAAAACTAAAATATACCGCAACTCAAAATCAATATATTTATCGAGGTATCAAATTTTTTAACAATCTCCCCATCACAATTAGAAAAATTACAGACTATCGTAAATTTGTCACTGAAGTAAAAAAAAAATATGTACACAGACTAACTGAAACATAAACTAACTCGAATATACTCCTTCTCTATACACGAGTCTTACTCTCATAGAGAAGAAACAAATGTTAAAATATGTATATCACTGATTATTGAAATTGCATTATATTTTTAATATTAATAAGAAATAAAAGAAAAAAAACAGGTCCAAGGTGAGACCCTTGTGGTATCCCACTGAATGCTTCAAATTGAAAAGATTTATAATTATGTATTTTAACGTAAATTTTTCTAAAAGTTAGGTAACTTTCAATCCATATGACAAATGACGGTGAGTACCCACGTGATTCTATTGTACAAGTATTGGGAGTATCTACTAGTCGATACCCGACTGTACTTAATAAGGACGTCATTTGAACCACACTTCTCGAAACTATATTCGTGACAAAAATATAACTTAAGGTATGTTCGGTACTGAACTGAAACTAAGAATCCTGAACAAAATATAGCCACCCTACTCCTCGCCCTGTCTGGATCAAATTTTGTATACTTCGTTATTATTTAGGACTTACGACACCTAAGACACCGTAAACACATATTTTTAATTTTTTTTTTATTTATTATCTTAGTTTAATAACCACAATTGAGTTTAAAAAACATCTACCGGTTTCGGAAAACACCTTTTCCTTCTTCAGGATATGTCAAAACTAACTAAAAATATAGCATTGTTTTTCTATTTATCCAGAATCTATTTTTAAATTTTTAAAAACAACAATTATTTAAAAAGTAAATTTAGTACCTAACTCAAATTGCTGTTCAATTCAAATTTGGTCGAATAATTTTTAGGAAAAAATTTTAGAATAGGACTCGTAGTTAAATTTAGTTGGCTGTTTAGAATTTCCTGATTACTTTTACATGCTTTATTTATCTCCAACGATTCCAAATTATTTAATTTGTGACCTACACCGTTTATATGCAAAATTGACAATCCCAATTTTTTATCAAAACCATGACTATTTTCTATCAAATGATTAGCAAATTCTGAAAACCCACTATTGTTCAAACATCTCAAATGCTCCTTTACTCTTATATTAAAATTTCTACCCGTTTTAACAACATAAAATGCAGCACAATCCTTACAACTAAGTTTATAGACGCCAGAATTGTTAAATTTATCATCCTTGTCCTTAGAATTTATGAGTAAATTTCCTATACTATTATTTGTGTAAAATGCTGGTCTAATATCTCGTGGTAGGTGTTTAGATATTTGTTTCGAAAAGTTATTTATGTATAAAATCCTACGCCAATTATCATTATTATCATTATGTTTCATCTGTGATTTATATAAAAACTGATTATTATATTCTTTTAATTTATTTTTTAAAATAGTGTCTATCAAACATGTATTATACCCATTATTAACCGCTATTTTTTTAATTGTATTCAATTCAATATTAAAATTGGATGTTAACATAGGAATATTGACTAAACGATGTATCATGGAGTGGAACCCTGAATGTTTATGTGATAATGGATGATTAGATTCATTGTGTATGATAGTATCTGTAAAAGTTAGAAAAACAATGCTATATTTTTAGTTAGTTTTGACATATCCTGAAGAAGGAAAAGGTGTTTTCCGAAACCGGTAGATGTTTTTTAAACTCAATTGTGGTTATTAAACTAAGATAATAAATAAAAAATATGAATCTTAACCACCAAGTTAATATTGCTAATTTTAAAAGTACATATTTTTAATTATATCTAAATCTGAATACCGGACAACGCTGGGTAGTGACCGCTTGTGTTATTATAAATCCTTTCATTTTCTAAAGGGCGCGACCTATCTGCTCGCAGTTTCCATCTTTAAATATTAATTTTATTATTGTAGCGACAGTTTGAGTGTCGCGGCCCTCTCCCGGCGTTTCTTTAGATCCACTCCGGTGGCGGCGGGTCCGAACTCGGACATTCAGCTAACAAAGCCAATTGATTTGTACACTGGACCACTGCGGTCGCATGAAATACTTACCCAGGGCTCTCGGGGATCGGGGGAGCAACACTCCAGCGATCCGGCAGAGCAGAAGCTACCCATTAGCAGGCGCGTGTAGTCAGCGCATTCAAATAAACTGTACTATCCTACATTTTCTGGTAAAATAACTGATTTTTTCTTAAATACTAAATTAATGTATTAATTATAAATATATACATATAAAATCAATTTTGTTGAAACATATTGTTTTTGCGTCACCGGGATTCGAACCTGGATCTCTATTTCCAATCCGGGAAAGTACACTACCAATTATGTTATAACGCCAGTATTTTTCGTGACAAATTTTCGAACCTATATATTACATTTTTTTCATTGAATTCACCTATAGGTTCGAAAATTTGTCATGAAAAATACTGGCGTTATAACACAATTGGTAGTGTACTTCCCCGGATTGGAAATAAAGACCCAGGTTCGAATCCCGATGACGTAAAAACAATATTTTTCAACAAAATTGATTTTATATGTATATATTTATAATTAATACATTAATTTAGTATTTAAAATATCACAGACCTATGTTCTGAATAATTACAACTTCACAATAAGGATGTGTTTTCCTTAATGATTTTTTCTTCTTCATCTGTTCACTAGTGAGCGTTGTGATTCCTTGAACTAAGGAGAAAAAAAAAACTAATTTTTTTTTCTTAATGTTTAATGGAAAAGACCTCATAGTTCTTAATATTCTTATAACTCTCCCTATTTAAGGTAGTTTGAAGATCTACAGAACAGATCACCAAATATATTCGCATTTCAGATATTCCTTTTGTGAACGTCTACCAACTCAAAATAGTAATTTAAAAAAATAATATGTGAAACAAAAGCTCTAGTGGGTCGCCCCATAGCAACTGGTCCAGTATATTATAAGCGCCAACTCAAGGAAAGGCGAGCTTTTTTCCAATTAAACCACTTAGGTTTCGTTTTTTAATTCAATTGTAACCTTATTATTATGCTGTCCAATAACCTTTATCATTATTACAACCATTTCCACACGTTTGTGTGGCATAGTGTAAAAAAAACATAAACAGCTATCCGTGTCGCATGGCAACATAAAACAACCAAAACGTGCTGTAAAATTAGTGCGGTTATCACGTTAAACGATGTAAATAATTTTGATTTTATATTTTTAAATAAATTGAGAGTACACATAAGTTATTTAAGAACATACATACGTTTAACTAACAATTTTAATTATAAATACAGCGAAACCTATATCTATCGTTTTCGGAGGGACCTATTGAAATAAACTATGAATGCGGGAATATAGAAAAAAGTTACATTTGTCATACTTATACTTAAATGTTTAATACATATTCTAAAAAATATACATACTTTACAAGTAAATGAATATGTTTAAATAAAAATAAAATTAAAAAGCTGCACAGAAACAAAAATAATAATTTTAGTAATATTTGAATATGTTCAAGAACACACAATTACTTGATTTTTACCTATAAAGTCACCTATTAAATAAATATCAAATATCTCATAGAGACGAAGCTATTTTATTATATTTTAAATATAAAAATAGCTTCATCTCTATTGAGATATATGATATTTATTTAAAAATAATAATCCTCTCTCTCTCTCTCTCTCTCTCTCTCTCTCTCTCTCTCTCTCTCTCTCTCTTAAACGATTAATGCGGTAAAATGATGTATAGAGGAACGATCGATACGGTGTTTTGTATTTGGGACTGGAAGAAATAAACGATACTTTTTTTTTTAAACACTTTTAAATATTCAAGCTATACACAACTCTAGCAACTAAATAGATGCTTATCTTATAAATATTTTCTTACATTTTCAGTACAAATTCATCAAAAATGTAATAGCAATTTCAATAGTTTTGTCGTCGTGAGCTTCTTAGATAAAATTTGTCACGAAATTTCGTTAAAAATGTATACGTTACATTAACGGTATTTTACGCGTGTAGAATTAAAACGCAATGAATACAATAAAATACATGTATAAAATGTACATCGTTTTTAGTTTTCATACTGATTGTTTTTTGTGGTCTAATTTTGTTATAAATTGCGAGCAGTCGGGCTAAAGCTCGATCGAATAACATGGCCCAGCTGTTCTTTGATGCGGTAACAAAAGGGTGTTAGCCACAATCAGAACCGTTTTCTTACTAATAGGGCACCAATCCGCCACACGTCACGGATCATCCCCCGGCCATGGTCGGGCAGGGCAGGCGGGGTGGAGCGCGAAGGGAAACTCCAATTATTGCCGATAAAAGTATTATTACACTAATTAAACGTCGTTTGTAATGGAATCCAAAATGTCGGCCGGAGAGGTCTGAAACACGCGGTAGAATAATGCAGAAATCTTGAGACGGGAAATATGCATATAGATTTTTTCTAAAATTCCTAGATTTGACTTCTGTAAAGTCAACTAGGGGCGTGATAACTATTCTATTTTTTTAGTCAAAAATATTTTAAACAAAATTTATTTATTTCTTCATCGCCTTTGTGGACATTTACGTAAGAATACATTTTTATTTAATTAAAAATATAACAGTACATTTTTAATTGATATTTAAATACAACAATTTAAATATAACATTAAAAAAAATTTAATAAAAACAAAGTATAATTTACATACAAATATTTCTTCAGCTCAAGTATGCTCTTGCAACGAAAAATGTTAACGAAATTCAACTTGTTACCGAGCCGATGCATCCGCGATATTGGCGAGTTAAAAACATAATGATTTTTGTGTTACCTACAGAGAACACTTCATGTTGTCTCGTTTGAGTTGGTACTTTATACGAAACCATTTGTATCAACTCATTGCAGTTCAACATGCCAAAATAATAGATATCTCATAGAGATGAAGCTATTTTTTATTAATGGAAAAATATGGAAGTATGGGCTTACGGCCTGTCTTCGGCTGGTTTAAGTGATCACTTTACACAATGTAACGTTCACCAATCCATCCAATCAAACTCCACATCTATCAAATTTTTGAAAGTTGTATATATGTTAATATGTGGGAACACTTCCCTGAAACAGCATATATGTCACAATGAGAATATAATTTTTTTTTTCGTGTTTAAAGCAATATTATTTGTCTGTAAAATGTCATAAGCCTTGTAATTACCCATTTTTCATTAAGAAAAAATAGCTTCGTCTCTATGAGATATCTATTATTTTGTTTAATAACAAAGCCTTTGTAGGTGAAAATCCAATAATTGTGTTCTTAGATATAATCAAATATTGCTAAAAATATTTTATATTGACTTAATGTTGGCAGTTGGAGTAGGCAGAGAGGATAGAGCGCCACACTCTTCTGTCCTGACACACAATTCTCGCCTCATCCACATTCATACATCTTGTCATACAAGCTCGCCGATTGTTGAGGCTTCTAACAGAACCATCCTCCATTATCTGGTTTATCTGGTCGTGCCAAGTCTTCCGCGGACGTCCTCTATTTCTGGTGCCATCAACACTCTCTCCTCATTCATCCGTTCCATATGACCGAACCACCTAAGTGGTCCTTTTTTAATCTTACTCACTATACTAACATCAGCTTTACATTCTTTCCTTATTTCTTCATTCTTTATTTACTCTGTCATAAATAGATTTGCCACAAATACGTCTAAGTGATCTCATTTCCACTGCATTCAGTCTACTTTCGTTCCTTTTCTGCCATAACCGTTTTCTATCAAATTAAATTGTAAAATATCTTAATATTGCTGGGCATGCATACTTATAATAAATATATATTAGATAAATCACTGCGGGCCGGTTGCCCTATTATTTATTTGCAAGTTGTTGCAAATAAATAATAGGGCAACCGGCCTATTATTTATTTATATATCAAATATACTACTGTCAAAGCATAGCATTGAGACGCATTTTGACAGTTTGTCTTGAATACTTTTGAAGCCGAATTATTGAAACGTTGAATATCCTTCAATTATATGTTATGTTTGTACATTTTATAGTATGTAGGTATAAACTTATTATCCAGCATCCCTTCTACAAAAAGTCACCGACCGCCACTGTCGTGTTTATGCTTTTAAAAACATTCTGACGATAATCATATCAATTTAAGACAGCACTAGGTATATTACTAATATTTTTTAGATATATTACTAACTTTTTACTAACGCATGTAGTAAAAATCCTTTGCGGGTTGTTGATGCACCAAATATACTACTGTCAAAGCATAGATGGAGATGTCTATAGGCGTGACAAATAATCATGAAATACGCATTATCTATGGATTTTTCGTCTAGGCGTTCGATATCTATCACTTTGGTGGTGAATTTTTTTCGTATTATGTATAATAATGTTTATTAAACAACGCGATCACCATTGGCCGAACTCTCATCACTAAAATAGTAGGATATTGAATGATTAATTGTCCGATACTGCAACTTTCAAAGTATCAATGTGTCAGATGACTTTTGGAACAGCTGTGAAAAGTCCGCCATATTCAACTTTCGATTCTCGTTTTTACTATCGGATATCGCAGAGTAAAATGAGCTTACTGCGGGATGTACTTTCGAGAAGTAAATATTTTTTTACTAACGATCAAACAACCCGTTTTCGCAAAACTTTACTATTGTAAAAAGTTACTACCGATCACACAACTGGCTCTTATTAGTTTACTGCGTGGGATACCTCTGATATATAAAACATCGACCATGTTATTTTGTAACCATAATAGTACACAACTGTGAATTGTGCAGAGTTGCGCAAAAATAATATTTGCCCTAAAACGATGTCACGCCACTGGGCAATGAAAACAATAGTTTATTTTTGATTCCCGTCCGGGGAACTCTTGTCGTATTTCTAGCTATCGATTTGTATTTTTACAACACGGCCAAAACCCTCGGCACATCCGCCACAGACCTGATGCAGACCTTCCAAGAATTCGGGCGATTTTACGATTTACAATTATGGTACATGAACTATAAAATGAACGCTTCCTACTTCGTCGTTCAGACATTTTACAAATATCTTTGTATTGTATCATTGGCGTATTCAATAGTTCGTCCATTACGAAAATTATCTGTCAAATGAAGCTGGACCCACAAAGTCTCTTCTAGACGCTTCTGTCTGCAGATTCATAAACTCACTTAACATGTGTATTTTTGGTGTTGTTTTAATATTAATAATATTACAATGTGCAGTATTTTGAAAATAAAACTACATGTATGGCGTGTCATTAAATATAATTCAATTTAAACATCAATCACGAAAACGCGTCAGGTACAATATTTTACAAGATACCTTTACCAGTACCGGGATCGATTCCAGGCGCTTCAAATGTGTTTTTGAAATCGAAATTATTTTAGTGGCGTCATATATCGATCGCACTACCTCTCACATGCTAAGCGAGCGCTGTACCATCGTGCTATTCCCCCATTTAACTGTGGTGTCAAATAGTCATATAAGACTACTTTGTTTTAAATTTTTCATATGATCATTTATTATTTGAAGGGTTCGGCCGAACAACAGTCTACGTTACATTTTTTTGCGAAATTGGATTATCGTTTTATAAAGCTTCCGTTACACGTTCCTAATGTAAGTTCCTACAGAAACCAACAGATGTCCCTAATTCAGCGATGATTTTTATTGTGTCGCCTTAAAGATAAAAAAAAAACACTTAGACCGTTATTCGGCCGAACCCTTCGTTTATACATTAATAAAAATATTTAATTTTATTAATATCACAGTGAAAGCTATTTTCACGTCTTCTATGTGTTTCTCGGTAGTGTTAGTGGTGAGTATTCCCGCCAGGGAGATTTTAATTATATTTATTTAACTGAATTCGTGAGTATTTTTTTCGAACATATTTTATGCAGGGGTGGTATGATATACACGTATGAAACATGTACCGGATTCAACACGCAAATGCGTAAAAGAACATCGGTAGTTTGGTCTTGGTCAAGCTCGGTCTGCGCTGAATTTAAATTTCTCGATACGCAGGAAGTACATCCAATAAAATAATTATTTTGGTTTATACATCCTGTCTTTTGCTTTTATCGGTGTTTTACCGCACCATCCAGGGCTGTGCAGTCATTTAAAAATCTACCGACTCTTACTTCACCATGCAGTCCGACATCGAGCGAAAAACCAAGAAAGAAACACTCCTCACGTCAGCTGCACGCGTTAGAACGAGAGAATGCGAAATAACGCCACCATTGATTTGCATATGAATCCGATATTGATGATTCGCTCTCACCCCAGACTCTTGAAGCATACGCATTCGTTATTTTATAAAGCACCTGTAACACATACATTATAGCCCTGCCTAACTATTGCTGTGTTAATAATAATAATGGATAATTTGTATAGCGCCATTTTCGTAAAAACTTTCACCTCAAGCGCGCTTTACACATCAACTGTTTATAGTTCTACAATTATCTTTGTTTTTTTTTAATTAAAAATCGTTATTTTCACTTATGGAAATGATTTTTTGAAAAGGTGCATTTTTAAATAAAGTCTCTGATGCACTGTTTCTTACGACGGAGGGCAAAGAATTCGTCGGTCAGTTCTACAACCCTTCCTGCAGCTGAAGTAGAGGCTGAGATCATATAATAATATAAATATCTAAATTCTCTTCTCTCAGATAATTCCAGTATTTTCTTCAACCCTTGCTTTAGCGAGATTGTGCACCACATACCAACCCTTATCAATTTTAAATAAAATCAATTATTCAATTTAACAAAAACATTTTTCATTTTGAATCAATATTTGTTAGTATATTATGTAGTAAATGGTTTACATTCCAAATGCGATCGTACTCGTCTGATCCATTTTCAAGACAAGTTTAAAACTACCCGCTTTTTCTGAGAATCAGTAAAAAAAGTAAGTACACTTCTTTAATAGCAGTTAAAATTCTTATGTTATTATTCCTAGTCAAACCTACTAATAAATATAATTGAAAAAAAAAAAACGTATACTGAATGTAATAGAAAGGGAATGTGTAGAAAACTTTATTTTGTTAATTGTTAAAACTTTATAGTTAGTAGATTCGAGCCATCTAGCCGATAGCTTTCTCAGGCTCAATTCTTCATGTAGGATATTTTATACGTATTCAATTGAAATGTGTACAATGTCCGTCTTCTCCCGTCTTCTTCACCAGGCGGTCTGTTAACACGATATCATGGAATTTGTTGACACTTGATCATTATTTAAAGGATATATTTTTGTCGGGGACTTTCTCTCAATTACATTTCCGAGGAATATATGTTACAGATAAAGTGTAAACAATGAAAATGTACACATTATCTAGTCAATGTATGCATCGACTATGAGTTTTAGTTACAGTATACACAAAAGAATTTATGAACATTCCAACTAGTTGTTGTATGCATCATAGATAAGGTACGCATTCATCTAACGTACGCTACACTGAAGTCGCTATATTTAAAAAAAATGTAATGTTAAATATGAATTAGAAAGATATACATATAAAATCAAATCTATCGAAAAATGTTGTTGTTACGCCACCGGGATTCGAACCTGGATCTCTTTCCTAACCGGGGAAGGTGCATTATTCAACTATGCTACAGCGACAATATTTTTTAGAATAGAGATCCAGGTTCGAATCCCGGTGGCGCAACAACAATATTTTTCGATAGATTTGATTTTATATGTACATCTTTCTAATTAATCTATTTAATTAATATTTATAATATGACAGAACTGTGTTCTGAATAATTACAACTTCACAATAAGAATGTGTTTTCCTTATAGAAATAGAAAAATCTAACATGGAAAACCAATATTATTTTCAGTGAATATAAAATAATTGTTTTAATTAAAATATGCCTACGAATATTATCATTTTTTAACACGTGTAATTGTTTCGAGTGACGACACTGCAATTCCTATCAATATTTTACATTGGCAACATTATTGCAGGCTGCGCGCGCGGAGTGCGCGCGTATTATTATTATTATCCGACGTAACCTCAAAATTTCAACTGAAATCACATTTCTTTTCTGTTATTCAACTTAATAAGATACGTAAAAATACAGTGTGCTTATTGTTTACGATTACAATTTATTTTTTTTATTCGTTGTGTAATTATCATTCAGATTGTTAATGTGTGGTAGGGTAATTGTGAACTCGCTCGTATTCAGTTAGTTGTCAAACACGCTCGTCTGACAGATCTCGTTTGTTCACGATGCGAGTGCATACACTCACTAGTTAAATCGTGCATTATCTATACACGAAATGCGGCAATGTAAGCTGTAACTAAAACTCATAGTTAAACTAGTTAATGTATACATTTTTGAAATTTAACATTCTAACTGTAACGTATATTGTGGCTACGAAGAGCTGAATTTTTAAAAATTTATTATAAGAAAAATCGTACGATCGAGTCTTTGCGAGAATTCACAAATAGATTACTGAACTGACAGAAGACCAGTAATATTACTGTTGTCAAGACATTCGTAAATTAGTGTTTAAATTGTCGCGGTGGACATAAATTGTCACAATCCGATTGTAACGCCCCTAAGCTAGAAAATACCGCCCTTATATTACTACAAACGCAATTGTTGACATAAATGGTATGTGGCTTATTGGCCAAGTGATCTAGTTGTCGGGGGTTCGAGCCTCGTTCCAGGAGACCGGCAAGTTAATCCTATTTTCGTAGCACAAGTATTTAGCTTGGTTTGAAAATAGCAAGATTATTGACGTGACAAGTATTCCGTGTGTGAGCTCATTGTTTTGAGTTCTGACATATATTTTAGATTCGAACTTTACAACTTTACTTTATACAATTTAAAAATTTATTAATCTGATATAAGTGCAATGATACAATACAATAAAAAAATAATAATGCAACACTTCTCTTGAAAGCATACGCTTGTGCAGAGAAGTGGACTGTATATTAATACAAATTATTGTTTATAATAACTAGCATATAATAAAAATATTATAAGTTTAGGGGCACATGTTTATGTTTAAAGTGTTTTTTAATAGCATTAATTAGTTGTTTATTATCATTCATCTTCCTGATATTTTCGGGTAAGCTGTTAAATATTTTTTTCTAGGTGTGTTAATTTTTGAGCATGAAAATACAAATTAAAACGTAGTACAACTTTCAGTTATGAAATTATATATTTTTTTTAATATTTGAAGAATAGAATTTCTCTTAAATAGATCACAAAATGTTGGTGTTTTAAATTTTCAAAAAGTAATTTTTATCTTAAATTTCTAATGTGCGTAATGTTTTGTCTTAAATTTGCCGCTCTTTGAAAGTGCCGCCCTAAGGTATTGCCTTTCTTTGTGTATTGGTTAGGGACGACCCTGCATACCGACCACCTTTGACTAGAGATGGCCAACTTTTTTTCTACAAGTGTATAAATTAAATATATACGTCGCAATTCTTAGAATCGCAGCGTGATATGAATACTGCCGAAAAATATATGCCACACCTGAAAATAGCAGTTAAATATATTTATTAAAAATGGCTCGTTATAAACATCACTAGTAGACGCACTTACCCCAAATCTGGGGTAAGTGCATCTAATCGTCCAATTTACATAAAATGCATTCAATATCAGCTATTCTAAAAGGTTTACATTTCGATTTTTAAAGACTCACATTAGGAAATGATTAATGATTCTCATATCAAAGTTTTAAAGTCATATAACATAATTTTATGAAGTTTGAGAACAGTTCAAAGTATGTCGATGATTTATATGTCGTACTTACCCCTAATTACCTTACTTATTTTTTAAATGAAATCAAATACAGTCGAACTCAGTTATAATAAGGAAATACTTATAATTATTTTGATTCAGCCCTGTTTTCATACAATTCTTCACTGTTACAGTGAGCTCGCTTCACTGATATAACGTACACAAATACTGTCAACAAGTGAACAAAATACGGTCTAAAAACTCTAATTCTTAAGAAGTCATAAAATCGAAAGCGGCGTCTGCCGACGAGGTTCCTTATTGTTTACGATTCCTTTCAGGTTTGCGATTTGTTAGGAAAAAAACAGTGGATGTTTGTTTTGTGTGCGTAGTGAGTTTTAAACTTTAAAGCAGAGCAGTATTTTGAATTGAATGTAGTGATTTGCTTTAAAATGTTTCTGTTCGTACAATTATAGATTTTTGATTTTTCAAGTGCATTTGATTTGCTTTTTAATTTTGTTGGATATTAAATATTTTTTTTAGTAAGGAGTAACTGTTTTAATGAGCAAATTTAGGTAGTCCCTTCGTACTCGTTATAACCGAGTTCGCTGTATTAGAATTAACACTGTTAAGAAGACGTTCATAATAAATTATATCAAAAATATTTGTCAATGCATTAAATATTCATACAAAAAATACAATTTTACAAAATGGCACAGCAATTAACGGGGTACTTAGTTAAGATGGTATAGATGATAATCTTTTTGAAATAAAAGCGAAAAAGTGCCGTAGGTTCGCCAGCGCTGCTCTAGACCGTCTTCTTGTCTTATCCATCTAAAAAACAAAAAAAATCGTATAATCTGTAAACACTAGCGAGCCTTCGCTGACTTACGTTGTTCTGCGCGAATAGCTGATGTAACGACAGCCAGCAGGATCGACGAACCTGAACCCGCTGCCAACCCGGCCGGCAGGCGCGCCCCGTCCCCGGGGGGTGGCGAAAGGTTTAGATAAAAAATGTTTTTCACTCAATAAACTTCGCCCACAAAACGCCGCAGCGGGGAGAGAGCTCCCCCCCCCCCCCATTCAATAATGGCGGAATAATCGTTTGGTGATGTTAACACGACATATTTATGGAGACAACTTTCTCCGCATATATTTATGCGAGACAGATACGCCCATGATCAACTGCGAAGCCTCCGGAAATCTTCGCTGAACCTCCGTCTCGTCGCCGTGGTATGTTTACTTTTTTACGGTGAAGAATCATTTTATTTATCAACTTGTTCCCATCGCAGAACAAACATCTATTAAAATATTGCACATCGTCGCTATCTCTATTTTAAGTAGTCTTTAAAAAATCCACTAGATGGCAGTACAGATTAGCAAATAATGAATATTAATGTTCATTTACAATCTTTCCGCGTTATGCAATATGTGTTATCCGTATTTAATATTTATTAAAACAGCTGTGAATAATTTTTAGATATTCGATATTTTTTGCATTGCACTTCAAAATGGTTTCGTATTCATTTAAGATTTTAAGTTAATTTTTTTACCTGTTCATATCATTCCATTTCTGTATGTTCACTACATCCTTCGTGTTTCAATCGAAAACAGGACAGCTGTAAATAAATAGGGACCAGTCATAACACACACTAAGGACACGGCGCGCGTACGGAGCGAGATGCAATACATGTACATACATTCAGAATTTTCGAACGTCTATGAATCGCGTAAACACACAGGTACCAGCAACAGTGGATGCTATCATTCGTTCCGTACCAGCAAAGTTTGAAAGTTTTCGACATTCAGTTCTGCCTGTCAAGGTCTTCGAATACTGTATACGCATTCGTTAACAGCATCCAACGTACAAAAACGACTATACAACGTATAATACATGAAATAGAGCGGATTGTTTCGAGGAATTTGTGAGACGTATTTTGACAGTTTGTCTTGAATACTTGAAGCCGAATTATTGAAATATTGAATATCCTTCGATTATATGTTATGTTTGTACATTTTATAGTATGTAGGTATAAACTTACTATCCAGCATCCCTTCTACAAAAAGTCACCGACCGCCACTGTCGTGTTTATGCTTTTAAAAACATTCTGACGATAATTATATAAATTTAAGACAGCTCTAGGTATATTACTAATATTTTATTTTTTTTACTGGAAATAAAACGAATTAAACTACGTGGTGCATTATTAAAGCAGTATAATAAGGGACTTTCGCATTGAAATATAGATTCTATGGAAGCCCTGGCCGTGAAGCTGCCACAATACCCACTGCAGGGCCTAGCAGCAAACAATCGACAGCCGATTGGTTTCTGCTAATCGGATATGATTTACATTGATATTAATATTTTTCTATTTTCAAATTTTTAGTGTAAAAATTGACTTGTTTGTATTTTTTAACTAATAATATACTTTCATAACAAAAGTTTACATATCCATCTAATTTGTATATTTCGTGGGAAATTGGCACTTCAGGCCAATCTAATGTATCAGTTTAGTTTCAATTTTCGTTACGCGTGACACACGTACGGACATTGGGATTATAAACATAAATTTTGAACAAAAATACTTGATACCTGAATGAAAAAGATGCACTCATAGCATCTGGTTGGAGAGACCCTGGGGTTAGCTGCGTGGGCGAGGGACGAGGACTTGCAGGAGCAAGACTTGTTGAGGTACAATACGAACCATGCCTCATCTGATTAAAATCATCTGCACATAAAGGAATGAAGAAGAAATTTCAAAATGTCACATATTCACTACTTCTTACTGCGACCTATTGACGTTAGTCGAGTAACCACTCTTTGTCCATCCAATATCCAAACCTTAATCCATACCTGTCCCGCTCTGAACAACTAATTACTTTCGAGTTCGTCGACGAGGGGGACAGATTGCGCTCAGACATCGAACTATCAAGATCGTGTGCCTTTTTACTGCCGCGCCGTGCGTAACGTTCGGATCAAGAAGAAGCTGTGTTCTTACAGTGGCGAAAGAGCAGTGATCTCTCGGTTCTGCACAACAGACGTGCTAGTCAACCGGAGGTGAAGACGACGCCTATCCCAGTTCTTTAGAGCAAGGTAGGCCAGATCCATCTGCTTTTATTTCCTTCATAATTCCAATTCGGATTAATCCACGGAATCTTATCCCACTATAACCTATGTTATAGCTAAATTTCGTATGAATCCTGTATTTAGGGCTCAACAATCTATATCACTATATGTTTTAGATATTTTTTAAACACTATGGCTATCGTCTTATTTTCTATTCCGAGAATGTGTTTATCTTGGATGTTAGGCAACTATCCAGAATACCTATGAGATACCGTTAATATTACTGTCATAAGTCATTTTCATGGAACCAGAAATAATATAAACAGTCAATTCATCTCCTAAAACTAAAACACGTAATTTTCTCCACGCTGTCTATACAATAGTTTGAAAATAATCAGACAATTAAGATCCAACTTGACATATCTTTTAATAATAATAATAATTTATAACCAATATACTAAAAAACAATACAATTTAATGCACAGCTAAATAATAAGGATTCGTAATTATGGAGAATAAGCACGCATACGTATATTAAACTTATATTAAATAAATCGCTTAGGGCCGGTTGTGTAATCAGTAGTAACGTTTAACTAACGCCCGTAGTAAAAATCATTTGGGGGTTGTTGATACATCCAATTTACTACTGATAAAGCATAGATGGCGATGTAGACGTGACAAATAATCATGAAAATGCTCTATGGATTTTTTCGACTAGGCATTCGAAATCTGTCACTTTGATGGTGAAATTTTTTTGTATCATGTATTATACAACGAGACCATCATCATTACAAACTCTCATCACTAGAATAGCGGGATATTGAATGATTAATTGTCGTGTACTGCCAACTTTCAAAGTATCAATGTGTCAGATGACTTTTGGAACAGCTGTGAAAAGTCCGCCATATTTAACTATCGATTCCCGTTTTTACTATCGGATGTCGCAGAGTAAAATGAGTTTACTGCGGGATGCACTCTCGAAAAGTCGATTGCATCTTGCATTACTCTTTACATATACCAAATATTATATCTTACACATTGAACAACGTTAAGTTTTACAAAGTATTATATAATTACTATAGTAAAAAGTTACTACTGATCTTTGCCGGCCCTTAGAAAGACACAAAAATATGTATCAACCGAAAAAATATAGTCGTTACTGAAATTCGAATTTGTAACTTTTTTCCGAATTTAACCGATTAAGCTATGAAGTCATATAAAAATAAATCAATTTATTTTAATTATCACGGAGTTCAGAACATAACTTTTCAAATAAAATCTGATTTCAAGAATTCAATCCATTTTATCGTCTAAATCTATAATACTCTAGGTTATGAACAGTTTGCGTACAATTACCGGTACACTGAATCACTCTCTCTAGATACAGTAATGTACCGTACTGTTCGCAGTACCGTAATACCCGCCTGCAACGTCCTTTGTACAACTCGTGGAGGCAGGTTCTTTACCCGGAAGGCTCGAGTTCTTTCACGTTCACGAACGAAGCCTCCTCATTTATCTCTGGTTTTCTTGAAACTTCACTTGAATGCAGTGGCGCGTTGTGACCAACTAAGAATTCGGGTTCCGACAAAATGACGGTCGCAATATGTGCTATAAAATAGCCCGATTTCGGTATCGATATATGAATGTCCACAACGGGCGATAAGCGCCTCGGACAATGATACTAAAAAATAACGGATCTAGGATCCCACGTTTCTTTGTATTAAATAAGATGTCTTTAATATTTAAATTATGTTCCGAATTCGTAAACACCCCTTTGGCGCGTCTTTTCGATTCGGTCGCGACCCACGTTATTGACACATTTCCGCATCCAAATTCCCATCCATATATTTCCTAATGCTCGTCTTGTCAGTGTGAATTGTGATCTTGACGTCCGCAGACGTCAACTTGACAGATATTTGTTCCATCTCCACATCGCGATATCATTCTCGGTGGAGAAGGCCGTATTCAATTGGGAGAGGAGATCGGCTCATCCGCGTGCGATCGGCTCATCCGCGTACTATTTGTGTGATCTCGGCGGCGACTGGAGGGATAATGGAGGCGTCATATACAAGGTAAAACGAGCAGTCCTTCCGAATCCCGGTTCCCGAGATCACTGATCCTTCAACTAGAACACCAATCCCCTCACCGACCCCATCCTGTATCAAGATTTCCCCACATCCCTCCACTACCCTGCGGTGATACCGATTTACAACCGGAATTGTCGTATTCCTTTGCGTACTGTCGTATTGATCGCGCAATTTTGTTCATTTAGATCCTATCGATCCGGATTTATAGTTCGAATTCATATTCTGTGAAGAAAAGCTTGATGGATATAAAAACTATGTTAGTAATGACAAAACAAGCTTTTAGTGCAAAAAATATAAATTTTCAAATCACACACCTATAAACAAAAACCCAAAAAACTTATATCATTACCTACGCACTATACAGAAATAAAACCAATTGGACAATTGACCAGAGAGTAAAAAATAGATTGGAACCATCCTAGATGTGATGCCGGAGGAGGATGGAAAGAATCAGGTGAACTGAAACAATTATAAATGAGTTTGTTTTGCGGAGAATTCAAGAAAAGATGTCCATAACATCACAATTTAAAATGGAATGTGCCAATGGATTCCGGACACTTGGACGCAACACGCGCATCAGAAATGTAATTGAGAAAAATAGACAAGGCTTCAGCTACAAATATCTTCTGGATGGCGCCTAGGACAGACTCGCAAGGCGAGCACCAACAAGAAAGCGGTTCTTAAATACTTCTTTCAAATTCAAATACAAATTCAAATAAAAAAAAAAGAAAAAGATTGACTCTATTGAATGAATATTACGCTTCCGTGTCGATGATTTCAAAAATAGATACAGTAATTTCAATTTCGACGATAAATTCAATGATCTCAGACACCTTTCGACAAATGATTATATTGAAATCCTATTTATATAATATATTAACATGTCTCGAGTCTGGGGAGCTAGCACTACCCCCTCTCCCACCCTCGCACCCGCGACCCTCGCGCGGTGGCCCTCACAATAGGCGCATTGTCACCGCGGGGCAGATAACACCTCTCACTCCATTTGGCAATCATTACGGGCTGCGATCTGCCTCCCTCCTCGCCCTCTCCCTTCCGCACACTCAACCCCTCGGGCCGCACCCCCAGGTGCAAGCTGAAAGGTTCCTCGTTTCTTCCACAGCCATACATCATTTTACTGGAATGTTCTCTTTGGCTGAGTCTTAGACGGATCAATTGCAACACTAGCTGATACACAACGAATCTCTCGTAAAGAAAAATATTATTACCTAAAATGGAAACATTGGAAAGGATGAATTCTGTGTTGCTTTTCTTGTCATCCTTTGTGTTAAACTGCGACGTATAGTGTACTGCTTTTGTGGGTTAAATTTCCCGGCAGTGGTGTGTGGACTGTGAGTCCTCTATTTGTTTTCCTTTTGTACCGTTCTTTTCCCCGAAATGGAGAGTCTCCTCATTTCCCCTCTACTTCCCTACTTGCTAACACTGTAATCATGATTGTTAATACTATATACCTCTTATAATCTTTATTAATAAAGTAATTCTGCCGGCGACAATGAGGGCAACCTTTTGTTTTGACGGCTGCGCGGTGTCGCTCTGCAATGCGCTATCGACCAGCCGCCATAGTAGCATTAAAATAATGCCAACCAGGTGGCGAAAGTGTAGGACCGAGATAGGAACCTTGAGCTTATTACATCGGTCCTGGGTAAGCGGTGTGTCCGCCCTCTTTGTCAGTGGAATGACAATGACGAATGATGAGTTGTCAAATGGTGGTATCAATTTATTTTCAATATTATAGACTTCTTTTGTAATATTTAGAGTATTTTTTAGCAATTTTCTCAAAAATTATATAATTTCTTCTTCTATTCACCGGTGATACATAGTGGTCTCCGCTGGTTCCTATCCATGGCCATTCTTCTCCAGTTCCCAAATCTTTCCATCCCGATCCAATCCTCTTCCACACAGTCAGTCCACCTCTTCCGCGGTCTATTTCTAAACCGTCTCCGCTGGGGTATCTTGATCTTTGAAGACCTGTCATCTGGCAGTCTTTCAACATATCTAGCCCATCACAGCCTTTGGTACCTACGAAATCTTTCGATTGTTCCTTGTTCAATTAAACTACATTATATCGGTCTCCTGTCAATTTTGACAGCTGTCAAACATAATAGCGATAGATGCAGCAATATGCAATAAGTATTTTTAAACGACATGCATGTCGATATGTGACAATGTTTTTGCCATTTCCGTATTAAACCTAGGTCCAAAAACCCAAACAAATACATGCTTCGCTTTAAACAAAGTTCTCTTTTCTCTTCATTCTTATTACCGTATCAATGTTCACACACATCACACCATCACAACCTATATATTTTCATAATTTACATACTTATAGGCTAGACAAAATGCGTGGAGCATGCCAATTTACTGACCCCTGCATCTTAGAAGATCTATGTTCATCTATGAATCCATCCTGGCACGGTGACAAAAAATAGCCACATATAAATATACTTTTGCGACTACCGACGAGAGCGTCTAAGCATGAATCCGGAAGAAGCGCAGAACAATATGTGTCAAAACGGTGATAACTAACAGTAAAATATAAAATAAAATATTTTTAAGAAAAATATTACGTACTTTTTCGATCGCGCCTCTCGGAGTCACTATTTTTTTAACTTGTTTACGGTAATGTGTCACCCAAGATGTGCGCCGCGCCATAGACAACCAACACTTTTTTCCGCGCTATCGCCATTTTGGTTTTATTCCTCACTGTGACCGGTGAAATGGAAAATGTATGCGGCAGACTGGAGCCCCGATTATCCCTCCGAACCGTTACGGATAATCGATCTTCATTCTACGAAAAATTCGCTCGATTCTAAAATATCCTAATTATAATTTGGTTCGCATAAACAAATTTTCAAATATATTTGGCAAAGTAACATTTTAAAACGTGTTAAGTAAACGATATTTACATGTAAACATCTCAGATCGCCCCTCCCCCCAAAAATAAATTTTGTACTAGAGATTCTAATAGTGATGAGAAAAAATGCTACTTTAGAATCACATTTGTGACTGTGATTAGTATTCAAAAATATCAGTGATTAAAAACTGTGACTGTGATCACTATTTTATTACCAATATCCATGCGCCGCACGATATCACAAATCAAGAAACAAATAAATAAACGAAATAGACCGAGCGTAATTTTAAAACTTTATTTACTTTAAAAACATATTCTAGCATCAAGAATAAATAAAAATCTAATTTAATTATCATCATAATAAAATATAGGTATGTTTTTCGGATCAAATTCCCAGCAAACACGCGTCAAACTTTTTCACGGAATTTATTAGATGGCGGTGGTCATGATTATGACGTCATTCCTTCATAAATATTGCGCATCAACTTACTTACTTACTTACCATCACCCCGTTTCCCGTGGGGGTAGGCAGAGAGGATACAGCGCCACACTCTTCTGTCATGACACACAATTCTCGTCTCATTCACATTCATACATCTTCTCATACAAGCTCGCCGATTGTTGAGGCTTCTAACAGAACCATCCTCCATTATCTGGTTTACCTAGTCGAGCCAAGTCTTCCGCGGATGTCCTCTATTTCTGGTGCCATCAACACTTGCGTCACATATTTTTCTTACCATTCTCTCCTCATTCATCCGTTCCATATGACCAAACCACCTAAGTGATCCTTTCTTAATCTTACTAACTATACTAACATCAGCTTTACATTCTTTCCTTATTTCTTCATTCTTTACTCTGTCATAAATAGATTTGCCACAAATACGCCTAAGTGAACTCATTTCCACTGCATTCAGTCTACTTTCGTTCCTTTTCTGCCAGCTCCAGGCCTCACTTCCATACATCAGTGCGCATCAATTTGTGAAATATTTGAATAATGTCATTTGTCGGAAAGTTGAAAAAAAACAATTCACGAATCTCGATGTTTTCAAATACTCAATCACTGATAGTGAACGTGGCGCAAAGATATCAGTGATTGACTCACAGTTCATGATTTTGTACCCATCACTAGATTCTATTTTCAGGAAAATATTACGCCGTACTCTTTATCGTGGTGAATACATATTTTATTCAGTACACAAAAAGTGAGACTTACGTTCGAAAATAAAAATATATACTATATGTAATATATATGTATTATTCGTACTTGTTAGATTTATTTTAATTGTTATAATTGAGAAATTAAATTATTCGAAGATGTACCATAACATATCTATTTACAAAAACAAAAATTTGAACGAAATTGGGCCCAATGGACAATTGCACCGCAAAGAAACAGGATTTGAATAGGATTGCGGTCAAATTATTTTATATATGAAATAAATATATTAATTAGAAATATACACATATAAAATTTAATTTATTGAAAAATATTATTGTTGCGCCACCGGGATTCGAACCTGGATCTCTTTCCAAAGTTGTATCAATGTGTCCAAAATTTAATAAAAATGAATTGATAATTCTGGTGTCTGCTATCAGATTACTCAAAGGTATTTGAGATTCAGTCAAAATAAGGCAGATGGCTCTTTCAAATAATGGAACGATTAAATGTATTAATATCAAAAAAGGTAACATGTAGGTTCGAAAATTTGTCGCTCAAAATATCGTCGCTGTAGCATAGTTGGATAATGCACCTTCTCCGGTTTGGAAAGATATCCAGGTTCGAATCCCGGTGGCGCAACAATATTTATCGATAAAATTGATTTTATACGTATATCTTTCTAATTAATAAATTTAATTAATATTTCAAACATCACAGACCGTCTGTTCTGAATAATTACAACTTCACAATAAGAACGTGTTCTCCTAATAAATTATTTTTATTTACTTATAATATTTCTTACATTATTTTCAATTATAATTTCATTTATTTTCAAAACAAAACAAACAGAAGCTATATTTATAGAGTAAACAAAAAAAAACTAACTAGAATTTTTCTATTCAATTCGTCCGGAGTGTTTCGCATTCTGATGAAGTTCGTCGCAGGACATGGACGTTAAATTTACTTTTATCAAAGCATACATAAGAAATATGCATTATTTTATGTGTTATATTCGTCTCTGCGTTCGACATCTGTCATTTCGATAGCGAATTTTTTTCGAATCATGTGCAAAATGTATATTAAACAACGAGATCATCCTCGGACGAACTCTCATCACTAAAATAGTGGGGTATTGAATGATTAATTATCGTATATTGCAACTATCAAAGTATCTATGTGACATGTCTTGAAACCAGTGGCGTGCAATAGATATAGATTTAGGTTATGCTGTTACCGATGATATTATATAATCATGTATAATATATATAATACAATATGTGTACTTTCGTTTAACTAACGTCTTTGGATCAAATAAATCTGTCGTTTATACGATCCTACCATGTATATATTTATTTATAATTTTAGAGTTCTGTTAATAGTATTTTTAAAGTTTAAGTTTTATCATGAAATAATACTTTCTTATCAATATAAAAAATATATGGACGTTTTTAAGAACACTTTCTATAACAGAACATGATTAATTTATTGTTTGAAAATCCTTCACGTAATAACTATAGGAAATAATTATTTCTATTAAAGGTTAATGTAGGAAATAGTTCTGCCAATTGCTTTTTGTTTTTCTCAAATCAAATACCAATCCATGCACCAAATTTAAAGAACGATCGTGAAATCAACAAGTTAAAAACAGTAAGATAGTAAAATTCGCAAATTAGTGAAAGAGCAAGTTGACACTTCAATGATTTGCACGCAGTTGTAACCCTTTCTAATGTTATTCTGTTAAAAAAAACAGCATAGGTAATGACTCCATACAAAACGGATCAACTGAAAGAAATGTTCAATTCAGTAAATAGACATTTATATGACTTGAGTAATTCACTAGCTTAAAGACAGAACTGAGTAATGTAAATAGCACGATGCGGTGAATAAAAAAGAGCGCCATGAGTACAGCGACGAGAGTTCGTGAGTTTTTAGAACTAAGCAATTGAAGTCTCTACCGGTACACAGATGGCGCTAATTGCAAAATAATCAAATTCTTTAATTTATATTTGTTTCCCAGAATTTTTAGTTATGCACAGCTTTGTGGCTTATATGCACTGCACGTAGGGACGTGCATTCACTAGCTTAAAGACAGAACTGAGTAATGTAAATAGCACGATGCGGTGAATAAAAAAGAGCGCCATGAGTACAGCGATGAGAGTTCGTGAGTTTTTAGAACTCTAAGCAATTGAAGTCTCTACTGGTACACAGATAGTGCTAATTGCAAGATAATGTTTTCGCTTATGTTAATCCAATTTTTTAATTTATATTTGCAGCTTTTTTGCTTGCATGCACTGCACGTCCCTGCTTGAAAAAGTTGTGAAGAGTCCACCATATTTAACCATCGATTAACATTTTTACTATCAGGTATCGCAGAGTAAAATGAGTGTACTACGAGATATACTTTCGAAAAGTAACTATTTTAATACTAACGATCAAACAGTCCGTTTTCGCAAAACTTTTTACTCTAGTAAAATTCTTTTAACAATAGTAAAAAGTTACTACTGACCACACATCCAAACCCTTAGAAATTGTTTGTAATAATATTATTGTTAATTTTATGTGGTCATTCATACCTCAGATCTGTCTAAAACATATATATAGTGTTGTTGTGGGGGTGGTTTCATATTTATACTTGTATGGTTATCTGACTGTGAAAAGTTTAGTTTTAAGTATTACTTGAATAATTATAGAAAAATCGATATTACACGACACAATCGAACTCGAAAGAAATATGCTTATTATGTATTTAATTATGTATTCATTTTTTCTTAGATATGCATGGATTCAATTAATATTCTTGATATATTTTTCTCTCCAACAGGTAAAAAGGTTCCTCGATTTTTCTTATATAAACGCATGGTAAGGAGGGATACTTTCCGTTGCAGTATTGGAGCAAGCTTTTCTCATTTTAATTTTACTAATTATTTTAAATTATTTCGCATGTATTTAGTAATATTTTCATTTGCTTTGAAAGTCGGTTACCAGGTTAATGAAACGCAGCTAATATTGGTAAGCATTTAAAAATATTTTATTATAATACAAGCTTTTAAAAATGGTAATACGTATAGTCGCCATTATTATTCAATTATGTAATACTAACAATCTGTTGTCACTTAAAATTGATAATTATTACGCTAAATTTTTTTATTTTAACAGAGCTGGCTATTTTCAGATGGGAAAATATAAAATACTCTTTACCCAAGAAATGAATTTATAACTGTATTAACAATATTATTATACCTAGTTTAACTGGTACTTTTCCAATTTACATATTATATTAGTAAGTTGGGACGGAGATAAAGATTGAATTTAAAATTCTTATACCTGATAAGGAACGATAAATTGATATTGTGATATATATATACTGTTATCGTGTTTGTCCCAATAACTAGATTGAGATATTGTATAAGAATATTGCATCTGTGATACCGTATCAAAAATTGTTAAAATTGTTTTTGCACAAACGTTCCAAACGAAACGTTTATAATCTTCTGTGTATAGTTTTCTGGGCTAATCTGCCGTGTATATCTGACCTCTCCGACGCGGTACTGCAAGCCCGCTTGCACATACAGTAATACCCCGTTTAACGTTCCAGCAAAGTAGAGCGTTATAGGAAACAGCGTTAAACGAGGTTATGTCATCATATAAATACTGGGGTTAGGTTAGGTTAGTTGAAATAGCGTTAAACGAGGTTATGTCACCATGTAAATACTAGGATTAGGGGAACATTTTTAATAATGAATACGTATTTTGTCAATTAAGTTTATTAAATATATTTTTTTTATAACAATACAACAAAAATTAATTTCTTACAAATATAGAAACATACATAAACATACACCCGGTATTTATTAATTTTAAACCAACCTTTGAAAGTGCGTCAAGTAACAGACACTCGATGCGAAAAATAGAAAAAATCGAAGAGATTCTAAGTCATCATTTACGTTTGAGATCATTCAGATTCTTCCGCATTTCCGATTTTCTATATTTTTATCAAAAATGTGTCTAATGTCATTTGCGTTTTTCGTTTCCGCTGTGTAAGAAATTGTCGATAAGTAGATAAGGCATCCATCTTGCCTTTGAGCTCCTATCAAAATCCGTGTCATTTTCACTAAATTGGTCCATAATGTACTGTATTTCATCTATTTATACTTACAATAACGGCAACAAATGTTAAATAATTAATAATTTATGGGTTATATGTAAATGTACGATGCACTCTTATCAGCGGAGATAGGGATACTACTCATCCGCGTTACGCTTTGGATATCGGAGAATCCCACGCTGTGTGCGATTTTCGAGGAATACCCTATACAAATAAAACAGCGTTAAACCAAAACAGCGCTAAGCGGGGTCTTACTGTATTATATAATCTCGCAACTTTCGGGATTAATATTTTTAATTAATTTCAGGGTACCATAATTAGATCGAAACTAAATGGTGTATCTCTGTGCTTGGTTTTGGGTATTTTATTAATACTAATAAAATTATTTCACATTCAAATTGTTATTTGTTAATCTTGCATTATTATTTTAAGTTAGTTTTCGTTCAATGATTCCTTATACCTTACATAAATATAAATGTCTTAATTTAATTACCCCACAGTTGAAAAATTAAAATGGTACATTTCCGAAATTTTAATGTAAAAATTTTAAGTATAAAGCTGCTATTTCAAATGTGCTGTAGACCAATAGACAATAAGCGAAAATGCCCATCTGTCATCTGCGCATACTGATTTGTTTTTTTTTTTCTTTTCAGGTTCCGAGCCTGCTTGAAGCTAGCAAACACAGACGCGGCCAACATGGTGGGCAAGCTGTTCTTCAACGTCGTTCAGACCAAGTGCTTCGTCCTGAAGCCGGCCAAGGCCTGCCTCCAGCGCTCCTGGTGGGGAAAGTGCCTCAAGATAGGGTACACTAAGCAGGCGCACCTCAGGGAGAACCCCGGCTTTTAGACTGGGAGACTGTCTTTTTGAAATGGAGATGAAGGTATCACTGAAAGTCAGTCGACGACAACACGAACAACATATTGAAGCAAGCAGTTTTCGCCCGTATATAATGATCACTGTTAAAGGCGTGCAAACATGGTTCAGGTATGGTTAATAGGATGCTGCATTAGTTGAGTGCATTGTGCAAAATTGGTTGGTTATGGTAATGTAAGAATCAGCATTAATTGCGTTTCAAATTAAAAAAGCTTTCATTCTATCTTAAGATGATGGTACACGGATGAGACTCGCCCTGAGACAGGTATAAAAGGTGCTACCGCACCTAGAATCCCCCGTACATAACAGAAAAACATTAAATTTTGCTAATTTATTCGGTTACAGCTTAATTAAAATAGTAAAGAGGCTCTATATCATTTTTACATTTGAAAATAATGCTTTTTGGATGTTATTAAATTAAACTGTACTAGCGCATTTGTCTTACTATCATTTGGAGCTCGTTCTTTGAGCGATCTATTACATAATCATACATGGCAATATTTTTTTAAATTAATAAGTAAATACATTCTAAACGAGCCTTTTACGCTTTATTTTTATCATTCTTGTAGCTGTATAAATAAAAAGGCTCCGCATCCAAAATTAGCACCCAGCCCCCACCCCTTGATGACACTTGGCGACAGAATCGAGCGCGCAGCGAGCTGCCATCCGTTGTTCTATGTATTTTTTGCGCCGAGTAAAATAACCTGATACATGCCGACCTTTACCGCCAAATTTGCGAGACGAGAGATCAAAGTCTCATCCGTGTGATATTTATACAAATCATCCACGCGACACACAAACGCACTGCTTTATTTTAACGACAATTGAAATTTAAAAGCAATCTTTTGAAATTAATACTACTACAATTGATGAATCGTAAAAAAAAATGATATTAGTTATAATTTTAAGTGGAAATAGTTTTAATTGTAAATAGTAAACCATTAATATTATAATATTGAAACTTTTTATAGTAATTGACCGAAGTTGTACTAATATGAGAGCAACAATAGAAATGTTATCGCAAACCGCTGACGTCACTAATGACACTCTACCGAGATATTGAGATTGAAATTGTGAAAGACAGTTGGGCAGACGTGAAAATGTACCAAATGATGCTATTTCGGCGCATGATACTTTACAACATAGAAGCTCGCGCTCTCATTTTAATAAACTATCGGTAAAACAAATACCATTCCCATTTGATCGGTGACCATAAAAAGAAACGAAAAATTGTCTTTTTTCATACACTGCCGCGATAGACATCACTCGCGGCGACAGTCGTGCTGCCTGTCGCCGCGAGCGATTGCTAATTTACGGTCACTGTGACGAGACAGCAGATCTGTGATTTCGCAAACGTGTCAACATTACGTGTTAGCCTATCAGTAGCCTATATAGTAGGTGGACAAGAATGCAATGTGCGCAGTACCGACATACAAATGTAAAAACAACTTTATATGTAATTTTAATAATGAAAAGTTAATTATTTACATTGTAAGTTTTATGTATACTGTGTGTAAGTAAAGGTCCATTTTCGCGATGTACTACCTGTACTAGCTTTATAGTAAATCTACTTAAAATAGAGTAATAATTACCTCCTGTTTATTGTTAGTGATGACCTTCCATTTTAATTTCTCTAAAAGTGTATTGTATGTAAATGTACTTAAATAAAGAATAAATACAGTCAAATCGTATCCTTTTTATTTTTTAAACACCCTCAACGATCTGATGAACGGTGTGACAACAGCGGGACTTGTTGCTAGCCCGAAGTGCGTCTAATTTAACAATAGACTTTATGAAAGGCGATTTTTAATTATAACTAAAATTACTATCACTAATTTGTTATTTATTATAACGTTTTCAATGCTGACGCGCCATCTTCAGTAATGTTACTAAAGAACTACGTGCTATTCAGAATTGAGTGGGTGTAGGGGCGTGGTCGACAAGCGCAGGAGAGGGAATGTAATAGGTGTTTAAATATTAATGCTAATTTAATGTATTAATTATAAATACATACATATAAAATCAATTTTGTCGAAAAATATTGTTTTTGCGCTACCGGAATTCGAACCTGGATCTCTATTTCCAATCCGAGCAAGTACGCTACCGATTGTGTTGTAGCGCCAGTATTTTTCATGACAAATTTTCAAACCTATATGTTACACTTTTTCAAATTAATACATCTGTCGTTCCATTATTTAAAATATAGGTTCGAAAATTTGTCATGGCGCTATAACACAATTGGTAGTGTACTTCCCCGGATTAGAAATAGAGATCGAGATTCGAATCCCGGTAGCGCAAAAACAATATTTTTCGACAAAATTGATTTTATATGTATATATTTATAATTAATACATTAATTTAGTATTTAAAATATCACAGACCTATGTTCTGAACAATTACAACTTTACAAAAAGAATGTGTTCTCCTCAATAAAAATATTAATGACATTTTTCTATTGTTTATTTCATTGGTAAGCCAAAAATAATTTATTGGAGAAGGTGAGGACATTGAACCCATGGCTTACTTATAACCCGTGGTCTTTGATGTCAAAGACAAGAGTCAGAGAACTCCTACAAGGAGTCACCAGCCAGTGTTGGCAATCTACAAAAGTTGAGTGTAAAAAGCGTTTTTTTGCTAAAAACTTAAGTGTATATTACTGAATAATATGTTAAGACTGGTGGCGAATAAAGGGTTTTAGTGCCAATATATTTTAACATGGAAGTGAAGCCTGGAAATAGGATTACGAGTGAAGATCCGTTTATTGATAGCATTAAGAAAGGATCATTAAGATGGTTTAGGCACGTGGGTGGAAAAAAAAATGAGGTGAGTATTGAAAGCTCGGAGACTCGATAGTAGTGAACACAGATCGAGGTGTCATTCGTTGTCTATTGTATTTTATACGCAGACCAGAATGATCAACTGACGTATACGATGCTTATCAATCTTTACAAACCTCTGAGACGCGAATGCAGTTTTTACGCTGTTCACAAAAACAAGTATAATGAAGTTACAGGTTATCCAACAAGCGCGATAGAACCTTAAAATGGAATTAAATAAAAAATAAATAAGTTTGATATAAATGATTTTATTTTATTTGAAAGATCATTTAACGCCATTAACAATGGAATATAGTTTCATTTAAACGTCACGATTTTTATTTAAAACTGGACGCCCCTAATTTAACTGAACTGATTGTATTCCATGTTCCTGCGCGGAGTACCAGGTCGTCGGCGTTGTTCATATACTAATATGTATAGTAAAGCACCCACACAAAGACTTCACAGGCTTGGAAACAATTTTAGTCTTGTAGATATATTCAGATGTTCAAAGTTTAAATATAATAGTGTTGTTTTTGACGCTGTTCTGAGTCAAAGATACAATTGATTTTGATACTCGGCCATTCTGTGTCAAACCTAAATTTTTATTATTTCAATTTTTTTTAAAGCTATATAGGTATATTTTATCAATTTCTATTTTTATATATATATATATTCCACGCTACTTGTGTAGCTGTTTGTATTTTTGTTTTTTTTTTATATACCAACCTTGTAAAAGCCCATAAATAAATTAATTAAAATTCTTCGAAATCAATTTTCAGTCACTGTTTCACATAAATTTGGTGCAATTTCAACAATAACACGAATTGTATTGTTTAATTGTTCAATTGTTGCTGGTCTATCACCACATACAAGTGACTTTACATAACCATAACGGAAATAGTCTAACGGAGAGATATCACATGATCTAGAAGGCCTAATCCATCTCTGGAAAATGATTTGAGTTTGCCGAATCGAAGATTGATCTTGATAGTATATTTTAATAACTTGTAAACGCTGTTCCAGTGTGAAACGCTCCATGATTAAATAATAGACTATACTGAATAAAAAATAACAATGACAGCTGTCAAAATATTAACAAACATGGCTACTACTCTCGTTTGAAATTTATTGGATAACCCTGTATAAGAAACACAAGGATTTATACAAGTATCGGCAGCAAATCGGTCATAATGGCGTTCAATTATGGAAATAACTTCCGTGTGACTGAACGGGACGAAATTTCTTCCCGTTCAGTCACACGACGTTCTTTACCACCATGTATACCTGCGAGCTCTGGTCGAAATACAAGCGAGTGACGTATAACCGTCTCCGAATTCAGTACAACAACTCATACAGAATACTGTTCAGATTGGCGCGTTATTGCAGTGCATCTACAATGTTTTCCGAATGCCGTATACATGGATTCGTTCCGCTTCTGAGACATCGAGTTGCGGGCGTAAAGCTGCGGCTGGAGCTCAGCACCGACTCTCTGGTACAAGTGGCGCTCTCATGGAAAGCTGGTTCCCTGACCGGAGAACGGCAACGCCTACAGAATAGCTACAGATACAATAATGACCGTTACAGAAGTATTTATATATGTAATATTTATGTTTTATTTAAATTTATATATATGTGTGAATTTTTTATTTATTTATATTTTCCTTGGTTTTCTTTTTCATAGCATTATATTTATTTCGTAACTTTAATGTATTATATAATATGTATTATATTTATGGTAAATCGGGTTAAAAAAAACCTGATCACGCTGGAATAAACATATTATTATTATTTAACGCTTTTCCAAGCCATGCAATAACACAGGTCTATCAGCCAATTAAACCCGACATATTTCCGTAGATGTGCGCAATGCAAAGATAATATTTTATATTAGGAGAACACATTCTTATTGTGAAGTTGTAATTATTCAGAACAGGTTGTGTGATGTTTAAATATGAATTAAATGTATTAATTCGAAAGGTATACATATAAAATCAATTTTATCGATAAATATTGTTGTTGCGCCATCGGGATTCGAACCTGGATCTCTTTCCTAACTGGGGAAGGTGCATTATCCAACTATACTACAGCGACGATATTTTTAGCGATAAATTTTTCGAACCTATATGTTATCTTTTTGATATTAATACATGTAATCGTTCCATTATTTATATCTTTTTAATTAATATATTTAATTAATATTTAAAATATGACAGACCTATGTTCTAAATAATTATAACTTCACAATAAGAATGTGTTCTAATAATAAAGTTGTATCAATGTGTTCAAAATTTAATAAAAATGAATTGATAATTCTGGCGTCTGCTATCAGATTACTCAAAGGTATTTTGAGATTCTGTAAAAATAAGGTAGATGGCTCTTTCAAATAATGTAACGATTCAATGTATTAATATCAAAAAGGTAATAGATACAGGCTCGAAAAATTTGTCGCTAAAAATATCGTCGCTGTAGCGTAGTTGGATAATGCACCTTCCCCGGTTTGGAAAGAGATCCAGGTTCGAATCCCGATGGCGCAACAACAATATTTTTCGATAAAATTGATTTTATATTTATATTTATATTTAATTCATATTTGATAATATTTTAGTTAATCTTAAAGCTTAGAATTATCTAGTGAAAAACTATTTGTGTATAGCGAATCAAATGTTCAATTCAATCCAATGTAAAATTGTTATGTTGTAATAATACTGTTTGTAGTATGGCAGACAGAGATCACGCTTTAACCTTTACCGTACCATGATAAAATATACCCGAACGCAGCCATGCTGTCAACTCGTGTTACAGTAAATAACAGTTATAAAAATTGTTTTTATTATCTTAAATGGTTTTAATGGCATGAATTTACTCTAAATATTGTGTATATATTTATTAATAACATAATTTAGAGTTTTCATTAAGTCCTATACAACGTGTCCTTCCTTCTTATCTCTCTCCATTTAATTAGTGAGAAAGAGACAATTATATTTGTATGTTTGTTGTTCTTTTCACTGTAAAAATAGTGTGTGATCTCTGTCTTTCATATCACAAATTGTATTTTTACCAACGTATTAATTATACAACGGATTGAATGGAAGAAATATTTGTTTTTGTTCGATTCCCTTTTCATAATTGGTATTTCACTAGTCATTCCTGAGCGCTAATATTTTCTTTACATCTAAAATATGAATTTTACGTTGCATGTATTTACCGAAATATTACAGGTTTAATTATGATGGTAGACCCGTGTCACTGCATGGTTTGGGGAGGGTTAAATAATAATATATAACTATAATGAAATATCTCTCTCTCTCTCACTAATTAAATGAAAAGAGAAAGGCCGTGTTGGACGTAAATTTACTAGTATTCCAATTAATTTTCACTTTTAAAGCTCAAATATTTAACCATTAACTCATTAACCATTTTAAAGTCATTAAAAGTCAAATAAGAGGTAAAACAAATAGTCAGTAAAAGGATTTTATTAATTTAATAATAGTAATGTGATACGGTTCTTTGTGCTAGACCCGATTCGCCATACAAATAACACATTCAAGTTACAAAATAATAAATACGTTATAATAAAAAAAGATGAAGAAGTTCACCCATAAATATATAAATAAAAAATTATACCTGTTGCTATTCTGCAGTCGATGCCATTCTGTGGTCAGGAAGCCAGCCTTCCGTGAGAGCGGCGCTTGCACTAAAGAGTAGCGATGGGTTCACACTGTACGAATTACTTCAATGAACTAGTTCTTTATACTCACGCTTCGTAGTTCGCATGTGTTGACCCTTCAATAGTTCAATACTTCACACCATATTCACGCACACTAGTAAATAACTTAGTCGCCTGCAAGGAAGCTCTTACTCAGCAACGCACACAATTAACTACGAACTGTGTATGTATATAAAGACGAAAGAGTTTACCGCTCACTTCATGTAGTTCACTGAAATATACTTCGCCAAATATCACACTACATAGTATAAAAGTATAGTTCAATAACGGTCTAAATAACGACTTAACCACACTTCATTGTACTATATGAAGTGCGAAGCGATTGGGAGTGGACCAATCAGTAGTCGAAGCGATTGGCCCACATTGTTCACTTCGAATGAAGCGTTCATCTTGAACGCTTTAAGTTGGTGAACGTGCATTTCGTGAAGCGTTCATTGCGAAATGAAGTTTTGTCCTTCGCTACTAAAGAGTCGGTGCTGAGTACCAATCGCAGTGAACGAATTCAATGCGCAGATGCGCTACAATGAGTTGTACTGAATTCATAGACAACTGTACGTCACTTGCTTGCATTTCGAGTAGATCTTGCAGGTATACATGCTTGTGAAAATGCTAAAAAATGGTTAATATTCATTTTAACAGATGCTTTACAACAAATCCCTGCCCACATTAGATCAAGGTCCGAATCGTGGTGGGCAGTGTTTTTCTCAATTTTTCAATATTATTACTACGTCAGCAGAATCGGAGGGAGCCGAACTTTTCACCAGAGACACGGCCAGCGCGCATAATGGACTTCTGGTACCCACCACTAGTGTCATAAATAAATATAATTCTTATTTTAAAGCAGAAAAGGGTATTTACTTTTCGTAAGTACATCCCGTAGTAAACTCATTTTACTCCGCGATATCCGATAGTAAAAACGAGAATCGATAGTTAAATATGGCGGACTTTTCACAGCTGTCATCTGACACATTGATACTTTGAAAGTTGCAGTATTCGACAATTAATCATTGAATATCCCGCTATTTTAATGATGACAGTTCGGCCGATGATAATCTCATTGTTTAATATATAAATCTAAAAAAAATCACTATCAAAGTGACAGATTTCGAATGCCCAGGCGAAAAAAATGCATAGAATAAAGCATATTTCATGATTATTTGTCACGCCTATAGATATCCCCATCTATGCTTTGACAGTAGTCAATTTGATATATCAACAACACACAGAGGATTTTTACTACGGGTGTTAATAAAGAGTTACCGTTGTAGAAAGTTACTACTGACACACAACCGGCCCTTAAATTATATGAAGTGGAAAATTTATCGTCAAAAGTACTGTCGCTGTAGCATAGTTGGATAATGCACCTTTCCCGGTTTGGAAAGAGATCCAGGTTCGAATCTCGGTTACGCAACAACAATATTTTTCTTTAAAATTGATATGTGTATCTTTATAATTATCACATTTAATTAGTATTTAAAATATCACAGACTGTATGTTCTGAATAATTAAAACTTCACAATAATAATGTGTTCTTTTAAAATTAGCAATATTAACTTTGTGGTTAAAATTCATATTTTGTATTTATTATCTTTGTTTTATTAACCACTGAATTGAGTTTAAATACATCTATCGGTTTCGAAAAATACTATTTTCTTCTTCATAACTTGACAAAGTAATAGGATGTAAGTTATGAAGAAGAAAATAGTATTTTTCGAAACCGGTAGATGTATTTAAACTCAATTCAGTGGTCAATAAAACAAAGATAATAAATAAAAAATATAAATAATAATGTGTTCTTCTAATAACATATACGCAGCCCCCATCTGGGGCCACGCGGTCATAACACATGAATAATAAACTGCAGACTTTCCAGAATAAGATCTTCCGATCAGCACTGGGCTAAGAGTCACACAATTACATCATGATTCCGACATTCTCCCAGTTAAAGAGTTTATAAAACAAATCTCCAAGCTTTTCTATGCTGACCTCCCACAGCACCGAAACTCAACTATAAACATACTATCTAATTACGATACAACCGTTCCCTCACGTACTAAACATCCCAAAACTGTCCTCATTTAGAGGATATAAATCACTGCGCCGGGCTAGCAGTTTAGCCCCATGTTTGCAGAATAAAAATTTTTTTTTAAATTTCAAGCCATTCAAGCCTCAATACAAGATGATGAAGGAGCAAGGAGTCCGAAGTGACCCAGAACTCCAAAAGTCAATAAACCAAAGTCCTAATAACATAATTTTTTTTTTTCGTTCATAATAAAAGATATGTTTATGATCTTTTATTAATACGTGGTCACCAAATATGTATGGATTTTAATGGAATTATAAATCAAGCGTCAAAACTAAACTAACTATATATAAAATCCACTTTAGTATATTATATTACGGTCACCAAATATGGATGAAGTTGAACCGAGTGAGAAATATCAAGATAAGGGACCCTCAGCACGGAGCCAACTTTTACATGTGCATATATTGGGTCATCCCATAAGTAATGCGATATTTATTATTTCACAAAAATGTTTATAAACGATTGTTATATCGTATTTGTTTTATTATTTTTCCGAAATAAAGTTATTGGGCCCAGAAATAAAATCTTGCCTAATTACGTTGATTAATTAATTAATTTGTATATTGTCAAACATATAATTTATATATTTTGTAAAATAAAAAGGATTATTTTGCATGCACAGCTCTGTGCTTCGAGGCGCACTCGATAGTCAGAGCAGTATCCGAGCCAGGCATCGGGTGTCTGTTGAAAATGCCGTGCTCAAGAAATACCGATTTCTGAAGATGACAGCTTAATGACCCGCAAGTCGCGGCGTCTGCCAATTCTCTGCTTTATGGCCGGAGAAGCCTCACGCTGGAAGAGCGCAACGCGACATCTTCAGACGTTTTCTGTTTCCCGCCAGGCTTCAGAACCGTAGAGTACATTTCAAGCACAGATTCAATTGTCTTAATACGCACATTGTGTCCAGTGCATTGATGCATCTCGGGTGCGTTCTAATTGGTCGGTCAGTTGTCAATGGCTGATCGTTTGAAATTTATTAAAAACACGGTGTTCACAAAACATATAAAAATAAAAATAAATTAAAAATATGTATACACCTATATATATTAATAATAATAATGGTTTTCATATTTGTAAGACAGACAACAGATGAACCTGTCTTCTTTAGTACAGACTTCGGTCTAGTTAAAAAGACAGTGAACATCTCTTACATTATGAAGCTTGTTCGCCTATTTTGTACACTTTTTGTATATTAATAAGTATAAATGTATTTTTTTATATTCGTATAAGAATGTTTATAATGTATAATACACTGGTGTGATTGTGATTGGTATCCGATAACATTAGTGATTGAAAACTGTGATTGTGATCAGTTTCATTCAGATATCACGATACACGAAATAAATAAAAAACGTATTCTAGCGTTAATAATTAATATATATCTAATTTAACATCATCACAAAGAGAATGAGAACTCTTAAAAAAATGTGAGTTTATTTTTCGGGTCAAATTCTCATCGTTTCGGGTCAAATGCGTAAAACGTTTTGGCAGAATCTACCAGATGGAACTGATCGCGAATTATAACGTCATTCCTTCATGAATATTTTCGTCTAATCACGATTCACACCCAAATAATACTCAGAAAAAATAGATATACTCGGATCAGTGCAATGCTGAAAGATCTGAATATGATGACCTTTAAGCAGAAAAAATATTTTAATACAATGGTATTTATTTACAAAATCATCAATAAGAAAATATCAGCGGAATTCACACGAAAAATTTATGCAAATCAACATGAGCACGAGCATCGTACAAGGGGAAGGGATAGACTGAGACTGCCATTCAGGAAGAAGGCCAAATCTCAGAAATCGATGATGTATAGTGCGATGAAATTGTTTAATGAAATGCCAGAAAACATAAGAAAGAAAGAGAAATTGAATAGATTTAAAATGAAACTGACTAAATATATAAAAGATAAGTTTTAGTAAAAGAAAATACTTTAATCTGGTATATATTAGAGCATATATATGGAGTGCTTATGTATGCACTATGTTAAGAATTAAATAAATAAACGGTTCGTGATTTTGAGCTCATTAAGTGAGGTGTGAATATTACGAAACTTTTTAGTATTGTTTTCGTGACAGATACTACTCACTGAAAAAACATATATGTGTATTTATATGCACTTTTATTTTTACATAATTTTTGTTCAAATAATAATTTAAATAGAAATTGTATTTTATTAAACTTTTTAGTTATCATATAATAAATATAACATTAATAAACAAATCGAATCAATATTTTTGACTTGGGATTAGCTTCACTACTCGCCATTAATTTGTCGCGTGCGACGTGCGACATTCTCTCCTGGCCTCCTGCAGGGAAGGTGTTGAGAAAAATAAAACTGAATTTATAACCCATTGAAACGACGTACCCCTTACACCCCTTTTGGTTTTATTTCTCCCCACTTCTTGAACCGTTCGGCTCGTGGACAGGCGGCGGACGTTAATCACGAACAGGACTCCGACACACGGAACTTTTACTGCTTCTGTTCAGTACGAAAAAATTAATATTTTTTTAAATTATTCAAAAGACTAGTCCTTATTGTGTCACGAAAATGCCTCTAGCGGCAGGGCCGGATAAGAGATTGGGGCCCTGGGCAGTGGCGTAACTAAAAAAATTGGCCCCCAATGCAAACCCCGTATAGGTATGTATTATACACAATATATTTAGCATTGCACGGTTTTATTTATTAAATATCTCTTATAACAATCATATTTTATATACAAAGAAAAGTGTCTATGGGTGGTTGGTTGTTTTTGTTTGTTTTTTTATATCTATAGTTTTATTCCGAGTTTGAGGAAATTTTGCACACTTGACCTTAAAAATAAGAGAAAGGTCACTGTCTACATGAGATTTCAAAAAACCACCCCCCCACCACTTTTCCTATTCCTTAAAGCAGAATTTTGGTACTTCTTGATACTTACATACTTCGTTCAAAATAAGCAGAAAATTACTGTCTACATCCAATTTCGAAAAAAATTAAGCCTCTTCGCTCTGTGTTAAGTTCGGGAGTGGGAGAGTGGGAGGGGAGTGGGAGGGGAGTGGGAGGGGAGTGGGAGGGGAGTGAGAGGGGAGTGGGAGGGGAGTGGGAGGGGAGTGAGAGGGGAGTGGGAGGGGGGTGGGAGGGGAGTGGGAGGGGAGTGGGAGGGGAGTGGGGGGCGAGTGGGAGGGGAGTGGGAGGGGAGTGGGGGGCGAGTGGGAGGGGAGTGGGGGGCGAGTGGGAGTGCAAGGAGAATGGGACATGACATTTCGAAAAACCATCCCCATCCCCCCTTTCCCACCCCTTAAAGCGGAATTATGATACATCTTGATGAAATTTTGCACACTTGATGTTCAAAATAAGAGTAAAATTACTCTCCAAATCTGATTATAAAAAAACCAACCCCAATATATTTTAAAAAACAAAATGTGTTTTTAAGCATTTGTATGCACTCGCAACTGAAAAAACCTCATTTCGCTTTGTAGTGGTGGTCTAACTTAAACTAATCTAACTAAACCCAACTTTAACGGGGTACTACTGTACATTTTACATCGAAAATGTTTTCGCGTGGTTTTGCAGTACACAGTGAGAAACGATTTTGTAATTTAGTTTTTTTTTGCGCGGACATTTGGATATTGTTTTATTGAACGGAAGCATGGAATGAATCGAAAAAATGACGCGGCTACTTCAAGCATTTGTTATGTGGATCTACAAAAGAATGCCCAAAATATGTTGGACGGATAGACGGATGAATAAAGAAAAATAAGTATTTAAAATAATAAAAATCAGATAACTTCAATGATGGGATGTGATGAGACATCCGGAAAAGTGCGAGATTTTGCACCTCACGAAAGATCGCTGGAAGTCGGGACCCTGGAAGAAGGAAAACATCATGATTGAAGAACCTGAGACAATGGTTTGGCAAGTCTATTGTAGAGCTTTTCCGGACCGTAGTAAACTAAGTGACGATAGCCAATGTTTTTTGAACGGATAGGACACAAGAAGGACCTTTTGGGTCCTTATCTAACGCGGGCCCCATTGCACTGCATTGGCACAGTTACGCCGCTGCAAAGATCTAGATAATTTTTACAATTCCTTACAGTTCATAAATTAAAATATTCTTGACTAATTTTTCTACTCAACATTCAAAAACACCTATGCGGTACACTCGGTCGCTAAATAATTTACTTTGTGACATGTTATGTTTATATTATTAGTTATGTCACGTTTTGAAATGTTACTTTGATATACTGGTGCACTATATTATAATTATTCTTTTGTAAAACAATGTTGAATGAATGTACTGTATTACACCAATGTTAAATTTAATATATATGAATAATAATAATAATGGATAATTTGTATAGCGACATTTTCGTAAAAACTTTCACCTCAAGGACGCTTTACACATCAACTGTTTATAGTTCTACAATTAACTTTGTTTTTAAGATTAAAAATTGTTATTTTTTACTTAAAGGTGCGTTTTTAGTTTCTTCTTAAATAAAGTCTCCGCTGCACTGTTTCTTATGACGGAGGGCAAAGAGTTCCACGCTCTTGGGCCTGCCACTGCAAATGCCCGTTCACTATATTTAGACTTCTGGCAACGGTCGGTCGGTTCTACAACCCTTCCTGCGGCTGAAGTTGAGGCTGACCTGGGATACAAAGTTCTTGAAGATACAGAGGCGTCATGTTGTGTGTCGCCTTGTACATCAACCAGCACAATTTAAATTATACACAATATACATACATAAAATATATACAAGAATAATATAAACTACATGATTTTACTCATTAAATTTAATATCAAGAACAAACCTCCCACTTTTCTTTGTCTATTGTTATTCATTGCCTCGCATTTCCGCAGATTTTGATGAATTTGACAGTCCAGCAGGTTTTCTTCTGATTCCCCAACGATCGTCAATGAGCGATGTGGCCTGCCCATTGTCATTTCAATTTATTAGCATAATTAGTATACATCTATTCTTCACACGTTTCTTTTCCTGTCTCTGCCAAACATGCAGCATTGCAGGCCTCCTTGTGTTACTGGGCCTCTCTTTTGTTTTGTTTCGCTGTCATACGCCGTTTATTTTTTTTATTTCTTCTTTATTACATATATATTAATTTTTATTTTATTTTTTGCCAAACTGCATGGCAGTTTTACGGCAAGGATTGCCTTTTACATAGTTAAACATTTTTTTATGTATACATAGTTAAACATTTATAAGGAGATGTTAGATGAATTACTTAGAGAGATATAAAGAATAAAATATATATAAAGAAAAAATCAATCTTTCGAAAAGATAAACACTTTTTATAGGGTGTAACAAACCTAGTCCTAGTTATTTCCTTGTAGTATATAATATAATACAACAAGGAAATAAAAAAATAGACAAGGATATGTTCCTTTACTTTGCATTTTAAGAGGCTACTTTCATTTTTCCAGTTTGAATTTCGAGATATTTTTGCATTTTGCATACCCTTTCAAGACGAGACTAATAGTTAATTCATTTACAATATCAAGTAAACATAAAAGTGCGTTATTTTTTACGTAAATATTGCTAGAGTGAAAGGTATCAATAGAAAAGGACAAGTATACAATTGTTGATTTTTTTTAATTCCTAGGTAATAAAGCTATCAGAAAATAGGCATTTCTTCAACATTCATAATACATATGTGTTGCCATTTGAAATTATCAGGCGAAAATTAAATAATTTGTTAAAGTTCTCACCTAAGAATTGTTATGTTTATGATAAAAAACATTGTGTCGATAAACATGATTATTACAATCATGCCCCCGATTTATAAGGAAAAAATTGACGTAAATTCATACTAATAAATAATATTGACAACTTTTGAAGCAGCTGTATTTGTGAAGAGAAAACTATTTATGCTAATATTATATAATAATCATACTATGGTTGTAATAAAAAAAGTTTTTTTTTTAAATATTTATTTATTGTTTTAATAAATTACATATTTATTAATATTAAAATATAAATGAAAATATGACAAAAGTATTATTATTCACTGTTAAATAATTAGTTGTTCATCGAGCGCATTATCGTTATTCAGAATTTCGTTTTTTTTTTCTTCACACGTATTCAAAACAAAATTTGATTCACATTTATTACAATTTAAACTGAATTTAGAAATAAAATTTTATGTTCTTTCACATATTCAATATTCGTTCATGTGCACCCAAACATCGACTTGTGGGAGTAAATTTGATTAATTAGAGAAAAGAATTGGTGTATGTCGTCGACCACTCTTTTGCCATCCAATTTAGGAAGTTCAGACGAGTCCGCACATTCAATACTCAGTTCGGGAACATCCTGAAAATAATTAATAATATTATTATTGTTATTTAGTTATCAGTATTTTTATGTCTAAAATATTAAAATACATCTTTATTCATTTATATGACTATAACAAATACATTTGTATCAGACAAGTCTGTCATGTATAATTCTTTTGATAAGATTATTTATCTTTAAGGACATGTATTTCCAATAAAAAATAATTTATCTGCACTACATAATATATGTATATTGAACTATGTAATTTGTTTTGTTAAATCAAATAGATAATTGTTATAGAAATGGTAAAAATTATCAACTTACGTTGCGATTTTTATTCCAAGAAGATAACCATTTAAAATTTTGTTGGAATATTTCGTAGAGCGTGTCAATGGATACTTTTTGACCTTAGGCATCTTGAGTCACAGGAGGCAGTAATTTCAGAACAATAATTTGTATAATAAAATATAATGAGAACCAAACCCAACAAAAAAAAAACACAGGTTCACGAATGTCACGTTGAACCATGTGAATAAACGAATTTTATGCCCTTGAGGCGCATGCGTTAGATGCGCAATGCCATAGATAAGAGACGCAATGCGATGCAAGCCGCGCATGCGTTGTCAGATTCTTAGCGCTCAGATCCGTAACGTAGGTTTTGACACATGTATTATGTTCAGAAGTCAAAATTATAATCTGTTTTCGTATAAAAACAGCCCAAAACCATATAATTTACAAAAATAAGCAATTGGTATCAAGAATAAGTATAATATTCATTCATAGTGTAGTCAAAATTTGTAATAAAATGTGTTTTATAGGCAAATTTAATGAAAATCCAACGGAGTACAAAAGCCACGTCCGTCATCGCCGAATTGATCGGGGTTCTGAAGGTCCGATAGACGATTAAAATTATCGTGTTTCATAAGACTGGAAATATATTATTTAAAAAATGATTATTGTGTTTCTAATATTAAACTTAGTTTTAAATAGTAGTTGAAGCCTCAAAGCATGTGAGTAAATATAGTTTATTATTTAAAAACGTATGTTTTTACTAAAACAAAGTATTTTAAAAACGTCAAAAATTCATCAAATGTACTGCAAATTGAATGATTTATAACTCTATTAATTTTTAACATTTTGCTGATTTGGTTTCCTACAAATTTGTCTCCGTAATCTTGGCTTTAAGATTATAAGAAAATATATTTCGTCTACGCATTCGTTTAGCGCATTGACTCAATTTTGTACAATGCCTAAAATGCATCTAATGGTCACGGTCTTTCTTATAATATTTGTATTGTCTTAATTATGACAAATAACATTCAGTTTATTAGTTTTATATTAATGTAAAGATCCAATCCAAGTAATAGTTGAAAAAAAAGTCAAATCTATTGAATAATTTCTGATATAAATGAATAATAAAAACCCACATTTTCGTAAAAAACGCCAAAATATGAATTATTATTGCAAGTGGTCACTGGTGTCGCATCATTTTTTGAAATATTTAATAGGTCTACATCGATTTTGTTAGTTATTCTTGGCACAACACATTCTCTCGTTCTCTCACCGTACACATTGTTCGCGATCGGTACTCTCACGGTTCGAGCCGACGATCTGGTCGAATAGCTATAGTGAGGATCAGTATTTATATTTACATTATTTATCAACTCTTGTAATAAATATTATAGCATATGTTACATTTTTGTCAACTGGTAAGATTTTGTATATTGCATGTTGCGTGAACACTGAAAGTATTGAATTAGTTTTAAAAATTATATTCATACGTTCGAATGCACTCCAGCCACATGTTCAACAAATTGAGGTTTCGGTAGGTACCTATTTGTACTAGATTGTAAGCCGAAGAATCTAGAATAAAACGATTTAGTCCACGGTGAATTTTTTTATCATATTCTCATGGGCAGATCTATGATACCACTGAACATTTGATAACATCACAATCCAACTACGAACAACAACACGGACATAGAGATGATGTTCTAGAATAAACTGTATTAATAACAAATCTCAAGCCAAGAATGCTCGACGGCAATCGAGCACAATCGGAGCAATAGTGTTTCTAGCCATTATTGTTTTTCTTTTCACTTTGTTCATTACTCCTGGTTTCAGTCCCCTTCACAGTGACTCGGGGGCCCTCTGCGCGACTCCACCACTGCATCTTCTATAGCCATGGAAATGTTCAGTAAACAATTTCTCTCTAGTTTCACATTTCTGTCCTCTTCGTGGTCCGCTGTTTACTTAGGTATTGACAAGTATTCCTGAAGAGGGCAACGGATCGTCCACTGTTTAGTGCCAGTTATTTACGAGTATTTATTCATTTCTGTTTCCATGAATATCATTTACCAGTCTCGAGTGTTTACCCGCATGCTCAAATATCGGTGATTTGATTACTGGGCCAGCTCTCGCAAGCGCGTGATTCGTCGGATTTACACCAATCAATAGCATCAATAGGTGATCCGTGGCGGTAGAAAAAAAAATAGGCCCGGATTAAATAATCGCGAATAGTCTCAGCCAAAAAAAACCGGAAATATATTAAAACAAAATGCTTGATGTGATCAAACTGAATCTAAGCACGCCCAAATAATATTTTGCGAACAAGTGATTGACCGAAAATTCCAGTCGATCAGTTTAATTTTCCGATATATTATAATACAGAGTGGGCCAACTTGGACTGACTGATGTAGGTGTTCAGATATTTGATTCGAAAATTTATTTATGAATAAAATCCTCCAATGCCAAATGGCCAAATTAATAAATGCCAAAAATCATGTTTTATTCGTGATTATATCAAAATTGACTAATATATTATTTTAGTTCATTTTTTAAAATAGTGCCTATTAAACCCGTTATTAACTGTTATTTTTTTAATTGTATTCAATTCAATACTGAAATTGGATATTGACATAGGAATATTGACTAAACGATGTATCATGGAGTGGAACCCTGAACGTTTGTGTGACAATGAATGATTAGATTCACTGTGTATGATAGATCTGTAAAAGTTGGTTTTCAAAAAATGTTGAATTTAATTTTATTATTAATTTTAATCAATGTTAGATCCAAAAAAATTAGGGTCGAATTATTTTCCATTTCTAATGTAAATTGTATTTTATTTTATTATTAGATGAATTAATAAGATTTTAAAAGGTTGTTAGTTGACATTGTGAACCTGACCAAATACATAGACACAGAATTCGGTGAACCCTTATCCAAGATACAGATAACTGAAGCGGGCTGGTCTTGTCAATGGAAAGATCTAGATCGATCAGCGAAGAAAGCACCGAAAGAATTGGAAGACCCCAAGTTACACTGGTCGGACGACGTCGCGCAATATGCAGATTCACGAGCAGAAGAAGAACAGATTGAAGTACAGGGTGAATATTATGTTCCAGGCCGAATTCGTTTGGCCGCCACTTTGGTTTAGCAGTCATTTGTCCGTTCATATTTGGTAGTCGTAGAGAGTAGTTGATTACAATATATTATGAAGCATCTAACGCTTCAATAACGTGTCGAAATTACAAAATATCTAGATAATAATGGCAATGATGTAACCATTAATGGTGATCGTTATCATCATATATTAGAAAACTTTTTGGTGGCCGAATTGGGTCGATTAAGTTTGCAATACATGCGCTTTCAACAGTACGGTGCTACCCCACACACAGCCCGAGCTACGCTTGAAATTTTTCCTGGCCCCATAATGTCAAAAAATTGTGATATCGACTGGCCTCCTCGATCACCTGATTTGACGGCTCTCGACTATTTTCTGCGGGGTTACTCGAGAGGAATTGAGAGGTCAAGGTCACCAAAAACGGTTTTTCGTAAATATCTCGTTAACGGTCACTTTTATGGGAAAAATATTAATAATCAAATTTATAACTTATAAAATTTCCTACAAAAAAGAGCTATAGCTTTTATTCGTAAGTGTAACCATTTTGGAGATAATTTGATTTAATAAAACGTGCACTTCTTTCCACACCACCTTCGAAGTAAAGTACAAGGTGCGTTTTTTTTTTTACGTGGTATCCCCAGTAGACCTAATCCACATTTGTTTTTGTTTAAAAAATATTTTTTTTAATTATTATATTCTTTGATTAAATTTTGATACAAAACATGAGTTATTCTTCTTTAGACTCTATTTCAATTTGCATGAAGAGAACTTCATCATCTTGTTTTTCTTCTGTTGTCTCCTGTATTTCCACATATTCAGACGGGAAACACGATGGATCTACAGGATGGCCAAAAAAAAGTAAGAACATTTCGTAAAATGTGATATAACTACATAAAAATTAGTTTAACTTTTTTTTTAATTTATTCGACATTTTTACAATTTTTTTATAACATGAATTAAATATTTTACATTATTAAAATTACATGTTTTTTTTTCGCTTACCTTTCCAAAAAAGAGACTAGCTCTTGTGCTTGGAGAGGGAGTTACACTGTAATAATTTTATATAGAGAGTTATACATTTGTAGTCTATAATTAGTTATTACCAATTTATGTGCTTCTGAAGTGTTCATTTAATTTCTTTCTAAACTCTTTTATATCTTTTATTTCTTCAATTTGTGTAGGGAGGTTATTAAAATATTTTATCCCTAAATATATAAAATTTTGATGATAGTGTTTGGTGTCACATTTAGCGATTTTAAAGTTATTTTTAAACCTTAATGATGTACTTGTTTAAAATCTTACAGTGTTATTTTCTTTAATTAATTGAGATTATTTTTATAAAAGTTTTCTATTTTGGAAACTGGAAATTTTCCAAAAAGTGTTTGTGTTGAAAAAGTCTATCTTTTTTTTAATATTACTTTGATGATTGTTCTCTGTATTATTTTTACTGAGTTTGTTATATTATTGTATGCTCCTCCCCACCCAATTATTTCATACTGGAATAGTGAGTGAACAATAGCAAAATATACCTTTTTTAAATTATTTATACTTAAAATGTTTCTAAATACATTTTCTTATTCTTTTCACTAATTCGCTAATGTGACTGCGCCATTTTAAATGTTGATAAATAGTTACACCGAGATATTTGATTTCTTTTTTTGGGCTTAAGTTCGTACACAAGTCGTTACAGGTAATTTTGTTACAGTTGTCATTATGGATAGAAATATTTATATGGGGCGGTTTTTTAAGACTTTTGATTAAAAAGGGAATGTAATAGGTTTTTTCGGAGTTTAAAGAAAGTAAATTACTATCGAACCAGAATTTGAGTGTATTCATGACGTTATTTGCATGTTCGTTTGTAGTGTCCAGTTTTGTCCGTCAACAATGATAGCAGTGTCGTCGGCGTATGATATAATTTTTCAGGTCAATTTTAGTTTGAAAATGTCATTGAATGTAATTAACTCATGTATCACGAGATGTTCTCATTTTTTGGGGCCACCCTGTATATCTTCGGTGGAGTCGCAATTATCTGCCATAAAATGTTATGCAGTTTGGCAAATAATAAAAAAAAATATCATTTAACTGTGGAAATTACCACAAACTGATGAACAATATAAGCCAACTTTTCTGCGCTGGTGGAAGCAGAGTTTCAATTAGCTTCAAAATAGTATCCTTTAACATCCATCCCCAGTCTTCAAGAGAAAGCTCGTTGCCTAGCCATGTTTGAACCTGATAATAGATCCGATATAAATGTTGTTGTGCAGCAATAGATGGTGGCAGAAAAATAGATAATTCAACAGGTTTTTTGAGCTGTGTAGATTTTACAAAAGTTTAATATCTATGAGTATCAATAGATACTTTGTTTACTGGGCATGATACATAGCCAGGAAGAAACAAATTACGTTTGAAGAACAAAGACTCTGTTGTGGTAAAAATGTCAGTGTAATTTATTAATTACTTTGGCGTGGTGATGGGAACGCTTTACGGGGCGCGAGAATTTAGTTCCATTTCTATCCGTAGCGCTGCCAACCAATTGAGAGGCCTGGCAGAATGATTCCATTCAACGGGCGGTGCGTGGAAACGATAAAAATATGATATATTACAAATTTTTATTACATCCTTACAAATTTATACATTTTTTCATTTCCTGTTTTGCTACATTAAACTTACGTAGAGTTGAAAAGGATAAAACATTCTACAGATTAATCAATTTTTATAAATTGGTTTAATATTGATTAAAAAAATTAAGAAAAATTTATAAGAAAATGCATAAATATAGTTTCTTGAACATTAAAAAAAACAATAGAAAGCTAAGAAATATTTGAAAACATTAAATAAGCATTCCGTACAGATTGTTGTTTGACAGGTGTATATTACATATATATAGATATATATTAAACACACATATATATATATATATATATATATGTATATATATGTTTGATTTAAGGTTTCCGCAAGCACTAGTCATTTTTGACCAATTGTACTTGTCAATCACTAATCACTTTTCGGAGCACATTCCTTCTCCATCTACACCAAAGTGTAGTATATATATATACATATTTGTCTCTATTGTTATGGGCTCTGACACAAACACAAGGAAATTCTCAAATATTTAATGAAATATTCAAAGTTCAATGAGATATATATGCCATTGTGGACTGCATACTTTACATTACAAATCTGTAAATTGAATTGTCTCTAAAACGGTTACTCTTATGAATAAAAGGCATAATATCTTTTTTTTGTCGGAAATTTCCTAAGCATTTCAGCTTGCCGTCTTATTGATGTAAAGCTACAAATTTGATTATAAATATATTTTCTTTAAAAGTATCCGTTAACGAGATATTCACGAAAAACCATTTTTGATGACCTTTGACTGCATGTACAATTTTCAATGGGGACTTCTGACATTTTGTTTAGAACCACAATATCAAGGTCCATACCGAAATCCAGTTTTCCGAGAATTTGTTGAAAGCGCAATGTCTAATTTCACAGTACTATTTTCAAAATGAAATTACTGAAATAACACGCAAAGTGAATGTTATGAAAAATATAGTTAAAAGAGCATGCATTTGAGCCGTCGCCAGAAGCGGCCACTTGGCTAATGTCATCTTCCATACATAACTGTAATAAACCAAATGAACGATAAAAAAAATTAAATATTTGTGTTTCATTTCCTAGTTATTCAAAAACAATATCAGCCTGAAACATAATATTCACCGGTATTTAAAAGAAAAAAATCCAATATTGAAATCATAAAAGTACGCTTTTATTAATATTCAGAATCTGATCTGTTCGCCAGGTCATTAACAGTTGACCATGAACTGTGTAGCTTGTGCAGTAGAGTGCCCAGCATTGCACTGGACATGACATTCTTCTTTTATCCAAGTTTTTTTTAAATGTACTACGGATGAGATTTTGATTTCTTATCTCGGAGATTTGATGGTGACGTTGGTGTGTATCAGCTGGTCATCTAACTTGTGGACAAAATACAATGGTCAACGAATGACAGCTCACTCTGTAATGTCATTTAATTACTTTGTTACATTTACCCTAACACACAATGTGTGAAACTACGCAAAGGACTCTCCCATCAACAGTAGAAATCAACCTGGTGGGAGTGGTCAAATCTAAAGGTATTTTTGAAGAAATAAAACAAAAATTATACACATATCTTTATATTTCTTAAATATGTATTTATTCAAATGTCTACAACAATAAATGAATAAAGAAAAATAAAGATAAGTCAACTCATTTACCTAACAATTCTTGATACCTTAAACGTAATACATGCTTAACCAACTTAATTATCGTATAATTATAATCTTTACATACATCATATCAACCCCCATACAAAGAAGTGGTGCCAACGAAACAGAAAGAACATTCTCAAAATGCTTTCAATTATTATTCTTACACCATCCTTGCTTTCGTCAGAAATTCATCTACACTCATTACAAGACTCCGTTGTGTAATTCCACCGATAATGCAGCAGTGAAAAGAAATTTCATTATTTAAAAAAATATAACATATATACCAATTATGCAGTGATGTCCGCCAGAAACAATATTAACTGGTTCACCTCACATATATAAATATATTTTATATACTAAAGTATTATTTCGGAGCATGTAAGACGAGACATTCACTACTAATTCATATTTTCACATTTTTATGAAAATGTGAATTTTTATTATTAATTTATATCAGAAGTAATACACTAGATTAGATTTCTTAGAAACAATAACTTAGGTAAAACTTTTGTACTAATTTAAAATTAATAAGCTGAACATTATTTGTAATAATTAAGACTATCCGCAGCGCGCCAACGCTCAGTGTAGTGCGTTTCGATGTTAAGGAACTAGTGAATTATCGACAGAGGTCCAGGATGGCCAGAACGGGATGCCTTTGAGAGCCAGTGTGCGCCAGCACTTTTTCAGTTCTCTCTACGTAGTGATAGATTTAATAATTATTTATTGTTGTATAAAATTTTAGACCCTGTGTTAACTTGGAAGGAAATAAATGTAAAATAAATCTAAGGTATATACTTTCTTTTAATCCACCTGTGATGATGTATAAGCCCTTAGCCTTCAGAATGCAGTAGGGTAAAATCCCAGTCAATCCTTAATTATTAAGAACAGATTCTTATTGTGAAGTAATTATTCAGAACATAGGTCTGTGATGTTTTAAATACTAATTTAAATTAAGGTTCGAATCCCGGTAGCGCAAAAACAATATTTTGCGACAAAATTGATTTAATATGTGTATATTTATAATTAATAAATTAAATTAGTATTTCTTAATTGTTGATAACAATACCTCAGCCAAGGCAGTATCCAATCAGTATAACAATAAGGCATTATTATAAGAACTGCGACCATTGTATTAGTTTTCAGTGTGCATGGAAAATTGCCTAGTTATGAAAAACCAATTCGAACAGTCTTTCCAATATTGGCCATATTATCTTAATTATTACAAAATAATATTCAGTTTATTGGTGTTACCCAAGTTATTACTTTAAAAAATGTGATCTAGTGTATAAGTTCTGATACAAATTAATAATAAAAACCCACAATTTTGTAAAAAGATGAATTAGTATTATTATTATTATCCCGTTTGAAAGAGCCTTTCAAGGATTTCAAAATAAATGCAATTTATACATATTAATTACGCAGTTATAACTTTTTCAGAAGCAATAGCCTCAAATGTTATTAACTATATGAATGATACGGTGATGAATGCACCGAAATAAACATCAATTGTCAATGTAATGAAACAAAACTGATATCCGAATGCTCGATTTTATTACAAATGTGCAGCAACAAGGTTCCCAATTCTATCAACAGGGCATCACTGCAATTATAATATAGTCCCATTTACTCTTCATTATTTCATATTTGGATACATATTTTACTCAATTTTAAATCCGCTCAACGGTAAATTCATCCGACTATTCACACATATTCATCATCGTGGAAATATCGTTTACTCTACATTTTAGAGGTATAGAAACCATTTTAATTGCCATTCCACTTGTGCCCAAATACAAAATACTCATTCGGTCCTGTTCATTTTAAAATAATACTGTCTTCATGACATAAAACATCAAATCACTGAAAAAGTTTGTATTTTTGCATTTTCTTGAAACACGATTGTGCGGATGTTGAAAAATAAACAGCGCTGAAAGAATGACCTTTAATTTTTCATTATTACAATTACAAAATAAAACAATTAAAAAAAACTGAATTACAACTTTTACTGAGATTTGGCCACCAAAGTAATATTTTGTGTCAAAAAACGCACAACACACGTGATAACACGTCAATCGAGATACTCAAATAAAATTGTGCCAACATCCATAGAATATAATTGCTATACAAATATCATTTTAACAAGTGGCTACGCACATGCCAGATATTATATGCAAACTGTTTAAAGGGAATACTTTAGATTGTTATAAATTCAAGTGCACAACAAAATAAAAAACATTGTTTGGAAACCTATAATGTATCTTCCGAACGAAAATACCACCAGCTCTGACCCGTTCTAATCTACGGAGCCGAAACGTGAATTCTCATAAATGATAGATAGACGTAATATACAAATTAAAAGTTGCCCAAAGGCATACTATAAATTTAAAAAAACCTCACGTTTTCAATGCCGTAACAATTGAAACAGTCATAATAGAAACTTTAAACAAACACAGCAAATTTTTTTACTGTACAACCTATAAAGATAATTTATGTTAAACCCTTAATATGCGCATTTACTACACCAGATACAAATAAATAAGCGGTATGTAAAAATACAAAATGTAATAAAAATTTATTGTAGATAAAATTCTGTAAAAAAAATTTCAATAACCATGTTATGTTTTGCATCCTTCTACCTTATTGTTTAATGCCAGATGCCAGCCTCGTCAAAATAAATTTTCGTCATAAACAGTGAATAATTTATCGACAACGAGGCGGCCAGTATATATCTTTGTTTTTCTACGACGTGAAATCTTTTCATGTTACAAGTACTTTGTTTCACATTAAAAGTCAACAAATTATTGATACAGCATTTTACCGGGACCAAAATATGTAATTGCTATTTATAAAACTCCAACAGATATCTTTATCTTTAGAGATTATACAGATATAAGCTGATATAACAATGTTCTCGATGAATCTATCAACTTATTTATTACACTGTTAAATAATATGGTGTGGATTAATGTCCGTGTCTCTCGGCCTAATCAAACATCGTATCTATGAAATGAATTTTAATAATATTTGGAGAAATATATCAAAATTAGTTATTTTTTACAACTTCTTTATCACTGCTTAACGCTTTATCTCAAATGCATTTGTTCAGTTTTAATTTAAACTTAAAAGTAAACGTCATGTAGGTTCAAGTTCATAATAAATACTTTTTTTCGTAGAAAAGCACTTGAAATAAATTCTTCTGTATAACGATATTGTGAAGTGGTAGGTGACCGCCGTGAACAAGGTTATCGATACTCCGGTGTTATAAATTAAAACAAAAACTCGGAGATGGCAAGAATGGGACGACCGCGACAAGGACGGCAATTGAATGAATGACTGGCGGATGAGTAAACGTGGTGCACAGTACAAAACACGGCACAACCAGATTTTTATAGAAGACAATGTCGCCACCTTGTAATTGTTCATATCAATATGTAAAATAGCAATGAATCTACAATACATTTGGGAGAATTGGTTTCAAGCGATACCCACAATATAATAATTCATTTTAAAATATATACACAAATACTAAATTACCTTAAGCATAAAGAATTAGTCAACTTGGTTAACATGAAACTGGGGACAACAGATATAAGAATGCTTGCAATATATAAAAATTTGAAATTTTGAAAAAATTATTTTTCGTGAAAAAATTTAAAATCTTAATTTACACTGTTATTATTGCATCTTGTACTGTACATTTGTTTATTGACAGATGCCAATCTAGTTAATAGGAAATTAGGAAAATGTGGCCAATCCCATTTGTCTAAAATGGTGGTACACGGGCAAGCTGCATTCTCTATCTATTGTTTATCATCAGGTGTTAATATTCAATAGAAAGTTGAGACAAAGTAACAATCTGATATATGGTCGAGACCAGAATATTTTTTCATGTTAACCAAATTTTCACATTAAACGTTTCCTACTGCATATTGTTTCGCTTTTGAATTCACCGGTAAAAATCAATTGACATGATAAAAACACAACTTAACTGTTAATCCTTTATTTAAACATATTTAAATTACTTAAATTGGCTATGAAGGTGTTTGAATTTAATTTTGTTATTTTCAGGGACAGTATCCTTTATAAAATATTAAATATATTTAAAAAAAAAAAACAATAAAATGAAACAGCTCTGAGAAAGCTCAATGCTTCGCGGCCGAGTCAACAGCATACACGTGCTTTGTACCAATAGGCAACCACAATCTTCATACTTGAAAAGCTCGATCCGTAGCAGATGACTATTTAATTGAAATGGTCCCAAAATGAAATTTAAGGACATCCATTAGAGCGGACATATTAAAAACTCTATAAAAAATTTAATGGTTTAGCGAGACTACAGTATCTCATTGCAAGGTATGCCTCCGGAAGCTTTTCAATTGGTAGCTTCCGGAATAATAACAAATATATGCCGGAGCCTTCCAAATAATCGCTGAAGCCTACAAGCATTATAATAATACATGATCCAACTTCACTGAATCACCATTGATGAGTCTTTGAAGTTCATTGAATCTGTAAAGATCTTAATTTATGATGTTTAGGAGATGAGAACAGCTGTACAACTACAAGGTTGTATCTGTGATGAAGGATAAATAAAATCATCCTTTGAAATTAAATATGTATGGTTGTGATATTCCATGACGATGATTGTGCAATATCACTCATTGGGAAATATCTATGCACCGATGACGTTCTAATTGGTTAAAAATGTTTCAGACATTAATAATTGTTAAGTTAATTACAGACAATGTACACCTGGTCACTTTCAATTGAATGTGAAGTTTATAGTCCAATATAAAACCATCAGATTACAAAGTTTACCAAGGCCAGATGGATTCAATACATCTCATCTTAAATTCAGGAGTACTGAAACTATGCATCCGGGCCATATGTCTTTTAATAAAGAACCATCTCGAACACCGAATAATCATTGTATAATAATTAAAATCATCATTGACAATTAACACCGAAGACTGCACCCGGGTCCTTCCGACGGGTAGTGAACCATCACGAACATCGAGTAATCGCTGAATTATACGAGATTAAGCTACACCGGAATGATGCAATGTCCATTTAACACCACTGATTTGACAACAGATCCATTTGCGACGATTACGACGAAGGAACCATATTGCTGATGATCTGCGCATGGTCACGCAGCACATGCTCACGTAGACGCAACGCATCCGCCCACTTGGATCCGCACATTCCGCACGAAATGAGGGGCGGAGCGATGTGACGCTGGGGGGCAGGCAGGCGGGGACGAGTCGCACGGGGGCTCTGCAAGAGAGTAGACTCATCAATGATTTGGTGATACACGGTATGTGAAATTTTTAGAGCTTCAATGTGAAGGTAAAAGAGAAATGCGAAAAGTAAAATGGAGGATAACTCACCATGATCAACTGCGGAAAGGGTGGCGTGAGGTGGCGGTTCTGCAACATGGGTTGCACGCGAGCGTTGAACCTGGGCCGGTAGTTGTACACGTAATTGGGCCGCGCTGATGCCTGTAAGGGGCACATCATAAAAATGATAAAAAAAAGACTATAAACACAAACTACTGCATTCACTGACCATCATCAAGTCACCAGGAGTTGAACATTGAACCTCTTTTACAATACGTCTTGAACATTTTGAATACAACAATTAATGTTAGACGTGCGTACATTATCAAAAGGTCGGACAGCTGATTCAGACCAAATATAAAATATTAACGTAATCTGCTCAGTCAAGCAATGTTAGAGAACAGGAAGAAGTGAATATTTACAGTCAGTATTCACTAGCCAACTGTTCATAATTCATTTTACATAATCAATCATTTAAGCCTTATACAAAGTTATAAGATATACAATAGTAAAGCAGATATACAATAGTAAAGCAAAACAAATCACCTTGATGAGTTTAGCGGGCGGTTGCCATTCCTGAGGCTTCAGAATGTCGGGCACCTGCAGTGTGAGGCAACGCTCTACGTGTTTGGTATATCTGCCTTTGGTGCCACTCTCAAACGGGCACTCGGGGCACTGGAAAGTGGCGGGAGGTTTGGTCAGGCGCGCCGTCACACCGTGCCGCTCCGTCACGTGAGCCAAGATCAGCTGGGGGCTGGACAACTCTTCGGGGCAGAAGTTACATCGAAAACTGTTGCCAATCGAGTGGGGAACTTCCATGTGGTGGGCCATGACCAACGCCGACTCTGTTTTGAAACTGCAAAATTGACACCTGACTTGACCAAAGTTGAAATGAAAGTTAGCCTGTTTTAACCGCTGGATATTCGAAGACAGGAACTGCATTACGCCTTCCATGGACTTGTTGTTGCTGGAGTCTCTTCGCATGCGCCTCTGTTGTAGGTTAAACAAGTTTGTGTGGACACGTTCTTGTACCAAATTCGTGCCTATGTCTATGAAAAAACTGCCAAGAGGCGTATTAAAATAACTTTTGGGTTTTTCGGGGGATTTCGTTGCGGTGGTTGGATCAGGGACAGGAGTAGGGACCTTTGGCGTGTCGAGTAGCTTGTCAACATCGAGGTTGTCATCGTCCGGTTTGTCCTTGATAATAACGGTCTCGGGAGCGTCCTCGTCTGACGGTTCATCTTCTGAAGATTCTGATTCTTCCTCATCCCACGATTCGTCATTCTCCTCAGCTTTTCTTCGTTTCCGCCCTGAAAAAAATTTTTAATTAAAGAATAACAGTAAAATAATTCTTTGTAAATTTCAACATGTTTGTCAACTCTCAATTCTTTTCTATTCTCTTCCCGCACATAACCTCTTCACCACACAAAGTCTCCTCAACATCCATCCCAGCGCTCGGTTGTCTTTAGTCACTTTGTAATCCATCAATGTAGATATAAAATATAATTATGGATCTCACTATCTCCACAAATACTGCTGATAAGGGATTACAACTTCTTAAATACATAAACTGAATATCTTTCTGAAAACATCAACCCATTGGCCTACCAGTCACCACCTAGAGGTACTTTCAATTTAATCGTTATGTTCCACTGAAAAATAAAGCAAAAAATAATATTTATAGATTTATTTTTTTGTACTGATCAGTACCTTAACTCTATATAAGGCAAATTAATTATTTTGGAATTTAAATTATCATATTTTAAAAAAACACATTGATTTTTAGGGAACAATGTAAACTTCACACCGTTGGATCAATTTATTAATCAAAGAACATTCTCGACAATGTATTGAGATACTAAGGTTAACTGTACTATGGTTGGTATTAGAAATTTAAGCCTTAACACGACTAGTTAATATATTGACCATTTTCGGCCTTTGCTCTATAAAGGGTTAAAAGTGTTTGGATAGTATTATTAACTTTAAGCATTTAAGTGCAACCGCGCACCAACGACTTTCTATCGTGATGGCGAGGGCTATGAGAATCTATGGCAGTGCGCACACAATATAACTGCAGTGCGACTATTTTGTCCTCCATGTACGTTCGCTCTAAAAGAATGATTTTAGAGTAAAAAAGATGAAAAGAAGAAACATTCAATGTGTAGACTGACCTTTCTTCTTGGGTTCGTCTGCCTTGGCAGTACTCTCATCGTTTATTTTTTCCGCATCTTTCATTTCTTCCGCTTCCACCTCTTTAACTTTTGAAATCTCTTCATCGACTTCCATCGCAGTCTCCGCATTCTGATTCTCTGTTGCCTCAATGCCTGCAGCCGCATCCTCTAACCTTTTGGCCTCTTCGTCCGATATTCTCTGCGCCTCCTCTTGCTTCTTCAACGCTTCTTCCTTCAACCTCTCTTCATCTTTGATTCGCTTTTCTTCCATCTCTTCTGACTCCCGTTTTTTTTGTTCTTTCTGTACCTCCTCTCCCAACTCGTCCACAAACTTCCGCAATGACATTAGCGGTTTCTTAACATAAATCAATGGAGACAAGAATGATGGAGCTTCAACCAAACTTTGCCCATTTGTCATAGTTGCAAAAGCGCTTTCCTTCGGAAAAGGCGGTGGTACTGGCGGTATTATTGGTTTCTTAACGACTGCCGGTCTCGTCATAGAAGAAATGCTCACGCCGCGCTGTGCCATGGTCGAGAAAACCGACTTTGCTACTCCATTCTGAGTTCCCCTGGTGACCATTTCGACAACTGGTTTTATCTGTTGTCGGTTCACGGGTACTTTATTCATGAGCAGGCTTGTGTTTACAAGTTTTATCTGCGGCATGGGGGTGACCTTAGGCTTCTTTACCTCGGTTTCGGAATCGCTCGATGTTTTTTCTTCCTCGCCCAGGTCCAACTCATCTCTGTAGCTTTTCCGTTTTGTGTTCCTGAGACTACGTCGCAGGTTTTGTCCTTCTTGACTGTCTTCACTCTCTTTGACACGGGGAACATCTCCGTTAGCTTGCGTGTCTAGTTTCTCTTCTACAGGTGGTTTCTCCTCATCCTGCTTTTTTTCAGGGGTATCTTTTTTCTTGGCTTCCTCCACCAGAATGCAGTCATCGTCACTCTCTGAGTCAATCATATTTGTACTCTGAAAGTAGTACATAGATAAATATATTAAAAATTTCTTGTACGGGCAAAATGTAATTCATAATGATCACACATAATAGTGATTAGTGACAGTGCACTAACTGTGCGAGACTTTCTGACACAAGCATAGAACATCATTTAAACTATTTTTCCATGTGGTAGAAATGTAAATATTTAGAAGTATCAAACGGGTTCTTCTTTTTTAACCAAGGATATAAATATCCATCTAAAAGAATATTTTTCCCAAGCTTTTGTATTTATAATTTTTTTTAGTTTTAAATACTTTTTGTAGATTATTTATTTTCTAAAGTTTTTGAAAAGAAAATTAAAATTGCATCATTCCATTTTGAACTTGTGAGTCATTTTAATGAAACAAAAAAAAACAAATTAGGTTTTTATAGATTAGAAGGATATTTTCTGTATATCTTTCTAATTGATTTACCTAATTTGTTATAAATATCAGAACTATCTTGTACAATCGCAACTTTGCGATAAAATGAGTTTTTATTAAAAAAAATATTAATTAATGAAACATATTAATAAAATGACTAGAAGGGTTTGACCAATCCTGGCCCAGGACTAGAAGGCGTTGCCATAAGCATTACTGTAACTTTATATATGGCACAGCAATAGATGTCGATTATTATTTTTGATTCAATAATCTGGAAAATGATGGAACAAAAAATAATAAATATTAAAAAATTTGTAAATAAATATTAATGGCAATTTTACAAATAATATAAATAATGTGGATTGAAATAAGAAATATGTTGTCCTTTTGAACACGTTTTTGAAATAACAAGCATTAGGAGCAACGTTCCCTCTAAGATGAGAGGGTTTTTGTGCGAAAAACCAGGTGGCTGAGCAGGCAAATCGCCAAATGCGCACGCACATCATTTTTACACTTATACAAACTCCAATGTCATATTTTGAATGTCTATTATAAAATTTAGTATTTTAATTCATTTTATAAAAATAGAATAACCATTATTTAATTAGGTTCATGTATAAAAAAAACAGTGATATAAGAAACACGGCTGTTAAATAATTTTTTATCCAATACATATTATCGAAAATTGAACAATGGTGAAAATGAGAAGCGAAAGAATTTATAAACGGTTTATATAGATAAAAAAGAAAATGCTACATTTCAAAGCATTTAAAATTTTTTGAACACAGTCAAATCCAAAATGATTCTGATAACAAGCAAGTAAAATACTTTGCATAAGTATCACTGGACAGAAAATCAGGGCACAGGACACGGTACCGTGGATAAACATTATTTATTATAAAGAGAAACAAAAAAAAGTTATAAATAAACAGAGCTTACTTTATTGTGTTCGTCCTCGCTCTCAGAGTCACTGTTAATATTGACCGGACTGGTAACGGCGCTCGTGACATGTACCGGAGTCAAGAGGCCGCCTTCGTCTCGCATGGGGCTGGTAGAGCCACTCCTGGGGGCATTTGGGCTCCCAAATGGATCCCCGCTAATCTTTGGACTCCTAGACCCACTTCTGGCGTGATTTGGACTTATGCTTGTGATGTGCATCGGACTTGCAGAGCCGCCTATGATGTGAGTCGGACTCGCAGAGCCGCCTATAATGTGAGTCGGACTTGCAGAGCCGCCTATGATGTGAGTCGGACTTGCAGAGCCGCCTATGATGTGAGTCGGACTCGTAGTACCGCTCCTATGATGCGGACTGGCTGTTCGACTCCCGACATGATTCGGACTAGCAGAACCGCTCCTAACCGCAACATTAGGGCTTGCGGAACCACTTCTGACATTATTGGCATTATTGGGGCTAGCGTAGCCACTTCTGGCATTGTCAGGACTTGCAGAACCGCTTCTAGCAGGACTGGCAGAACCGCTCTTAGCGTCTACTGCACTCGAGGTGCTCTTTCTTCTGTCGGGACTTGCGAGTGGGTCGAGAGCATTAATGGATATCACACTATCAGGTGTTATATTCACGTTTTCTTGGTTCTCGTCATCGGAGCTTCCCGCTGCACTCGCATTGGACCAGTTCATCTCATCGACAGGTCTCTCTGTTGCAGTTTTAAATGCACTGCTCTCCGATTCATTATCACTACCTTCCGAGTCTTTAGATTCACGATCGGAACACACAGAAGTGTCACCGCTGTCATTTTTAGTTCCGTTCATATTTTTAATTGATTAAATTATTATTATAATTAAGTACCGACAACGCTTGATCCAGATTTAAGATATTTTTATATTAAACTTGATCGATGTTCTGTAAACTATTGTAGTCAACTGAAAAACAAAAAGAGACAACTAAAATTAATAATACTAATACTTCACAAAAACCAGTCCGGGGGACAATAACAATAACGTAATTAGGTGTATAAGAGAGAAAACATATAAAGGTGCGTGTACACAAATGAAATTATGCATTAAAATCTTGTATACATCAGTCAGTCAGACTTCGCTCTGTACAAAATACAATAAACAATTAACGACACGCTCAACTATTTTGTACTGTTCTTTATGTGAGTTTCAAGAGCAAACTTTCATCCTACAAATAATTGTAAAAATAAGACAACATAGCTAAAGTTGGAGAGAATAAATCATATCTACAAGAAATGGTAAATTAAATTAACACTCCTTTGCTTTAATATCACTTAAAAATAAAATTAAAATACTAATAATAGTGAAGACAATAGCTTAACCAGCTACACCTCGCTTAACTCAGGGGATGCATTCCCGGACAATTCACGTTAAGCGAAAAACCGCTGAGGAAATTAATAAAAAAGACTTTCAAAGTTTGTAAATTACATAAAAATAATAATTACACGTACATGTATATTAAAAAGAATTGGACACAACACTTGCAGCTTCGTCGCTTGAATTTGGCATTGGAACGGTCACATGATAATAAAATATATTATCTAGTTTTTATTAAAAACTGGATCACAACGTAATGTTGTGCTGACCACCCCCCGTGAACCCGCATTATAATGGATCTGGGTTCATTGACCCCGTGTTAAATGGGGGTTACCTGATAACATTAAATAACAAAACTCATAAACATGTAATGATTTTCCATACTTAGGTAGCATTATACAATAGATCAAAATGATACAAGAGAAAAATATTAATAGTAATGAGGTAGACATGTGCCCATTATTATGAAAGTGGTTTAAGTCAAGAAAATGAAAAAAATGAGTTTATCAATTATTTCACGTCACATTGTTTTAAATTAATATAATATGATTCAAATTGTAGCTGTTACAGTGAATCTGTATTACCAGTGAGAATATATTTTCACTGGTGAAAGTATATTTTCGCTAAGCCAGTCAGTGGATGTATATCTAACAATGAAGATACAAATTCACTGGTTACATTCAGTGAGTTTGTATTCGTTGACAAGCGAGAATACGCCGCGCGAGAATATTTGGCCTTAAGTGTTGATATGTCGCCCTACAGCATTATAGTTTGGTGGCATGGGTAGCGTTTACAACTGTCACTTTTATTTGCTTATAGTATTTTCATTTATATTAAATAAAATTATTCTCTGCATAAATTGTTGTGTTTATAATCTCAGCATTTTTATTTCCTTTTCAACACATAGGTTAGGTTATGTTCAATTATAGGTTAGGGTTGAATATACATACATTTGCTAAAACCTGCTATTTCCACTGGTGGAAACGTATTCGGATACGATTTCACTGAAATGTCAGTTAAAATTAATTCTCACTGATAATACACATCCACTGTAACATAACAATTGCGAAAAATTTGAAACATTATATTTAGTGTATTGTTACGACGTTCAACAGTATTCCGCTAGTGTTTATTTTGATAATAGAGTAAGTCATTTCAACCTTAAAATTTTTTATAAGCTACATGTAACATATATATGTTGAAATAAATTTTGAAACATTGTGTTGTGTATTAACAATTGAAACGTAAGCCTTTGAATATCTTGAAATGAAAGAAACATGACTTAGACCACTTTCATGATAATGGGCACATATATGAAGCATAGATCTATATGTATGTGAAAGTTAGTACCTAATAAAAGGAGAGAGACTGGAAGCCTTTGAAATGTGGTGTTGGAAGAGAAAGAGGAACATTAGTTGGACAGAAAGGAAATGAAATGATGACATATTGGAAGAAATATAGGGAAAAAACCTTGACTCTTAACAAAGAAAGACGAATCACTTAATCTATTTGAAAGAAGGAGCCTCAGGGGTAATATCAATGTTGTCAAAGAAAATGGAGTACGGTTTAGGCATCATTATACAACCTACATGAGTCGAAGTAAAAAATTCATAAAATTACAGAGGCTTCAATGACTTGGCCATACAGAGCGTGTAAATGATATGCAACCCTCAAATAGGTGCTCAATTATAAACCTGAAGTAAGTCAAAGCATTAGCAAAATGAGACCTATCCATCGGTGAAGGTACATCCTGAGGAGGCTAGGACCCGTACAAGGTTGTAAAGCCAAGGATGATGATGATGAGAGGAAGAAAGATTTACCCTGAGGACGATAGCAAAAGATATAGAAAACGTTTGGGTCATATCCTCCGGCATAACACATTTGTAACTGCAGGAACACATTTGTGGAGTAGAAGCTACCGAGAAACAAAAAACCTGGCACGGAATAGGGATCAGTGGAGAAAGTTACAGTGACAAGTGATAAGGGAATGTCCTTTAAAGCCTTGCCTACCGATGATGTATTGGCATTTCATCCATACATCTTTCTCCTGCTCATGTGAAGATATATTATAATATATATATATTTTGCATATCTGTATAAAGGGTCTCTAATACTTATATACGTACATTATATTAATCATCCTATCATTAACTCCCCTTATAATAAAATTGTTAAATGAAGGAATCTACAGAAAAGGGCAAAAACTGAAAGAAAAAAAATCTACATTTGCCAAATAATACGTCTTTTATTCAACTACAAATTTCATGGTGATTGGAATGATAATATATAGTTAATAATTCATAAGCAGATGTGAAATTCAATCAATTTTGTGTACACAAAATAAGCTTATGAGATAATAATAGTGTATTTGAAATATTACATGTACATACAAGTATTCTAATGGCAGCCTCACTGGGTTTCACACATGCCGAGGCAAATATTCTTAATTAATAATCAACAAATATAAATTTAAAATAACAATGAACATGAAACTTTGATCACAAATACTTAAATAAATTAAACCGTAATGAAAGATAACACTTTAACATTACATTTTCATTTGCGTGTATAAAGACGTAAAAATAATAATGTGCACTAATAGGATGACGAGAGGCACTCTAACAGTGTGTCGTGTGAGGGATGTAAAGGGCAAACAGTGATGATAACAGCATTCAATTTTGAAAGAGATATTGAAAATAGCTTGCACGGTCATAAATGTACGATGACCTTCTCTGCTCACCACCACGGAGGACTGCGTAATACTTGCAGTGTGAATGTTGAAATATAAAGCAACCAAAAATGGACAAACGCTAAAACGCGAGGCTCTCGGAATTTTGGGAACATATTTCACCGTGGATATAGAAGACATTTGATTTGGATTTTTTTTTAAGGTTATGAAAAATTGCTTCAAACATCGAACGCTGGATCAATTTAAATCATAGTAGAATCGTGCATCAACATTCTTACGGACCACCGAATGAAGAAAATTGTGAAACAAAAACACACGAAAACATAGAAAATGTCGACAGACTCAAAAAAGGTATGCCGAAATTTTCGGACATTAAAAATCACATTTTAAGTATTTCCTCGAGTATTCGAGGCAACTGAGATGACGAGCGATCGAAAGCGGGAAATTTCAAGTCCCCGAGTGCACTATAAAACCGACGCAAGTACGATAATAAATACCAAACAAACGGGCCCGTCCAGAAGTGTCACTAAGACGATTACCGCTGCATTACGCGCCGTAACTATGTAGATACGAGCGACATCGGCGCCAAAATCGCGCAGGGTCGTGCGGCACGAACTGTCCTATGCGGTAGTAATAATAACAACTTACCAAATGCCGAAATTAAAGAACATATTGGAAATTAAAACTATGCTAAATCTGTTTGGCGCGCTCTCCTGTCAAATCCGTACGCGACACACATCATAGATGGAGAGTGTGCGAAGAATGTTTCCTAATAACCGGCCAACCCACGCATGTGACAGTTCCTACTTTCAATCACTCGTCCAAACAATGCAATGCGATACTTATCGATCTGTTTGGCGTTTGTCTATGGCCGTATTACCGCCAAGTGATGACTAAATAGATTTTTTGTACTAAAAATAAACTAATAAATAAAAAGTGGTAGAACAAGAAAAATAAAATTATTTTATTTGCAGCACATACCGACTTGGGTCATTAAAAACTGACTATAAAACAATTTATTTTTTATTAAAACACATTTTTATTGTGAAGTTGTAATTATTCAGAACATAGGTCTGTAATATTTTAAATATTAATTAAATATATTTTTCGATAAAATTGATTTTATGTGTATATCTTTCTAATTAATATATTTAATTCATATTTAAAATTTATTTTTTGTTTATATATAAATTTTGTATAAGCACTGACTATTTTTTTTATGAAAATCTTGAATGGAGAAGTAATATATTTATGTGTTAGGTAGGTTTTGTTACTAAATAAAAAAGTCAAGTCAATTTAAAGAAAAACACACCAGGAAGTTTTTTTGTCAAATCCATGAATAAAAAATTTATTTAAGATCAATGGTTCAATCCCACAAGTCAACCCTTTCTTCATATCTCAAGACACTTGAACTTAGTTTTATAAAAGAAAACAGTCAGGTTAAAATAAATGTATAATTAAATTATAGTTCACTTTGCATTGAAATTGCGATTCTAAAGAACATGTTGTTCCTAGATAATTAAACCAAACTAAATATATTTTTTCAAAGTAAATTTATATAAAAAAAGTCCACACACAACGTGGAATGAAGATGCTACATTGGGCCAGAGATGGATCATATGAGTACAGTATAGTATGATAGAGGCACCTTCAAGGTAGCGTCCATCATAAACAAGCTTTATCCAGACTTCATTGGTATGTCTACATAATGCATAAAGGGGACGATCACATTATCAAACAAAAAGCATTTCTACATCGACAAAAGGAAGAGAATATCTTCAGGCAACATGGTGGACCAGGATAATCATATTAACCAGGAAACGATGCAACACTGCAATTCCTGACGTCTACATATTAGGAGTAGTGATGGTTAAACTGTTATTGTGACTGATTGTGTTTTATCGGAACGGTGACTGGTAACAGTTAAATCTCATTGATCAATCATTGATCAAAAAGAGTGTCATATTTATAAAAAATAAATATTATTCAATTGCTAAAATTCAGTGCTATTTAATTCTGCAACTGAGTTTCTATTCTTAGAAAGTGTCAGAATTTGTATATACCAAATGTATACCAATTTTTGTATACCAATTATATACCAAATGTATATACCAAATTTGTATATACCAATTTGTATGGCCAAAAAAGACTCAGTTCAGAAACTAATCTGCAGTAAAATTTTCTTCTGGAAAGAAATATATCACTATATAATACATTCACATATTCCCAATATTATGATTGAAACTAACAACATAAAAAAATCCAAAACTAAAGGGAAATGGGTAAAACACAACATTTATATATATTTTGGTAAAAACAATTTTATTAATAATTTAATCAATTTAATAATAATTTATATACAGTAAATTTGTACAGAATGGGGTAAAGGTAAGGAATGACACGTGTATACTTAGTAAATTTCGAACACTCAAATATTTTATATAAAACAAAAATAATTCAGGAAATAAATGAGATTTTTCATGTTCAAGGCCATATTTATTTCATTTTTATTTTAAAAATTCAGTTGTATCATGTTGGGGGTTAAGCAAACTTGATGTATACACAACAATCCAAATCAAATTATTTTGAACTAAATTTTGACCAAACAAAAAATTCACCAATCTTTAATTTCAATTTCAATCTTCTTGAAGGGTGGATTACCTGTTTAAAAGAAGAAGAAATATCAATTTTATTATTTTTTTTTTATTATCTTAGTTTTATTAACCACAATTGAGTTTAAAAAACATCTACCGGTTTCGGAAAACACTTTTCCTTCTTCAGGATGTCATAACTAACTAAAAATATAGCATTGTTTTTCTATTTATCCAGATTAAATAATTAAAAATTAAATAATTACAAATTAAATAATTTGGAATCGTTGGAGATATATAAAGCATGTAAAAGTAATCAGGAAATTCTAAACAGCCAACTAAATTTAACTGCGAGTCCTATTCTAAAATTTTTTCCTAAAAATTATTCGACTAAATTTGTATTGAGCAGCAATTTGAGTTAGGTACTAAATTTATTTTTTAAATAATTGTTGTTTTTTTAAAAAATTTAAAAATAGATTCTGGATAAATAGAAAAACAATGCTATATTTTTAGTTAGTTATGACATCCTGAAGAAGGAAAAGGTGTTTTCCGAAACCGGTAGATGTTTTTTAAACTCAATTGTGGTTAATAAAACTAAGATAATAAATAAAAAATATGAATTTTAACCACCAAGTTAATATTGCTAATTTTAAAAGTATTCAATTTTATTTACTAATAACTGACAATCGTGATGTTTCACAAACAATTGAACCTCAACATCACACAAATAAGTTAGAAGGGCCCATACATTTTTTATAGCATTACTAGTTAGCATATCAACTTGTTCTCTATATGACATTGTCAAAACTCTCAAAGATTAGATCAAAGAGGAATTAAAATTAATTACAGTTTGAACAGTTTTTCACATTTCATTATCTTTGAAATCATTATCAAAAGAAATCTTTGAAAAGGCTGTTAAATAAACAGTAAAACTCCGTTAATTCGTAACTCACGGAACCAAAATTTTAAAAAAAAATCCGAATTTGAATGAGAACAATTTTTTTGAAGGCAACAGAAAGAAATTTAAAAAACGCGTCGGTTTACGCTTCCGCATTTTGGCGCGCGCTGCCGCTGTCAACTATGATTGATTTTCATACTGAAAAACATGGCCACTGTCTATTATTTCAGCTATTTATGTGTCGAAATGTTTATCAAATAATTGATTTCTCCTGAATAATGAAGGTGTGAGGAAACATGGTGTTAGCGCCATTAAATGTACTACGCACGTATACGCGCGCACATCTCATTGGATTACAGAAATATCTCCTTTCCCTTTTACTCTTGTCCAATCCTAGTCCCTAGGCACGAAGGAGAAAGAAGATTCCTGCAGTCTGATTGATACGCCTGAACGAACTACTCTGCTTTTGAAACCGAACGCGGTACGTCGCCATCGCTGTAAATCCGCTTACTACCGCTAACCTTAATTATCGCTAATATATCATTTTTTACTACCGCTAACAGATTTAAAACAATTACTTTTAACGCGAGTGTCAACAAGTGCATGACATAATTCTGCGTCGCTTATGAATTGGTGGACCAGGGAGAAAAGAACCAGCTTCCAGAGATAGGAGACCAACAAGTAAGTGCCATCCTGTCTCTTATCTCCCGATAACCCGCCAACTTTCCACATGGCGAGTCCAATATTAAAAACAGGCTTCTTCAAACGATTCACCAGTGCTTGACGCAACAAAATTATGGACATTTTATTTTATTAGTAGTCAAACTCTCCTTTTCCATCAAAATTGGGCAAGAAATTGGAATATTAAAAAACCTGTGAAAAATTTTTAAACTTCATATTTCGTTGAAGCTTATTATTTCTCTGCGATTTTTCAAGTTTGAACTTAGAGAGGTATTCAGGATTGAAATTTTCCCACAGATTTTATCTATGGCATCAATTTTTGTCAGTTTTTAAAATAAGTTCCATATTTTCAAATGGTCAAGCATTTACACAAATTACGAGATGTTCGTGCCATTTTAGAAAACGAAACACGAAAAAAATAAATTATAAAATAGGTTGTGTATTTAAATACAAAGGTTTCAGTTTTTTTATTACATTAAACAAATCGCAACATTTCATAAACCAAAAACCGGGTATAAAATCATTAGAACTGTTGCACACAATTCATTTATAAATTACGAGATTCAATGAAAATTGTTCAAATTATTTTTATTAGGGGTGAGTAGAAATTTATAATTCGCAACGCGCCAACAATTATTGTCGAAATAACAACAAATCTTATAAAACGCACTACAAAATTTGGTATACATAAATATGATGTCACTCAGTTCGGCCGCGGTCTTGCGAGTTGCAAACTCTAAGCGCACCGATCTATTACAATAAGGAACAGCGCTGTGATTGGCTAGGGAGTGGAGCTAACTACAGATGTTTACGAAGGGATAATGAATGTGTAGTCGCGCGAGTTTGGATTCAAAATGACGTGAATATGCGAATTATGTGAACAAATTATTTACTTTGCGTATAAAAAATACATGCGAACTACGAATAATAACATTTTACGAATTCTCGGTAGAAATTAGTATGAAATGTTATTTTCGGGGCTAAAATTTTTGAAAAAAGTACGATTTACGTGAAAACACGAAATATGGGTACACGAATTAACAAAGTTTTACTGTATATTTCAAAATCGAAAATAATTCAGAAAAATTTAACTACGAATGAAAGTAACTACCGAAAAAAGTTTAATGTAACGTTTGGCGTCATTGTAAGATTGAAAATAAATGTTTTCGACCATCAGTAAATTGTTTCATTATATGTAATCAAAAAATTGTATTGTGTTAATTTTTATAGCATTTTACTTTGTTAATGAATCTGAAAATATTTGTGTGTCAAAACTGAAAAAATACAGTATCGACAATACCTGGAGTGAAATCAAAGATTGTTGGTTTTTATTCTTTTCACACATTTCCCCAAATTAATTCTTTGGTGTTGGAAGTTATCAATAATGTAGTTAAATAAATAATGTATTAATTAAATAAATTCAACCTGGTACCCGTTAATTTATTTTGCATTTTAATTTTACACTGCCTAGAAACTGGAAACAAAAGAAAAGAATGTTCACACCAATACCATGAATGAATATAAAAGTTGACACCATAATTTTATGTTTTTAATTTCATATTATGGCTGCAATTGTCCAAACACTGAATTAATAATAAAAAAACTAGGCCAAAATTTATTTTTTATAATAAACTATACAATTCTTTAAAGTAGACATTTTTAATTGGAAGTTTTGTTTTATTTACATGGTGTATGATGTTATTCATTATGGACTGTCCCAAGAACTCAAATTATTATCAAAATAAAAATATCCACCCAAGCAACCCAAGTGACCTGTCACTGACTTGGTATATTATACTTATCAAGATCCCTGCATCTTCCACAACCTTTCAACGCAAATCTGTGATGATTTTTCAGATCTGCTAGGATTGCGCTAGCATCACATATCATTAATGAGAGCTGTTAACTTATGTGTGTAAACATTACATAAGTAACACAACAATAAGTACCACACATGGATATGTATATATATATATAGTGTGTCGCTGGTGCACTACCCAGAATAAGGGCACTGGAAAGTTTACATTGTCGCTATTCACAAACCTTTGTGATTATTTTTACATCAGCGCTTTGCTTCATACGGCAAAACCACAAGCATGATATAAGAGTCCTGTCAAAACAACAAAACCAGCAGGGTAAACGCAGGCCTAAGGTACCAGAAATAATTAAAATATCATTAATTTGGACTATTGACTTCACATCACATTGGTGTGAAGAAATATGGCCTTTATTATTTTTTAATGTAGTATTATTATATGTAATACAAATTAAATTAATCAATTAGAAAGGTAAAAAAGAAAAAAAATATTTTTGTTGCTACCGGGATTCAAATTTGGAACTTTTCCTATTTCGATATATAGATTTTTTTTTTGTATATATTTCTAATTGATTAATTTCATTTGTATTAAAAATACCACAGAACTATGTTCACAACAAAAATGTGTTTACATTCAAAATAGTATTATTATTTTTGCATGAAATACCTTGCTAAATACGTGGCGGTATAATTTTTAATAATCTGACTTCAATATAAAGGCTGCACTGAGTAAAACACTAATATAAGCAACAACCTATGTGATTGTTATCAATGTGATTATGACCATAACCTTATTTTCTCTCCTTGTGCTCTCATTGCTTCCTCAAATATGTAAACTTTACCAGGTAATGGAATTTGTACAGCATTCAGTTTGCTTCTGCCGGCATTGTCTTGTGAACAAAAATATAAATAATCTAGCCCCATCTTCATATCATCATCTCAAACATTATCATCTCAGTTCGCAATTCATTCTGACTTGTACCTTACACAAAAAAGTCCAAATTTCAATCACATTTCCCCAAGTCTGTGGTTTTGGTTTCAGCTCTATAATACATATTAAATAGGTATGGTGACTACAAAAAATAAATCCTCATAGGCATTACTCTTTACGTGTAGGAAGGCAACCGCTATTATCCTCCCACAATTTGTTACGATGATCGGAAATATCACATGACATGATTTCTATGTGGAAAGAAGTGACTCTGGCGATGATGGCTTCTTATCCATGGTCTGAAGCGATAACATATTAACATCTGCTGACAAGGGCTTAACATCCACAGCATCCTTGGAGGTATTGACTGATTTCCTCATAATACAATTGTTTCTCCTGTGTTTTAGCAAACTGGAGTGGTTGGTGTAAGACTTATTGCATGGCTCGCACTGAAAGATACAAAATTTGAAATATTTAACAAGTTTACTATTTCCGAGGTAAGTTTGTAAAACTCCATAATTACATACGTGAAAATAAAACACTTATTTTTTTATTCTACAATTTTACACAACATTATTCATTGGAATTCTAATATAAATACAAGTTGTTAAGTTAAATTATTAAATTGATAATGCCCTTACAAGGCGAAACGCGTCTCATCAGATAAATTAAACGAGTAGAATAAAAAAACAAGCATTTTATTTGTACATATGTTAGATGTTTAAGTTATGATTCAATAGTCTAGTGCGAGGTTGGCAAATAGGTGACATATGTGGCAAAACTAGCAAACGAGAGATTTTCAGATAAAATAGATGTATTCAATAACATAACAGCCAGATATTGAACATCTTACAACGAACAAGAAGCAACGATTTTCAAAACCTCTAATAAAATTAGTTTATTCAATATATTAATTAATATTTGTATATATTGTTGAGCACAAAGACCAACAGTGTGCAGGATCTTGGGAAGCAAAGGTAACGTGGTGCGACAGTGTCCTTAAAGACATATCTGTCAAGAATCCATGTGTGGAGTGAAACGGCGTGCAATAGTGATCAATGGAGAAAAATTCTTGAGGACGCCAAAACTTATCAGGGGTAGAGCCAATACTGATTGATTGAAAAAAGTCATATACTTTCTTTGATGCACTAGTGAAATTCTAATACCCACCCCTGGTCTAAGGTATTTATTTAGCTTTATGAATGAACACATGGGTTTTATTATTCAACTCTAACTGGTTTCAGAGTATCTGTTTCTTCTTAGGGGTAGAATAAAACTAAATTTAAATATCTAATTTTGCCATTATTTTACTAATCATTTTGAGATTTATGTTTAAAATCTGAACTGAACACCGAAATCTATGTTACAAGCAATGTTCCCTCTAATTTTGGATCGCTGTGTGTGCATAAAAATCATGTGTGCAATTTTAAGGACCCGTTCTATTATTTCTACACTAGGAGTGAATAAAGAAAAATATTACCATGCCAGTACAAAGCTACTATGTGTTGACTACATTACTAATGAAGACGTATTAAGATGCATAAGAAAATTAATAAGAACTATCAATGAAAGGAATGAGATCATATTTTAATTCTTCGCAATGAAAAATATGATCTTTTGCAGCGGAAGATAGAAGGCAACATAGCTAGTAGTGTAGGTAGAAAGAGGTTATCTTGGCTGTGTGACCTTAGAAAGTGGTTCAATGTTTAAATGTTGGTGATTCTACACAGAATATGAAGGCAGCATATGAACAAAAAGTCTTGTTAAAAAGTATATGTGCACTATATTTTTTAGTGTGCGCAATGATACCAAATCGTGTGCGCGCGCACACTCACATTATTTTAAGATAATTTGCTCAGACTTGGGAACAATTTTAGTCTTGTAGATATATTCCGATATTCAATGTTTAAATATAAGAGTGAGGTCTTTGATGCTGTTCTGAATCAAAAAAATAATTGATTTTGATACTCGGCCATTCTGTGTTATACCTAAATTTTTATTGTTTTTCTGTCTTGAACCTTTTTTACTTTGAACTTAGTTTGTTCTGCTTATTTTTCAATTTTATCTTTTTACGCTATATATGTGTATTCTATCAATTTCAAACTTAACCTAACCAATTTTGTAATAGCCTGCAAGGGTGTAAATTAATAAATAAATAAATAAAATATTACAAACATTTAATAATTTATCAAAAAACTTCTAACCAGATCATAAAACTTTTTTACACATTTTCTCATGTGTCCTTCATTCACATCTTTCATTGCTGCAGTATCTTTATAATACCTTGTAGGGCCGATCACCAGTGTGGCTGCGCATGTGACTGGCCACGTCTCCCGACCGCTTGAAGGCCTTGTGGCACAGTGGGCATGGGTAGTCGCGTGCATCGGAGTGGATCCGCTTATGACGCAAGAGGTCAGATGATTTGGTAAAGGACCGCCCACACGTCTCACACACATAAGGCTGGAACCAAAAACATAACGGAAATACATAATAAGATAGTCGTGAACATATGTGTTGTAATATTGAAAATTATTTTTAATGTTACAAAATGCTAATCGTTGTTGAAACTTTAAAAGAATCTAGTGATGTTGAATAGTTTAGAAAATTTTTAAATACATAGGTAAATTTTTTGATGACTGGTGTTTATATTTTTCAGTATAAAACTATTATTATACTATTACTATATAAATTCAGATATCAATCTATAATAATTTGATTTATGCAAATTATTTTCATAAAAAAGTTATTATTTAATAATAATATTGAGCTGAGAGTGTAATGCTTGAATGTGATTAATAAAAATGACATTTACATTAATCGCATAAAAATGGCAATTCTTTCTTTTAAGTACTGAAAATTTGTTTATCGGTGATCTATGATGTGAGCAACAAAAAAACCTTAATTGCAGTTAATTTAGCTATTAAGAACATTAAAATAAACAAGTTAGAATTTCAAAAGAAAATATTTTATATAATTAGACTAGCACTAAGTTAAACCATTATTTTAGCTGTGATTGTGAGGTTTTGTTCGATTGTAATGATGGTTGGTAATTAATTATTTGTGATTCGGAGAGCAGTTACTAGTATATAGAAACTAAGCTTCCAACAGTCAAAAGTCAGTTACAATTGAATTTCAATCACACTATCAGTTTAACCCATCACTAATGTGGGTATCTTATAAATTTCAATGCGAAAAATTAATAAATTAACAAACCGTTCATATTTTAGAAAAAATTCAATTAGGCAACAATATGAAGACATTGAAATTCATCACAAAATTTAGGTGGCCATGTTTGATAGGACAAAGGTTTTACAAATTCACACTTTAAACAGTTTGTAGGAATTGAATTAATGATTAAAACACAAATCCTAGAATGATAAAGTCACACTCCATAGTCACCTTGACATTGTCATGGATCCGCATGTGCACTGCGACGTGTGCCCCGCGCGTGAAGCTCTTGTTGCAGCGTGGACAGTGGTGGAGCTTGAGTCCCGAGTGAGTGCTCATGTGCTGCACGAGCACGGTGCGGTGCTTGAATGTGCGTCCACATACCTCGCACATATGGTTCCTGGGATGAAATTATTATATCACACCAGGTATTATGTGATTGCCCTGTCTTCCATACTTATCTAACAATATTTATCCGATTATCTCTTCATCGCATGTGTGTCATATGTACTCAAACTTTACTTGAAATTAACATTTATTTTATATTACTTTTATATAAATATATTCACTACATTCAAACTGTTATTTCACTTCATTTATCAATAAAATACGAACAAAGTGGCAGCTAACATATGTAATAAGCCGCATGCTGCGACACCGTATGCAACTCCATATATGTACTCCTAGCTATGTCACATGTTCATCCATATATTTATTGATTTGACTATGACTACGTATATATATCTGTATCGTACAGAATTGTGAGGTCGCAGCAGAGGCGCCAAGTAATTAATATAAGACACATGTCAGTAATTTAAAAGGTATAATCATCGGCGCGGCGCCAAAGAGCTTGTGGGATAAATTTCGGGAAAACAAGGGTTATCATTCTCAATGAAACATCACATATGATGGGAAAATATTATATAAATGTATGTATTGTAAATATCTGCAAACAAAAAATAAACAGGGTATACTGCAGACGGGAAGCCATTCTCGATTGTGTTGTGTCACCGTAGTGTATTGATATTGAACATCTTGTGTGTTTCATTTCTTTCGACCGCATAATCATCATCATCATTGCCAGTTGAGAGAAGCTGAGATCGGCGAACCACCCTTGTCTACATTCTTGTTTTCTGTACGGAAACAATATCTCTAGAAATGTACATGAGATCCCAAAGAAAAAACTATTTTTTCAAAAGCCAAGCAAAGTAAAAAAAAAGTCTTATTTTCTACTGAAAAATGTACATAATTGTGTTTTCTACAAGGTGTCTCAATATATCTTCTGATATTTACTTATAAAGGGTTTTTCAATAGGGACGCTCAAACTTTCTTTCAACAGGGACAAGAAACTACGCCATATTTTTTCAATTTTTTTTGAGGTTAACACTCGTACTTAGTTGGCAAATCATCATGGAGCAGTACACACCGGAGCAACGCTTGCAAATTATTCAAATCTACTACCAAAATTCGCATTCGCTCACCGCAACTTTAAGAGCATTACAACCATTTTATCGTCGTCATCACTTGCCTGCCACATCAACAATTCAACTTTTGGTGCAAAAATTTGAAAGCACATTGTCGCTACACAATGTTCCAGTGCCAGTGAGACAAAGAAATGCACGAAGTGAGGAAAATATTGCCGCCGCTAGAGCATCTGTTCTTGATGACCCAAATGAGTCACTAACACGACGTTCTCAACAATTGGGCATTTCTGTGACATCATTGTGGCAAATTTTGCGAAAAGATCTTGGCCTACATCCATACAAGATCCAGTTGACACAAGAACTAAAGCCGCTTGACCATTTGAAGCTTCGCCAATTCCTCAATTGGGCTGCACAACAATTTGAAAATGATGCTGAATTCCATCGAAAAATCATCTTTAGCGACGAAGCTCATTTTTGGCTCAATGGATATGTAAACAAGCAAAATATGCATTATTGGGCAGGCACCAATCCACACGTGCTTCACGAAACACAATTGCATCCTGGAAAAATCACCGTTTGGTGTGGATTACATGCCGGAGGTGTCATTGGACCATATTTTTTTGTTGATGATGCTAATCGTCATGTTACTGTGAATGGTAATCGTTATCGCTCCATGATAACTGATTATTTTTGGCCTCAATTGCAAGGTATGGACTTGGCCAATATGTGGTTTCAACAAGACGGCGCTACCAGTCACACGGCACACGCAACAATTGACTTATTGAAAACCAAATTTGGTGAGCGTGTTATTCCGCGAAATGGACCAGTTCAATGGCCGCCTAGATCATGCGATTTAACACCATTGGACTATTTTCTTTGGGGCTATGTTAAATCTTTGGTCTATACCAACAAGCCGGCGACGTTACAAGAGCTAAGAGAAAATATTGAAAGCGAAATTGGTGCGATTCGGGCCGAATTATGTGAAAAATTGGATTCAACGATTGAACTTCTGCAAACGTGCCCGCGGTGGTCATGCGAGGGAAATTGAATTTCATACATAATTGCCACTAAATGTACTTCAAAACATAATAATTTTTTTTAGATATATTCATTCGTTTTTGTTTTATTTTTAAAAAAAGTTTGAGCGCCCTTAATGAAAAACCCTTTACTATTCACTGTACCATACACTTTTAGGTCACCAAATCAATACCCATATGGGTTTCTTGAAAAAGATTTTGTGTACCCAAAAAAAATCTGACACATATTATTAACTATTTAGCAAGCACATGAAATAATCCAGATAACTTCTTAAAATGGACCATACCTAGGGGGATACTTAGCCCGGTTGGTAGGGCCAGTGCACACTTCATATATGTGCTTCTTGAGCAGGACTTTGCTGTAGAATATCGCACCACAGTACTGAAACATGAGAACTACACATTATAAAAATTTTTGATTATAATTTGATCTAGTAATCTCCACCAAAGTTGTGTTTTAAACTGACCACATGTTTTTCAATTATTATCTCACTGAGCATTTCACTGAACTCGAGCCTGGACTATTTGGAACCAGACTAAGTCCTTAACTCCTTTTTATATAGATTATTTAACTTTGTACTTGACCACTTATGAGTTATTTTAATACACCAACCGGTTTTGGACAATTTCCTTCAATTAACTAATTAATTAATTAAACTAGCAAATTAATTAACTTATTAAGTAATTAAATACAAAGTTAGGAGTAAAGGATATATGGTTCCAGATTGCATAACATTGGACATTGATTTTCTTAGACCACAGAATCTCGAAAATGTGTATGTACATATAGAGATTTATATATATAGTCCCATACATACATATATATATATATAATACTGCCTAGTCTATGTGATAAGGCTCACCTTGCAGAGCCGCTCCTTCTTCTTGCGGACCTTGCCCGCAGGAGGTTCCAGGGAACCTGGGTCAAGACGCAGAGCCTGCTCCAATCCTGTAATGTCTTCATCTTCAAAGTCTCTGCAACAGAAGACTTCTATGAGAACTAATACAAAGTATAATATGACTACTGTATACATTTGAGGATAAGGCGATCTGAATATAAGTCCAAGTTAAAAATAATAAACACCAGGCTGACATTGATCACCCTCAATGCATTTGAATTTTCATGAATCTCTGTTATTTCACTGCCTTCAATTAAAAACTTGTGGTTTTAAAATTATGTTAAAGTATTAAAAAGATGACATGGTAGAGTTTGAGTTCGATTATAAGTCAAAGTTAATATTTATTGTTGCATAACTGCAAAAATAATAAATTTCTCGACTTACGAGTATACTCAAGTAAAAATTTATTTTATTTCCAATTATGATAAACTATTTTATTTTGGTGTTTGACACATGATTAGGAGGCTCCATACTTGGGTGAAACCAAAGATCCTAAAAAGAAACCTAAGGGCCGATTAGTAGTAAATTTATACCATGGTATATTTTTACTATAGTGTCTTTTTACCATTGTCCGTGGTAAAAATTGATTTCGGGTTGTTAGTATGTCAAATTTACTACTGTCAAAAACAATCTCGCCTCTCAGTGTGGCATGGCGAATAATCATGAAATATGCTATATTTTATGCTTTATCTGTGGCTTTATTGGGCCCTGCGTTAGAGACCTATCACTTCAGTGGCAAAAAATTCTCAGATTATGTGCTAATGTATTTTAAACAACAAAATCATCATTAGACAAACTCTCATCCCTAAAATAGCGGGATATTGAATGATTAATTGTTGTATACTGCAACTTTCAAAGTATCAATGTGACATATAACTTTTGAAACAGCTGCAAAGGGTCCACCATATTTATTCACATTTTTACCATCGATTCACAATTTTACTATCGGATATCGGAGAGTAAAATTAATTTACTACTGGATGTACTTTCGAAAAGTAAATATTTTTTTACCAACAATCAAACAACCTGTTTCCATAATTTTTTTTTATTTTAGTAACTTTTTTACCATAGTAAAAAGCTATCTACCGAAGGAAACATTTGAAAAATACAAACACCCGGTGAACTTCAATAGGAATGATGGCCTAAAATTAAAAACTTTGTGGTAACCCTGCAAAATCAGTTGAGTCAAAGGTTTCACCCACATATTAAACCTGCAGTAGATGTAATTAATATAATGCTATATCCTGTTGACAAGGTATTGCCGCGGGACAGACACACCGTCACACCCTATTTTAAAGATTATTGCAAACCAGTACAACACAACAATAACACTAACATCAGCAACCTTGATGATAACTGAAACATCATCAATGTTGAAAACACTGCCCAATAGCCCAGAAAACTTAATCTAACAGAATATCATAATAAATTTAAGAAATGGGCAGTCCTTGACTTTCGTACAATTTACTATTTCGTATATTACTGCCAACTTTTCTAACGCTACCAACATAAATTAAAGCATATTTTGTGTTAGAGCGTGCATTGTTATGGTAGCGTGTTGCGAGTATCAATTAAAAGATCCTTAAACATCAAAGTTAATAAGTGAAGAGATGTACTTCATCTATATCAAATCACAAGAGTGCGTGAAATATCAAAGAAACATTGTTTTTGACAAATGAATTGTTTATGAAGCTGAAAATTTTAAATGTGAATTTTATGTTTTATAAAAATCAGTTTTCTTTCTGACATGTTTTATAGAATTGTTGGTTTTAATTAAATAAATTCTGTTTTCAATAAGTTAACCATTTTTTTTTATTGTAAAACCAAATTCTTGTTTTCAGCATACAAAAACAATTCACAAGTTTATACATTAGTGAATTTATTAATTTAAATTTATTACAGAGCAAAAGTTATATTTCATCACCACTTCCACTCTACATAAACTTTGTCACCATAGAAATTATTATTATTGTTCTTCGGAACAGTACTGCAGCAGCAGAGTTTTCTAGAAGCTTTCAAATGGCCATCTTTCTTTTCATTTTTGAAATTGACAGATTGCCATATAAATTTTTGAAAACTGCCCATTTCATTAGTCAAACAAGTTTCCAACTGCACTGGGTGAAGGGTCTGAAGAGAGTGAATGGATTTTGGATTTTAAAGAAAATAAATTCAAATTTGTACATTCAATTTATTAACATAAACATTAGTACAGGAAACACACTTGTACATAGTTTATTAATCAAATATAATATGTAACATATTAAACAGAACAAATAACAAATTAAACCAAGCCACATTTTTTCCAATTCAGGAAAAAAATTATGTAATATTACTACACAAATATACAATTAATTTAATTCAAAACATTTTAAAGCTATTCACAGTGTGGCCATACAAAATATTTTCGTATAATTAAGGAAAATTCTAACTTATTCTCAATTGTTAGAAATTTGTAATATTGATTATTTTGGAGAGAGATTACATTTTTACACTGCTTCTATCAAAATATCTTGATGTATATTAATTAACAATTAGATGTAATTTTTGGATACTGATAACTACTCTATAAGTTCATTGAGTGTTTAATTTAAACTCATCATCTAAAATCTCTAAGAAATTAAAAAAATATATATATTTCAAACATAAATTGTTGTTTTTTTATCATAACTGAATACATATATACTTTTTTGACTATTGTCATTAATGCATAATTTATTACACAGTTTACAAAGTTACAAAGTTTTTTTTTTCGCTTGCAAATTGAACAACTCGACAATGTTCTCTAATGCAATCCAAACTCCAATAAACCTAAACTCTGTACGGATTGAAGAAAATAATTCAATATACATACTAAAATATTAACCTCAAAATTTGATTTGTGAACTTTTGCAGTTTATAAACAGCATAATTTACAAATGTCAATATTATCACAAAAGGTAACTTTAGCTTATTTCATTCTCCACTTTCGCTTATGCTTGCAGACAAAGTAAAATTAATATTACATATTAATAATTATTACTCTTTCATTCAATTGCTTTCTTTTCACATAAATTGATTAATATAAAAAGTATCTCACAGCTTCACACAACATTTGTACAGTTAATGAATTATATTCCATAATCAGGTGTGCACGCTTTAAACAGCGTGCAATAAATTTTAATTTATTGCATCTGTCCTAAAACTTTTTTCACAAATATATTTTCCTGTGCTGAAGAACTGCAAAATCTACTATCTATTGAATTTGTATTCACATTTCCTAACACCTAAAACCTCCTCCGCTGGCTGATGGATGAAACATAAATACAATAATAGAATTCCACTTACACGTCAATAAACATTCATCTATTGTTCAACCCATAAATATATGCAGCTGTAATTAAAAAAAGGTCACTAAAAATGATACCTTTCAGAAATATGAATTGACATAGTATGAAAACTGTTCAAAATACATTTTTAACTAAAATTAAAATGTGATGACATTTTTTCAAACTCTTAAGATTCCAAAGATCGGTGCATAATAATAATAATAATAGTAGCTAACCAAATTCACTGATTTTTGTCTTTCATACGATCAAGCGTTCATTCATAAAAAATTTATTTACATAAAAATATCCCGCATTCACACATTCATTCATACTCACCGGTTTCATCCAAAATATACAGTGTTTAGTTTGGCCACACCATAAAACTATTCTAGTATTATATATAATAAATATAAAGACAAGTCAAATTAAAGTTTTTTGTAAGATAATTATTACATCCTCATTGAGAAAGTTTATAATAAACATTTGTCTCATTCGAAAGATTCTTCAAAATTTTCCAATTTAATAAATTCTGTAAGTTCCATATCATAAGATGCAGAGCAGGCATCCATGAGAGGGTCTTTGAAACCAGTTTTAAAAAATGATTTAAAAATGACTCTGAACAGTGCTAACTTCACACTACAATCGGGAGAACTTTGTTCGGAATAAGCATCAAATAATTTTTTCACATTTACATCGGAAGTTGGGTATATCGTGCAGCTGTCTTCCCCCATGTACCGGGATCGTATAAAGTTTTCAACAGCTCGTCTGCGCGGTGCATACAAATGTTTCTTACGGTCACCGCCGCGCCGTTCGGTCGGGACCTGTCCAGTTGTAAAGTGTCGCTTGACGACGCCCTGGACTCGGCCCTTATTGATATTGAGTATCCCTAAAAACGCCTGGCTACAGATGGTAATAAAGCTACCGTCGACCTTTCTCACGTGGTACTTGATGGTAATCTCTTTCGGTTTGCGTACATTAGTTTTCGGACGTCTCCTCTGTGTTTTGACTGGTTTACAAAACTGCAATAATAAATTGTCTTGTTCTGTTTTGATACTAGAACTGTAAAAGGTATTGTGAAAGTGGGCAATATCCTCGGAAGTGAGAGTGCTGCACAAGAAAGTTCTTCCGTTGTGGCCACATATCGGTTTTAGCGGGAGTCCTCGAGCGATGTATCTGAAAAGAAGAATTAATACTTCTTTCAAAAGTCAAGAAGATCTGTGTAATATAAAGTAATGAAAAATATATTTTTTGGTTGCCTTATATCTATATTTACCATCATGTCGTGTCAGTACAGTAAAAAATCATAACCTATCTCTAATTTATCCCTAGGAAAGCTAGTCAACCCAACAATGTCAATCTAAACCATCACTACTAGTATTAAACAAATAATAGATATCTTATAGAGATGAAGCTATTTTTTATTATATTTAATGTAAAATATATGGAAGTATGGGTAATTACAGGGCTTACGACCTGTCTTCGGCTGGCTTAAGTGATCACTTTATATAAATATAACATTCACCATTCTCACCCATTAATCAATCTCCAAATCTATCAAATTTTTTAAAGTTGTATATATGTTAATATGTGGAAAAACTTTGAGTGCCACTACACTATCGCCATCTATGGACAAAATTTGATATTTCATTTCCCTGAAACATCATATATGTCACAATGAGAAGCTAATTATTTTTTGAAATTATTTAAAGTTATATTCTTTATCTGTAAAATGTTTTTAACACATTATACTAGAATATGCCTGAAAAAACAATATTTTTCAATTTTACATATTTTCATATTTTGACCAGTATATATTATTAGCAATATTTGAATATGTCCAATTACACACAATTACTGGATTTTCACCTACAAAGGCACTGTTATTAAACACATAGAGACAAAGCTATAAAGTTTGTAACCCCTTTTATTACCCATACTTTCATAAATTTTCCATTAAATATAATAAAAAATAGCTTAGTCTCTATGAGATATCTATTATTTATTTAATAACAGTGCCTTTGTAGGTAACTGTGTGTTCTTGGACATATTCAAATATTGCATCGCTGCTAGTGTTTGAAGAACAATGAAACATAAAGGAATGTTTGCAGTGATATTTATTTTGTTCTAACAAATAATTTGAGAACAAGGAAATAGAGACTGAAACATTTCTAGCAAAGCTAACTTTTGTCATTTCGCATTTTTGTCCTTGGATAAGATAAAGATATCAGTCAAAAGATGGGAACTTTATCATATCTTAATAGATTAAATAGATTGCATTGTGATTTGAGATAGCTTCCCCTGTCCACTGCATTCCCACGATAGATGTAAAAATACATAAACTATGATAATCTAAATTTATTTCCGATTGACATAACATAAAAATTCATATGGAATTCAGCAAGAAGGTTCTATGTATAATACACCTAGTAAAAAAAGATTTACTTACCGATTTTACATCGTTGTGAAACATTTTTGGATTTTACATAGTCTAATCCTTTAACGAGGTTTATCTGGAGACACAATATTTACATTAACCTAAAAATAAAGAAGGGAAAAATGCGACACAGTAACTATTATTAAATATAACATCCTATAAGTAGAATGATCTTCTGATAACCGATTTGGACATTCATTACAAATTGCGTAATGGAAAAGATGTGAGGCCCAGGACGCAATCTATTTTGTCTGTCAAGATGAGGGAAGAAAAATGATAGATGTAGGAATAGAAATAGTAGTTAAAAAAACCTGTAATTATTAAACTCCGTTTCAATATAGTATAAATCTTTCACATCTGTGTGTGCAAAAGATCAATTCTCCATTTCTACGACATTGGTTGGTTTCCATAAATCACAACGATTGTAAATGTAGCTTTATTTTGATTGTGCTACACGCTTCTAGGACCGTGATGTCAGTTGCATGTAGGGAAACCAATCCCAGAATCCCGGCATAGTTTAGAGTATAGTATTTACAAATCCCAGGATCGGTATGTATAATCCCAAAACTAAATGCTTTAGATTAAGATTTAAATTATTTAGATTGCAATTTTGGCTCGGGATTGGATTCAGTGGTCTCATGTAAAAAATATGATAATGGTCAGCACTTGATAAGTTTGTTCTTCGTTTCTTATCTACGAGCATTGGAGTTAAGCTATAATAAAAGAGGAGAACCTTCATCCTCTTTGCGTAGAAACATATTTAAAAAATTATATTATCTCAACTAAATGAGATGTGAATTGTTTTTATAATATATTTTTCCGAATACAATTTCATAATATAATTATCGACAGTATATTATCAATGTTCATATTTTTATGACATTATTATGATTTTCATCAGTAGGTAAAAATAGTATACAATAAATTATTATTAAATACTGACTAAACTAACCTGAACCAATTGATTAAATGACAGTATAATACAAATATACATTACATAAATAAATCTAATGAATTCTATCTAAATAAATCTCAATTAATTTAGCTCCATATTCCACCAATTACCAGTAAATTGCCCTATTAACCTAATGATCGTGGAGTGTGCGTGAGCAGACGTAACATTACACGTAGCCGACAAGTGCTGACACGACGTGATGGTAAGGGACTCGCACGCAAGCGACAACAGCAGAAGTGTAAAAAGAAATTGCTTACCCTGATTTGACAGGCTTCGTTTTGCTTCGAGTGCATTGTCGTTGATGCTTTCTCAGGAGGTGTTTGGCTGTGAAGGTTTCACTGCAGAACTGAAAAAAATTACATTACGATTATAAGAGAGAGATATATATATATATATTAAATAAATTACACTTGCTCAACACTGGTGAATCCTAGTGAGCCATATCCTGCTTTCAAACTTCTTTGCAACATTTCTCAGGAATGATTATTTATTTATGAATAAAATACATAATAAGTTACTCTTTGAAATATTTCATTACAACCAGTAAGTCTAGTCCAGAGTGTAAAGATTTAACAAGGATTTGAGATTTAAAAAGAAAATACTACTCCTGGTAATGAAAATTCTAACAAAAAATTATGCATTTAAATTTTTTAAATAGATTTGCTATCCTGCTACTATTCGCCATCACATTATCATTTTGGAACAAACGCCTATTGAATTATAACCTGTGAAAAGTAAATATGAAGAATTTCCACTTCCCGATGGATAGCGGTGGCCGTAAAATATTTGTGGATTGTGGATAGATATGTTGTATGAATTTGTGCAATGTAAGGGGTGTGCGTGTGGGTTTATGTTTAAATCGTACCAGAAGGATTTTGAAGGTTTTATTGTAAATGATGTGATTAGTGTGAGAGTAGTGAATGCCCCATATTTCATTCACAACTCTCATACTCGTTTGAAAGTCGCGAAGTGTATGTAAATATGTGAGTGTGGCATGCGGCAGGTTATGATAATAGAAACTACTTAGGGCCGATTGTGTGATCGTTAGCAAAAAAATATTTACTTCTCGAAAGTACATCCCGTTGTAAACTCATTACACTTTCCGATATCCGATAGTAAAAATGAGAATCGATAGTTCGACATCTGACACACTGATATTTTGAAAGTTGCAGTATACGGCAATTAATTATTCAATATCCCGCTATTTTATTGATAAGAGTTCATCCGATTATGATCTCATTGTTTAATACATAATATGAAAAAATTTCACCACCAAAGTAACAGATTTCGAAAGTCTAAGTGGAAAAATCCATAGATGATGCATAAAATAATGCATATTTCATGATTATTTGTCACGCCTATAGACATATGCATCTATGCTTTGACAGTAGTAAATTTGATGTATCAACAACCCGCAAAAGATTTTTACTATGTGCATTAATAAAAAGTTACTACTGATCACACAACCGGCCCTTACTGTTTATACTGATTTTATTATAGTCATTGTTTACAAATATAGAAGTTAACCTCTCAGCCGCTAAACAAATGTACTCCAAGTATGCCCCTCTACGCGGGCCTCTTTTCGAAAGCCGTGTATTCCGTTGAACACCAATTTTAAAACGACATTTAGACATTCATAAAGGCATCCTGTGTACGATGTATTACTTGGTAGATACGATGTATTACAGATAATGTTGTTAATATAAATAATCACTTGAGATGTTCAAATCCTTAAGATAATGTAAATATTGACTAAACAAAATAATCGATCTCCGAAAAATCCGCTGTCTTACGAATATTATCACATGGTCACCAATACAATCACATTGTTTGTACGATCATAGCTATCTCGTTCAACCGGATTGCTGTGCCGATCTTCAATATGCACTTACGCTGTATTTTTTTAACATTTCTTATGGTTGTTTGAAAATAATGTTTAAAGTCTCATAAAGTCCTCTGGAATACATAAATAAGCAAAAGAGCACAGATATGGCTAGAATATGTAAACATTAAGATATCACAACAAGTCAAGTGCCGGCCTCAGAGATGTCCGCTCATGTAATAAATAATACAATAACGTCGGTACTAACCCGCTATAATATTTTTATTCATTATCGTTTTTTAAAGTATTTGAGAGTTTGATAAAATCAAATTAATTATATGGAAAACCACTTTCTTGGACCACTTTATTTTTTTCCGTAAGCAATTTAAACTACTCAACATCATGTCCACTTTATCCACAGAATCCATACACTTACTTGATACATTTCGGTTTAATAATAGGTTCACTAATGTATTTCGGCTGTGGTTTCCATGGAATCATCATGCATGGTTATTAGAATATGGACTTCCCTTTTATTGTGCCATTTTAATGGCAAAAGAGGTCCACGATATTTGGTGTCCATTTTACATTTTTTAAATTTACAAAATGTGGCTCTATCTTTCCGTGTTTTACGCACTGTACCACACGCATTAGTATTTTTCTTGTGCATAAAATCAAATAAGTGAGGGCTACTATCCGAATTGACGAAAAGAGTAGATTCACTTTAACTGACATCTTCACTAATTATTTCATCTTGCTTATTTTCAATTACATATTTCTAAATCGGAGTCCACATCTAAAAATGTTTATAATATTTATTTCTCCGCAAGTCTACGGCCCGCCATTTTAAAAGGTATACAATTAGTAAATTTAAATAATTTTGATAAATATACATAGCACAATACAAGCTTCTGTTTTCTTAAGAAAAGTAAAAGAATATTGTCAGAAAATACAACCGTTCACCCTCAAATGCAGTCAAAACAATATCAACATTTCAAATGTAAACACCATTTTAAATAAGATCAAATACTAGTGACCTCGAGCACATGACGAGAGGACAATAATTTAATGCCGCAAAATTCAAATAACTGGACGGCGTTTCAAGATGTCTTCGTTTTTAAAGTGATTTATACAAACAAATAACAATATTACACTTGACTAACGCAAGATGTCAGCAACAGTACGGATCAAACTAATTTTTGGTATATTTTCCTGCTCGATTTGCCGCGCTGTCATATAGTACATGATGAAATAAGTCGGAAACATCATATGATGCGCGCCGCGCTGAGAGAGCGATTACTTCTCGCATCATGATGCACGTAGCGGGGATCGGGTTAACCTGTACAAAAAAGTTACTGCGTGAATTGATATCGGGAGCGATTTCTGGCTTTATTGTCTGAAAAGCGTCAATAGAAAGAGTGAAACTTGAGACGGCCTTCCCAAGCGCTGCTGACCGAATTGGTATTATTACATGTCGTCGGTACTGAGAATCTTTAAGGCTGATAGGAGTTGCGTTTCACGCACCGATACCTGCTGGGTAAGTTCAGCAATGCGGGACGGTGATGATGAGAGTAGAGGCGATAGCCCTCCACAAATAAATATTGGGCACTGAAATGTGTAGTAATTTTGCACATGTAAAGTTTTATTTTTTTCAGTGTAAATTTTGAGATTTGATCGATTTTCAAATTTCGGGTTCAGAAATATTTAAAGTTATCAATCAAAATTATTATATTTCGAAGTAACTATTAAATTCTATAACACCTTTTGCAAAAGGATAATAACCACGAAACCTCGCACAATTTAAATAAGCTCTGAAGGGTACAACGAAACCTTACACAATTTAAATAAGCTCTGAAGGGTACAACGAAACCTTACACAATTTAAATAAATGGTTAAAAAAATGCTAATGTTACCTGGCAATGGTACTTTTTCTTGGACTTGCTGCCCCCCAATTGCACCTCTTCCTGATCTTCGGATATCAGGTCGGGGGTCCCAGCTACACCCCTGTCCTCATATAAATCCTCACGCACTTTCCTGTAAAGAAGCCATACTATGAATTACATCATTCAACAGATATCCTATAATATAAGAGAATAACAAGTGAGTTTAACCGAAAGAAAATGGAAGATACGAACAGAGATTGAAAAATAGAAAACGTATGCAGGTGAAAATAGTGCAACAGTATTGCTCTAATAATATGCATTATAATTTAGATTAAAAATCTAACTTTCCTCCAGGTAGATCTGTAGACAAATATATAGTTCTGTTAAAAGTGAGTTATATTTCTAACATAGTAGACACTTACAGGAGAGGTGTTCCGACAGATGCATATTCTCCTATGTGCGCTGGGTGTTCTGCGTCTCCCGGCTGTGACTCCTGCCTGTGTCGGCCCCGTCGCTTGAGACGTCTCCCCGTACACTCACAGTGAGATTTGCTCGCTTCGCTGCAAGATAGATTTACTTATAACATAATACAAGCCATCAATAGTAATACACTTGCACTAGATCTTAAACTAGTACCAATGCTATACATATTCATAGAAAGTAGAGCTATTAAGATAACTGACAAAAACAGCTTAAACTAGAATTTAATCAACAAACATTTCAGCTCTCCGGACAACATAAATCATAAGAGGGTGTATCCGTGCTTTTCTTTAAATATTTTAGAGTTAACATGGACCCCTAACAATAATAATAGGTCAATATATATTTTAAAAAACTTTGTATTAGACATTAGTTAACAATTTTAAGCAAATGTAATTACATACTTCATCTCAAATAATGTTTTAGAGTTTTAAAGAAAGTTTTTTTTCATTTTTAAAATTAGGACCCTCAATTCTATACGGAAACATATTTTTTGTAAAAATCTGAGAATATATTTTAGTAAATTTAATTTAATTAAAAAATATCACATTACAGTCAACTTTCTTAAAAAGTGGATAGTATAATAAGATTTTATAGTTACTAATTGTCATCTCTTTCGATGTCATCCGTTTTCGTTCCGATAAACGTGGTTTGCTTTCCACAATTGCGGCACACCTGTTGTCCAGCGTCATCATCTATCTCCACTCTGCCATTTTCCAATCTATCCCTAAAAGGAGAAACCAAGTATGCATACAATGAAAATAGATTAATACTAATAATAATACAATAATTCAAAGTAAAACGTAATAAAATGCTGGATCGGGTCCACAAATACAAAAATGGACAATATACAATGATTTTTACGACATGTTATGAATATCACTTGTAATCACTAGTAATAGTTACTAAAGAAACGACAGTTATGTACCCGTTATTAGAAATTTCCGGTTCTTTCTTGATCTCCCAATCCTGAGTGCTCCTCACCATGCTCAGTCGCAAAGCTGTATCAAAGAGCTTCTCTTCATCAGAATCGCACCAGCCGGGCACGTAGTCTATGTCACCACCAGTCGGCCCAGTATCAGAGTCACCACCATCATACTCAATATTCACGGAAACATCTTTTAATTCGGAGACATTCTTTAAATCACTATTGCCGCCATCATTATTGTTGACAGATTTATTCTTGTCTTGTTTACTGTCCAAACTACCATTGTCTTTAGCTGTAGAAATATTTCTTGAGTTATCTTTATTACTATTAATATCAAAGTCAGTCTTCTCATTTATGTAAACATCTTCAGTTGTATTTTTACCCTCAAGCCTGTCAAAGTGAGCCTTGTCCTTTATACAAGAATTTTTAAGATCTTTTTTTTCTCGACTGCAGCTAAATCTTCTTGCATTCAGTCTACTGTTAGATCCAGTTTTATCAGTCCTGTAAAAAATGCTAGAGTGACTAATGTTATTCCTGCAAGTGCCACCAGACTCACTGACATCTTTGTCACTGTCAATGTAGTTGTCAATACTGTCGGGTTCGCAGTCTAGATCTTCCTGTTTCAAGAGCATTTGTGTTGAAAGTCGAATTTGTTGGGGAGAGCGCAACTGCCTGTCGGCGAGTTCGCATTGCTGGCGGAATAGATAGCAGGCGACCAACTGGGTGGAACAAGGACAGCAGACCAGGTGAGGAAGAGAGTCATCACGAGATATCTGTAATGTATACAAAAATATTATTAAGAGTGTAAGAGACAAATTTAAACTGAGAATAATTTAAACATTAGGGGTACCAAAAACTAATATTGTTTTTTAAATAAAAGATTTGAATGTTTATAATTTTTTTAATTTCCGCCGCTAAACAGTCTAGTCGTTCACAATACGATTGTGCCTTTATCATTTGTCCAGGTTTGCGAGCTTCAAGGTGAATAATACTCTTGCAGTCCCACCAAACAGACAAAAGGATATTTTTCACTGTGAGGCCAGGCTTAGCGGTGGGTTTCGCTACTTAAACTTTCGAAAGCCATTGCTTTTTGCGTCCTTGTTTCGAGTATAGCACCCATTTCTCGTCTTCAGTTATCAGATGCTGTAAAAATAGTGTTTCTGATTCCATTTCCAAAAATTGTTCACGTGCGTCTATTCAATCGTCTAGGTGTTATTCGCTTAGTTCGCGCGGTATTCATTTCCCTTGTATCCACACCTTGCCGATTTTTTAAAGATGCAGTTGGATTGATTTCAGCAGCCAGTATGACGTCATAAGTCTTCCACTTTCAGAGCTATCTTTTAAATCAAAATTTCCTGATCGTAACTTCATGACATTCTTTGACACTTGCAAAACTCAAAAACATCTCCCAGTACATGACAAATATTTTTAATAGCACTTGTTGCTGTCTCTTTTTTCAAGAAATGATATAACATCTAATTTTTAATAAATTTTTTGTTTGGCACAAACTGGTTCATTGTAAACAGGGTTGTTAAATTTCAGTTTTATAAATTACAATTCTCTCTTGGTATGTATAGTCACCAGAATAACACAAAACACGTAGTGTAAGGGTGGCAGTTAAAGTGCAACTAACCATTGAAAACCGTAAACAAAAAAAACCGTAATATCTTTTGGTAACCCTATTAGTAAAGAAAATTAAGGTAAAAACTGAAATTGCGATCCCAACCGCAATCCTCCTCGCGGATTATTAGTGGTTAAATGCAGTGCGTTTTGCTGTCGAAGTACGTATGTGAGTAAGTAAACGTGAACATAATATATAAATTTAATGGGAGTACCTTTTCAAAGCTTTCAAATACGATCTCCTTAGACAGGAAGACTTATTTTATACTAAGAGAACACATATTTATTGTGAAGTTGTAATTATTCAGAACATAGATCTGTGATATTTTAAATATGAATTAAATATATTAATTAGAAAGATATACATATAAAATCAATTTTATCGAAAAATATTGTTGTATGTAATATTGAACCTGGATCTCTTTCCAAACCGGGGAAGGTGCATTATCCAACTATGCTACAGCGACAATATTTTTAGCGACAAATTTTCGAACCTATATGTTACCTTTTTGATATTATTACATTTAATCGTTCAATTATTTGAAAGAGCCATCTACCTTATTTTTACGGAATCTCAAATACCTTTGAGTAATCTGATAACAAACGCCAGAATTAGCAAATCAGTTTTATTAAATTTTGGACACGTGTATATCTTTCTAATTAATATATTTAATTCATATTTAAAATATCACAGACACCTCAGCAGATATGAGTCGCACAGTGGAAGAGTAGCCAAAATGAAAAATGTTGTATTTGTAAATGCTCAAAATACATTAGATTTTAAAATTAAACTAGCCCATGAGCTGTTTCACATTTTTAGAAAAGATGGCATTACTGTTTACACTTAGGCCATAACAATTTTTAACGAGCAACAGTGACCTAATATCACTCGGGGAACTATATTTTTAACATGCAACACTTGTTATTTTTCGATTTTTTTTCATAAGATCTTGAGATTAAAAGAAAACTGAATTTAAGAATGAAAGAATGAATTTAAGAAAGGTAATGGAAGAAGATTCCAAGATTGAGGAAAATACTACATGTATAGCATTTGATTTAATGAAGACATGAATACATCAACTATTAATAAACGTCATTTTAATAACAAATAAAGGTTATATGTATATTAGGTATGAGGAACTAGCTTCACATGGTCTTCAAGAAATCGGATCATGTTTTTTATACTATATTGAAAATTTTGTAACGACAACAAAATATTTAATAATGTATAGTGACCAATGTGCTGGCTAGAATAGAAACATTTGATTAGCATTAGCAACTCTTTGAACATACATTGTTTTAAATAACAAATTTACTCCATTGATCATAAGTTCTTATAGGTCATTCATACTTGTTTTTGTAATTTTAGAAATATTAAAAAATATATATTTCAGCGATATATTTTTGGCCTGATGAGGTAAGAAAGTTAATAAATTCACTGTGATAAAAATACTGTATGAAAAAGGCTTTGCTTACAGCCACAGAAATTAAACATGTAAAAAGCTTTTTGCCTCCACTGTAAAATGAATGTTTGAGGATTAACTTCTTCCCAAACACAGTCAAGTAATACTAATATTTTTTGAAATTTGGATACGAATACTTATAAGACTTTATATTAAACACTAGAGCTAAATCAACAGTGCACATTATTATAGTAAAATATCCCCGGAGAAGACTGTTTACTGCTGAAGTTCAACCACGGGATATTGACATGACTAATAAATCCTTAAACTCCGAACAGTCAGCACTTCACAAATGTGTGGGAAATCAGGTATTTTTGTGCAATATTTTACAAGCGCACTAACATTGCAATCCTCGAATCTATATAAATAAATAAAGAATGTACCTTGATGGGAGCGAGTAACATCGCCTGCTCGCACAGCGGCGGCGAGTCCTCCCGTCCGTCAAATATGGAGATCACTCCACCCTCCTTGGCGCATAGACGACAAAAGCCATCGTTGTTAATCTTCGTCTCCGATATTTCCACATCTTCGTCAATCGAAACACTGTTCAAACTCGTATCGGCAGCCATCTTCAAGCCAATTTACATTCATTTTGACAATTGACATTTCATTTTTATACTTCTTTAACTTTTTATGGCCACCTAATTCTAAAGGAACTAGCTGTACGCTATATGAACATTTTATATTTTTCTATGTGGAAAACTCGTATTTCACCTGATGGCAGCATTAAAGACAAACGTCAAAAAGTCTAATAATATAACCTCTAAATCTAAGGAACTGCTTTGTAAATATTTATTCTATTAGAATTGTAAATTACTAATATGACCATAACCAAGCCAATAAATCAGGTGGAAGTCGAGATAGAAGAAGAAGTCGAAGATCCAGTCGAAAAAATGCTGAAAAAAACGGGCTGCATAGAGTTACACTACAAAGTACAGGTATTAAAAATCGCATTTCATCACTTCATAAAATGTATTAAGTACCTTCACACAGAATGCAGTTTACATAGAGAGATATATTACTCTCGCTTGTTACTCACCGGTACATTTGCGTAGGGTTTTTTTGTTGTTGTTGATACCATTTGCATAAAAAGTACAAAAATGATTTTACTTATTTCAACCAGAAACTCCCTTCAAATCATTCTAACAGTTGAAATTAATTTTAGATTTACAAATAGTGAATGTTTTTGCAGGAATGCATAGCAGAAACCCGTGACTGGAGGAAATGTCAGAACTATGTGACAGATTTCAAAAAGTGTATAGAGGATAATAAACGCAAGACACTGGCAATATGATACATGTAATTCTGTGTAAACGATTACATACCAAATGTATTTATTTATTTTCAACCTTATCTTTGTTATAATAGGGGGGTTCTATTAATTAAATTTATTAGTATAAACAAATGAACAATTAAAATTAATATGGCTCTTGAATAAGAGAATACAATAGAACAGGAACAATAATAATTGTCACTGTACAAGTTATAAAACTGACTCTTCATTCAGTGTTTATATAAAATATTTATTAGAGGTAATTTGAGAATAATAGCTTTCCCTTTTTTTCCTATGAATTGGAAAAGAATACAAATAGATTTTGCACATTGTTGAAAAATGTGTTTTCAAAATTCTTACACTGCAATAACAAAAATGTAAAAAGTCTATAAGTTGTGTGAAGGCAAAATTATATAGCCAATTACTGCTAATTAAGAAATGAGTTTGAATTGGATTGTATTGAGATTTAAGAGTAATATCTATAAGACTTGATCATGTTAAAATGGACACGTGTATAAGATTAGTCAGTCAAATTGACCTGACATCATGTTTGACCCATGCTGTGTTTCACGTGTGTGGACTGAAACTGGGAGACATAATCGTCTGTTCATTCTGCTTTTTCCTCGTTGGTCTCAGATTCTTCATGACTCGCGCATTACCTATTACAAATAATAAAAAAGTTACAAATGTAAATGATATACAGAAAACACTGTCCATCTCGATATGGACTCTGATCTAGTGAGGAGTGCACAAGGAAACACACGAAATATTGGAGTTTTAAATAATTTTTTTACTATACTCCACTTTTCTCAGCATCTCACAGGTTTGAGAGCTGTCATCAGAGAGGCGCCTGTTGCTTTTCACCTCTGGTGAAAAGTAGGCATCGATGTGTGTGATATAGTTGATTGAGATTCAAACAATGCTACACACTATGCCAATTCTTCTGGAGAAAAAATACAGGGTGAAAAGAAATGTTGTTTTTTATTATAGTGAGAAAAAATTACTTTTAAATTTATAATACAATATTTATTCTCAAATTCTGATATTTTGCAACAATTTGCATCTTGACATCTATTAAATTTAAAAAAAATTCTTTTCAAAGAAAATGTTTCGTAGACCGGAATTAATGATATTCCAATGTGGTAAAAGTTGCAGATCCAGTTCCTTTATTTTGTCTCATGTAATTTTCGCTGCGTGCATTCTCGCATTATCGTGTTGTAAAATGCACCATTGATTATTAACTAGGACTGATCTTTTTTTAATAATTCCACCTTTAATCTCTCCAATTGAGTACAATCAAATTCAGCTGTGATGGCCTGACCAGATTTTAATAATTCATAATGAATAACACCTGAAATATCCCACCAGACACATAAAATAACCTTTTTTAGGGTTAATGATGGTAGGGGTGTTGGGACTGGTGTTTGACTCGGGGAAAGCCATTGTTATTTTCATCGGTTTCATACCTGCTTAGCAGCGAAAAACAAATTGTCATATGTTGACTTTTGTCAAGCCTTTTCAAATGATATTTTACAATCTACCAGGGACAGCCGAGGTCTTCTGATAATTCCTTGATGGTTTTGTGGGAATCTGATTCTACCAGTGAGTTTAATACGATTTTTTGAGGTCTTCTGAGGATTTTGGTTTATCTTTTAGATTCCTATCACTGTTTTTGAATTTGTTTTTGTTGTTTAAACAAACGTTGGCATTTCCCAATATTCAAAATTACCTCTAAGTTTCACAAATGCTCTCAGTAGCTTCTTTGAGTTTTAATCCCTTGTCAAATAAAAACAACAAAATACATCTCGATCTCTGGCCTCAACATTTTTAGTATGGGTGAAAATGAAAAAAATGAAGTGAAAACAGTAAGAGTATGAACAGAGCTACAAAATAATAACAATTCTGATATACTTACTTGACCGTAGCCGAAAACAAACTAACTTCAAAACAACACAAAAAACATTTCTTTTCGCCTTACCTAACATTAAAATGTTTATTTTATTTATTTTAAAAGTATATTAAGTGTAAATAATCGGAAATAACACAACAGATTTATGCCCTGAGTGTTGTATAAAAATAATTTGCCTGGAATCTGGAAAAATTATCATCTTGTTTTTAGTGTTATGCTATAGAATTATGTTACATTATTTATGTAAGATTTGTTGTAATTTGTAGTATAACAGATGTTTTGTTTGTTGATTTGTGTTATTTAACAAGAGCTATTTTTTTACAAGCACTACAATTTAGCGCAATACTCGAGGGATCCAGTGTTTCAGATTAATAAAGGCATGCTGCGGAAAAACTATTTTCTTTTATTGATGATTTTTACATTGTATACGCTTACTAATTTTTAACTAGTGTATTTAGCATTTTTATCCGTAACAGATGTATAAAGGAAAAAAGTGATATTGGATGGTGAATTATAAAAATTAGATAAATGTACATTATTATTTTTTTCAATTTATAAATTAAATAAACTTTAAACATCTATAAACAAGGCATTAAAATTTAATAAATTTAACTTTTCAATCCAGGAGTTATGTTCCGGGTTTTGTGCTAGGACACACAGTTAACACGAGAAGTCCAAACATCACATATATTAACATATTAACACATCAATAGCGCACACTTGATTGCTCACATTAGCAATATGTGTCTCTAGCACGAAACAGAATAAAGCTGCAGGTACATAATCTTACAGCTTGACCACTATAACACAAAAATTGGGAGCATCTTGTTAACACATTGACTGAACAATGGCAACACAACTCTAACTTACATATAAGTAGGTACCAAATTTACTATTCCATATCGCTAAAAGATACGAGTTTTGTCATCTTACCTAGTCATTTCATCTTCTAGTTTCTTTCTGTCATACAATGTCTTTGTATGAAATGCATGAAAAACAACGAAGATGATGTCATAAGAACGTGGCACGGTAATATCCCGTTCAGCGGAAACAAATCTACAAAGATTCATTTTGTCTTCTTATCTCTACAATCTATGACTCAATTTCCCCCCATTCTCCCAGAACATCCTCACCCATCCCGTCTTCGCTAACAATCACCACCTTCACTCCATCACCTAAATCCTCATCTTCGTACCCCTCTATGACCATTGCTCCATCACTGATCACCTTATCGCCGTTAAACGTTAGCACATCGCCCTCGTCAATTGTCACCACATTTCCGTTTATGGTGACGGTATGACCATCGATAGTGACAATATCACCATCGACTGTCACTAAGTCGCCACCATCATTAATCGCCAACATGCTACCTTGCATACTGTCATCTTCTCCGTTTTGTACAGAAAGTACTTGAGTTCGAGAATCATATTCATGATCTGTTGGTGGTTTTTTATGTTTTTGTTGTTTGCTGTGCGATGATTTTGAATGAACGATGCTCCTACTGATGTGGGATGCATCTTTAAATGTACCGTCCTCCTCTTCAAGCAACTTCCGGTACATTTCTTCCTCGGCAAGACGTTTCTGATTTTGCTGCTCCCAGTGATTGCGACGGAGGTGTTTCTGTGGAATAAAAATTATATTGTAATTATAAACAAGTTTCAAGATGTTCATGTTCAAGACACACGGAGTGTACAATGATGCGTATGGTAATTTTCTCAAAGCTCGCTTGATCCTTTCTCTGTTAGAATGGAGTTGTTAATTGATTTCAATTCACTTACAGCAAGCGAACAGCTGGCAGTGTAGTGATTGGGGCAGTGTGGGCAGGCGTGCGGCTTGATGCCCGTGTGGAGCCACATGTGTTGGCGTACATGCGAACTCTGCAGGAAGGTCTTACCACACACGCGGCACAGATGTTCTCGAGACTGGAAGATATATATATACAGCAATATTAGCACTGAATACTGTTGTCAAAAGATTACTAGATATGGTTTCTCCATCACAGAGATAGGACAACCCAAAAATTTTAATAATTTTAAATTATTCTTAAGTGTTTGTAAATATATAAATGGCTACAATTGTCCTAGTATAGCAAGTTGTAAGTCAATAAAGTATTTGGGAATAGTTATTGATAGGCACATGAGATGGGATGTACATTTAGATGGATTGATTAAAAGATTGCAAAAATTAATTTATATGGATGGATATAAATAAAACAATGTTATAACTCTACTTGAGTTTATTAGCAGAGTTGTACTCTCATTCTTTTCATTTGTGTAGAATTAAACTTCTCCATCCCACCATGCATAAAGGTAATAAAATTAATAATTTTGAAGTAAAAATAAAAAGGACGACAATGTTTTCGTAATGTACCTGAGAAATTATTTTTTTATATTCATTATTCTATTATTAGTTTGTGTAGAAAAGTATTGTAAAGTTATGTAGGGCACAAACCTTTTGGGCCCCTATCTAATATCTAATAGCGGTCCCTCATTACGAGGATGATGTCTGCCATGGTTTCTTGGTTTGACCAGTTTGGCAGAGGCCTGCGGGATTGTTTAAGGTGTAGGTGGTATTGCACAGTATCACCCACACGCAATCTTGGAATAATGGAGAGCTTGATCCGAGACGACTGGAGCTCTCCGTTATTTTGCAACCTTTTCTGTCTATGCACAGGGCTTTGTACAGACTACAGTACAGTAGGGTCCCAGATGCGACCCCAGGGCAGCACCAATACATCATTTAATGAAGCTCATTATACTTTATTCATTAATTAATCATTCAGTCAATTGTGTTCTGACACCTGTCAGATAAATTTGTCAATCGTTTGAACAAAAAACGGTTATGAAAACACTATCTAACGTTGTCCGCATTGACCGTATTGGCATTGACCGTGTCCGCATTGACCGTGAGGGAATGACTAAGAAAGAGATCTTTAAATTATATTAGTTGTAATAACCAATAAAGTTAATTCAGTCACAAAACTGAAAAGTTTAACTATCTGCCATCGACAATAAAGTTTTGGGATTCAAATCACCATATAAGTTTTTTATAGCAAAAAATCTAATTTAAAAACCTAGAAGAAAACTAATATTACTGCCAATAATCAACAGTAAAATATCTCAGTAGGAAGATGAGCAAGATAACCTTGTGGTGTACGCTCTTTGCGTGTTTGCGCAGATGATCAGCAGAGGCAAAGCGCCGGCAGCACTGGGAACAAGGATGCGGCCGCACTGCCGAATGCACTGTACGCGCATGCGTGCGTAGCCCAGCCGGTGTCAGGAAGCGCCGTCCGCACACCGGACACGCGTGCCGTCTGACCGCCGAGTGGGTCTGCACATGGTACCTGAACATATTTATAAAACAACCAAAAGTTACTTATTATGTAAAATGTAATTTTTGTCTGTAAAGAATTCAAAATATTTAAAAAAATTATATAATTTTAAAGTGTTCTGAATAGGTGTAATATACAAATAAATAAAAATTCATACACTCGCTTCATAATAATAATAAACAGAATAGTCTGTAACAAAATAGTAATCTGAATATTTTCCTGTAATTAAGAAAACGCTTTGCAAGACCAAGGGTTACAACATAATTTTTCACAGCTATAAACTAAGATGCCAATGAGATTATAAACTGTTACCAAAAAGTAAATTTAAGGTGAGAGAAATATCAATCAATAAACTTTGTAGCTTGTGTAAATGTCTCTATAAAGTCACGTGTCCCTGGAGAGTTATGCGAAATAATTAATGAATTGAACAACATAACTCAGTGAAAGAGCAGTATACTGGAAAGAATTAGTATATATACTCAGTGCTCACCTGAGACCTGAAACAGTTGTGAGTTTCTTCCCGCAGGTCGGGCACACTAGCCGCTGGGCCGCCTTCGCCTGGATGGAACACTGGGCTTCGAGGGACCTGCAACACATGTTTCCGTATCACACAAAGCTTCAGTTATGCTGTAGTCAATTTTCTTATCACTGCTAATTATTTTCAACGTATGATTGGCAGTCATTTATTGCGAACCTGCATAGTAGAGATTTATCATCTTTCTGTGTGTGAATTATTGTTACAAAAATACTGACATATCTCGCTTAAGGCAGGTTACATTCCTCGCTCATAATCATTTTTCACTTGCCTACCCTCACTTAAAAGCCTAGAAATATGTTTACACTATCATTTATTAAATGAGAATTAAAGAATTAATGTACATAAAGGAAAACTAAAATTTGAATAAAGAAAAGAGGAAGCTATTTTTTATTATATTTAATGAAAAATTTATGGAAGTATGGGTAATTACAAGACTTACGACCTGTCTTCGGCTGGCTAAATGATCAACTCACCCTTTAATCTTCAAATTTTTAATCTATCAAATTTTTTAAAGTTAAATATATGTTAATATACTGACTCACTTTGAGTACCACTACACTATCGCCATCTATGAACTAAATTTGATAATTAATTTCCCTGAAACAGCATATATATATATATATCATAATAAGAATCAAATTTTTTTTTTAAATTATTTAAAGTAATATTCTTTATCTGTAAAATGTTTCTAACACATTATACTAGAATACGCCTGAAAAATCAATATTTTTCGATTTTTATATATTTTCTTATTTTGACCAGTATATTAGCAATATTTGAATATATCCAAGAACACGCAATTACTGGATTTTCACCTATAAATGTACTGTTTAAAAAATTAAACAAATAATAGATATCTCATAGAGACAAAGCTATTTTTTATTATAATTAATGGAAAATATATGGAGGTGTGCAAATTTTGTATAAAAACAAACTGGGAACGGGATATCATAAACATGCCAAACGCACAATTGACGCACATATTATGTGATTCCAATGGCAGCGTATAATTATGAACTTCAATTTTCAAATAAAACGAGGTATAAATTTTATGATAATAAAATTTAGTGGTATAAGTACCGCATCCTACAATACAATGAAAACCTTTGGTATTGAACCTTTTATGAGTATCGAGTATTTCCTAATGCTAACAAATATATTTTAAAATCCATCACGGTGTGAAATGGAGTTATAAAATTTTAAAATCATATCTTACATCTTACGTGAATTACGAAGACGTTGAATATCGATATACCTATATAGTAGTACCCCACTAATATATACCAGATTACGAATCAAACTATCGAAATAAAGCGAAAAGTCTCACAAAGCAAAGCAAGGATTTTTTTCAATTCTAAATACTCTTACTATGGATAAAATCACTTCCCTTTCAAAAATAATTCATATTTCTGTATTTTTTACGAAAATGTAGGTTTTTATTATTCATAACATAAGTTATACACTAGATTTGACATTTTTTTAAAACTATTACTTATTTACTATTACTAGTATTTATTATTATGCAGCACAAGTTTCCCACTCACCCAGAGGTGTCCTCGCCGCCATTCAACCGGCGGCGCTGCAGTGGGGCACCAATGCTTGCGCCGTCATCTGTGTGTTGGCTAACGTGCTTTTCCAGATTGATCAGGCGCAGGAAACTGCGAAGAGTAGAGGCAAAACTTGCTATTGAAATACTGACAAATAAACTCGACTACGCTATATTGGTTGACTAAAAATACTACACACTTCAAACTGATTAAATGAAAGTGTTTAATATGTTCTTAAAAAGTAATCTATATAATTGTGATAATTAATGATCTGATTTTTTTTGTAGCATAAAATAATACATATAAGATAAAGGTTTACTAGATGTGGTCTGTTCTAAAGCAATTACCTGTACAGTTTTTACATGTTGTAATTGTTAAGGTGCAATCAGAAATTATAAAAAAGGTTTTTGTCTATAATATAGTTGGAGACTAAATGTGTATGTAGTTAGGTTAGCACAAATAACAAATTAGTTTCATTTTGCTTTCTACCCACATCAAGTAACCACTTTGTTATTTTTGGTTTAAAATCATTAATCACTTTAGACCCTTTAAGGTCTAGTGGCAATTTATTAAATACACGCGGTGCACAAAACAAGAAAGTTCATTGATCAAATTTGGTATCCATTTTCGGCACTAAAAAGTTTTGCTCCTAGTTTCCTTTGAATTGGATCGTGGATGTGAAGTTAAGTTTTTTTTTTAAAAAATAATTTTAGAATTGATCTGGCAAACAGTTGTCTTATATTCACGACTTGAAAGGATTTAAAGAGTTCTTCAGAGTTATATCTAAATGGCTTCTTGTTTACCACTCTGATGACCCATTTCTGATTAGAGAGAGAGAGAATTAGAGAATCCATTGAAGTAAAAAGTGCACCACCCCATGCAGATATTCCCAAGCAAATCTTTCTCACTACCTTAATTCATCCTCACTACCTTAATTCCTTCATACATATATCTCCTCAATGATTGCTATTACACAGAATTTCATCTACTCTCCATCCCTCTTTTGACATTATCAATTTTCACTGCCGCATTTAGGTGTAATTATGGAGATATTGTTATACACATTTCCAGAGGGTCCCCGAATGTATGCAGGGTCGGTATGATACATATGTCAGTACTTCCGTCATCTGAAGGTATGTAATTAAGAATTAATTTTGCAAATAGAATCTGTAACAGAAAGCTTTAAAATAAATATTTATTTCTAGATATTTTTTGTTTCTTCACAATACGCGAACAAAAAATCAAATCTTTTTATAAATCAAATAATAAATAAAGTTAACTGATACCCCAGTGGCCACTCTCAGGACACCTCACATTATTAAATTTAAATGTTTTTGCAATAATACCTACCTGTCATCATTTATATTAACCAAAGAAGCAAAAAGGTAAAACCAACGTTTTGGAGCAGATCTGGCATGTGTGAACTGGGTTGCTCCTTTTGCCATCTGGGCTTCCCTCTGCACTGCCTTCGGGGCTCGTATCTGCGCCCCTGATCCTTCAAATAAAACCGATCTCCAGTATTAGTATAATCTGTCTGACTAATTTTCATTATTTCTTGTTACATATAATCATACATGAATCAGTTTTAATTTTTATATATGTATGGTAACCTTTATGAGGTCACACAGCAGTCAGCATCCATGCTTTAAGAATGTTTGTAAAAGATAAGTGAAGTCATTCCATAATGAAGTAGATAATGAGAAGATTCTGCTGGGAACAGTTCACTATGGCAGCAAATATTAAAGTCAGACAAATAAACCCACAATAAAGAATGGTTAGATATATAGCATAATTACCTAACTTTTACAATTTTCTATAAAAAAGTATTGAAAAAAGCAGTAAAGTTAGTAATAGAGTAAAATAATTGTTTTTTTATTTCATATAGTTGTACAGAAATTTAAATATAATAGATTAATATATAGATATCTCACAGAGACAAAGCTATTATTTTTACATGGGAAGTATGGAAGTCTTCTAGATTATATGTTAATAATTCAAATGAATTTCATATATACACATATAGGATATAGCCTCAAAAACTTCAGAAAAAATAGTCTCGGCTTCAGCGACATCTATACTGTTACATGAGAATGAATATCAAATTTTCAAAAAGAAATCATAGATGGCGACAGCATAGTTGATAATAAATAATTGAAATGTTCCAATACGATATCATATATACAACTTACAAAAATTTGATAGATGTGGTAGCATGGGTAAATAGGTAAACGTTACATTGTGTAAAGTGACCACATAAGCCAGCCGATGACAGGTCGTAAGCCCTGTAATGCCCAAAACCTCCATACTTCCCATGTAAAAATAATAGCTTCGTCTCTGTGGGACATCTGTATATTAAGGCGCGACTTGCAATAATAATTCATATTTTCGCGTTTTTTACGAAAATGTGGGTTTTTATTATTCATTTATATCAGAAGTTATTCAAAAGATTTGACTTTTTTTTCAACTACTACTTAGATTGGACCTTTACATTAATATAAAATTAATAAACTGAATGTTATTTGTCATAATTAAGAAGATACAAATATTATAAGAAAGACCGCGACCATTAGATGTATTTTAGGCATGGTACGAAATTGAGTCAACACGCTGATTTAATAAATAATGGAAATATATTTTCTTATAATCTTGAAGCCAAGATTACGGAGACAAATCTGTAGGAAACCAAATTAGCAAAATGTTAAAAATGAATAGAGTTATAAATCATTCAATTTGCAGAACATTTGATGAATTTTTGACATTTTTAAAATACTTTGTTTTAGTAAAAACATACGTTTTTAAATAATATACTATATTTACTCACATGCTTTGAGGCTTCAACTACTATTTAAAACTAAGTTTAATATCAGAAACACAATAAACATTTTTTAAATAATATATTTTCCGTCTTATGAAATACGATATTATTAATTATATCTCACACTGTCAGATGCCATTCAAATATGGCGATGGCGGTTCTAATATCCGCGCTCCGAAATTTTTTAATTAAATTTGCCCATAAAACACATTTTAATACAAATTTTGACTACAATATGAATGAATATTATACTTATTCTTGATACCAATTGCTTATTTTTGTAAATTGTATGGTTTTGGGCTGTTTTTATACGAAAACAGATTATAATTTTGATAATTCAACATTAAACATTCGTCATCTCCCCGGTTTTAGAATCTGACAGTTCATGCATGGCTAACGAATTCGCGGCCAGTGCTTGATGGCTAACGAATTCGCGGCCAGTGCGTGGTGGCTAACGAATTCGCGGCCAGTGCATGGCAGCCAGCGCATGCGCGTGAATCAATAATGGAATGAAAAGTCAATAATATATTATTATATAGATTATTGTTCTGAAATTACTGCCTCCTGTGACTCAAGATGCCTAAGGTCAAAAAGTATCCATTGACACGCTCTAGGAAATGTTCCAATAAATTTTAAATGGTTATAAACTTCTTGAAAATAAATCGTGACGTAAGTTGATAATTTTTACCATTTCTATAACAATTATCTATTTGATTTAACAATATAAATTACATAGTTCAATATACATATATTATGTAGTGCAGATAAATTATTTTTTATTGGAAATATATATCCTTAAAGATAAATTATTTTATCAAAAGAATTATACATGACAGACCTGTCTCATTGATACAAATGTATTTGTTATAGTCATATATATGAATAAACACATTTTAATATTTTATACATAAAAATACTGATAACTAAATAACAATATTAATAATATTATAAATTATTTTCAGGATATTCCCGAACTGAGCATTGAATGTGTGGACTCGTGTAAACTTCGTAAATTGGATGGCAAAAGAATGGTCGACATACACCAATTCTTTTCTCAAATTAATCAAATTTACTCCCACAAATCGATGTTTGGGTGCACATGAATGAATATTGAATATGTGTTGATCAAATTTTGTTTTGAATACGTGTAAAGTAAAAAACAACGAAATTCTGAAGAACGATAATATGCTCGATGAACAACTAATTATTTAACAGTGACTAATAATACTTTTGTCATATTTTCATTTATATTTTAATATTAAATATATACGAGTATGTAATTTATTAAAACAATAAATAAATATTTAAAAAAAAAAAACAGTTTTTTTTTATTACAACCGGAGTATGATTATTATATAATATTATTATAAATAGTTTTCTATTCACAAATATAGCTGCTTCAAAAGTTATCAATATTATTTATCAGTATGGGCAAAATTGTAGTATTTTATAATCATATGTTTATTGACACAAACAATGGTTTTTATCATAAACATAACAAATTCTTAGGTTAGAACTTTAGCAAATTATTTAATTTTCGCTTGATAATTTCAAATGGCAACACATATGTATTATGAATGTTGAAGAAATGCCTATTTTCTGATAGCTTTATTACCTAGGAATTAAAGAGAAACAACAATTGTATACTTGTCCTTTTCTATTGATACCTTTCACTCTAGCAATATTTACGTAAAAAATAACGCACTTTTATGTTTACTTGATATTGTAAATGAATTAACTATTAGTCTCATCTTGAAAGGGTATGCAAAATGCCAAAATATCTCGAAATTCAAACTGGAAAAATGAAAGTAGCCTCTTAATCTATTATATTTAAATTTCTGTACAACTATATGAAATAAAAATACAATTGTTTTACTCTATTTGTTCAGTAGGCATATCAAACTTTGTCATGCATATATTATTAACTTTGTAGAGTTTCATCATCAAAATGGATAGATATAAATAAAGCAATGTTATAACTCTACTGGAGTTTATTTGCACTACTCGAGTTTTGAGAGAAACAGTAACTCTCATCGGCAGATGAAGTATTAAACTTAAGTAGAGTATAAGATTGTTTCATTTATATCCATCCATTTTATCATGCACGTTTCTAACATCTTCTTTTCCCTTATTAGTCTGACTAAGCAAATGGACAATCTATTTCAATCTGTGTTTTCTGGGTAAATGATTATATTTTAAACTCCAAACAATGGCCCAATACTTATGCAGTATACAAGTATGTATAATGAAAATAAACTATTTTAAGAGATTTCTCACCTGCCTGCACTGGTTTTATTAACTGAATCAATATCCTCCTTTACGAATCCTGAAACAAAGGGAACACACCGTTGAAAACAATTCAAAGCTTGGATATGTCAAAATAAAAAACACCATCAGCACAGTTTACAATCATAAAAATCTTCAATCCTGGCAATATTATTGGGGATAACTATCTATGTACTTAATTAATCCACTAAACAAATAAAGTATCTGACAAAAGAATATAATTGATATTGTTGCTTATAGTAAATGTATGAAGGGATAATCTATCCCTATTAGAAGTGTTAGATGAAAAATCAGTTTAATTGGTACAACATGGCTAAGACTCTCACTGCATTAGTTATTGATGCACAGTATGTAACTGAAGCTGATATTTAAACAAATTGTCAACCCGATCAAATGATTCCTTTAATTGATGTAAAAATATTTCATAATGATGGAACACAATCTAAATATGCACGCCTTACCGCTGATCTTGTGGAGCTGCTCTCTGTCAGGGGTGGCCGCTCGATTGACTACCCGCCCACATCGGTCCGTGCACGTCACAAGCCCTGTTTGTGGGTCCACTTCTATAGCCACGCTGGCATCCTGCCGCTCTGGCTTACTAGCCTGCTGCAGTATCTTCTTCTCCCGCCCGTCTGCCACTGCCTCAGGTGTGGACTCTTCTGATTCCTTTCTGCCACTTGCCGACTCTTCATCTTCATTATTTTTTCTTTTTGACGCACTATTGGTTGTTAACTCCTCTCCAGTCATCACTCCACTATCCGTGTCTCTTTTTTCTAACTCTTCTCTATTTTCCTCTACCTCCTTACCATTGGCCTCTCCATTTACCACCAAATCCCCAATATTTATACCACTATCAACTACCAACATCCCACTCTTTGCATCCCTGCACTTTCCCAATCTTCTATTGTATCTATCTATAACTAATTCCACACCACCAGTTTCTTTTCTTATCATTAAATCATTATTAGATTCCCCATCCTTCACTATCTTCTCACTCTCTTGATTTCCGGGTTCGTTCCGGTCTCCCATTTCATCCTCTCCATTAGAAGCTTCCTCTCTTCTGACCCTACACACATCACTAACCACTGTTTCCTCACTCTCCACTTGTTCTCCACCATCCTCTTCCTCCCCGCTGCCGTCTCGCTCCCAGATCTCTTCTTTCACCCAGCCGGAGCCCTCGAGGACAGGTTCAGCATCGACGCACATCACATTTTCAACCCAAACAGCTGAAGTATCATATTTAACTTCTACACCTGTGTCGTTTTCTCCGACAGCGTAATATGTGATGACATATGGTTTTTCATTATCAACGGTTGTGTCAGATTTCTCCATTTTATTCTGGAAAAATAATATTATTGATGACCTAAATAGCACATTCTACCACAAAGTTTTTAAAAATATTTCATTTAAAATATTTTTGATGTATATTTCTGAGGCTGTATAATACATATATTTTATGGGTGCCTAAATTCTGAGTCGACAATGTTCAAGCTGTATTTCATACTGTTGTAAGATCAGATTGTCTTGTTTAGTACCAATTACAATTTCGCCAAAATTACTTGACAAACATATCCCAAATGAGTTTATAACAGCAATACACATTTGATCAGTAAAAATCCCTATCCGCCACCAATATAATAAAAATATATATATTTTATCAAAATAGTTAAATATTCACGGCAAATGTTTTATATCTCAGAAACAATACAACTTAAATTTGAAAAGGCATCTATCATAAAATACTGTGTACTAAGACTGCTACATCTTGCATACCCGGTGTTCCTTCATCATGTGTTCTTGCAAGTGCTCAGTAGTCAGGAAGCCAAAGGTCTTAGACTGGCAGTGGCCACACAGGAGAACTTCACGCGCGGCTCCGTGCCGCGAACGCTGGTGACGTAGCAGCACCTTAAATATTCCATACTGTATTTAAATTGTTAATAATTACTGTATTTGGACTTTCATCTTCTTTTTACAAAGTAAAAACAAATTGATTCAAAATAAATATTACTACATTCGTCATCTAATTTTCAACCTCAAAATAAAAAATCTTGCATGCTTTCTTGGGTTGGGGGGATGGGGGAAATTCTAATCTGGTTCTGTTCAGGAAGAATCAGAGTTCAAATTTATTTATTTGCCTTAGATGTGTGTTTTGTCGTTTTTCACAATCTATTATGTATCAACATTGCTTCCTTGTAACCCTCCCTTCTCATTATTAATACAGTCGATTCCGCCTAATTGGACCACCGTTTTATCGGGACAGCCGGTTGTTTAGGCCAAATCTCAAAGAACAGAAATTAAATAAAGTACCTAATAGTAATTTACTTCGGTTATCTGGGTCACCATACCGTTTAATTGGGACAGTGAATTAAAAATTAAAATAAAAATGTTAATAAATGCTGAACGCCTGCGCTGATTTTGTACAATTGCAATTCTACAAAAACACAAGATAGACTACAATTGATGAATTCCTGCAGAAATATTTTTTTTATTGTTATAAATGTATAATATACATTATTTTCATGACTTTTTTGGCATTATTATTTTATTTTTTCATATTTATATGTATACCTAATAATTATATATTATTTTTCTGTAATTCAATATTTTGTTCAATAATTTAATAAAGTTCAAAAATATGTACATATTATTTTTTAATTTTACCTTAAACTTTTTTTATTAGAGCCAGCTGCTCATTTTGGACAAAATGTTTGGGCCCAATGTGTCCCAATAAAGTGGAATCGACTGTACATCTTGTTTCTACATTCATCGGCTTTCACATTCGTTTACAGTGATGTCCCTCACCTCACCTCACCTCGCTATACAAGTCGAGAGTCTAAAATGTTTTGCAACCACACATTCCAACAACATCCTGTAAATTCAATGTTTTCATTTATACCTTTATGAATAAAATATTGGCATTAATGTAAAGTGTATAAGGAAGTAAAAAATTGAGTTTATTTTAAATATACTCCAGAAATGTCCTGCGTATCATGCATAAGGAGACTTGAAAGAAAATTGATAAATTACGTTGAACTATAGTATTAAAAATGTAATTGTGTAAATAATTTAATTTATTGTGAAGTTGCAATTTTAAAATACATAGGTTCTACGATATTTAAAACAAATTAAATGAATCAATTAGAAAGAAATATTGAAAATATATATTTTTTTAATAACATTGTTTTTTTTATTTTATTACCTTCCTGGCAGAGAACTGCTTTGGACAGTATATACAGGAATGTGGCCTCTCCTGTCCGGTATGCTCGTGCGCATGGTCGGCAAGACTGCCTTCGCTGGCATATCCCCGTGCGCAGTACTTGCATCGAAAGCACCGTTCGGTACCCCTGGGAACCGGACAAAACTGCTTCTGGTGCAGGGCTAATGCTGTCATTGAAGAGAAGAGTCGGCCACAACCCTCGCAGCAGAGGTCCATGCTACTCGGAGCGTGAAACTTCCTCTTGTGACGTATCATCAGATACTTGTTGCTAAATTCCTTGTGACATAGGTCACAGAAGGAACGATTAGATGAAGGGAAATGTATCTCCAAATTATGAGTTGTCAAATCTTCCGGAGTATTATAGCGCACGTTGCAAATACTACAATCTGTAATCGCACGTATCTCCTGGTGAAATTTTTCGACATGATTTTGCAAATGTGTCGCCGATATGAACTTTTTTGTGCATTTCATACAGTGATGCAGGACGAGTGGTGAATTTGTTTGAACATTCTCCTTAGGAATACCATTGAAAGTGACATCGGAAGCCGCGATTAATGTCGGTATCTTGCGTAGAATCGGCACATTTTGATTGCCTATCAGAACATTGGGAGTTTTAAATACATCAAAGATTTCAATCTGTTTCTTTTGTTGAATTTCTGGTGTCTTTGGCAAGATCTTCACCTCTCTGACGAGATTTGAAAATTCTTTATCATTCTTTGTTTTTTCTACGATAATATTTTTTGAATTTAGATCCTTTTTTAAAATAGACTGTTTGGTGTTTCTTGCTATGGTGATTTTTTTGATAATGTTCTTTGAAGACTTTTTCTTCGGCTGTCCCCTTACAAGTTTTCTATTGTGTTTCACCAATTCCACGAGGATTCGTTGAGCGTGTATCGAATTTTTATTGAAGATGTACGCAGCACTGAGGTGGGTGACACATTTCTCACATATTTTTTTTGGAAAAGGATCCTCAGGCTTTATCTAAAACCAAAATGAATAATAAATAATCAATATAAAAAAATTATTGACATCACTGAATTACAATTAATGACTGGTCAATAAGCAGCCTAACACTCTCCTTGACTCAAAATAGTGTTGGTGTATAAAAAGATTACATATTTCAATTCATTTTAACAAAAATAGTCAATGTAGCCTTTTTATTAACAATATATAGAATATTTAATACAAACCAACATTGACTTGTCACTTTAGAAAATGACTTTTGTGCAACCATCTTGATTAAAGTTAATATAATATGCTACATACTAATTTATATAACATAATATTGAAATATTAAGTGAGGATGACAACACAAAACCACGCACAGAGGAAAATAAATTTTGAAAGAAAAATTTTGTATTTTACTAATATTCGTAATTATTATCAATTTAATAAATTACAAAATTCAATTTAAAAATAGCATTGTCGCACAAGTCCCAAAACATTGACATGTTTGTAAAGCGTGGACATAAAAACTTTTATTCAATAAAAAATAAATATTAAAAAATCAAAAACTAATAAACGAAAACGTGTAAAGGGCACCTCATATATTTTATTAATCGGATACATTTTAATTTTAAATGTATGTAATTTATTTTGGTAATGAACGTCAATTTGTGGAACTGCCCAATCGTGAATTTGCCGCCAACTTTCAAATCTATGGCGCCAAACGCGAGCAAGGTAAAAATACACCCTACCTTCAGTTCCGTGCATGACACCAAAATGTCAATCAGTCTAATTCGTTCCCCGTCGATCTTCTCCTCTTCGGACAGCTCGTGGGTCACTCCCTCCTTTGTAAGGCAAGTCCTGCACATCATATCTAAGTCGACCTTCTCGGAGTCGGCCATTTGGAATGTTTTCTCCCACAACGGGATTCTCCTCGCAATGGCACAAGATGCAAGCGAACAACGCTGCGCCGAGACAAGATGAAGCGAAAAAACCACGAACAGAAAATATACAACCAAGACCATAGACAATATAATAATAAAGTAATTACAATTTATTCATGTTAAGTTAATAACGTTTTAACCTTTCCCTAATGGCGCTAAAATAAAAACGCGCGTTCCGGTGCTAAACTCAGTGTACATGTAGACCTTTGCGATTTTTAAGTCGAATAAACATGAATATTAGACATTTATTACTTATATTAATCATTAAAGTAATAGTTGATTTATATATAAGTGAATATATATATCAATTATTGTGTAAAAGTGCTAAAAATGAGAAGACACATTGATCAACACGAACGACAGTATAAATACGAATAAGATACGTCTAACTTGGCCAGCACATGCTCTGCCACTAAGTGACGATAGGCATCCGGTATCCCTCGCACTTCCACCCGTACACATATACGTATTGACAAATTCACGTCAGGTTCTTCAATAAAATATTTTTTATTGTTACGTATGGTAAATAATTATAAATTGTAATTATTATCCAATACATACATATATTACGGAGGAATACCTAAAATATGAACTCTGTATTTAGTATATTAACAGAGATATTCACATAATTAGAGTAATATCAACTCAGTTTACATTATCGAAAAGGAAAGGATAACAGTAAGGACAACATTGCATCTTATTCATTTGAAGCATGCCAAAAAATCATCTAATATTTTCATAAAATGTATTTAAATTTTCAATTTGGTCTTACTCAAAAACTATACTAAATAAGATTGATATGCATATTATTTCAAAAGAAACTTCTTGGCCACCATTTACATAAATTACGATATTTATAATTAAAACTAGTTCATGGTGTTGTGCCTCGTCACGGAATGACGCGGTGCTCTTATATTAATTAGATGTAGAAAAGTATTTAGTTATCGTCGTAGCAGAAATGTTTTAGATCAAGTATGTTTTACTTAGCCATAAAAAAATAATGTAATAAACTTAAGTGTGTAGAGAAAATACAAATTTTATTGTAAATAAATTCATGTGTCAATTAAATGAATAATGTAATGATTATCCAATATTATTATGCATGTAAGGAATAAATGATCAATCCTCTCTATAACCCTTAATAATAAAGATAAAACCCTTATAATTAAACAGTATGTGACTAAATGTAAGATTTTGATCAACAATGAAAATAAAATAACAATTAGTGTAAATATTACGTTCCAGGCCGATTTTGTTTGGCCGCCATTTTGGTTTGGCAAACATTTATCACTTCATATTTAGTAGTCATAGAGAATAGTTTATTATAATTTATTATGGAGCATCTAACGCCTCAACAACATGTTGAAGTCATTAAAACATTTTATCTAATTAATTATCATTAATTTAATTATCTTTTTTTTTAAATATCATGAGCGACGAAGCTTATTTCGACTTTTTGTTAATAAACATAACAGCCGTTATTAAGACACTGAAAATCCTCAATTGATACACCAATGACTTTTACACCCATGTAGAGTTACTGATGGTTTACTGCTGAATTTCTTTCAGGATCCAAGAGGCAATGCTGTAACCATTCATGGTGGTTGTTATCGTTACATGTTGGAAAACTTCTTGGTGGCAAAATTGCGTCGATTGAGTCTGCAATGCATGTGGTTTCAAAAGAACGGTGCCACCTCACACACAGCCCGAACTACGCTTGAAATTTTGCAAGAAAAACAACATCAGCCTGGAACATAATATTCAGCCTGTACATAAAGATAAATTTCGATTACTATTCCTTCTCATTCCCCGCCTAATTGGCATTTTTTTAATGCTAAAAAGCAACCATGCTACATGGCTAGCCTGGAAGCAATCGCCCGCCAGTTACCGAGCCAGTCTGGAAACAGTCGAGCCAGCCTGGGAACAGTCGCTAAGTTAATCTAGAAGCAGTCGTCAACGACGCCATTTCACCCGACTAAAGACCGGACCCTTGGAAGAAGACTCCAGCGAAGCAAAGCGGATTAATATAAGGTAGAAATTAAATTAGAATTAAGTTAGCATAATAGTGTATACCTGCGCATTACGTGTATAGTATTAATACATAAATAGATATTTGTCTTTTCGTGTTTCTATCATTCAACCCGCCATCTCACAGCAAAATAAACCGGAGGCCGCTTCTGACTTTGAAAACAAGTGTATATTATCTATTTACAACATATTGGTTAGGTATCTACTTCACACAACTGTCAAATTGTATTTATTATTTATATTTGTCTATGGAAAATAATTTTCAACTGTCATACGGTCACACTGTCGACTGTCGTGCCGCAATTAATCTTGTACAGGCGAATATTTTTTAGCAACAATGAACAACAATGTGGTACAGATGTCGGGCGCGGGCTCCCCGATGGCCGCAGCTGGCTCGCCCCTGGTCGAGGACGATGGCTGTGCGGGGTATGCATTGAGCGATTTCCTTTTGCAGCTGGAGGACTATAGTCCCACCGTGCCAGACTCTGTTGTGAGCCACTATCTAAACATGTCGGGGTTCGAAGCCCAGGACCCACGGCTGGTGCGCCTGATCGCCATCGCGGCGCAGAAGTTCCTTTCAGACGTTGCCAACGATGCGCTACAGCATTGTAAGACCAGGTGGGTGATGAGGAATAATTATGTGGTATTGGAAAGGATTTTTTTTTATTAACACTAGTTACATGTATGTGTTTACCTTACTTGTTATATAGGTTGCGGTTTAAGAAACTTATGGAGGTGCCTTGCTGTTTTGTAAGAGTAATTTTCTTTGGCCTAATACAAATTCTCTACATTTACACTCCACACTGGAGAAATTCATATTCAGTTAGTTGAAGGACATCGGTGAAGTTTAAATGGTGTCAATGTATCAGATTAGTTTGGTTAAGTTAGTAAAATATGTTACTCAAATACGCATGCCTGGAAAATGTTGATTTGAAATTAATTAACAAAAAATTAAGAATGAAAGTTGTGAATGTATTTTTAAAAATACCGTCACAACTTAAATTCTGTAAAACAATATGCATCCTTTACCTACCTTTGTGAAACAATTGTTACAGTGCACAGTTAAGTGTCGAAATTTGATGTGTGTCATTACATATAATATAAACACCTTCATAGGTCCACCAACTCGGCGTCCAGTCATGGCAGCAAGAATCCCAAAGGAACAAAGGAGAAGAAGTATGTGATGACCATGGAGGACCTTGTGCCCGCATTGCAGGAATATGGAATCACTGCCAGAAAGCCCCACTACTTCGTGTGATTTAGCCATAAACAACTGAGTGATATCGATGTAAATTAATTTTAGTGAGGACCTGGGAGTAATTCTTTTAATCCACTGGGTGACAGTGAGATACATCTACATCAGTGGATTAAAAAAATAGCTGATAAACTTTTATTTGGGTCATGGACATCATTTGTTAAAGATTGCACACCAAACTTAGCAAAATTGCGAACCAAACATAGGTGCCGTGCCGCAACCACCCTGACCAAGGTTACATCAACGCAAACCAAGGTTACATCTGACACTCACATCCACTCGTATGATTCTTGCACTTACAATTGTCACTATAAAAAAATTGTATCTTCATTTATTTTATTTCACACTCCAGGTGCAATTCTATGTTAAATTATAATGAAAAAATTGATTTATTGTAAATGAAATATGGCTATTTAAATATTTTTTATCATAGATGTTATTGATTTTTCTGTGTAGTTTTCTGGATAATTATGCCACAAGTATCTGATCTCATTGGCAGATTTTTCGGTTCTCATTGCAGGGTCCATCATCGGGGAATAAGTTAAAGAGATCACATGACATAAGAACATATAAGATTCTGTGTTATTCTGAAAACTTATAACATTGATTTAAGTGGCACTAAATATAAGGATAGTATTGACCCTGTATTAATGTTTTTTGTGTATGTATCTCTTTATAAATAACACACTGCTGAGGTGTGGATTGACGGTGTTACAAAACTTGATGAGGTGCGCAATAATGCTAATTGTGACCAGCGTATACCTTTGGTGTGCAATCTTACTTTTGTTATGTAATGAAACATCATTTTATTTTGGGAACTTTTATTCATAATGCGTTTGAAAATACGTATTCGCTTTACTCCCTGGACTAGAATATATATTTTTATGTAGTAGCAGTTGACCAGAAGAAACTTCTTCTGAAAGGACGCATTGGAGATAATTTTGCCAGATCTAAATACAAATTCGAGAGGTAATAAATACAATGCTATAGCAATTCATTAATTATTTTAAATTTTAATATTACAATTTTTTAAATGAAAATTGTACACAATGATCTTAATTTTGGTTTGTTACATAAAGTTTTTACATAAATCAAGATAGTGCCCAACTAAATAAAGATATATTCAAAATTATATAGTTAAGCGGGTATGTATGAGAAATTGGAGGCGATCATATGATCTGAAAAGATTACATAAAAGAAATTTGTGTAGAGGGAATGTCACGAGCCTTGAAAACTTGGCCGCAATTCGGTCAAATGTTTTTGTACATTTCTACATATATTTACGTGTATTCACACGGATGGAGCCAGGAGTCCTTATAGTTGGTAGTTAGTACTGGCTTTGGGACAGACGCAAACCGAATACGGTTAAATATTGATTACTTTACTCATAAAAAATACACAAGACTGGGTAGCTGTTGCTAATTTGAATAAAACTTTGTTTAAAATTAAGAATTATATTGTTACCCACTTCATATTGTTTTCATTGCTGATTTATTATGTACCTAATCCAATGAAATAAAAATATATAAATACAATTTTGATTACATAATTTATCGCATCACCATCAGAAGATAAAGAAGACTGATAACCTTTGGCCCGATTTATAATAGATTTTAACCTTCAAATTTATGTAACCTTTCCCTTACGGTGTTAAAATAAAAATGCGCATTCCGGTGCTGTAAACTCGGTGTACATATAGAGTTTTACGATTTTTATTTATGAATATTTTACTTTTATTACTTATATTAATCATTAAAATAATAATTGATTTATATATAAATGAATATATATATATATATATATATAAATTATTATTATCACGAACAATAACTTAAAGATGCATAAGGCATGTTTAACTTGGCCAGCGCACGCTCTATCACTAAAGTGACGATCGGCATCTAACACCCCTCGCTCCGTGCACTGCGCCATCCACACCTCTCTGCACGTACACATACTCTTATTGACAAATTCACATCAGGTTCTTCAAGAAAACATTTTTATTATTGCGTATGGTAAATACATATACATATATTGTAATTATTTTATCCAATACATAATATATTACGGAGGAATACCTAAAATATGAACTCTGCATTTAGTATATTTACATAATTAGAGGCAATGTCAACTCAGTTTACATCATCGGAGAGGAAAGGTTAAAAATAAGAGTAAATAAATCATTCAGTACAGGAACAAGACTGTACCAAATCACGTAGGGTTGGTTCAGTGCGGTCCGCGCTGTCTCTCGAATGCCGATATTCTGCAGCTGTATGCAGTGGTCCAAATCGTGTCCAGTGTAGTCGCAGAGTCGTAAGTGTCTTCCAGGATCAGTCCAAGTGTGAAAGCCAAAGGTCGAATCCAAGGGGAAGAAAGTCCAGGTGAAAGCAGGGTCAAAAGTAGAGATGAATAAAACAGTTTTCTTCAGAGAAGTCCGAAGTGCAGGCGAAAGCGAGGCAAGTGATTTTGCAACCGCTGGACCGTTTATTTAACTCCGAGACTCATCTCCCGGGAGCTTATGGCTCCCTCAGGATGCTGGGACCAATAAGGGGGCGAAGACATCCCCTGCGCCACCCCGATTCGGTCCCACGCCGACACCATCTGGCGGCCAAACTCGGCAACTTTTGCCATTTTTTCCGCCGTCCCGTAAGGGGCGGCAGAACTCCATTTTGTCCGCAATTTCCTTTGTTATAAATTTACCGGACATTTCACAGACATCACGAGTATTTTTTATTATAAACATTAACCTGCCTCGCGATGCCTGGTAGTTTTTACTGCGGGCGATGGCCCGGGGAATTTATTAATGCACCTTAAACTTTAAAAATCCATTTTAACAGTCTAAACGATTTTTAAGGTGCATAATATTATCTCCGGGCGATCGCCCTCCATGAACTCTCTTTATTACAGTATTTATATTATGCATAATAATTTTTTACAATGAGTTATTTCATAAATCATAAGTAGCACATTTCGGACGGCGCCGGGGCGTGGCCTCGTCCGCGGCCCGGCTTCCCCCTCTCCTCGGCGGCCCGCTATGTGCAGCGGCGGCGGGATCGCAATGGCTGGGTGTGCCGGGCGAAATATTGCCATGAATCGGTCAAGATAGACTTTTCGCCCGGCGCTTTTCTTGAGCCGCGGTTAGCGCGCTCAGCGGCCGCGTAGCTGTGCGGAGCATAAATTTTATTATCAAAATAAGAACCGTTAGATTCTACATGTTTGCCAGTGACATTGGAAGCTTATTTATGCATGTAGAATAAAAAAATAAAATTCAATAATTTAAAGTATTTTCAGCCATTTCTTTGTTATCAAATTTTTTTGCACATAAGTAGTTATCTAAGTGCTAGAAAAGGTTCATGTTGTTGTTAGCGATGCGGATCAGCCAACTGTCCGGATCAATTGTTCAAAATAAACTGGTTCTTTTTAAGTGGTTGATCCAGTATTTGCGTTTGGCTCTTCTAGCAGGTTGAACCACGGATCTTTTGAGCGATCGATTCATGGATCTTTTCTCATAAGTAAATTCCAGGCATCAATGGAAACAAAATAAGAATTTTATTGGAAGGTAAAATTCGTTTATTATGGCATTTAATTGAAATGTTTCAATTAGATAGACGAGCAATAGTTTAAATAAGGAATCTATGCTACACACAAAAGTTATTTTTCAACTTAATATACAACTGTTAATCAATGTTTCTGTCTGTTATTATATTTATATATTTAATATTTTTTTTGTGAAGTATTTCTAACATTGTTTGGTTAAAACTTGTAATATTGCCAATAGACGCATATTCTGGCATGTATTGGTGTGTTACCTGTGTAAATATTCACTTCTCTTATCTGTAAAATTTAGGCTGCTAGGGATCCGGTTCAACCGTTCAATGCAAGAAATGATTCATTTGCGAATGACCCACCGCTAGTTGCAGTGAAGCAAGATGAAGTTAACTATTGCTGGTTATTTGTCACGTGTGTCTTTTCTTAAAGCTTTCAATTCATAATTTTCTACGGTAGCCGGATGTCTTCGACCTTCTTCATCTTTTATACTTATGTCTCTGTTCCTAAACATTTTGAACCTTGGATTTGGTCATTCAACCATTCATTGACACCTGCATTCCATCAGAAAGGTCAGCAAATTGGATCAATTGGTTCCTTACAAACTTTCAGTCTACTCACGTGCAGAGAATGAATGTGTGCTCTTCTTTGCTATCACATCTCAGGAATGAATCTTTTTTGGAAACGATGGCCCACCCACCATATTCGCCAGATATTGCCTTATCTGATAAATAATCATTTACTCTGCAGTCTTCAAAATCATTTGGATGAAAAAATATGAATTATGTTGATGCGGTCAGAACAGTACTGGAGGAGTATTTTTCATCACAGACAAGTGAATTTTGAAAGGGGGGCCTTGCAAGTATACCGGAGCATTGTAGAAAATGAAGGAGAGTATGAAAAATAAAAGAAGTATAAAAATTTCAATCCCATTTCTGAAGAATTTAAGTAATACAAATTAAATACCTGACTAAGTAAATAATCATAGGACCCTAACTGTCAAACAAAAACGAGTGAACAAATATTTCTTAGCAAAGAATATTGAAAATGATATTATATTAAAATTGGTAATTAATTTCAAAACAACTTAATAGTAAACAAATATTTAATATATCTTACAATTTTTTAATGAGAACCCATTATTATTGTGAAGTTGCAGTTTTTTCAGAACATAGTTTTGTGATATTTTAATACAAATTAAATGTATCAACTAGAAATCAAAACAATACGAAAAAATTATTTTAGTTGCTACCGGGATTCGAACCTGGATCTTCTCCTATCCTATCCTTTGTGGCGTTATAAATAAAGTCACTATTGTATTTTTTTGAGTGCCACATCTGACATCCCTAGAGTTTGCACTTGCACAGTTAGAGTTCAGTTCTTTTCACACATTTTTGCGGCGGACGAGTTCAGAGGGGGGTGAGCGACGGTGCCTCAATCCATATGTTGAGAGAGACCATGGAGTCAGTTGCGAGGTTATCCCAGGACCGAGACTTGTGGAAGCGCACTACAACCTATATCTCATCTGATTGGGGCCACTGTATGTAAATACTGATGTGAAAGAAAACATTATATATTTTAGTTAAACATAGGATGTTTTACAGCTGCAGTGTCTGCAACACAATACAAAACGATGTACATATTATATTTCCAAACTTTTTTCCTTTCAATCCATATATCGCACACCTAGATCAAAACTAAAACAACCGAAAAAAACGAGAATTTTGAGTTATTATTGTATTCGGATACTCTGTCTGTCGTATATGCAACTTACTTAGCCCCAGTTCTCTAATAATGTCATTTTAGGATATATTTATGACCTAAAATGTTATTTAGTTTCATAACTTTAGTAACAAAAAATGGAGAAGAATGTTTTTATTTTTTTGTCTACTGAAAAATGTCTTTTTGAGTTATCTTAGTTTTGAGCTAGGTGTGCGATATGTATACATGAAATGCTCAAGATTCTAATATGTGGTTGAAAAGTTTAAAAAATGAATGACACTAATTTAGAGGTGCCATCTCACAAATGTCGGTAACAGTCAATGTACACATTAGACAATGAATCACATCTCACGCCGTGCACAACTCTGTACTGTCACGTGAATTTGAGGCAAGATTCATTTAATTCAATTGACAAAATGCATCTCATTTCTGTTTTTGACACGAGTTTCTTTCATTATATTTTCCAAATCAAGTAGTAAAATCAAAGAGATGACAATCAAATGTTAGCTACGCATCTGCTAAAATACAACAAAATATCGTTTTGAGAAGCTTTTCACTCAACAAACACTTCAATGCCAATTCTCTACAATTTTCCTTCAAAGGAATTTGATTTAATTCTAATTTAATATTGAAAACAAAATCTATAATTAAGTACAAAAATACAGATGATGGAGGGAAAGCGGTAAATGACAAAGTTCAACCATTTTAAAAACAATTTATTAACACTAATAACAATAATTATTGATAAAAAACATAAATAATATTCTTGTCAAGTCACTAAAATATAAATTAGAAAGCAGACACTCGTCAGAGGAGAGTGCTGTGAGATTTCAGGGATGGCATCACTGGCAGAATTAGTTACGACTAAAATATGAGATTATATTTTAGTCATGTTGATGGTTTAACATGGCGCATGTTAGCATACCTCTCCTTCTGCAGTCCTTCAGACTAGATATAGACCTACTTTTCACCGAGCGGTATTTGTGCTGTAGTCGGCAATCTGGCCCAATCACAGGCCTCACGGACAAAACTGGTACGAAAGTATAGCGAAGAGGTAGCAAAATAATACAGAAAGTAGGATAAATGTGAAGGATCTGCTGTCTACTGGGAATTTTTGTGTAAGAGCAAAGTAGATATCGTCAAGTTTGAAAATAAATGCAAAGCTAGCGTAAGAATCCTTGTAATCTTTTCCCTTGGGGTATGCAGTCATGTGGAATAAATAAATTAAATGAGAATAGTAATATATATCTATATCTGTGATGGTGGAGGTCCAAGAGACTTGGTGTGATCAGGCGCCATAAATATAGAAACGAGAAATGCGAATGCTGAACAGAAAGTTGATTTAGCTTCTTTCTTATATTAAATTCTGCAGACATTGTTTAAGTTCCGAGCGCCTTCCACAGGGTCAGTGGCATAGTGCTTGAAAAGTTAAAATGTTGCAGCAGGAAAATAGTGGCGTGGTATGATTACTCTGCTTTGCCAGATTTGGCAGGGGGTACCCGCTTCTTCAGAGCTTCCAGACAGTCCTTGTGGAGGCCAACCAGGTCAAAGGTGGCCTTCACATTGTCCTCGGAGAAGAAAAATCTGAAAACAAATACCAACCATTTTATTTTCAATATTACATTAGTGTTATGAACGTGAATAACAGTTATCCAAGAATTAATAGTGCATCTTACCTATGTACGAATTACTACATGGTGGACCATGTACAAACTATATATCATGTGACAGATTTAAATAGTTAAAGAACATGTGCATGCTGTAGTGCAATATACTCGGGACTGAATTCCCATGTTATACAGTACCTAAGAATATGTGTACCTGTATAACGGTCTATTTATGTTATGTCCGCCACAAGAGTAAATAACATGTAAACTGTGGATCCGTCTATATAAGGACACGGTGAATATTTTAGAACCAGTTCTCTGGAATAAATCTAACGTACAACCTGAGTTTTTATTGATGGAATACATCCTGAAATCTTAATACGTAACCTTCACGCATCTCTCTACAATCATTATCAGTCAATTAAAATATTATGAAGATTGAAAAAAGATTACGATAACACGGAAATACAGTCTTTGTTTTGTATGTGACGATTGGTTTTCTTTCAAATAAAAATATTTTAAGAAAATAATCACCAAGTTTATTTCAAAAGTCATGTAATATCTAAAGATATTTCCCGTACTTAATATAGGATATATGAATTTTTCCCTCACTAAAGAAATTTATCAATTAATTTTAGTATTATAATTCAGTAAAATATTTCTCCTGTAAAATCACACTTCTTGACTCGCACTATATTAAAGAAAGGCAGCCTAGATATATTAAAAGTGATTTGAACGTTTTTGTAGGCTATGAAAAAATTATTCTTGGCTTAAAAACTACAACGCACACAGAAGTATACATACTTCTGTAACTTGTTCCTGGAGTCAGCCTCCGGCCTTCGCATGGCTTCCTTCCCATCCCGGAATAAAATGATGGAGGGTAGCTGGCGGCTCAACGAGCTGTCCAGAATGCCAAACTTTACCGCTGCCTCGGGATACCTTTAAGGACAATAAAAATCAATGTTCTGATAAAGGAAAAAGACGGTCAAGCAAGACCCGATATGATGAGTTGTGAGCTGCTCCACTCAAGGTAAAGGTAAAGGAGATGAAATTTGATGACAACCAAAACATTATAAATAAGTCTTGTAATCAGTGTATAACAAAGGGAAGAGGTAAGGAAATATAATGACTTCTAAAACACTTCAAGTGTATTTTCTTACAAAAATATTAACATCAGAGTCATTCATATACATATATAATTTTCTATAACGCTGTACTTTTTCATTTAGTTGACAATGAAGTTATGGAAGAATGTATTTTATATTATATTAATATTATTAATACACATTTATTGGAATTAATCCGTCACATTAATGACAACAATAGATAATAACCTGCCAACATCCACCTTTCCAAATCGCAAGTTTTCCAGACTGTGGTCGGCCGACAGCTGCGAGAAGATCGGGGCGAAGTTAACGCAGGCCGGGTGCCACGCTGTGTAGAACTCCACTAGCCACAGAGCCCCCTTGGTGTTCGCTAGCTCCTCTTGCAGATTGGCGGAACCTCTGTGAACACGAGAATTTCATACTTGGTAACATACAACAACAATACTAGCAAACTAATATCAGCTGCTGGGTCATATTCAAAGCATCAAAATTAAAAATGTAGTATACAATTGAGTTATAATGATTAAGTATAAAACATTCAGAATGAGAATATGATAAAATTTCTAAAAACTTGAATCAGATGTAGACCACCATTTCTTTTAATGTAGATACTCTATTTGTCAAGCGCATTAATAGATAGCATGTATTTCCATTTCTCGATCATGTCATTTTAAAATTATAAATTATAAGTGAAAACATATTTTTGATATATCACAAATCAACTTTATTAATTATCGATAGAAATGTTTTTACACCACTATTTAAAAATACATAAATTAACTTGGGGTGCAAGTTTTATCAATTGTTATGCTATATTTTGAAACATCCATTATTCAATTCATTGAGATCTGTTTTGGCATCCGCAACCACAAATTTTATAAAAGAATAGCCCTCAGAATGGAAGCGGATCAAAATTCATATTTGGCAGAATAAAATTTTTCAAAAAAGGTGAATCGGCTGCCAGTAGAAACATTTGTGATGTTTACAGAGATGAATGTGCAGAAAATAGTTTGCCAAATTTTGAACTGACAATTTTTTATTGCTGGACGACCAGGTTAGGAGAGGTCTGAAAAGGTAGCTAACGAAGCTTTATGAGATTTAGTAAAGATAAAATGAAGATGCGTTATGCATGACAAAAAACAACATTTTTGGAGGGATGAGAAGTGAGTAGTTTATGGCACCAATAAATGCCAAACGAAATGGATAGACAAAGGAAATTCACCAGAAAGACAAGTCCGAGGTGGATTGCATGCATAAAAGGCGTATTGTATGTATGACGAGAGACTGAGGGCTTAATTCATTCTGAATTACTACCAAATAATGAATCCATCACTTTGAACATCTGTTGCAAACAATTATAGGAATTGAAGACGAAACTCAAGAAAAGTTGTCCAGGGCTGATCAACATGACTCATGCCACGAAAACACGAAATCCCCTGTTATGAAAAAAAACGCCATCCAAAAAATTAGGGACTTTGAATGGGAATTGCTGCTGCATCCACCCCACTCTCCAGATCTCACTCCCTTAGATTTTCATTTGTTTTCCGTTCTACGTGAGTTTTAAAATGTTTATGAAATTTACAAAATTTCATTTTTGCAAATAATGGATTAAAAAATTGTGAACAAAATGGCAAGAAGTGATAGATTCAGACGTAGAATATATAATATAATTTATTAAAATCTTCATGTTTTTCCTTCCTGCTTTACTGGTACATGTATTAAATGTTAATCAGCGTAAATGGAACTAATTAACTAGCCTATTATGGATCATTTAATCCGGAACCGAAAAATGCAGAATATTTTATGTGATCACATTCTTCCCAACTGGTCCTGAAAATGTTGGGAGTGAAGTATTTCAAGAAATAATTATAATTCAAATTAGTCTTGTCTTGAAGGTAAAAAAAAAATGTACAGTTTGTAAAAATATTAAAAGAAGTGTGTACATAATTCAATTTTATTATTTTGTTGTGTATCAATCAATAGAAGCCAATTTCTTTTTTAAAGATGTAATGCATAAACATATCACATTCTCAATATGGCCTGCCTTTACATAATCCTTACTGATTTCAGTAAATTTATAATAAACAATATGTTAAGAGACCTGGTTAAAACAAATGGATATTTCCACCTAAGCCAGTCCTAAGCCGATTAGATTCAAATGGATTTCCTTTGAAATGGGAAGTATCTTACACTCTGCTTTTCAACATGAATTAATTATGATTGTATAAAAAAAATAATTAAGTAATATAAACATCGTTAACTTGGTTCATATTGACTTCATTAAGAAACCTGGCAAAATTCTTATCAGTGTTTCCACGGTCCCTGCTTATTTTGACACAACAGAATGAATGATTGTGAAAAGTACTTAGGAACTGAGCACAGATTAGACTTAACAAAATTGATTATATTAAAATAAAGTTTACAGGATAAACGTGAATATATTTTAAAGATTAAGTACCTGAAATAAACTACGTTTTCCGGCCCCGAGTAGGTAGGTTCCGGAAGCAGCAGCCCGCATAACACGAACAATATCCCGAAGATCAAGCCGAGCCTTACATCCGAGGAAAACCACAGAATCAAGTTAGCGATCTTCGTGTAAATGAAGGCCGAGGTCAAGTAATTAATCATCGTGACACTGCCCGCCTTCCTCGTGCGTATCATGACCACGATCACGAGGAAGAAGAGAATCTCCGTCTCGCGCCCATTCAGCTCGCAGTCCGACTGCTGGAAGACGAATGCGCACAGAGCCGGGACTCTCTTGGCCGTGATGTATGACACGCTTAACAGGATGTTGATCCAGTAGTAGGGCTTGGTGAGAAGGATCAGGTCCTTCTTAAACGTCATTGCGGGGCGCGCTTTTGTTTCAGAACTGGCTAATTTAAATTCGGAGCAATTGAATAAGTGTGGTCCGTCAACCAAAATAAAATGTCAAATCTGTGTTGGACGGTGTTGCTGACAAGATCACATCGTTTAATTTCTCACAAGATGAGGAAATAATGTACATTTATTTCCCACTTATTTTATTTTTTGTATTCACGAATGTTTCCTGGTTTGCTATATTTTAATTCAACGCAACATTAACCATTGAATTTCGATATAACTGGAGCAAGTATCTAATAAGAATTAAATGAAATACATAAATAATGATGAGGTATCTTACTAATCCATTGATGGTTAGCGAAAGTCTGTTGGCATAATTTAGCCCAAATGTGTTTTAAGATTTATAAAATTGTATTACACATTTGTTATGCCCCTTCATCGATTTTGACGCGAGCATATCAAATTCAAAGCTATCAATTAAATAATGATCGCGAATACGTAAGAGGCGTGTGTGTTCTGCCGCCCGCGGTGGTCCGCGCTAAGAGAAAGTCATCGTTTTGATATAAACCAGACTACCAGGACAGGGATGATTGCTCCAGAATTCGGTGGCTTAGGGTTGCATAATATCCGTTAAAGGAGACAATGGCAACTGAATGTGCGATGTTTCTTGGAAAAACATTTATAAGGGCTCACATTCTACACGAATGAGCCGTTTTTTTTATTTCGTCATAAGTAAGGCATTGTTCCTAGAAGTTTTCTTGTCTAAGGACGAAGTAATTACGCTATAACCACCCACACTAAGTGATATATCACAATGAGTGACGTGCGATAATGACTAGACGGGCATTGCTATTAAATAAATAACTTCCGGAGCCTTTGTCTTAGATGAGGGGAGCGCAGAGTATAGCCAGTCACCCTGCCCTCCTCCAAGTCAGCCTGGAGACCAGCCACGAGTTGCCAGTCCTCAGCCAGCTGCCCTACCCGTTGCCATGTCAGCCTAGGCAATACCGTCCAAATCAACCCTCACTCGGCCTAAGACCGGCTCTCTGAAAAAAATTTCGATACAGCACCGCTGACTAATGAATATGAAGTACATTAATTTAGTATAAGGATGTACACCTGCCCAATTGTACATGTATTAAAATAATATATAAATGAATAAATATTTGAATCGTGTCTTCCGTGTTTATACAGTTCACCTGTCTTTTCCTCTTATAATCATAATAACATAAAGATGTGAAACCTGAAAATAGTCGCGAAGCGAATTATTACCAAAATGCGGGGTATTGATCTTATGAAATGATCTAAAGCTTTCTTCTTCTTTCTTTTTAATATAAAAAAAAACCCTTATCACATTGTTTGTCGACGCACCCTTTTGTACGAAAGCATTATAATGCTAATATCAAGTGTCACTACATAAATATTTTTAGTTTGATAATTCGTAAGAACAAAGAGACCGTTCAATCAAAGTAATAAAACAAAGAAACCTTTTATAATCCTTAACCGACAAAGGGTAAATAAATGAAAAAGTAAAGTAGTAGTGGTATTTTATTTAATATATATGATACAGATAAATTACAAATTTAGGGAAAAAATATTTAATTAACAGCTATACTGAAACATATGATTGCGAACGTCTGGATCTCAGAAGCTAGAAAGTAAACCACAAATACACAAATGAAGCTTATTATATATAAAATGTCTAGGCTAAGGCTATTTTCGCGTAGCTTAATACGAAATACGAAAAATATGCCTTCGTTTTTACACAACCTTAGATTACGCATGTAATGACTATAGTAGTATGAATATGAATATTTTAAATCCTATCTTTAATCAAGCCTCTCGATTATGACCTTTTATCTATGATTATGATTCAAAATAGCTTTTGACAGATTACATTTATTAATTTTCCAGCGGTATTGAACATTTATAAATCGTTCAAACCAAGATGAAATTTGAATAGGGTATGTTAAAACTTTATTATTAGATGGAATTTATAGTATATTTCAATATTTCTTTCTGCATTGGAGTTGACAAAGTAACAACTGAAATAGGTACGGAATCTTTAATGTAATAGTATAGTATTTATATCAAATGTTATCGTATCAGATCGGCTCAAGTATCGAACCCGGAGTCAACGCCCAAAACCGACGGGCGGGTGCCTTAATAGTACTCAATTGATTCTGAATTGAACAAATGCTTGGCATATAATTTGGCAGTAATTTCTGGTCAGGAACATTTCAGTTTTTATTCGATTTTAGTTATATTTGTTTTTTTTTTTAAATTTCTAACTGGTTAAATTATTTTTACAGATGGAGGAAGCAATCATCCCGATGTATAAGAGGTGCTGGTACTGCCCAGCATGGAAGACAGACAGGGTGAGAACAAAGTGTATTTATTCGGTGTAGTAATTATTTCAAATAGTTTTACTTTAAAACCACAAGACACAAGCAAAAGGATAAAACACCGCATATTCTTATTAATTCATCTAGTCAAGCATAAATACCCGTGACATCCAATACTGAAATCACTAATTCTTTTTTATTAAAACCCAAAAAAGATTTTCTTATTAAACTCAAATCAAAGACTTTGGATATACTGGTTAACTATACCCCCCACAAATAAAAATAATGTTATTTGAATTTTAATTAATATAATTTTTTTGGATTTGAAATAATACTAAGGTGACTAACTCCTCCTACTATACTCCTTTTAGAGTTACTCAACTCCAAATGAATCCTTTAGGAGATACCAGGTGGATAAAATCACTGACCACTTTGTAGCCAACGAGAAGAAGAGTTATTTTTTGGTTGGCCATAATTATTAATTTAAAAAAGAACAGATTTGACATTATCCAGTTTCAATACCACTGTATCTCAATTGGGGTGGACGTACACTAACTAATTCATTATTATTAAAATATCTAACACCAAACAAATATTACCAATAATATTTAAAAAATACTAAGTACCGGTTGTGTGATCAGTGGTTCGATTGTTGGTAAAAAATATTTACTTCTCGTAAGTACATCCAGTAGTAAACTAATTTTACTCTCTGATATCCGATGGTAAAACTGTTTTAAAAGTCATTTGTCATGTTGATACTTTGAACGTTGCAATATATGACAATGAATCATTTAAAATCCTACTAATTTAATGATGAGAATTTGTGCGATGATCTCGCTGTTTAATTGGTGTAACCAAATATTTTTCACCAGTAAAGTGACAGATTTCGAACGCAGGGATGAATAAAGCCATAGATAAAGCATAAAATTGTATATTGTCGTGTGACAAAATCCAGCGGTGTGAACACCGCTTTACATTTGCAAATTTGGAGTGCACACAGAAGCCGTGCGAACATTGCTCTACAATCCTTTGGACCAATCATAGTGCGAAGACAGGTCCTTTGTATTTTGGCCAACAAGACATTTTTTGGACACACTGATCGGAAGATTTTCTGAGCCCTGATTCATCCGTATCATGGACGGATCACTTGGCAGCCATTTGTTTGGAGATTCCCAGCTGGTAACAGTGTGAACCAATCGAAACCTTCCAACTTGGTCTCATACAAGATGGGTGTGCCTTGGATGTCGATCGAAGGCGAGATGAAATTTTAGCCCGGTTGCATGTCGGCTTGAGGACGCCTGCCACGACAACCCATTTGGATGAGTAAAGTGTTTGTGAAATCAAAAACCCTGTAAAGTGTCTCCCTGTCATTCTGAGAAATGGCGAACATTGTTTGGAAGTGCTTTTGATTATATCTGAAGATTGGAATTCTTTTCATGACTGAGCTTAGCTGGTGGCAATGCTTTCTGGCAATTTATCCGCCGGAGCTGAAAAACACAATAATAAGTATTTGATAGTTATTTGCATTGCCACACTATTAGGCGGAATTGACTTTGACAGTAGTAAATGTGACATATGAACAACCCGCAAACGTTTTTATCACAGGCGATGGTAAAAAGTTACTAGAGTAAAAATTATCATTACTAGAGTATAAATTGATCCTACAACCGGCCCTATGTCTCAAAAACTGACTTTATGGATTTGATCGATTTAATAAACAAAACATATATTTTCTTTTTATAGCGTTCCCGCTTGCACATTGTGTCCATCCTTCAGGCGGGCCTGCTGTTCCGCGAGGACTCGCTGGCTGTAGAGAGCGCACTACTGCTGGAGGATGCCGGGGCCAACCGAGTGCCACCCTTCCGGCTGCTGGGGCGTTATGGACGTGGAGAGGCGCTAGCTGCCACAGTGGGGGTAGGCGCCTGCCTTGCGCTGCTTCCGCTCCGCTTACCGCTGTTAGTTTGGAATTTGTAAATGAACAATAAATGATATAAATGGAACAACAACTCATTTACATCAAATAGACTTATACTTTTAACTAAGTTACTATCACGCCGTTTCACTAGGTAGGCAGAGAGGATAGAGTGCCACACTTCTGTCCTGATACAATTCTTCAAATTCAAATTTTCTCATACAAGTTTGTTGATTATTGAAGATTTTATCTAACAGGGCCGTTCTCTAGTATCTGGCCATGCCAAGTTATCCTCGGACGCTCTTATTTCTGGTGCCATCAACGCTTGTGTCATATATCTTTCTTACTATTCTCTCCCCATACACCGTTGCATATGATCAAACCACCTAAGCGGTCCTTTTTTAATCTTATTCACTATGCTAAGATCAGCTTTACATTCTCTCTTTATTTCGTCATTCTTTATTCTATCATAAGTAAAGCCGTATCTGCCGCCTATACACCTAAGCGATCTCATTTCAACTGCATTCAGTCTACTTTCGTTCTTCATCTGCCAGCTCCAGGCCTTACTTCTATACGTATTAGTGTTGGTACCAGGACTTCATTGTATACCTCTAGTTTTGCCTCAGTTGGCAAGTTCTCATTAGATATTATTCCATTCAAAGCGCCATTTACTTTGTTCCATTTAATTGTGTTGTACACTAATTTAATGTCAGAACCACCATAGTGTTAAAAATTAATTTTAATTTACTTTTCCAGTGGTTCCCGCGGCAACCTCTTAAGGCTTGTCTGCGTGACGGCAGTGGCAGCTCTCCCACTGCTTGTACGCCTGCTTCGTCCATCTGCCCTGCCTGGCCTGCTGGACGCATTGGCCCGCTACACACGGGCGGTCCGGCGATCTATGGCTGCTTATCCTGGAACAGAACAGTGTAAATTGGTGGCGCGGCAGCAGAGCACGCTGTGTCGCCTACTGCTGGACGGATGCAGCGCGCTGCTTCAAGCTTTCCCCTGGCTAGAGTCACCCGGTCCATGGGAGGAGGGCCCTGAGGTGCGGGAGGCACTGATGAGCCAAGACCTGACGGTAATTACTTAGTGTTCTTACTGTGCATAGATATTATACACTCTTCAAACTACCAAAACTACATTAACAATCAAATCCTACTAAGTTTTACGTGGTACATTTTACATCTATCTTTTCATTAGAGACTCGTAAACCTTGTATCTAAATCATCTAATCATCTGTTTCTCCATCTAATCTAATAATATAATTGCACTTCATTGCATCCTCCATTGTTAGTGTATTTTCATTAGAAATGTGGTAGTACCGATTATTAAAAAATAATAATGAATATTAATATTCATTTGTAATTCTTTTTGCATTGTGCGATTATTTCTTTCAAGAATTTTCATGATGTTATTAATTTTAAACAAGTTATTTGAGTTAATCCCATCTGACCATTGTTATTCAGCAGATGGTGACCCAGCAATGACGGGGAAAGTGTAATATTTAAAAAAATTGAAAGTTTCCATAGCTTATATGGTTAGCCATAAAAATTTGCATTAAGGAGAAATTAGTCCTCAGATATTTACGACTAACAAAAAAAATCTGAAATAAACGATTTTGTCGGTTTGTTCAAACATTTGTAATTATTTTTTTCCTTGTAAAATATGATATAAAAAAATGAATTCATGTCATCTTTCGAAACAAAATTTGGATGGGATAAAATTATTTAAAAAACTTTATCAGGGGACTTTAGCCTTTTGGGTTGATTTTGGCCAAATATGTACATTATTGTTTTCTGATGTGTTTCTTTATTAATTGTTCTTTTTTTTGTATGTTTTTTAAAATGTTTGTGTTTTGTTATTTTTTAAAAATACATATAGACCCCTCCTACGTAAACTATTGTAACTAACAATCCGGCCATCGTTAGATGTTCTAGTATTTTGCATTCTAGGATTGATATATTTTTAAATGGCAGTATTTTTTTACATACTGTGCTCGATATAACATAATACAATACTGTACTAATAAAAGATATACTGCCACTTAAAATATATGTAAAATATTTGGAAAATCCTAGAACAACTAAAAATGACGCATTTGTTACTTTACTATATGATACTTTACGTAGGAGGAGTCGATATGTGTTTTTGTATTCAATATATATATATATATATATATATGTAAACTTAATTTCATTTTAAACTACCAACACATTATGAATCAATATGTATTTCATCAAACAGTTTTAACTAAACTAACTAACTAACTTACCATCACACCATTTCTCACGGGAGTAGACAGAGGATAGAGCGCCACATTCTTCTGTCCTGACACATAATTCATGCCAAATCCACATTTATACATCTTCTCTTACAAGCTTGCCGATTGTTGAGGCTTCTAACAGAACCATCCTCCAGTATCTGGTTAACCTAGTCGTGCCATCAACACTTGCGTCATATATCTTTTTTACCATTCTCTCCTATTCATCCATTCCATATGACCAAACTACCTAAGTGATCCTTTCTTAATCTTACTCATTATACTAACATCAGATTTAAATTCTTTCCTTATTTCTTTATTCTTTACTCTGTCATAAATAAATTTTCCATACATTCGCCCAAGTGAGTAAAGTAAAGTTTCCATAATTCGCTCATTTCCACTGCATTCAGTCTACTTTTGTTCCTCTTCTACCAGCTTCAGGCCTCACTTCCATACATCAGTGTCAGTACCAAGACAGTACCTTGCCTATAGTTCCATTCAAAGCTGCGTTCACTTTATTCCCTGCAGTCACCCTCCTTTCAATATCATTCTCAGCCTTTCCGCTTCTATCAAACATACTTCTCAAATACACAAACTCATCTACTTGTTCCAAACATTTATTACCTACAAGTATTTTGCGCGGTGTCTTGCTTTCCTTCTTCTCGAATACCATCACTTTCGACTTGTTGATGTTCGTAATGTCACTTTTCTTGCATACATTGTACATTTTACTCATTTGACTGTAGTTCTTATTCATTATTCGCCACTAGTACTGCATCACTGGCGTACAATAAACAGCATATGATCAAATTGCCCATTTTTGCTCCTACATTCCAGTTCTTTCACACAATTATCGATATACAAGTTGAACAGCCATGGAGACATTACACAACCCTGTCTGACACCCTTTGTAATGTCAAACCATGGTGTGAATGTTCCATTGATTCTTACACATGCAGTACTTCCTTCATATAGAGATGCAATTGCGTGTATAAGTTTGCTATTCACCCTGTAATCAGAAAATACATTCCATAACCTTTCTCTTATAACTCTTATCGTATTCCTTTTGTAGTTTTTATTTGTTTTATTAGATTAGTATTAATGTAGGTTTTTTGTACACAGATAATAATATATCCTTAATAGCTACCGTACATCATGCGTATGAATATTTATTCAAATATTTTTTCTTTTTATAATTATTATTGACTCTCGAGTCCCGGAAATTGAAAAAGTTGAGAATACAGAATCCCTAATTAGCAGTTGAATTTTGGAAAACTGATATTTTATTTCTTTACTATTTCCATTCCAGAAAATCCATCATCTCTTCCTCATTCTGCAGTCTACGATGCTGCGCCGTGTGGCGTTAGCACATGTGCCACCCGTGTGTCCACCACGAGATTACCCGCGCCGCTTACGCTGGTTGCATGCTGCCTTCCTGCCCGCGCTGCTGTCGCCCGTGACCGCTAGTGCCGACTGTCTCCCGGCTCGGCTAGCCCAATCCGTCCCCGGTGGCTCGCACATACGAACTGCTCTGCCAGACGGACTCACATACACTTGGAGATATTCACGAGAACAAGATGATGTAGCTCGAGTCGGAGCGATTATTCGTTTGGCGCTCAAGCGATGCAATGAAATTGATTTTTTCCTAGAAGCTTCTAGAAATAATCCTACAAAATTAAAAGAGATGAATTTGGAATGTGAGCTCTTAAAACTGAAAGATGAAATTTTTAAATGCAGTTTAGCTGTTGACACAATGCTTGATGGATTTAAAGAAATCAAATCGCATGCCGATAAAAATCAGATTAGTGTAGAACGTATAAAGATACCTGCGGCAAAAGAAAATATTAAAACGGTTTCTGAAGATACAGAAATGAAAATAGAAGATCAAGTTTTTTACTTTGAGAAGAAAGATGATTCTGTCGATATTGTCATAGGAGATATTGTAGCGGGTCCTGGAGTGAAAGAGATAGATACGGTCAAGGCTGTACTGGGCGAGTTGAGACAGCGGCTTGTAGAGAGGGAAGAGACCATGAGAGTGAGGGAGACCGCCGCACTCGAGAAAACTATGCCCGAATTAAAAGGTAATTTGCCAGAGTTTCCTAGGCAGATGCAAAAGAGAGACGAAAAATGTGAAGTCAGCGAGAAAGAAAAAGATGCGGACTTTAAGTGTAGTCCAGTACATGGAGGAGACGGGGACAAAGGAGATTTGAAGGAACCTGAAATTGTGATTAAGAAAAATAATGTTGAATTGATGCTGAATAGACCAAAAGATTTACTTAAAAGTGTAACAGAGACAGCAGGATTTGATTTGGAAACTGGAGAAATTGCAGCTCATGCTACTTCGTCAAATTCAAACCCAGATAAAAGTAGTGTTCTGTGTTTAAATAAAAAACATGTAGAAGATATTATTGAGTCAGGCGGGGGAGAGTTATTTAAATCCGTTAAAGCTGCAAATTTAAAATTTAATGATGATATTGCAAAAATTGATATAGAAAAACCAAAACGTATCGGTTTTTTAAATGATCAATTCTATGAACACGGCACAACAGGATCAGAGAGTGATGACGATAGTGATGATATAAATCTCTTGACCGACGTGAGGAAGAACCGAGTCACTAGGAAGAAGAACCATCCTCCTTCGAGAGTGGCAAGCTTGAGAAACAAGAGATCCTCAAATGACACTAGTAGCAGTTCGAGTGACACATTCAGCAAGCCAAATGATACTGCCGGTAATGCTAATGATGCGGGTCACCGTCCAAACTCAATCCAGAATCGCTATAAAGGTCGGTATCACGTGGACAACGCAGACGACTGTGTGGACGAGAGTCTCCAGCCAGCGCGATATAGTCTGGGCGCAGGACTCGCTATGGCTTCCCTCATGAGGGGTGGCACTGGCAGTGTACTCGGGGGTGAGGATACCTTTGCGGGGGAAGGAGAGCAATCAAGTGATTCAGGAAACGAAGACAACTAAATAAGCTGTATGTTCACTTTATGAATTAAATACGGATACAACTTGCTCTGATTGTAGATGTACATATATTTATATATATATGATTAATTTGTACTATATAACTTAAAACTATCGCTTACATTGTACAAAAAAGTTTCCATTCTTAATTCGACAGTGTATCGCAAGAATCCTATGTTTTTACTGCATCAGAAAAAAAATTCTTGTGAGTTTTGCTCATACTGTTTGGTACCTTTGTATATAAATGTTTCCTAACTGAAAATAACGCCACATTTTAGGACTGATTTTAATTATGATAAAACAATGGACATACTTGTTGGTCCTGGGGTTAAGACACTCGTCTAATGATCCACTGATCGGGGGCTCAAGACCAGCAAGTTAGTCCTATTTTCGTAGCACAAGCGTTTAGCTTAATTTGAAAATATTAAGAATATTGATTTGACACGTATTCTGTGTATGTATCTCTATTTAAAAAAGAAACACTGATTGGATAGTTAGAAGTTGTAATGATACATTATAACATTTTTATCAAAATTGAGTTAAGATCATTTTTTGGACCTACCTGGATTCATCTAATTTGTTTTAAATATCGTACTATGTTCTAAAATTATGACTTTATAATAAAATGTCTTTTCATTATACAAATTACTAAAAAATATATATTAATTGTTATGTTTCGAATGCTGATCAGGTCATGTCTGTATCTCAGTTGTGGTTTTTTTTTCTGTTAGCACTGCTATATCAATGCAAGATACTGACAACTAGTCAAAAAGCATCCAACGCATTTTTATATATTAACACAGGAGACACTCCTACATGGCATCGATTGTACTTATGTAGATTTAATAATAAAGTTAACATCCCATTTACAAAACTACATAATTTATCTAATGGTCTGCGTCTGTGGAATAAAAAAAGACAATTAAATAAATCTCTAAAAGATGCAACTTAGAAAAAAACAAAAACTCTAACCTGATTTGATATTGAATATTAGCATGTTCACGCACCTAGAACATCAATCGTCTGACATTTGACATACAACAAGCATGAAGTGAGGTGCGAATTTCGAATCTCTGAGATACAATGTGTACATGGGGATTACAAAGGCCAAAAGTTGTCCCCGAAGATTTTCATAGGAGCAAAATCTGAGTTGAAAATCTCATCCGTAGACTCTGGCCATAGATGTTTCTTTGTCTCAAAATAACCTTCCAACGTGTTGTATTATTTATTAAGTTTTGTGAACAAATAAAGTATTTTATGCAATAATAATATTTTATTTTATGTTATCTTCTAAACTAATCTTTGTTATTAAGACAAATTATAGATATCTCATAGAGACGAAGCTATTTATATTATACAATATGGGAAAATATGGAAGTATAGGTAATTACAGGGCTTACGACCTGTCTTCGGCTGGCTTAAGTGATCACTTTACACAATGTAACGTTCACCATTGCACCCATAATTAACCTCTATGTCTATCAAATTTTGGAAGTTGTTTATATGTTACCATGTAGAAACACTTTGAGTATTTAACTACAACAGTGATGTGGAGGTTGATTATGGGTGAAATGATGAACATTACATTGTGTAAAGTGATATAATATAAATAGCCTTGTCTCTATGAGATATCTATAATTTGTCTTAATAACAATGCTTTTGGAGGTAAAAATTTAATAATTATGCGTGTGTTCTCGGACATACTCAAATATTGGTAATCTTTGTATCCGTGCCTGAAAAAGTATTATTTGAGAGATCTAACAATACAAGATGAATGTTTATTGATATTTCATAGCCACAATTAACTGTATATGTATGCACATTTTTTCCTTTTTGTAATATTTTATTGGTAATGCCCCCCTCACTAGGATAATCCTATGTCAAAGTGGTGCTCGTCGTCAGTTCTTTTTTATTATCTCGTTATCTAATTCTTTAATCCGCTGTTGTATCTTTATATCGTTCACTGCAGTTGGTAAACATCAGATGAGTTGTCGGTTCTTCGAGTTCCTCGCGTGAAATTTTTATTTTATTTCATATTATGGATAAAATTGAGGCCAATTCACGTTTACTGTAATTGAAGAGTTTCCTTTTTATTTTAAACAGGCTATGCACATTTCATAATATGGGCAACGGAATAATTTTCAGATTATTATATTATTAAGGAAAACACATTCTTATTGTGAAGTTGTAATTATTCAGAACATAGGTCTGTAATATTTTAAATACTAAATTAATGTATTAATTATAAATATATACATATAAAATCAATTTTGTCGAAAAATATTGTTTTTGCGTCACCGGGATCCCGGTGACGCAAAAAGGTATTTGAGATTCTGTAAAAATAATGTAGATGGCTTTCAAATAATGGAACGACAGGTGTATTAATTTGAAAAATGTAACATATAGTTTCGAAAACTTGTCAAGAAAAATACTGGCGTTATAGCACAAAGGTAGTGCACTTCCCCGGATTGGAAATAGAGATCCAGGTTCGTATCCCGGTGACGTAAAAACAATATTTTTCGACAAAATTGATTTTATATGTATATATTTATAATTAATACATTAATTTAGTATTTTAGATTATTATATTTTTTAACCTTTCAAAATCGTGACTTAAAATAAATGGTTGTGATTTTCCACATGCACAAAATTCGTTAAATTGTGTATATTATTTTATTACTAATAAAAAATATAATGGACATATCATGTCTACAGAATCGTAGTGCTAAAAAAGTTTACCAGGGTATCAAAATAATTATTTAGAAAAAGTCAATAAATTTAAAAATATTTTTTTAATTAAAAAAATAAACATTATTTTAACTTATATTAACAACATATAGTAATACTGGCGCAATATAATAAGAAGATTAATGGACATAGAGAGCAATGTGAAACGAGCTGAAAGGAATAGAGCCAAAATAGGGGTCGCAATACCGGTCCCTTTTACCATAACCGGTATTTTCGATATTGAAGTTTTACGAATACCGGAAACCCAATATTTAGAGAAGCTTTCGTCGAGATAATAGGTGAACATTCAGAAGAAATCATGTTTTAATTTTCAATAAGCTTTTGACAATAACACAAATGTATAACTTCAGACTTTTGAATAATAAAATGTTTTCCTGAATAGTTGCTCGGACTGTATTCCTCGTAAAATTACTGCCGAATTACTGTGAAGTTACTGCCCCTCTGACAAACTGAGCTAACACTGCTAACATTTTCATCTTAATGCATTTCAAAATTTGATCTTCAATTGACTATACCAATTAATTATTAGTTAATAATATAAAAACATTTAGTTACCAAACCTGTATGTACACATCTCCACTAAACAAAATTAATCCCGGTTTTCATAAATCCAATCCCCGTATTTTGAAGCATCTGTTTTAGTCCAGTATTTTCAAGAGTCGGGATCCCGATTTGCGATCCTCACCTTTCATTTGAATATCTCTAATGACTTAAGATGCACCAAATGATTTTTGCTTTCGCAGGGGACAAAAGGAATATAAATAAATTTCAAAATATAAATAAACGTCAATGCCATAATAAGTTGGTTTTTGGAATGAATCTGTTTTTTATTAATTTTTAAGTAATACAACGCCTGTCTGTAAATACACAAATATCGACATAGCAGAGACGGGATTCAGTTTTCACTTTCCACCTTCCTCTTGGGGATGAGGTTAAACATTCAAAAATATCCAACAGTAATCATTCTGTAATATTTAAAAAGCAATATAAAATGCTACTACAATTTGATAAAAAACTATAAATTATATACACTTGTTCAACTGTCCCAGCAGTATTGTGTAGTTAGCAGTGTTTGTTGTGTGCCGTTATCCCAGCTTGAAATTTTAACACATATTGAAACAGAGGGAAGGCAGCGCACTGCATCATCAAACAAAAAATTTGAGCACAATACTGATTATAAAATAACCCATTGACGGGCACTAAAAGACTAGTGTCAAATAATACAAACTATAAATAAATTTTTGGTTTTGGTACAGGTCAACAATTAAAACACATTATTTAAAGCTAAATCTAACCCGTCGATGTTAAATACGATACGTCAACTTGGCGAGCAAGTTACTGGGTCGGAATAACTCAATGAGAGGTGCACCCATTGGTGTAGAAACACATAGGCAACAACTTAAAATAAATTAAAACTTGTGACTTCATTCATTTCTGTTATAAGTCTTATTATCAAATTTCTGCTAAAATGCTTTCTGGCATTGGAAAATATTATATTAACCTATACGTTATGTAGTAATAAATGTTGTTAACTAATCAATGGTAAACCTTCAGCTGTATGTGTCTCGCGACACTAAAATCACAAAAAGAGCGTCAATAAATATTTTCATTTAAAATTACAATATTTTAATTAATCAACCCTTGGTCGATGGGATTTTTACACACACACACACACACACACACTCGTGTACATAATAGTTATGTAACACATAATATATTTTGCCTTCAGCGAGACAACAAATATGTAGATTTTTAAGATCTCTGCACACTTTGGGGAATTGTGACCATTGTTAATAATCACAAAAAAAAATTTGCACGTTAAGAGTGCTTTTCGGCAATGTCCTGTTCAGCAGCTTTGCCCTCGACCGGGAAGCGCTCCCCGACGAGCGTGTCCGTCAGGTAGGCAACACCCAGTGCTCGTCCTGCATAGTGCTTGTCCAGTGGCAAGTTGGCCGGCCACACGGCTATAGAATAGCCTCTTTTCTGCCATCTAGACATCACTGCTCTGTAATACATACATAAAAATTCAATATTAATATATATTCACTTGCTACTTATGCGGGGTACTTTGGATGCGTATTTATATACACAAATGTTTTGTGTATGCAATAGTAAAAATGTACCGGATGTTAGAACCTTTCAGGTTACACAATGTAATTAGTGTATTCATCCTGAGCCAAAATTGTAATCCTGGGTTTTGATTTTGATAATTCCGGAATCAGTTCAAAAAATTCCAGAATAAAAAAAATAAAATTTATGTAAAATATTTATATGTGCCGAATAAAAATTGCCTTTTGGGAACGGACGCAACGTAAAGGCACGTAGTGCCTGCAGTTACTCGCCGAAGAGACTTAGGACCGGTTGTGTGATCAGTAGTAACTTTTTACTATAGTAAATTTTTTTGCGAAAATGGGTTGCTTGATCGTTTGTAAAAAATATTTACTTCTCAAAAATACAACCCGTAGTAAAGTCATTTTGTAAGAATGAGAATCGATAATTAAATATGGCAGACTTTTAACAGTTCTTCTAAAAGTCATCTGACACATTAATACTTTGAAAGTTGAGGGAAATGAAAATGAATCATTCAATATCCCACTATTTTAATGATGAGAGTTCATCTGATGATGATTTTGTTTCTTAATGTACATTTAATACATTGACAGATATCGAATGTCTGGGCAAAAAAATTCATAGATAATGCATAAAATAAAGCATATTTCATGATTATTTGTTGCGCCTATAGACATCTCCATCTATGCTTTGACAGTAGTAAATTTGATACATCAACAACCCGCAAAGGATTTTTACTATGGGCATTAGTAAAAAGTTACTACTGATCACGCGACCGGCCCTTAACTCACAGAGCGCTCGACAAGCACCCCAATAGTGGCTAGCGAGCCCTTTCTGGAAAAAAATGATCATAAAATATATTTTCACATATATTTTAGCTACATTATGAACTAATATTGTACTTATTCACAAAATAAGTTGCAAATTTCATAAACTAGATCTTGAATGCGACGAAATCAACTTTGTTATTTTTGTCTCTTTCAAAACTTTTCTCTCTGGCAAGATTTACGTAACACAATACCTTAAATATTTATATTGAAATTAAATGTTAGAATATGATACATATATAGAACATCTCAAAATTCAAACTGGAAAAATGAAAGTAAAAACTAAGCTACATTGTAATGAGGAATATATGTATGTATTTATAACAACACGTAAATTAAAAATACGCATGTTGTTTCTTTATTTATACTTTTAACACTAACTACGAGTTACCTAGGTGAAGTATTAAGGTGACAATATGCATTACGGAGATACAGAACAACCCTCCCCCTTCCGTGCTGGACTAGCCTGAACCCCCTAAGAGTACAGACACTTACGGGCTGACCATATCCTTGTGCATGAGAAGAATGGAACAGCCCACCCAGTACTGCACCAGGCCCGTGCTCCACAGGATGGAGTAGAGCACATCCAGCACTCTGGCGCAGTAATGCTTCATGGGACTGTGCTTAAACCTGTCAAAATAAAACCAGTGTCAGAGAAAATGATGCAGCTTAACAAATGTGGATAAAAATAATACAGTAAAACTCAGTTAATTTGTGTACACATATTTCGTATTTATACGTAATTTGCACTTTTTTCAAAAATTTTCTATTCCTGCAATAGAGGAGTAAGATCTCATTCCTTTATCATGTTATTGTTTATCATTAGTGTAAAATTCATTACCTATTAAAGTCGTAATAGGCTATTTATCAATTTACACTGTATCAAATTGTCTTACACTGTATCTAGTATATCGTTCATTCAGAGAAAACATGTAATTGGTTCAATTTTTATTACAGTTTTATTATGTTTTTTTTTTATTTGATTAAATTTTTGTTTTGTTTTCTAAATAAAATAAAATACTAGTATGTTGGGAATCACTAAAAGGAACAAGCGGTTTAGAACGCATCCAAGGTGAAAGATGTCATTGTATCATCGGGCAGGCCATATTTCAAGACTTACAAATATTCAACCGATGGATAAAGATTATTCTCGGATGGTATCCACGACACAAAAAGCAACTTACAAAGAGCCCAAAGTCTTATTGGGTAGACAAATTTGTCAAAATGGTGGGAGTGAAAAAATAAAGAACGGCCGACGACTGAAGAGAGTGGCAGAGTCGCGAGGAGGTCATCATCCAGCGGTGGATTGACAATGGCAAATTAAAAATGTGATACCTGTACCGCATTTCTCCGGTGGCACTGTACCGGACGATACTGAAGAAGTCAGGCTGGTAGGACAGGGCTGCAGTGATCCGGGGCTCTATCCGCCGCACCTGGGATTCACGGTATTCAAACATTACGAACTAATGGTAATAAGATAATAAAAATGAATATTTAATATTGTGGATGAAAACATTACGGTTGACAGGATACGAGGATCAACTGTTTGTCACCTTGTAGATGGCCAGTGGATTGAATGAGGTAACGAAGGAGGTGCGCAACAGCTCGGGACGCTGGAAGAAGAGGCGAGCCACAGATGCGCAAGTCCGGCTGTCAAGTTCCTTAATATCCACCACCATGTGCACCCCGTTGGCCTCCAAGAAGTCCGCTACTTCTTCCAGCAGGCAGAGATGCACTGGGCCAAACTTCTCCCTATAATAGCATATTACATAAAAACTCATGAAGTTAGGTCAGACTTCTGACGGTAGTTTGACATTTTAAATCGTATTCTTTGTCAGAATAGTTCCGATATCACATATCAAAAAAACCTTTTTTTGGCACCTAGATCATTTTTCTCTCTTTGTAATATTATGTATTTTATTTTGCTAATATTTAGTATTAGAGAGTTTTAATTTAACCATTCTTTTACATCCTTTAATTCAAATTCAGCAATTTGAATAAGTTTCTTACAGTTTTTGTTGCAAAATATAAGCACGGTATCATCAGCAAAAGTAGTTATTATAGATGTTATTGTAATATATTAAGAATAACATTGGCCCGAGAACGCCGCCCTGTGGTACACCATAGTTAATTGTTGATTCCTGTTAGATAATTTAGAATAATAAAACTGATTCCTGATTTTGGGTACATTATCATCAGCATACATAACTCGTACATTTTATTTGCATTCTAATCAACAATTATTATTCTAAATTACAAGTGCTACTTCACTTCATCACTTCTAGACTAATAGGAAATTTGACATTTTGATACAAAAAAGAATATTGTAAGAACAACTAGTTACTTACTCTGAGGGATGCCTTTGGGGAATGGCCACCTGGCGGAGCTTATTCCAGTCACTGGCTGCAATATCTACCCCGCCAGCGCTGGAATCGTGCCACACCACGCACTGGCCATCTTGGCAGGAGCGCACATCAAACTCCACAAACTTGCAGCCCTTCTCCACACACTAAAAATATAACCATTTTTTTTATTTATTCACAAGTTTTATTTTCAATTCAATTCTTTATTTCATCAGCGGAGTAATGTTTCATATTTTAAAACTTATTTTATTAAATTCATGAAACTAAATTTTCCAAGTACGCTTGACAATGTAAAAATGTAATAAAAAGAAGCAGGGTAATAAGCTATATAACTGTAACAGGCACAAATTACACACAAAGAGAACCAATTGCAGAGTGCTGGAGTACACACGCAGTACCCACTTGTGTAAATCTATTGAAATAATACACCCTCGAAGGCAAAGAGGCATCGATAAGACATCAAAAGAATAGGGTTACGAATTAACAGAGTTTTACTGTACATGAATTAGGTACTTTGAAAAAATTGTATAATTTTTGATAGATCAATTCAAATGACAACTCATTCCATAATATTAATATGAAAAAATCAACAATTTTATTATCGTCTACTATTCAAACCTTCCTCTCTTGCATGATTTACGTAACATATAACGTCATTAATTATTTCTCTGGAACATATACAAATTTAATTATTCACCTCGTCTTGAAATCGTATTAAATTCATGTAGAATTTCTCAAATTTCAAACTGAAAGCTCGCCTTTAACATAAAAATGTTTAATGTGTAAAATCGGTTAACACAAATAAATATTCTGGTCCCGGACAAATACATTAATTTTCTTTTAACATTAAACAAAAATGACATGATTTCACATCTCAGAAGACAAAATTTTTTACCATCCGTCATGTCCTGACTAAATTTATGGCTCAACTTTCTCTTGACAGTGGTGATATCCGATAATAAAGAGTCAATATTTGCCACATACCACTCTTACAATTTTAAATGGGTGGGCTCATCCCTTAGCATTTTAAACATTATTGTATGAACTCGATGTCACCGAACTGTGTAATGTTTATGATTTTATGACTAAACTTTGTACCAAGTACACCAACATCTGATAATTAATATTACTCAGATTACTTATCATTATAAACACTAATTGACGCATCAACACCAAACTGTTTAATATTTTCATTCTATGGATTAGACCAACTCGCTGCACACTACTCTAATAATTTAAAACAAATGGGAAAAGCCATTGGAGTACTAAACATTATCACAAAAAAAAAACGGTGGTGAAACAAAAAAATTTCTACATAGGTAATAAGGTGATAAATAACATGGTACAAAAAAAATATATTTTACATAGAAACTTATTTTTTAAATTTATCATTTCGAGTTTTTTTTTTTATCGGTTGGAAGTTAATGAGCATGTTAAGTGTTAATAAATTGTGTTGTAAAATGATCCTTGTGTAGTATAATAAAGTGTAGTTTTCAATCTTAAGGGTATACTTAATTGTTCCAGTTTGAAATTTGAGAAATTCTACACAAATTACATACTCTTTCAAGATGAGATAATAGTTAAACTTCTTATAAATGTCACCTAAATACTAATTACTAGTTATTTGTTAGATAAACCATGTGTGAGAGGAAGGTTTTAATAGAAAGAGACAACAATAAAATTGTTGATTTTCTCGCACTCGCACTCAAAAAAAACAACCACAATTTTTCATATTAATAGTGTGGATTGAAACAATATGTGTGTTATCATTTAAATTAATCAATTGAAAATTAAATAACTTATTGAAGTACTTACATCATATATATGAATGTTTTAAAATCAGTAAAAGTACTTGCATACACATTGAAACCCTGTTCCCTTTTCCCGAAGAAGTCCCATACAAATTATGTATTTTTTTATGCTTAATACGTTTATCAAATAATAAGTTTCCCGCCTACGAAATTAAATATTAATGATAGAACTCAATTTACCCGTACAAAAAAACCCTTGTAATACATTTTTCAGAAGAAGAAATTTAGTTTGACGTTTCTAAAAATTAAAGTGGTATTCTTTCAATGAAAAACCTGATTCTTAAAATAGCTTAGATTAATGGTCGTTTTATGGCAAGCTTATCCTTTCAGAGAACAAAATAATGCATTGACTTCCATGTATGACTTTAATTGTACACTATTCTGCATAAACTAAACCTTCAATATGTTTCGGGAATTCAAAATATCATATTACATTACATTATAATTATTATTAACATTATATTATAATTCTTTTCAGAGATATCATCATTGTTATTTATTAATAGAATATAGCATACAAAAAGGAAACTCACATATTTGAAGGCAGCCATGGAGTTCTCGGGGGCGTCTAGGTAAGCCCCACGGTGCGCAACGCACACTCCAGGCCCAGGCAGGTCCGCACGTCTTCCCGATGGCTGCGCCAGCCTGCAGCAAGTACAAACATTCCATTCACCCATTCCATCACTTGGACATCTCATGTTATGAGTGCAATGATGCACGCAATGAAAAATATTTTCACAGTAACTGAATGTAGATGTTATGCATCTGACGTTGTGTCCATCACCTCACACTGCTAGTAAACTAATTAGCGTACATGCCAGCCTTTCCATTAGTCTTCAAATAGCTATCTAATAGTGACATACTTGTGGTCTAGTGGTTACGATACTCGCCTGATGATCTAGTGGTCGGGTTAAAGTTAGTCCTATTTTCATAGCACAAGAGTTGAGCTTAGTTTGAAAATGATAAGAATATTGATGTGACACGTGTTCCGTGTGTGCATCTCTATTTAAAAACTGGCTAAACCACTCATTCTCCTGTAGTATTAAACTTTATAGACACTTCCTGTGTGCGATGGACAAATAAATGGAATCAATAACCAATTTTTCATATTGATCAATACAAATATCAGATATCTCATAAAAACAAAGCTATTTTTTATTATATTTTCCATTAAATATAATAAAAAATAGCTCTGTCTCAATGAGATATCTGATATTTGTTTAATAACAGTGCCTTTGTAGATAATAATCCAGTAATTGTGTGTTCTAGGACATATTCAAACATTGCTAATGCAGGTAACCCCCGTTCATCGCGACCCCGGCGAGTGGGGATTCGTTATATCGCAATCTTTTTGTAAAAATTTTTTTTTTTATCTCGGCACTTGTCGGACTTTAACATATGCCAGGAATTGTCATAATGAATGGTTGCACGTGCGTGCTATCTTTCTTTCTCGCTTACTCACATCATACATATGTGCATATACGTAAAGTTACGAGCGTGAGTAAGACAAAAGAACGCCGATGCCTGGTAAGGTTGAGCTAGTGCATCATTTGAGTCTATTCTTCAGTATAATCTTAGCTGCAGTGTCAAACGCACACTAATTAAATTGACAACAAACTTATATATTTTACATACCTTCGTAATTCTTAAAATGTGAAAAATCGGTCGGCAGCAGGAAATGGACTGCCATACTACATCCCAAGAAAATGACGTCTCGGGACCTATTCCCGCGTGAAAGTAAAGTGTCAAAATCATTGAAAATGCCCTTTCTCTTCACAATCAATGCCTGGAGTTATTAGAAGATTAAGAGCGAGTGAGTGCTGTGAAGCTCAGTTGTAACGGATTATTTGAGAGTTATCGGAAAATTTTGCATAGTAAATGCAGAGAGGCCAAACAAGATTTGTAATGCGGAACAAAATTAATGAATTATGTTATATATGATTTATTTTTTTGCTATTAATAATTTTCATTTTATTAATGAAGTGTTCTTTTGAATTTTGATTTTTTTTAAATCTCCTGTTAATCACAAAATTTTGCTTATCGCGATCATGTCCAGAACGTATCCTGTACCCTTTTAGACTACTGTAGAGATTATGTAGAAAGCAGTCGAATTTAAAAATCCTTGTATTTATTTAATCAATTTTTCACTGCCCATGAACCACAGATGGCCTAGTGTTCCCAGGCCCAAGATTTTTATATTCAACCATTTTAGAAAATAAACCGATGGTTCATAATCAGTAAAAGATTAAGTGCATCTTGTGTACCGAGAAAGTGATTGTACCACTCGATTAATTTATTTTGTACCTGCCAAAGATGTTAGTTTCTTATTCTAAAATCAGCTGGCAGGCTTTTAAAAAATTTGGGGTTTTCATTAGTACCAACAGTTATCGGGGGTTAAAAATCTTATGGCAGAGAATGAGTGAAGGTAAGACCTACTCAGCCTTTAGGTTTATTAAATGTCAGCATTCGATCCACCTTTTTTAAAAATGGTAAATTAATACAGATTTTAAGCCGATAAACCCGCGTCGGCTTTCAGGCTAAGACGTGAGAAACTATATCATACGTCGACATACAAAGGCGAAATAATAACAATGCATATTTAAATACCTCGAGAAGTACAGACCGCCGCCTATAAGCATAGTCAGATCCGTCAACAGTGGAGGAACGGCCCGGGCGATTTTCAACGTCATGATTCCCAAATCTAATAGAAATAAAACAGTTCCATAAATGAAAGAAAACAATTCCGAAAACATTTTGCCTTCCACTTAGTAGAAGGAACTGTATTTAAAGGTTATGTTCGCTTTACGGACATCGCCTAAATTCAAACTGATTACGCCAGTTTTGTTTATAGTTGAGACATTTGAAGGAATTTATCTCAGGAAATTCGATGAATACATTTCATGGATAAAAATTGTTAAGTTTTCCAAAGACAACGACAATAAAGACATCTAAGTCATACTCGAGAATACAGATAAATTTGAAAAAAAAATGTCTTAAGACAGCGGCACGTTCAGGCACAACGCTCGGTGTTCATTAGCCTTCGACGACTTTTACCCGACGGCTACAATGATACAGTGTATCAAGAAATCAAATAAATACAAATTCTATAATTCAGTCACCGGTTAAATGATAATGCGATCACGAATGCATATTGCATGCGTTAGAGCGATTTTGTGACAAGCGTGCGTAATCACAGCCCACCAAAAGTACATTTGATTTTTGTCATATTTAATATTTTAAACTATAAAACGCTGAATCACTTGATTAAGCAAATAAAATAAAGTAAATACGTTGTAAATCATGATAAATATTTGAAAAATATCGGTTACAGAATATGTTTAACGGCAACCTTTTATTAATGAAATTATGCACTTAATAAAAGATATCGACATTAGTCCAATCAGTGGAAAAAATATAATAACAAACAAACATTTCTGGGCTAACAGGAAAATAATAAATTGAGATATATAAATAGATAATTAAGTATCAAAATAATAATGAAATGTGGGGAGGATATAAAAAAAACATAACTTGCTGGTTTGGCATAGGTACCTATATGAACTAAGTGTATTCCAGTCTTATTCAAATTACAAACGGCGTAGACTGCAAAACATAGTCATGACTGAACACTACTAATTAAATTTCACTTTATTAAAAGAAAACAAACCATGACCTGCCTAAAATTCACAATTGATTTAAAAATATATAAATTAGAGAAGCTACACAGAAGCAACATGCAAGAAACCACAATCTTTTCTCTTTTCTAATATATCTCTTCCATAAAAAAAACCTTTTCACAACACTTAAATTAATACACTCATATTTAGCAGAATATACGAGAAATATCATATGAATTAAATCATAGTACTACAGTACAAAAGTCACGAAAAAAAAATTGAATACTTGTGATACTTGTAAAGAAAAATGAGAATTCAAAAATAGAGAATACGCTTTTTTAAGTAGGTACTGTCAACCAAATAAGTTTTCAAGTACAGTCAGTAGATACGGAATAATTTTGTTCGCACCGCTTCCAGGTGGGAAATAGCCAATTGCATCGATTTCGATGGCAGTTAAATAACTAATTACATATCATACCATTACACAGTTTTTCCGCAGGGGTAGACAAAGGTAATTGAGTTCCACACTTTTCTATACAACTCATACCTCATCCACATTTATACATATTTTCATGCGTGCCTGAGTAATTTAATTTCCACTGCATTCAGTGTCTACTTTAGTCTCTCTTGCCAACTGCAGAATACATATTTTTTGTACCCGCATATCAGAATTATAATACGTCCACGCCAAATTGTCAATGATTTAAGATTTATAAATATCGTGGAATGAAAACATACCTGGTTCGCGAAAACTTATGCATCTGTCGCTCTCAGTTTGTCCAGTTAATAGAAAATAGTGTCCATGTCGGTCGCGTAGTTTTTAAAGTTATTTTACGATTCTTTTTCTTACACAAACTGTGGTTTATGTTCTTTATATGTGTATCCATTTAAGTTTCAAAATAGTTTCTTGAAATATGGTATTAATTTCTGTAAATTTTAATATTTTTTGTTCACTTATCTAATTAATTTTACAATACACGGAAAATGATTGACCATAGGGCTGTTAGTATCCTGCAACATGTAGGAACACCAACGAGCATAAATGTGTCATTGTATTTTAGAAAAAATATTCATCATGTCAGAAGGAAAAAATAAAATGGTTCAAAAATTCACTTTAATGTGAAAACAGTCAGGTTATGAAGATAACATTTTAGTATACAATAAATGAAAATTATTGATAAATTATAGATATATTTAAAAAAAAACACTAAGTAGATAGGGGGGAAAGAGGGTAAAAATGGGGCAGCGAGGCAAGACCGGGTAACGCATGCATACAAGAAACTATAAGTATTAGCTGAGTAGTCAATAGAAGGCTACTTTGGATCGATGATCACTGCAGTAACGATCGTGAGTGGAAGTGGGCGCGTGTTTTGTTTATGATTTAAAAACCATTGACGCACCGAGTCGATCTAATTTTATGCTGATAAAAACATTCGTATTAAAATGTATTTGTTAAAGAAAAATCTACTGTGTTTTTATATGCTAATTCCTTTATTGTTCCGTCTGATATGTTATATTAAAAATAATACTATTATATATATATTTTTTTGGTAGCATAAATAGTACGTATGAAAAAATAAAGGTAATTACTTTACTTGACGTGGTCTGTTCTACCTGTACAGTCTTGCCCCCCCCCCCCCTACACAATTTTAAGATTTAGATATTTTTTTCGTTTTATTCGTTCACGAAAATACTTTATAATTATAAATAATTAATTTATAAATGCAATAAATAATTGAAATACCAAAAACATGTAAGCCATTAAATATATTATTTATGCTATATAATCAAGACAGTCCACCTAGCCAGCATGACATCTTCATCTCGCTTGAAAGGTCGAGCAGCATCCTGAAGCAACCTGCCAGTCTTTAGCTTAACCTTCTTGTATGATGAAGGGATGCTAGATGTACTTGAAGACCACCGGGGTCTGTCTAGAGAGGCGCTGCACCTCCCTCAGAACTGCTCTCACTTCTCTCAGTAAGGTGGTCTCCAGGAGACGCAGCTGCTTTCTCACTTCCTCTGGAACAAATAATTTCCCATTATAGATGATCTTCGCCTGTTCTGGAGAACCTCACTTGTATACATAACTAAACAAATTGAAATAAGAGTGCTTAGATAGTTTTTCGTTAAATAACCTAAAAACCACCAGTTATATATTCAATTAATTTACAAAGGAAAAGAAGAGCAAATGTTATAATATAGCAGTTTAAGACAGTTAGTGCACGTTTTTATGAATTGGAGAAGACTCCTGAAGAAAAGACAAAAAAAACTGAAAAAACAAAGAGACTGAGCCGTGCACCCGTGTTGAAATTTTGATCTGGATCACTACCCGAAGGTTGTAGGTATACAGCGTTCGATTTGACAGCGAAATTCAACACGCGCTAAAATCATAATTCTCTACAACTATTTATTCTGACAATAAGATAAAAAGAAGGCCTTAAATTACAGTGTGACTCAATCCATTTTGTGTCTCGTCCACTGACCTTATTTTGGGGTTGTTTTTTGATGAATGGATCCCTGAGTGTCTGCCTTGAACTACTGCGCCTTAATTTTCCATCTGTATGTAAAATTACATTCTATGGATTTATGTTATATGATTTTTATGAATAAAGACAGCAAGACACGCTGAAGGGTCTAAATTTTAAATTATTTAGTATAATTGCTAATAATTACATTGAATTTCTTCTCTTTTTTCGTTTTACGTATACTTAAAAATGTCATTGAATTAAAGTCGCGTATTTTTATTAGCTTTGATGAGTGGGATCTTCTAAACCGGTTCCGGAAAAGGCCCCCCCCCCCCCCCCCTCCAGCTGTTCTTTTAAAAGGCCTTAAGTTACAAATATTAATGACTGCTGCAGAAGAGATTTAAATTCACCAAAGGACGAACGGATCGCATTAATGGACTGATATTATATCGCGTCAATGGACTAATATTTTACATATAAATACGGGGCACAAAAGTTGAAATAATATTAGTAAGTCGCGTGCTACAATACTCACTAGCCTGACACACCCCGGTCTGGTGCCTCGTGATAGTGGCATTAGCTGCCAACTGTCCTTGCTCTGTGCTCAGACTGCACAAGGCGTGTTGTACTTCATACGGCGGCTCCGACGTTTCTGAGGGTTGAACTTTTTCTTCTGTGACGTATTCTGAAAGATCCCATCTTATAAAAATAAATTAACATATGCTATCTGTGATGTCGGCGCTCCGCTTTTACTTGTAAAAATATTATCAAAAACCGTCTAGTTCAGACATTTTCAAATCTTATTAACGGCAACTATTTGAATATCTGTCATATTTCAGTAAACAATTACAGGTTACGTAATATTTATCGCTATTGGATTATTTCAAAGCAGACTTATAATAATAATCGCTGCTAGGGCGGTGCGGTAACCTGTCACCACATGTGTCGCAGAAATGGTAAATTATGTTATTATTTAAATCATTTATTTTTTGCTTTAAATGTCTGTGTTAGACCACCGCCTTTTTTATGATAAAATATATTTTCAAATCTGAAAAATAGGTTTTATCGGCGAAACCGATTGCTTTCTGTTAGTTTATTATTATTTTACTAAGAATAACACATTCTTATTGTGAGGTTTGTAATTATTCAGAATGTAGGTCTGTGATATTTTTACTACTAATTAAATGAATTAATTAGAAAGATATACAATTTCATCGAAAAATATTGTTGTTACTACCGAGATTCGAACCTGGATCTCTTCCTATCCTATCCTATCCTGTCCTGCATTAACCATCTCCTGTCGGATTACTCAAAGGTATTTGAGATTCTATAAAAATACAGAAGATGGGTTTCAAATAATGGAACGATAGATGTATAGGTTCGAAAATTTGTCGTCGATGCATTGTGTTGGTACAGCATAATCGGTTAATGCACGTTCCCCGGATAGGAAGAGATCCAGGTTCGAATTTCGGTAGCAACAGCAATATTTTTCGATGAAATTTATTTTATACGTATATCTTTCTAATTAATTCATTTTATTTGTATTATTTTGCTTCACAATTGCTTTCTGCTAATTTATTATTATCATCATCATCAGCTGATCATTCTAACCTCTGACTCCATCTTGTGCGGCCGGCTGCTCGTAGTCCTCGGATTTGAGTGCATCACCAGCGGCTGCCTCGTTGTGAAAATCTACAAAAATTCCCGACTTCTTATTAAAATTAATCTTTAACATCCAGATACACGTGCAGTGTATGACAGAAAAGCTAAAGAAGCGTGTTCTCTCCTGTTATAGGCTTTGACCACCTCAAGAAGACTCCTGCATTCTTCTCAACACTGTGCCTTGTGAAAAAAATATGCATATATATTAATGTAATTTTTTCTTCTTCTTTTAAATAGACAATCCACCCTTCAAGAGTGATTTGTGCCATTAATCAAGTTAAAAAATTTGTTTTATGGAAAAAAGTACAATAATATTATAGAATAGGAAATACTATGTTACAAGTCAATACCATTGTCGTTCAAAAAACTTGCTATTATATAGATTAAACGTGGCGAGTTAAGGGAAAGAAGATGACACAAGTTAACCGGGAGCTGAAAATCACCATTGACGAGACCACTGTAAAAAAAACCTGTGATTTGCAATGGATAGGCAAAAAGTCATGACACATGTGTTTCCTCCTCGGCACCACACTCACACATTGGGGAATCTGTTAACAAATAAGAGGCCACCTGGCAATGCCCAATTCTTATTCTAGAGATATTTGATACTGTTCTTCTGGAGACTTTCCTTTTTGAGAACCAGGGGATGCAGGGAATAGATCCTTGAATTAGTTAAAGACGATTACCTTATGATTATTTGGATCCGTCCATTGTGCAGTTCAGATAGAATTCGTACGTCTTTTTACCATATTAAGTCTGTCATACATCGGGATATGTAATTGATGAGGGAAAACTCCGGAAAAAGTGGCCTCCTTGGCCAGTTTATCAGCATATTCATTAAATATGTAACTTAATTAGTTAGAATAATTATTATGGGATTTTTATAGAAGAGAAAACCTTTAAATATCTATAAAAATAATTATAAAAAAAATGCAAAACTCCTCATTGAAACATTCTAAAACTTAATTCAGTCTTCATCATTCTACTATTACTATTATCACTACTAACTTTTAGTTCTTCTTTTATTTACACATTAACTTCAAAATTTATATACAGGATGTAACAGACCTAGTCCACAATGCTTTATGGGTGGATTCCTTACTAAATTAGGAGTCGAAAATGTTCAAAGGATATGTGCCTTATCTTAACCATGTCAGAGAAATAAGCATTTCAAAAAAAAATGTAATTATTCGATTATTTGAAATATTGTATTAATTTCGAATACAAAAAAAAATTAAAGGTCATCGAATTTCTAGCGGCTACACTAATTTTTGCTAGATGACTTAGGCCCTGAAGCCTAGATTAATAATAGAATAATTTCGCAAATATTTATTTCGAAGTACATAGACTTCAATCTTAACAGGATTTTGTAAAAATTTTAATCGATAATATTTTCCGTAATAGTGTAGAATTTGCACATATTCCTTGAACATTTTTGACTCGTAATTTAGTCAGGAATCCACCCATAAAATATTGTGGACTGGGTTTATTACAGCCTGTATATTCCTGAATTTATAAATTTACAAATGCAGGGGCGGATTTATGGATCCGCTAGACATTTTGGGAGACCCTTGTCTCTAGACAATGATAACTACAACACAGCGTGAACAAAACAAATATATAAACTATTAAGTTAAGCTATCAATAATAACAGACCTGGAGTAAGACGTCCAAGTTTTTTTAAGTATATTTTTATTTCTTTCCACTTTTTCTCTTGCTAGAGGTTTTATTTCTCAATGATTCGGGGGCCCTCTGAAAATGCGGGGACCCACGCAATTGCGATTCTATAAATACGCCACAGTTCAAATGGTAAATAATCAAAATTTATAGTGCATTAAAATATCAAATATACGTTTTTTACATGTCTACGATGATCTCTGAGAGTCGCTAAAGGTAGCTGTGTATGATTTATAAATCGCTCCGCTCCGAACTCTGCACCGTCCTTTAGGTATCTCGTCTCTAGTCGAATCTCTGAGAAAAATCTCATCAGTAAACACAGCCCATTAGAGAAGCTCAACATTAATTTATTGTGCAAGTCTTCAGATCCGCTGGTGCGTGATCTTGGCTCTGGACGAGATGATGTTTTAAAAATAGAATAGCCAATATTTCGACATTTCTGTTGGCATCGGTGACCTAATACTGCGACCTAACGAAAAAAATAACTTGTAAATCATCACGTCAGATTACTTGGAAGTTGAGTTGATTTGTGTTACCTTTCGACACATCACACTGCTTACCTAATTAGATACTTAAAAAATATTACGTGTTTACAAACCTTTAGTGTAATATATGGGCGAACATTTGATGTGCGCGAGCGCCGTGCACGCGAACAGCACGCACGCGACCAGCAGGTGCATTCTCGCCAACGCGCTGTAGAATTATGCGCGGATGACAGTTGACAGTGGCAGTAGCTTTCTTTGTTGCCAAAAATTAAATTGGATTTAATCGTTATCACTACATACAATAATGGTAGACGAAGCGTATTCTATTGAAAGCAGCAAAATCAAGTGCTTGTGGTGTTTCTTTGAGTGTCTGCATTTAAAATAAAAACGAGTTTAATTTGACGGTATTAACTCCTATGAATGTCTGTCTAACTAAATGTAATCCCATGGATGTCTGTCTAACTAAATGTAATGTCTGTCTAACTAAATGTAATTTAACGGTATTAGCTCCCATAGATGTCAAACTAAATGTAATGGCACAAACAACTAGTAAAATTAAAATTACACCATTAAATTATAATATCACACAAAATGTATTTAAATTGTATACAGTTTCATGCGGTTGAAGTGAAAATGCTGTAATAAAACAATAGATTTCTAAATAAATTTGCGGTTAAAACTAACTACGAGGATATTAATGTTATAGTTTAAAAAGTTAAGTCAGTATAAAAGATTCGAAAAAAATTCTAAACTAGACCAATACCAAAAAATCTACTCATCCTTCATATTAAAATCCCCCCCACCACCCTTTTAAATAGAAAAAACGCACAAGATCTATGCTACCTCAATAAAATTTTAAACAACTTGGTTGACTCGCCCTATTTATTAGAACAAATAACTTTAAACTGTCCCACACACCCAACACGTTTTAATAATTTATTTTATCCAAATTATTGCGGAATAAATTACTTAAAACATTATTTTATGACCCGCTCTATGTCAAAATATAATATCGTAAATTCTTCTAATAACTTGGACATTTTCAACGATAAATTGCTTTACCTTAAAATTAAGCTACGCCAACTTTTTAGTAACTATTGACATAAATTGTATATACATGCGTGTATGTATGCATTTGTATATATATGAGTATAGGAATATGTATAAGTATATATTTTTTAATGCAACATGCAAATTATGTATTTTTATTGTATCCCTTTTCTATCCCCTCTCCATCCTCTCCTCTTTAAACAGTGTAAAAACACATTTTTTGTTTAGATAAGAAGAAACTTCACAGGTCTTATTTTTTTTGTATTATGTATTATGCCATAAGTTATTATATATTTGCTCATAAATCTCATAAATAAATAAAATAAAAAATCTTCAAACTTTAAAAACAATATTTTACTACTTAGTAGGATGATATGTTGTGCCTTGAAACGCAAATTATTTCATATAGTCTTTACAATATAAGGTAAATACCTCGTATTCCGATTCTATAAATACTACATATTCTATTAAGGAGAAGAATTCTTATTGTGAAGTTATAATTATTACGAACATAGATCTGTGATATTTTTTAAATACAAATTAAATATATTAATCAGAAAGATATACATATAAAATCAATTTTATCGAAAAATATTGTTATCGCCACGCGGGATTCGAACATATTAACCGTCTCCTACAGCTCCTAAGATAGCTTTCAAATAATGTAACGACAGATGTATCAATTTGAAAGTGCAATATATAAGTTCGAAAATCTGTCATCAATGCACTGTGTTGATTTAGCATAATCGGTTAATGAATGTTCCCCGTACAGGAAGAGATCCAGGTTCGAATCGAACGACAATATTTTTCGATAAAATTGATTTTATATGTATATCTTTCTAATTAATACATTTAATTTGTATTTTAAAAAAACTACATATTCTGTCTTGCGCAACACAATTCATTTTATTTTGAAGTATAATGAACCGAGTGAATTAAGTTTAATCGCCTTACTATATTTACACTGAAGTGCGCTGATTCGCAGTTAGTTCTCTTTAGTATGTTGTCTTGTACTGTGAAACCAATCATGTAACGTGTACTGTATGTATCTGAATTTTGTATTTATGTCTATGAAGATTGATACCGATGTCAAGTGTGTTAAGGTTAGATTAGATTATTTCTCGAAGCGGTTGGACTTCGATCTGCGCGAATTCGCTCGACGCGGCACTTGTGTGAAAAGCCCACCGCGGTAGATGAGGGGGTTGTGAGCGATCTATATAAAGACGCCTGGCGCAAAATAGCTACAGACTGATATACAACAGAGATTAGGGCCTCTCAATCGACTCCAAAACCGCGACCGCTATTGCCGACCGAAAGTCTGATACTAAAGCGATATACGTACATATTATGTATATAGAATAGTTAACCCTATAATTAATATCTTCGCTCGAGATGTTCCTAGCACTTAACGGAGGTGTAAAAACCACTATATTGGCAATACTACTTCTAATAGTCGTATAGATATATTATATACAAGGTTCAAAATGGAAAATATAACGAACCGGAACGGTCAATAATATCCAATTTTTTTTGTATCAAAAAGTATACTGTTAAGAAGAACACATTCTTATTGTGAAGTTGTAATTATTCAGAACAGACGGTCTGTGATGTTTAAAATACTAATTTAATGTATTAATTATAAATATATATACATATAAAATCAATACTAGCGCTATAACACAATTGGTAGAGTACTTCCCCGGATTGGAAATAGAGATCCAGGTTCGAATCCCGGTAGCGCAAAAACAATATTTTTCGACAAAATTGATATACTTTACATTACATGAAAAAGTATACTTTTACATTACAATATTACAATAATTGTATACATGGTTAGCCGGCCTTTTGTCGCGTTTTTTTAGAAGGATTGGTTTATGACTCGAATGGTATTCGAACTTTATTAACGGTATGTAAGTAGATACCTTTATCATTAACTATACTGCAAAACATGACAGATTTTGTAAATTTATTATTAGGTTAGTCGGAAAACAACTACAATTTACGACTTTCAAATTCAAATACATCTAATTGTTAACTTTATCACTCATGCATGTGTTGCTTCATTCTAATCTGCGCACAAAATACATACATATGCAATGAATCACAGGTCGCTCAGCGCTCAACTCTGTACGCGCCTTTCCTTTATTCAACTTTCGAGAAGAGTCTCCGAGATAAGTCTTATCCATGTACACGCACCATAAGGATCATCATAAATATGAGACCACCCCTGCAACAACACTGTATATTGGTTTCAGGCAGATCTGAGTTATGAATGCTAAACGTTGTATATCTTCTCGAGCATCCAATGGTATATTAAACAACCATATAAAATGAATGAAAATACAACTAAATACTAATTAAATGTATTAATTATAAAGATATACATATAAAATCCATTTTATCGGATATATATATTATCAATATTATCAAATATACGGAATCCGTACAAACAATGTAGATGGCTTTCAAATAATGGAACGACAGATGTATTAATTTGAAAAAAGTGTAACATGTAGGTTCGAAAATTTGTCGTCAGAGATATTGGCGCTGTAGCATATTTTGTAATGCTCCTTCCCCGGATTAGAAAAATAGATTCATGTTCGAATCCTGTTAGCGCAAAAACAATATTTTTCGATAAAATTGATTTTAAACATTTATAATTAATTTATTTAATTAATATTTAAAACATCACAGACTTATGTTCTGAATAATTACAACTTCACAATAAGAATGTGTTGTCCTTAATAATATAAATACAATTTCTAAGTGAGCATCCCAGCAACAGCACTGTACATATGTCATCCAAGATGGCCGACACTGTGTCTATCTGTCGACATTTGGAAAAACCGATATATAGAATTGTTGCAGGGGGCGGGGCTCTCAGATTTCAAATTAAGTTACATATATACATGGATGAATATATTACTGCCATTAATGTTACTCACCATACGTATAAGAAAGAATACTTAGAATAATTTATTAATTTAATCCAGATAACAAGGTTATTAAATGTGTCCAATTTCACACACAATATACATATATACAGAATGTACCAGATACAGTAGTCCAAATGTAGTTAAAATACATCACTAGCTACTCATTGAGTTTCAAATGGCGTTAACCGAAATTCAATGGTTTAGAAGTTATTCAAACTTAAAGTTAAATATTTTTCTTTAATCATCCATTAACAAAAATCTAGTTGTTTATGTGGTAGCTGCAATATTAAAGTATGCATGTGCCAAATTTGATCACGATAGGTTAAGTGTTTATGGCACAGCGCTCATTTTTGTAGACAGGTTGCAAATTTCTCGAAAGTTCGAATAACTTTGAAACCGTTGAATTTGGTTGAATTTCGAATAACCCCATTTGACGCTCAGAGAGTTGCAAGTATCTCCCCTAACCATAGATTCCGACTGGACTACTGTCTCTGGGATACACGGTATATGCGTGTATAATATTATGTATGTGCGATAAAAAATATGGCACATATATATAATGTATACACTATTTACAATAATAAGAATACAATAAGTGAATATTTTATTAAAATATAGAAGAGAAAAATTAAACGCACATGTGACAGTATATTTTAGAATTTTTTTCGCCTTAGCATTTTTATATTAATATTAAATGTTCGTAAATATAAATGTAAAAGTATCAAAATGGTTAGCATTGACGCATTTGCAGAAATAGTATTGTAGACTCTAAAAAATTGGAAAAATAAATGTTTTAAAATTTTTGATATAATACATTCATGACATCATCTTTTGAATATCGGTCCATGGAACCATGACATGACAATGCCGCCGTTGCCAGGAGTTTGTCACTGCAATGAATCCTCGACCGGTAGCCAGCGACAGGACGCCCTCAAGCGCCCAAAGTTCGGAAGCTATGCACTCGTCATCCATCTGAGTCAGGCAATCCAATAAGTTAATGTGTTTCCCAAGACTAGATATATATTTAATAGTGGATTCATTGAAAAATTAAATACTTACTAGAGTGGATAATTATATCTTTAATCCTGCGAAATTTGAATCGCTTCAGCTGAGATGTGAACTTCCACGATTATGGTGTCATTTTCTACATATGCATTATTTGGGTCCGTTACTTCAGACCATTTCATGAAATGTTTGAAGCCTCCTAAATTCCATTTCCTAAAAGTTAACAATTATTAGTGCAAATAATATATTTCGTTTAATTTTTACAACACTTAAATCGAAGCGATGGCGAGCTATTTATTTAACAGAGCTGTGGAACGTTTAAAAATCTACTGACTCCGACTCCGGATCCGACTTTGTCTTACAGTCTGACTTCGAGCAATGTCATGCAAGCAAAAGACAAAGGAAGAACACTCTTCATGCACAATTCTCAGATGCAGCACCGATCGGCTCAACTGCGTGTGCTAGAGCGAGAGAACGCATATAATTCGCGAAAGAATAAATAATAAATCCTGTATAAGTACATATGCATCCGGTATTAATATATAATAATAATCCGACTCTCGCCCCAATTTTAGAAGTGTACACATTCGTTATTTTATAAAGTACCGACATTATCTTACTTAATACATAAGCACATTAAAAAGAGTTGGAGTTGGAGCCGATTTCTGACGATTTCGAAACCGCTAAAAATACCATAAACCAACGACTCCACAGCCCTGTCATTTAGTATGAAAATAATAAGATACAATAATAACCCGTATCCACGGATGAGATATCTCTCAGAGATTCAACTCGAGTGTGAAGGACGGTACTGACTTCAACATGAAGCGACCTATGAATCATCATCACACGTGTTTTGCTGGATACGTCTTTCTATATTTATAGATACGTACCTTTACTGACTCTCAAAGATGGCCTTAATATTTTATATATTAGTATACAAGTAAATTTGACGGGTATAAGTATTTGTAAATCTCTCAGATCTTTAATTTATTTATTAAATATTTCTTTAAAACACGTTCAAATTGGCATCTTTAAAATTACTTTTACTATTGCCTTTCATGGTCTAATCAGTTGATCAATATGTTTATAGGTTGCACCTCCCCATCCAATTATGATTGAATGAAAACAAACAGTTAAAATTTTGCTGTATCAAAAATTGTTGAGGACTAAATTATTTATTAAAAATGAGGTTACTAACCACGAGAAAATTATATTTCCCGGAAACGTCTTGCAGAAATTTTCCAGTCCAGGCTTGCGAGAGAGCAGCGTCAGGTCGGCCGTTGCGCTACATGACCAGGTGGCGAACGTTTTTTCGTTAACGCAAAATAGGTATAATCCTAAATATTCTTCCTCACTGTCATCTTCTTCCAGGCAGGTTGTTCGTCCCACCTCCAAGTACCATGACAGATCGTGAAATTGATATTGAGGGGACTTGACCCACTGCTTGACCTGGCTGATGGCGGGGACCGTGAAACTAAATGTGGTTTCAGCCACAGAATTCTGCAACATGATAAATCGTACAAATTTACAATCGTAAGAAATATTATATTTAACGTAATATATAAAAAAAACTTATAAAAATAGTGAATGCTAATGAAATCTGTTATGCGCATGCTGTTAGGGCGACATCTAACAAGTGTCACTCCAAGTATCTATTAAATGATAAAAGGCGACATCTGTCGCCCTAGAAGCAATACAGGTTTGACAGAAGAAACATCTCTTTTATAATTCCTTATAATTGTGTGGATTAAAGGAGAAGTATTCTCCTTCATCAACCAGATTCAGACCAAATCTAATATATATATATATGTGTGTGTGTGTGTGTGTGTGTGTGTGTATGTGTGTGTGTATTAGTTGTTACATTAGATGTCATATACGAACCGTAGAATCAAATTCAACATTACTCAACGATGTCGGGAAGACTGTGTACTTTTGTTACTATAAATACGTACTATAAGTATGAAATATAAAATAAAGTACAAATCAATAAAGTATACCTACATTGCTTTATTTTTTTACAAAATTGAAAAAGGGTCAGAGAGTTCGTTTTGTTTCTCATCGTATTGTCGGTTTAAGTGACTTCTTGGATTCTTCGAAAAAGTTTTCTGGAGCTGCCTTACTCTGAACTTAGGTACATACATTTTGATAAATTAAGCTTTCTGTAACTTTCCATATATCAAGAATACGTCAGTAAAATTATTATATTAGATAGAATTTGTTAGGTAGTCCTGATTTAGAAATTGTAATCTCGACTCCCGATACATGGTCTGTGAAGACCAAAATTGCCTTTTACGTTTTTAGCCGAGATCGAATATTGTGGTTTAATTTCGGCCGAAGCCGAATCTAAAGCCGAAACTTTGCAAAGTAACCCACAATTAATATACAGTACCTACATTTTTTAAATTCACTACTTACGAAGCTACTTTAGATGTCACGAAAATATGTAAAATCCTAAAATGCCGTTTTGAAAATCGAACCATGTCGCTGAAACATTTAGATACTGACATATTTGTGTCAACTGCAAAGCATAGAAAGCCATTTAGTTTTGTAGTATTATATTTTATTGATGAAGGAATGTAGATAAACGAAATACAAAATATAAATCAATCGACACATTTTGAACTGCTTTGCAGGTTCATAAAATGAGAGATCCCCTTAGAACTAAAAGCGTATGATACTAATATCGTGGATAACTAAATTCACCAACGTCTCCACATTGCAGGAGTTAAAAATAATTGACAGGCGAATTCTTCAATATTCTAGGCATCTTGCCAGAAGAGATGACAACCTGGAGAAGCTTGTGGTGGTTGGCAGCGAGGAGAAATCTAGAGGAAGAGGTAAATGTCCTACAGGCTTTCCGCTTTAATGAGGTTTTACACGTATGATTACTTATCTAGGAGATTTGTCTCAATAGTCGCGTAAAGAACAGTATAGCGTGAACGAGGAGCGAGCTGCAAATCATGGCTTATTGTATTTTTTACGCAGAATAGAATAACGCAATTGACCATTACAGACAAATCTCATGAGACGGGTGATTAAAGTATTATTCGAACTACAGGATGTCGAGAAGAACGGAGGAATGTTCAAGAGGATCAATGAAAGGCTCAAGGAACGTCTGCTTCTTCCTAAACTTTTGAATACATAAAATAATAATGCCCTCTTCATAACCGCTTTTGTATAAATATTATTCCCGTTAACACATACATATCTAGGTACAGAAAAACATGTAGATACCTATTGTTGTTTACTGTATCTATGAGGTCTCCAAAATAATGAACAATGACAATAGATAAGTGATATGACCATTACAAATCTCTTTTGCTTGACCGATGATAATGTCAATCTTCTTTCAAAGCGTAACATTTCCAATGTTTACCTTTTCTGGCAAACCTACCCTCAAAAAATAACTTATTTACTTACTGCGCTCAGCTGGGTGGGTGACATACTTTTATAAAACGAGTAATAATACTTAAATTCACATAAGATGAATTAATAAACTTTGAAAGTCAAATATAACACATAATCTATAAAAAAAACAACCGGGAGCCTCGAGACTAGCGGCGTTTAATATTTGTATCCCGGTGATTTTTAACCGGTTACCGCCATCTCACCGCGCCGAGATATTATTCGATACCGTAGGAACTGGATCGACAAGATCGATCAAGTATCGAAGGTTGCAGGTCCATCGCTAATGATGTGTGATTTGCATCCGGGACCTGACTTGCGATACCTGATCCGAGTGAGTTAGTTATTGAGGAAGTATGTAGGCATACAGGTTCAAGTCAAGCGGAAAAAGAGAGGGAGTCCTTTTTATTAGACCTATTAATGTCTTACGATGGAATCGTACCTTTTGCGCACGATTTTTCAGCGGCTTCCTTAGTAAAAATTGTCTATAAAACTACGATAGAAAATATAATAGTTTTGTGTTTTATTTTTACCTTTATGCATCTTTTAAAAATCAAGTTTTATGTTGCTAGAAGAGATGGAAATAGTTTGGAGAAATTGGTGATCACGGGGAACATACAAAGACGGTGGGCGAGAGGTCACCGGTTCGAGGTAAGGCCGGAACCTTGCTAGTGTCGACCAGCCATGGGCGATATGACTCAGGTAACTGAGCCGGTTCAGTTACATTTTACATTAATATTTAATAAAAAAACAACAAAGAAAATCTGTAATAATCAAAAATTAACATTCTTAAAAATAAAAATGCTTTGGAAGATTATACTATTTAGATACAGCAATATTATTTTTTGTCGTAGACGTTTCAGTCGTTCAGTGGACCTCATCGTTATTTTTTAAATAACGTTACGTGGGTTTTGAGAACCCAAGTAGTAAGTAATTGAAACAAATATTTTGATAATAATTAACTTTTAAAAACGGTTTGCTTTATAACCGAACACCCTGACAAGGTAACTCTGCGATGCGTTGTCCTAACAATTTTATCTGGGATCGTTTTCAAGTGTCAACTTTCATGAATCACAGAGCGATCCGTGCCGGCTGTCGGTCCACGGATGGATTTTCGACTGATCCGCCAGTGAGCCGGTGAGCTGGTGATCCGTTGAACTGGCTCAACGAAAAGATCCGGCTCAGTGAACCGCTAGTGTCGACCGAGATATCGAAGAGTAGGGGCAGTTCGCATTGTGGAAGCAGAATAGAGGATCACAATGCTCAGTCATGAACACATCGACCGAGATAAAGATAATATTCATTACGTACATTATAAAACACTTGTGTTAGTTCTCGATTGATGTCGATAAAATCAGCGTTCTAAGTATTTTACAAGACGCAAGAGAAATAACTTGGTGGGGAACCTATTTACCTGATCTATAATATTGTTCAAATAGATAATTTAAATATCTTATTTTAAAATATATCGTCACTTAAGAGTGGACCACAAAGCACATAAGCAAGATTAGATCGTTTTTTTATAGTTAGATTCCATTTAAAATACTTACGACTTCATGTGTCATTTATAATAAATACAATATCATGAAATATTTACCTGTATACGTTAAAACTTATTATTATTATGTGTTTGTATAATTATCTAAGAGCTATTAAATGTTTTATATTAATATGTAAATGATATAATTTCAATATAAATTAATAATTGATTTTTATTAAATTTTGAAAACATTAATACAACTTGTATATTTTTAAGAACACTTTCTTATTGTGAAGTTACAATTTTTACAGAACATAGGTCTGTGATATTTTTAATACAAATTAAACATATTAATTGGATAGATATTCCAAAATTTAATAAAAATAAATTATCAATTAATTCAATTAAATCAAACACCTTTGAGTAATCCTATCGGATTTCCCCGGATAGAAAGAGATCTAGGTTCGAATCCCGGTAGCAACAACCAATATTTTTCGACAAATTAATTTTATATGTATATCTTTCTAATTAATACATTTAATTTGTATTAAAAATATCACAGACCTATGTTCTGTAAAAATTGCAAATTCACGATAAGAATGTGTTCTCTTTAAAAAATGTATTTATTTTACGCTGCGCACAAAATATAATTTTCTTAAAAATAATATAAGCATAATTTGCATTTTAATTTTATTTATAATATTACTTAACTTTACAAAAATTAATACCTTGATGTATCCATTTTTCATGTTACGTATTTCGAATATGTCTGTGACTGTGATGTTATATATTTCGAATGAGGAACCGGTTCCTAAAATAACTGGATCAATGATCTACTATTAATCTGGGTCTGATATGGAACCGCTGTTCCGTCAGATTGGTGATGTCAACCACTGCTACTCGGTAATGTAAATAAGTTTGAAAATAGATATTATGCTCATGCAGTGGAACTGAGTCATTTTCCATTATAATTTCTTACTCCGCGTATTGCGTTAGCGTCGCATACAGCTAACGTGGGTGGTCCGAGCGCGCTATCCATTGTTGTGTTACGTACGCAACGTTCGGACTGCTCGCATCAAGAATTTACGTCGCTGACGCGAAACTCGGTATTCTTATTCCGGGTTTTGCAGATCCATCGATTGACTGATATAAGATATTGGTTTTAAACATTTTGAAATAAAATTTATTTTTAATTTATTTATAGTTTCACGTAGTAAAGGGTGTTTTTTTTTTTTTTAGAGGAATATAACTTTAAAATGAAATAAAACACATAAAAATCATAGTATTGACATTATTGGAAAAAAAAAATTATACCATTAGTGTTTAAGGACGTTCCCAAAGAGCAGTCGTACTCAATCTTCAAAAAGATTCCCCCGTATGTAAACTACTATGAATACAATAAAAAATAGTTGAGGTACAGTGTACTTTTTCGCTTCCGCTCACATGCGCAGAAGTTCAAAAATCTCTCACTGTTCAAATTATAAAAGGAAACGTCAAAACCATTCAAAAGTAGCTCACTTTTAACATTTTTTATAACAAAACGAATACCGCTTGTTTTAGTTATTTTTACAGAAAGATATTTGTTAAATTTTCAATTAATGATTCTCAGTTTTCCGAAACAATGGTAAGAAAATGACTATTGCTATTCAATTAAACGTGCGCTACAACATCGCTCGGGGTATGGTTCTTATGTTAAATAAGCTAATTTTAAAAGTCAATATTTTCAAATTGACTACCGCAAGGACTATTGAAAAAAAATTCTACGTATAAAAGACACTCATAAGTATGTGTATTCAAAGTTTCAAAAGGATTGTAAGAAAAGTGATTTTTTTGGGAACGTTCTTAAATATGATTTCGCGTATAAGGGCGCCGCGGCTGGCTCGAATAAAACGCAATCTAAAAATCCAATTTTCGACAACTATATCAGCAATAACGCGACAAATGTTGGCTTCCAAGTCGTCTATCGTCTCTGTTTTATCGGCGTAAACTAGCGACTTCACATATCCCCATAGAAAATAATCCAAAGATGTTAAATCACACGATCTTGGAGGAGGCCAATTCACTGGTCCATTTTTTTACTAAACTTAACTTCTTTTACTATAGTAAAAAGCCACTACTGATCACACAACCGGCCCTAAGCTAAGCAAGGGTTGCCAGGTTGTGTGGACAGATGCAGTAGTCGCTCCGCAGGCTGTGTCCCTACGTAATGTGCCTCCCTTAGACAAACAACAAAATGTCGCCCCTATGACACACGATCTTTAAAAAATTATTAGAATTGTTTAAAAAGAGGTAATTTTATACAATTTATATGACATACATAGATATAAAAAATATTTATATAAGTATTTAATTTGCTGAGAGCCGATTGTCTGCTTTAGTCTTACTCTAATATCTTGCTAGGTTAAAAAAAAAATCAATATAAGTTTGGGAGTTAGGACGGTGGTTAAATGAAATATAAATGATTTGGCTTGTGGCGTTTTATTGCGACAGTATGATGAAAACGGATAGAAATAAAGAATGCAATGAATGAATGTGAAATGAAATGATGTGAAGCGGGTTTCACAACGGCAAGACCGCCGTTGTGAAACGCTGAAACTGGGGAGACTGCCTGGCGGTGAATTTCGAGCTAGGCTTGTAGCAGCAGCCGGCAGCGCTGTCGCTAGCGTCGATGCCGACTGAGATGGCGGTGGATTTGAATTCCGGTCGCTACATAAGTATTGGACATGGATAAGCGAGAAAAGTATTGGATTTTCGTTAATTTAAAAAAAATGTTACTTGTCCCTGAATCCAATTTGTGTTTAACAAAACGCTTTTAAATAAGCTGAATTCTAATATACTTAATAGTAATGTTGATGGATCATCTAGAATCCGGATTAATGCCATTTCTTCCAAATTGATCCACTCATATATTTATTACAAATGAACCAAGTATTGGAAGTTAGTATTGTAATATTTCCGATATCACTTTTAATGATTTATCTATTGTTTAATTTAAATAGATTGTTTTAGAATTTCAGCATTTGTATATTATTTATTTGTTTTGTTTGTTGCTCCCAATAGTGGGTTCACCATATCATTGAGTTCAATTTAATTTATTATATTCTGCAACACTTCTACGAGTATGTACACAAAAGATCATAATACTAGGAACTGTCTTACTATATATATTTAACTTTTAATCACTACATCGGGTTATTAGGCATTAATTTCAAAATAATTATTTAATTTGTTTGCCTGTTGTCGTATATACCCACTATACCTTTGTCTTCCAATGTCCAGCTTATATTACTCATGTTTAGTACCTAATTAATCATTATTAGGCGTGGACACACCTGTATAATTGTGACCTCTGACCCAATGCAAGCAGTTACATAACAAAATTGAATAATGTAAGGAAAAAATAATTGTTATATTTCGATTATAGTTTGCGTATATTATTTTTATGTACGTATTATTTATTATACAGTCGAAAATTGTTTATGTTTCAGTTTAAGTTTGTTTTGATATGACAGAGTAAATAATGAAGAAATAAGGAAAGAATGTAAAGCTGATGTTAGTATAGTGAGTAAGATTGATCACTTAGGCGGTTTGGTCATATGGAACGGATGAATGAGGAGAGAATGGTAAAAAATATATATGACGCAAGTGTTGATGGCACCAGAAATAGACGTACGCGGAAGACTTGGCACGCCCAGGTAAACCAAATAATGGAGGATGGTTCTGTTAGAAGTCTCAACAATCGGCGAGCTTGTATGTATGAATGTGGATGAGGCGAGAATTGTGTGTCAGGACAGAAGAGTGTGGCGCTCTATCCTCTCTGCCTACCCCTGCGGAGAAACGGCGTGATGGTAAGTAGGTAAATTTGTTTTGAATTACATTTAACTCGTATTTATTGTTTATAGTTATGTACTGTGATAGAAATGACCATCATCTGTTGAAACAACATATGAAGGTGCAATAAGGAGGTCTTGTGAAGAATTTGAAGAGATGTAAGAGGAAGTGAGGGTAGCCGAGATGAAGATTCCGAAAAATATGAGTTTTGCAGTGATTGCAAAACTGATACTGAACAAGAGTAGCCATATTGATACTTGAATGCGAAACACTGTGTGGAACATCATGGTAAGTAACACCACTGCCCGCATTCCAGACAATTACCGAGTGATTGGAACTCCCGGTAGCATGCACAGGTCACGTTCCATGAAATTGCCCCTACTTCGATCTGGTGGCACGGGTCGATTCTGGACAGGGTGAATGCAATGACTCTGCAAGAGGCTGCCGCTAGCTGCCACCCCAGGACCAGCTTCCAGGAAGGATTGCCTTCGACTGTTGGACTCACTATTTCTTCCCGGCCCTTGGCCGCGATTTCTAACCTCTTGCTTTATCGCCAAAAGCGGTCCAATTCAATTCGAGCTCGTCGAGCTCATCTTACCGCCGTTCTCTGACATTTACTTCTCTCGCTTTCTCTATTTTTCAGGAGCTCCGTGCGATCTGCCTCTGTCTGGACAGATGAGACTGCCGCCGTAATCCTAGGACCTATTGCGAGGATCGCTGTCCCTGCCGGGACACTTGGCCTCCTCTCCAGTTGACTCGCTGCCACTTGCTGTCATCGCTGAGCCACATATCGAGAAGTCTGACGCCGGTAACTGCATCATTGCAAACCTCCGCTATCCACGACGACGACCGTGGTTGCCGCCGCTTTAACGCTACCTTAACTTATTGCTCTACCACACGCTGTAGGTAAATAAGATTTTAAACTGATGTTTGCCATTTCCTCTGAGCCTTCTTGATACCCTCGTATCAATAGAATTAGCAGAAAATTAAAGTGATGAAGAATAAGAAGAAACCAGTTACTCTGAACCAAAATATTTCTGCAATAAACGCTTTAGTCATATATAAAAATAATCCATCTAAGCGAGGTAAACCAATGTGTATATTTAAAACTCATGCAAGGCATAGAATAACAGGTGGTTGCAGACTCTTTGGCTTCAAAGAACTCTAGAGAAAGGTGTAAAGTAAACTATGTCCGACCACGGTTTATAAAAAACAAGTTTAGAGATGGTATTTCTGCAACTTTATTATATGTATTAAAGTACGTAAATTCTTACTAATATGTAAATACTTTTGACTTCTCACGAAAATGATAAAATCTGTATATTACGAAAAATATAATACACATGTTACTTCCAAAAGTATAATCATAAAATTAATAGAAGCTGTTGCACACACGATTCCGCCTCACGACGGGCTCAGGAAGCAGCTTCTTGTGAGGAGTCGCCGTGCGCGGAGCGCCGGCGGCCAGACTCGGAAAGGCCCGTTTGTAGACGATATTTGGAATTCTCCGATAGGGAGCCCTGAAATGGGCCTTTTCTTCTTCGGTCCAGTGGCACCAAGCGAGCCGATGGGCGCTGAGTGCCAGTGACGGGCTCCGTAAGGGGCTAGCCACCACGTACCAGATCGCGATGGCGGAGCTACCAGCGAGCGGTACAGGAGCGGTTTGTCGCTCACCATGGACCCGCGGGGGTCACATGGTGGGGCCGCAAGCGGCCCTAAGTAGGGCCGCCAATTGTATTTTGTATGAGGCGACCGTCCACCTAATGTAATTGTTTTGTGTACGGACGGTCGCCCACATTTGTAACTATTTTGTTGTGGATATCGCGAGGTGATCTGGGTAATTAATGTTTAATGCTCGCGATATCCACACACTTGTATTGTCTTTGTATGGGGTGATCACCCACTGAAAATAATTGTGTAAATTACGGGCGATCACCCCCACCCCCTGTTTATTCCATGTTTCATATTTGTTTGTCGTATGATAAATGCCTTGATTATGTTGTGGATATCGCGGGCTAGGTCTTGTTGATATTTATTTATTGTTCGCGATATTCCACAACTATTTTGTATTTTATTTATTTTTATGTCTGGAGCGCGACTTTGGCACGGTATTAAGACCGTGTGTTGTCGAGCTCCGGATATTGTAGTTCGACGGACTGTCGCATGGCAGCGGTCGCGTCGCAGCGGTCAAGTGGTGGGGGTTGTGAGCCCCCCCCCCACCACTGCTGACCATGTCGGTATGAAATATGTAATAAATAGGGGGGGTACCGCAGTTGAGGGTCAGTTCTCGTCTGCGGCCTTCCGGAGTTGATATCTCTCTGCCTTTTACTTTTCTCCTCCACACATCACCTCCTGCACGCCTCGCATCTATGCAAATATAGCAAATCGGAGTATTACCGCCGGCGAATTTGGAGCACTCGGACTAGCCCGCACTTTTCAATGCGTTCGGCAACATCTGAGTGTTCCCTAGCGGCGGCGTAACTGGCGACCACATTGTTATCGTTGGAGCTTACTTGTGTGTAACAGAAGCATTCAACCAATAACTACCAAACCCATAAAAATTCCTGTAATAGTACTTAACAACATATAAGCGAAAATCCCAACATAAGAGTCAAATTACCACCAACTCTCAAAGTATATACTGACTCAAAAACACCCCTGTATTGAATTGTACAAATATCCCAGCGTAAGAGAAAAATGTACCAGTCTGAAGCTGGCCATGGTAGACTGAAACCGGTAATGGTCATGAAATAATAAATAGTAGAAAATATTAAAAAGCGTTTTAATTAAATCAGTAAAATATTGTTTAACAATTCAAGTATAATAACATTAAGAATGAAAAATAAAGTAATCTCCAGTAAAAATAAACTGTTTTTAAATAAATACACATGGATATGTACTGGATATGTACCACACTAATACTTATTACATTATAGGTACTTGGTTGTTCCAGTAAAACTCTATTGTATTTATGTTGGAAAACAATTAATTTTCTGGATTTGATTTTATTATTGTTATCATTAACATTGAATTAATTTATTGCCTTGCCGTAAAAATTATAATGTATATTGTATGTAATTAAGTTGAAATAAAAGTTTGCATATTTAAGAGCATCAAATTCACATATTTTGAATGAATATTTGCATAATCGAAGAGATAATTTCTTATCAAAAAATAAATTAGTCTAATTCTAAAATGTAATCAATCCACATTCTAAAGTTAGAAACTTTAGTAAGAACAGCTGGGTAATCTGTGCTTCCACATTTATAGTTCCACGAAAATAGTCCATAGACAATACCGTTTGTTACCATCGGTGCTCCCTGGTCCTGTTCACAACCAGGATTGTAAATGTAATTTCGGTCGTTGTAGACGCATATCATATTATCTGTTACCAATATTTTCCTTTGAGAATATATATTATAAATATTTTTGCAATCGTCAAAATTGCTAATGAGTGTGTTACTGCATCGCAAATTATTTTTGGGTTCTGCATCATTTTCTGGCTGCAAAAGATATAACTTAATTATGTTACTATGTTCTGAACAAACTTGCAAAAAAATTATAGAAATACATTTTTCTTTACTTTAAAATTTTGTTGTGATCTTGCGATCAAACCTATTGCTAAAAAATTTATGTTAATGTTAGAATGGAGAACCGATCCGAGTAGTCTGTACCATTTTCTCAATACTCATCACACATCAGACGAGAATAATAATTGTGAAATAAAAGTATGTGCGGTACATTTTTGTACGAAATGTAACTTCACACGATAAGCCTGATGATGACCTCGGAAATGTCATTTGCAATGTTGGCTACGACATCAAAAAAACCAAGAAGAAATTATATTATAAAAATTGAACTCTTTTTTAGATAAACAAAAGATTATTATCATATATATACGTAATTTAGTGCCCCCAATTTATCATATAATCAACTACAAATAGTTATAAACTTACCGAAGTGTATCCCCATGCACATAGTTTGTAATTGATCGCGTCACTGAGTACTTCATTTTGTGGGGGAAGTTTCACTATGGACACCCGATGACCGAGCTTCAAGTTATCAGAAAGCTTGACAAGTGCAATGTCAAAATCAAAATCTGGAGTAAAATTGAAGTGTTTGTAAATATCTTGCACGTCGTGCACTAGTCCACCCGTGTCATGGAAGGATGACCCAACACGAACCTTTATATTACCAAAAGAATCCCTGAAAATAAAAACAAAATTAGATTTCTCTGATTTCATAGTCTTTGTATTCAAATTCAGATATAAAGAACATACATAAAGAACTTTTCGAAACAATTTTGTTAGAAAATAAGTACAGATTTTTTCTTTTCAAAAGTTCATTCCCATTTTGGTGATTGTATGTTTTATAAAAGTATGTATTTGATTTAAAAGCATAAGTGACGTATTTGTGAATACACTTTCAGCCAATCACTGTTGGGTTAAAAAAACTGGGGGGTTTGACAAAAACCAGACTGTTTCAATCGTCATTCTATAATATCAAATAACCACCAAAAATTTGTAGTAAATTGCAGTCTTATTGAATATTAAGTACACATATAAAAGTTGTGAAAAGACATGATGGGTGTTTCCTCCGTTACAGTTGATCCCTTAAACATTTTGACACAATAATATTCATACCGTGTATAACAAAAAAGCAAACTGTTTCCATTGCCATTCTATAATATCCAAAAATCCACCACAAATTTGTGTTAAGTTGCCTTAGCGAATATTGCATCTATAAAGATTATGAAATAGGTGATGAATATTTTCTCCATTAGGGCTGATCCCTTAAGAGAATCTTTACACAACAATATTCATATCATACATGGATAAAATAATGTTAATAAATTTACCCAGCGCAATAGGCAGTGGTCAATATAAATTTATCACTAATGATGGCCCCGCTGCAGGAGTAATGGAACACTGTTGTATCCCAGTGTCTTCTGAGTATAGCAGCCTGATATGGGAAGTCCCAAATGTTGACATTTTCTGAATACATTAGGCCTGGAACGTTATTTATTGAGGTATTTGAAAAAATTACAAATAAGAAAAGATACATGAAATAACTAGACAAATGCAGTCAGAGAGAAATAAGTTCAACTTGATAAGCAGCGATACGTACCCTGAACACACACGAAGCAGGCGACGATTGACACTAGGCGTAACATTTTTGAAGACTGATACGTTTATGAAAAATAACAAGACTATTTATATAGAAATTTTTATCTAAAAACATTATACAATAATATGTTGGTTAGTGGTTTTTAACATGGAAAACATTCAACATCATTTAACATAATTAAATCAGCCTGTATTTTTATCGCGCATAAAGAAATCGTGTAAATTGAATACAATAAACGATAGGATAAATTCTAATCAATTCACAATGTTAATAAATACACTATTAAAAAGTTATTTTAAAGGATAATAATAAGATACAACATTATGCTGGCCTGCCAATGTTTCAGCTGGATAGATTGCAATCTATTCTAAATGCGGCAGGACGAATAATATATGGAGTTTCCAAATTCTCTCCTTTACATCAGCTACATATTGGATCCGATTCCCTGAAAGAGTTGAATTTAAATTGTGCTGATTGATGTACAAGGTGACACACAACATGGCGCCTCTGTATCTTCAAGAACTTTGTATCCCATACAATTTGAATGGTAGACGTCAAGACTCTCAGGTCAGCCTCTACTTCAGCCGCAGGAAGGTATGTATCCGACCGTTGCCAGAAGTCTAAATTTAGTGAACGGGCATTTGCGGTGCCAGGCCCAAAAGGGTGGAACTCTTTGCCCTCCGTCATAAGAAACAGTGCATCAGAAACTTTATTTAAGAAGAAACTAAAAATGCACCTTTCAAAAAATCATTCGCATAAGTGAAAATAACAATTTTTAATTTTAAAAAAACAAAGATAATTGTAGAACTATAAACAGTTTATGTGTAAAGCACCCTTGAGGTGAAGTTTTTACGAAAATGACGCTATACAAATTATCCATTATTATTATTATAAAAATACCAAAGAATAAAAAAAATTGGCTAAATTGTAATACAAGAGATGGAAGTTCCAATACGACTAAAAGAAATCGTTTCAGCAAATGAAACGTAAGAGAGATACATTCCGGTATGCTGATGGGTTGGAGGCAACAGCCTTGGAGAGCAGCCAATGCGAGGAGAGAACCTCCCCATCTCCTCGACCACCACCCAGGCGTAGAAGAGGAGGGCAGACGATACATAATTAATCAGCCGCTTAAAGCAGGTAAAAGCTCTTTAATACCAAAATTTAAAAAAATATATTTTCGAATTTGGAAAGTAGAATTTCATAGAAAGTTTTCAAAACAATATAGGTGTATTTTTTCAAAACATTTTTTAAAACGTGTATTTGACCAATATTGCATTAATTTTTGTCAGTCCCCACCTCTACTACGTCGACTTTCGCCACGTATTGATAAATGTATTATGCTGAACCTTGAATTAAATCTGTGGGGCCAACCATCGGAGGCTCCAAAATCATTAATTTCCAAGTCATTGGTCAATGAACGTCCTTTCTCGATGAGAATTGGACCAGAAATTGAAATATTGGCCACATGCATTTAAGAAAAAAAATCAAACAGCCCGCATTCCAGCTCTTTGTGTTTCGGCGGGTGAATGTGCCGACGCGTGTTACTTTCCTTCAACTTATGATACGATTCTTCAATTTTGCGCGATTTTTAAAAATCGTTGAAACGGTCGAGTTGGCTATAAAATATTTTTTTGCGATATTTCCTTTGCAGTCTCTACGTCTTCAATTAAAACTATTTTAATAAGGATTGTGGAAACTGACGCCATTTGAAATTTAAAACGAAACTACAGGAAAAATAAAATATGCAAAAATACTAAAATTTAACTCAAGGACACAACAAAAACAAGCTTCTTTACACTTTTCAAATAACACTTAATAAAGAGTCTAAAATATTAAAAGAATGTCAGTTTTCACAAAATTCACAAATAAAAGTATAAAAAAATATGTCAGTCAGGAGACATTAATATTTCCACGCCATTTGACACATTTGGGCATGTATTTACTGTTATACAGATGGTCAAACCCATTTGATTGGTCAATCCCTGCAGGGATTAGGGGCCGGAAATTTTTTCACATTTATAATGACTAGATACTCGTATTTTTTTTAAATTTTGATTTATAAATTATTTCATTTTATGAATTATCGAGTTTTTCGAGTTATAAGCAGAATTTTGTATGAAAATTCATTTGAGGGACGATAAAATATGATCAAATTATAACGAATTTCGAGTTGTTTGTATTAACGACTTTTTACTTAGTAGGTATCACGTGCAAATTGAAATCGTGTTAAGCAAGTGATGTTCAATGTGTTTCCAATTGTCTTGAAACAGGATGTGGATATCTCGTGATGAATGTAAACAGGATGTGGACATCTCATGATGAATGTAAACAGGATGTGGATATCTCATGATGAATGTAAACAGGATGCGGATTTCTCATGTAAGACGTAAACAAAGGCATTGAAAACACGGATTATATCTAAAAAAAATATTTATATATTTTATTTATTTATTTATATATATATTGACATACATATTTTTGTTCTAACAGAGGTGGATACATAATAATCATACATAATAAACATAAGACATTCTCATAGTTTATTGTGTGGGATGGAGTAGACTTCACTTCTGATATATACAGCGTTGTCCTGGCTACTTTGCTAGACTGAAGTCTGTGTTAAAGTAGCCAGTTTTTTTTTCATGCTGTTGTGGTGTTATTTATCGACAGGAATAAAAAGAGAATTACAAATATGTATAAAAAAGTAAAAATAAAATAAAAATATATGTAGTGGGAGTGTTGTAGGACTAGTGAATTATTAGTGAAGGTATTGTATAAATTATATTAGAATGTTGGATATCCATGCTTCTAATTCATCTCTACCTGATTGAATCATTTATTGGGTCCATATTTGTGTAATCTTATTAGAATTATTAATTTCCAGTTGGTACTGAGTGTGTTGTATAGTTTCGGAGCTAAGAACACGTAGAATCTTTGATAAAATGTCGTTGTTGCTCTCGGAACTGGTGTGTAGATTTTTGTTGTTTGACTTGTGTTGTGTCCATGATTTATTGCTTGAGGAGAGTTATTGTTGGTATGGAAATATTGAATGAGTCTCAACATAAAGATTTGTCTTATATCTAGGACATTGTACTCTTTAAATATAAGATCTGATGGATATCTAAAGGGACGACCAATTGAGAATTGTTTTTTGTGCTTTTTTAGTCGACTCCAATATTGTTTTGCTGCTCCTCCCCAAACTAAAATAGCATAATTAATTAAGGAGTAGCACAGTGAATGATTTAATGTTTTGGACAACCCAATCAAAGATTTTGTATGCTGTATACAAAATATAGGCAACTTTCCATTTACAAACAAGTTCTGTTCCAAGATAGTTGTTCATTATACCAACTTTACTCTCCTGAACTAGTACAATACGTATTCATAGTATTTATTCGCGTTACTGGCAATTTTAAAGAAATTAATTATTTTAAAGAATATCTTTTAAATATGAATTAAATATATTAATTTTAAAGATATACATATAAAATAAATTTTATCAAAAAATATTGTTGTTGCGCCACCGGGATTCGAACCTGAATCTCTTTCCAAACCGGGGAAGGTGCATTATCCAACTATGCTACAGCGACAATATTTTTGGTGACAAATTTTTAAACCTATATGTTGCCTTTTTGATATTAATACATTTAATCGTTCCATTATTTGAAAGAGCCATCTACCTTATTTTTACGGAATCTCAAATACCTTTGAGTAATCTGATAGCAGACGCCAGAATTATCAATAATAATAAAGTTGTGTCAATGTGTCCAAAATTTATTAAAAATGAATTGATAATTATTGCTTCTGCTATCATTAAATATGGCGGACTCTTCATAGCTGTTTCAAATGTCATCTGTCACACTGATACTTTGAAAACTGCAGTATACGACAATTAATGAGAGTTTGTCTGATGATGATCTCGTTGTTTAATATACATTAATACATAATCTGAAAAAAAATTGCCACTGAAATGACAGGTCTGTTTCAAGTTGGTGAACATACATTTCGTGAAGCGCTCATTAAGAAGTGAAATTTTGCCCTTCGCGAATGTTTTGAGTTTTTGTCTCTTTCTAACAATCTCAAGCTGATTTCTGAATTTATCTCCAGAATAAAATATCATCTCGTGTACATGGTATTAAGATGTATCTCAACTAAATTTCTAAGATTGTCTTCTTCCATAGTCAAGGACTTTTAGATATCAGAAAATCATAAATATTTTGGAAAAAAATTAACTTTGTCATAATAATTCTAAATTTCTTTGTGATTTCGGTCCTATAGATTTTGAATTAACATGGTTTTACTAAATATTTACTACCTGACTGAGGTTTTTCTTAACTCAGGGCTACACGTATAATACAACAGTCCACATAACGTAATAAACAAGTGTAGAGATGTATTATTTATTGTGTTTGAATATTGAAAATAATATGAGTGACAAGAAAATAATTACTGACACAAAAAGTTTAAGACATTTTCTTATAATTTTAAAATAGAATCAATCCATTCTTTAAATACGGAAACTTTGGTGAACACCGACGAATAGTCTTTATTTCCACATTCATAGTTCCATGAAAATAACCCGTAGACAGTGCCGCTCGTTACCAACGGTCCTCCCTGGTCTCGTTCACAACCGGGATTATACTGATTATTGTTGTAAAGGTTGGCGCATATCATATTATCCGTTACCAATACTTTGTTTGGGGAAAATTTACTGTACATCGCTTTGCATGAGGCAGCACTCATAATGGTGGCACGTGCAGTTGTTTGCAAAATATTACTGGTCCCTTCATTACTTGTTGACTGTAAACATAACAATTCTTATAATAATATATAAGGTGAAAAATATACAAACATTAGTTTTTGAAATAAAAAATTTTAACATCTGTAAAACTTGCATTCTCGTTAACCCCTCTGCCCTAACTCAAGCCCAAATTGGTTACATAAGATTTATTTGTATACAATACTATTAATATTACTTCATTTTTACTATTAATTTGTTTCATTTAAATTACCAAATATAAATTTTTTATTTTCGAATTTAACGGAATATTCCTAAATCCCTAAATCTAGAAATAAATGATTGACATACTTTTTAGATTCACTCATTCTTTTTCTAAGAATAATATGTATATATATACATACATAGATTTATAAACTACGTCTATAGTCAAATATTTGAATCGATATAAATTCACATATTTTATTATGAAGCTGCAATTTTAGAATATACAAATTTGATTTAGAAAAATAAACAGATACCACTAAGACACGAACCCGCAATTTTTTATTGTCCTAATAGTAATTGTATATTTAATACGAATAAAGTTAATCAATTAGAATACCTATACAGATAAAATCTATTTATCAAAAAAATATTTGGCTATCCCGGTAACAACCAAATATTTATTGGGTAAATAGATTTTTTATGTATATCTTTCATATTGATTGATTTAATTTGTATTAAAAATAGCACAGAACTATGTTCTGAAATTGCAACATCACAATAAAAATTTGTTTTCTTTAAAAAAAATAACTGTATATATATTTTTTCAATGCCCGCAATGCAAGCAATTACAAAATCAACAAACAATTCGTCTGTGTGATGTAACACTAACATATTATTGTTCAATAGAATCTGTCCGCGACCATCAATTTATAATATAATCTAATACAAATCAAATGTATTAATTAGAAAGATATACATGCAGATAAACTCAATTTATTGAGAAAAAAAAATTACTCCCACCGGTGGTAAATTGAGTTTATCTGTATGTATATCTTTCTAATTGATGTATTTAATTTGTATTAAAATATCCGAACTATGTTCTGAAAAAACTACAATTTCACAAATAATGTGTTAAAAAAAATAATAAAATATAATATAATCGATTACTGATTGTAGCGACTTACCGAACTGTACCCCCATGCACTTAGTTTGTAATTGGTCGCGTCACTGAGTACTTCATCTTGTGAGGGAAGTTTCACTATGGACACCCGACGACCGAGCTTCAAGTTATCAGAAAGCTTGAGAAGTGCAATGTCAAAATCAAAATCTGGAGTAAAATTCAAGTGTTTGTAAATATCTTGCACGTCGTGCACTAGTCCACCAGTGTTGTGGTAGGATGACCCGACGCGAACCTTCACATCCTTAATAGAATCTCTGAAAAAAAGGATATTATTAAACATTTATCGGAATTGACCAAATTAATGGTTAAATGACGTGGAATTATTATCAACTACATCAAAATGTAACATCCTTACTGGCAAAATGACTCGCAATTATTCCTGGTATTCTAATTCATTTTTCCATGTTTCATGAACACAAAATATGTACATACTGTAATATTATTATAATGTAGTTCATAATAAATTTACCCGGTACAAGAGGCAGTGGTCAATATAAATGTATCACTGATGATCACCCCGCTGCAGTAGTGATGGAACACTGTTGTATCCCAGTGTCTTCTGAGTATAGCAGCCTGATATGGGAGGTCCCATATGTTGCCCTGATTTCCATTGAACAAGCCTGGAAAATTAAATGATGTGTGTATTTGAAATTATGTTTTGAAAGAATATAATAAGTTAAAGAAGGGTATATATATGTATACGAAAATATTAACTTTTACAATATACGGAAATCATTTTTAATTCATTCAGTAGGAAGAATTTGCAAATTTTGCTAAAAAGTTTATAGTTAGCTAGTTAGAAGTGATTCCTCCTTAGTTTATGATGGACATTAAAATATAGACCATGTGCGTATATCTAGAAAAATTGCAAGAAGCAAGTAAACGTGTTGCTAACTTCACTCGGATACAGTAAGAGGGAATTTTTTATTTTTATGAAAACACATTTTTGTTGCGTAGTTGCAATTTCAGAACATAGTTCTGTGGTATTTTTAACACAAATTAAATGAATCAATTTGAAAGATATACAAAAAAAAAAAATCAGAATTAAAACCTGGAACTTTTTCTATCTGGAGAAATGTGTTACCAATTTCACCATATCAACTGAACATATTTTCGACAAATTTCGAATTGTGTCTTTTCAATGGTATGATTTCTTTGTATTCTGTAGTCTTTTCATAAATGTATTATTCCATTGTTAAAAGCAATCAGCTTTATATTGCGACGAATCCCAAATACATTTGAATAATACACGCTTGGAGACATCAGAATTAAATGAATCCATTTTATTAAATTTGAATAAACTTTGATACAACTTACTTTTTTTTTTAATTAGGAAAAGGTCTGGGTACGAATCCCGATAGCAACCAAATATGTTTTCTGTATATCTTTTTAATTGATTCATGGAATTGTTTTATTTAAATTAAACTTAGCTGGCATATATACATACCCTGAACACACACAAAGGAAGCGACAACCAACACTGTACGTAACATTTCTGAAGACTGACATTTATGTGAAACAATAAGATTATTTATATACTTCAATGTTCTTCACTAAATTGGCAGATCAATGCTTTTTAAACTTTTAATTTTGAAGTCCTTGCAGGGAATTATTATTGTACATAAAATACTGGTTTACTGATCTGAAAAATATAACATCCATCTTGACACTTTGATGGCTGGATGAACCTAAGAACTCTTATCCAAAATTGACAGAATAGAGAGGACTAAAAAATCTGCTAAAGACAATCAAGGTCCACTCCGGATTGTAGAGCTTTGATGAAGATGATGAAATATCGACTCCACTATTTCATCACACCAAAATAATCTTGGCTGCAAATCATCATATCAACCATAATTAAAAATCTATATTAATATACCGTACATACTCATTTATAAGTTGAGGGTAGTTTTTTGACCAACAATTACGAAATATACCGACTCATGGATAAGTCAAAGGCAAAACTTGCGGCTATGAAATTCTGTAATTTTTATAATTTCGTCAGCTTTTACCTAGCAGCAATAGCTGCACTGTATACTAAACTATGACCGGTGTATAAATGATTTTTGGATTGGATTAGATTTTTGTACAAGTGTGATTTCTGATATAATTGAGTGCTCTAACCATAGACAAGTGAATACAGTAATGTATTTTTGTATTCAGATGGGTCATTATGCCTGCACTCTCCCACAGTAGGTGGTACCAAGTGACATACCCACCATTTATATCAGTGTCCTCTCTTCTACTGACACTGACGGACTCGGCAGTCGCGGCTTATGGCTTGGTATCAGATTTCAGTCAAGCATTGACAGCCGCTGTTGTCTATGTGTGTGTGTACCCGGTATCTGTGTTAACATATAGCTACCTGTAAGTTCACTAGCACTACTGGTAACTCAACATTGCCCTGCATTCAATGTACAATATTCTATCGAAACTAGTACTGCCTGCGTTTTAAAATGAAGTTTATGACTAAAATTTCTCAATATATACAGTAAGCAAAATGCACCTAAAAAAATTATCCTTCACTCGCACCCTATCCGTTTAACAAATGTTGGCTATCATTACTTTATTCACCGATGCCCGGAAAAACTCCACAGGAGACTAGCCAAACCATTGCCTCAAATTCTTCAGCCATGTTTTTATTCTGACAGGCCCCCAAATTTCAGCAACCTTCCCCTGAATTATGAGGTGCAAGATTTCATACTTCTCTGGATGTCTGATCACATGTCCGAAATATTGAAGTTTTCAGATTTTTATTGTTTTAAATACATTTTTTTTATTCATCCCAACCATAACATCATCATTTGTAACTCTATCCATCCATTCTTCTGTAGATCCACATCTCAAATGCTTCAAGTCGCTTTATCATTTTTTCGATAAGTGTCGATGCTTCCAATCCATAAAATAATATCAAGAGCACATAGCATCTGATCATTCGCATTCGTAATCTAAGATTGATATCATAACTGCAGAATACTTTTTTCATGCGGATAAAAGTTGCACGAGCTCGCTCAATGCGGCATTTGATTTCAACAGAAGGATTTCATCTTTCATTTATATTGCAATCCAGGTAAATAATACTTTGTATTGTCTCCAATTTCGTTCCAGCAATATAAAGACTTTCTTGTCAGTTTGTGTTCTGTTTGCTGATATTTTGTTTTAGTCGTACATATTAAATTCTAACCCAAAAGTCTCATATATGTTACTTGTTAGAAGTACCGTAGCATCTGCGTAACGCGGGTTATTCAAAATCTTCCAATTTATGACGAGCCCTTGAGTAGCTTCTTAAAGAGTTTCATTGAATAAGAAATTAATGGTGAAGTCTAATCACCTTATCATACTAAATATGGATATATTTCACACAAGATCATCAATCTTATGTCTAAGGATATATATTTACCGACATATAGATATGTGTGTCGGATTGAAATTGACTCTCTCGAGCCGGCTTAACACAGTTAGTATTGACATAGACAGTAATCATGTAAATATCTTATTTTTATACATCCTCATAGCACTTTAGTCAGCAGTCAAGCTATTCATTAACAATGTTTCTTGCAGCTTAAACCTTATTCATTTTTGGTACAACTCAATGCTTTAATTAATTTCAAATATAAAATTAGAATCATGAATAGCAGATTGAATTTAATTTAAATGTGTTCCATTATATTACATGAAAAATTTAATTAAAAAAACCATTCCGTGCATTTATACTGTTTTATAAATGTCGTTTAAATAATCGGAAAAATCAAATAGAGAACTTCTGGTTCCCGACAAACTACGCTTAATTAACAACATTTTTTAGTGACGAACTAACGAGTTAAAAGGTCGATATAATTAACTTCTGAGTGCAGACTCCATTCAGCTTGAGTGAGCCAATTGAAAATTAAAAAATATTGAAGACATGCAGTATAACATTTGCAGAGCTGTTTATTCCCAATTTGACAAAATTTTAGGACATTTAATAATTCAACTTTATTCAAATTTAAGATTGAAAATACGACACACTTAAAAATAAAACTGTGCAAATTAAGTAATTTGTTCAATTGGCAGATTATTTAATTCCCATGTAAAAGTAACTGATTTTTATTCTGCATGATCTTAATGATATACCATTCATAAAAAAATATTTTTATATTTGGGTTACAAATTTGTCATAGATTAGTGTGTGGGTCCCTGAACACACCATAGAGATACCTGGTCAATAAACCAGGCTCGCATCAGCTTAAAGGTACGCTTAGTACCCGTAGCCACTCATAACCATTCACTTCTCTCGCGGCCAACTTCCCGTACAGACCACCAACCAGCAGACGCTTCACATCCTTACTGTGTCTATTTACCCGTTATTGTGCAACCATCTTCAATAAACCACATCAATTGTAAGTTACTTATTATTTGCTGCTCTAGCCACATCTACACACACGCACTCCATGATACCTTCCTTATCTAAACATAGTGGACAGCTGGGATATATAGGTTCCGGGCATCCCAAACCAATCTTTCTGATCATCACTCATAACCACACTTAACTCATCCCAGACTCTTTACCTCTGACTGGTTAAATCCGCAAAAACAGCAAACTCATATACCAGTCACCACCTACATCTGGTAACCGTAACAACTAATTTTATATCTTTTAAATAGCATGTTACAACAACGCTTAAGAGCGTGCCTTCAAAAATAATTCAAATCACTGATTAAAAAACACACATTAAGAGAATTGATATAAATATTAATAATATTATATAGTAAGAAATTATTGTCTTTTCAATATAAAACATGATTTTAAATAGTAGCTGAAGCCTCAAAGCATGTAAGTAAATATAATACATTATTGAAGATAATTAACTAACACAAGGTGTTTTAAAAATGTCAAAAATTGATTATATGTAATGTAAATTGAATTAAATTAATTTTTAACATTTTGCTAATTCGGTTCAATGCAGATTATTCTCTGTAATCTTGGCTTCAATATTATAAGAAAATTTATTTCGTACATGCAAGAATTTTCTATATTAAAGCAATTTTGTGGCACACTAAAAATAAATTTAATGGTCGCGGTCTTTCTTATACCACTTGCATTTTCTTAATTATGGCAAATATCATTCAGTTTATTAGTTTTACATTAGCGTAAAGATTTTATCCAAGTAATAGTTCCAAATAAAGTCAAATCTATTGTAAAAATTTTGATATAAATGAATAATAAAAACCAATATTATCGTAAAAAATGCAGAAATATGAATTATTTTTGAAAGGAAAGCCTTAATCTATAACCTATAAGAGGAATTCTGAAATCTTTGAATTAAAATGATTAAATAGTTTAGTGAAAAGTGGCATGTATACATCTCCCCAAGCAATAATACATTAATAAATCATTATCAAAAATAACTTCCGGTTTTCAAGATTTAAAATAATATTGTCACTGGAAATTTAGTATTCTGAGACATTTATATAATGTTATTGTTTAAATCCAGTCTTTTCATTCTTTCTGTGAATATCTTCAGCAATGAAATATATTTTGAAACATACTTACGTCACATTAGAAGTAGATAATTTCTTCAACCAATATCTGAAATAAAAAATTGCCACCTGCTGCTTCCGCTCTTTCAATATTTTTTTACTCTTTCTTTTTAATGCTTTCACCAATTGAATTTGACTTTTTTGTCATGACAATAATAAAATGTATTATGTAATTTATCATTATAAGCTAAATTGCAATGAAATGTTATATATAATTAACAGACTACATAATTTTTTTCTAACATAATCAACCGTGCCTCATATCAGGAGGAATTATCTACTTTGTGATGAATTAATATAATTATTGGTGGAAGTTTTTATTTATTAGTGAGGGGAAGCCCCCAATATCGTATTTTAGTGTGGCATCTAAAAAATATACATTAATAGGACTGATGTAACATTATTAAGAAATTATTGTTTTTGATACAGAACTTGGTTTTAAATAACAGTCAATGCCCCACCAAGGCGTGAGTAAATATAATATAGAGACCTGCGGTCTTGTGGCTAAGATACTCGCCTAGTGATCCAGTACGGCGGTACAAGCCCCGTTCTAGGAGACCAGTAAGTTAGTCATATTTTCATAGCACAAGCACTTAGCTTCACTCCCATGTTCACATTTCAATTTAAAAATAAAAAAAATCACCTGTTTATACGAATACAAAGTGTTCATCTAAAAATTAATAATGTCTCGTAAATTTAACGGTTTATAACTCTTATTAGTTTTTAATTTGTTTAATGTACTGAACAGGATTTGAGCGCCGCGTGCGGCTCTCCATGGAAGGTGAGATGCGCTAACAATAAATATATTATGATATAGTATGAATGTCTAGACTACTTTAAATGCCTTTGTTATATTTGTTGAAGAAAAATTTTTAAATGATACTGTAAAAGGCGGCCCCCGACACGGTACTAACGCCGAACGGAGTCACCGCCAGCCTGCGAAAATGTAGCGATGGGCAGACCAAGAGGCGGGGTGAGGATTGTAAACCCCACCCCATTGGTCTGGCGCCGTCACAGGCATCTGGCGCCGTCACAGATATCTCAAAATACCATATTACCTGTATTTTATTTTCTTCCTGACTTCAACCCTGCCGCTTACCTTGGGCTTCTTGAAGGTCACTATAACTCCAAACATCAGATTTTCTTTGGCCACAATATGAATTTGAGCAATAAACAGTATACAACTTCTGATATAAATGAATAATAATAATCTACATTTCTGTAAAAAGTACAAAAAGGTGATTTGAAAATCCCCCCTTAATTTCATTAACAATTGTATCCATATATGAATGTGTGGATAGATAAAAGTTGAACTTTATTCAAAGGTTACCTCATGTTCAAACAATTTATGATAAAATCAAGTTGTTTTGGGATAAAGCTATTTGTGGTTTGCAATTGTGCTACGGGTGTTCTGCGATTGAGCTACGGGTGTTCTGAATTTTATTATTTATATGGGAGCTACCACTATTTATACACAACATCAGGAATTGGGATTATCTAGAAGAATCGTTATGACTCTAATGGATCCATATCTAAATTGCGACCATGATTTGTTTGTGGACAACTGGTATACAAAGCTCATTATTATTTCACATTTTGATAAAAAAAAAAAAAACAAATGCATGCGGGACTGTTCAGAAAAATAGGAAACATATGCCAAAGTTTAATAAAAAAAAAAAAAAGGATAAAATAGAACACCACAGACTCTATGACTATGCAAGTGTGGAAGGACAAGAAAGGTATTGCGATGCTTATGACTCTTCACCCAAGCATGCTTGCAGAAACCGGTAAAATACGCTACCAAATGCAACAAATGAACCAATTTCGAAAACCGAGAGCATAATTGATTATAACAAAAATATGGAAGCAGTCGAAAATATGACAATAAGATGCAAACCTTAGCAGAATTTCAGTTAGAAGTGATATACCAACATTTTTGTAGACACCAACAATCTTCAAAGCCGAAAGTAGGATCTTCAAGGAAAAGGAAATCTGATTTACCATCAAGTTTAGTACGGTCACTTGATAGGGAAATTCCGGTGACTGCTCACAAACAAAAAGATATGTAAAGAAGAGGCGGGAATCGCAGTATATGTGTAAACAATGTGTTGAATCATTCTCTGAAAAATTATAATAGATAGAAAAAAAAGTTTTACAACATTTGCAATATGGATTAAAAATATTTTGTGAACAAACGTTTGTGACAACCCGTTTATAAATTTAATTCAAACAATTTGTGATTTTAGTGAAGAAAACGTCATTATTTTTTCATAAAACATTGTGATTTGGTGAGTTTAGTTTGAATCTAAGTTTTGCATAACCGACAGGGAACAGGTACTCATCCAGTTTGTTTGTTCAATCCGCACAACAATAATTGCTGAGCTAAATATTTTCTTACTGAACCTATGTTAATATTTATCTGCATATTCATGTCTGCCATTTTTATGCATTTTTCAAACAATTATTATATTACACGACAACCTAACACCGCAATGAAGAACAAGGGGTGCATTTGGGAATACGTATTATGATTTCATCCTTGGTAATGTTTCTTATCCGAGCAAATATCTCTCAGTAATCAAATGTCAAAATGCAAATAAAAACTACAGTAGATACTTAATGATTTATTGATTTGTAAATTATAACTGATTTTACTTACACACTAAAAAAGGTAAATTGGTGTTAAAAATGGGAAAAAATTATCAAACCAAACCATGTACATAAAAATATCATAAGACAAATTTTGTTGACCGTCTAAATTTGGAGTTTATCGAAAACACACATTCATAAGACAGTACACAATCGGAGCCGACGGAACCTTTGTTCCCGTCGGACGACAACACTCAATTTATTTTTCAATTACACATACATTATACATTAGTGACGACGGCCATGTTATTTTTTTCATACTCAATAATTGTCCTAATTTAAATATAACTCAATACTGTCTGATCCAGTCGTTTGGTTTTCTTCGCTTGTTCACCGATTGGTCGTTGCTGTTGAAGTCATTGCCCTGCAGAACAAAAATGAAAATAATTAAATATTTGTGTAGTTTTATAATATTCAATTACAGCAATCCATCTATTTGACAATTACCGGCGTGCAGTGGCAATGGAGACCGAGATATATAAAGGAGGTTCCGCACGGGCAAAAAGGCGCACGTATTGTAAATTTATGACTTTAAATAAATTAGAATTACTCGATGTAAAAAGATTTGATTGATTTATAGAGCAAGGATCTCAAAATTATTTCAAACTACAAATTACCGGGGGGGTAACACGATTAATGAACTAACTATATAATTGATATTTTGAATCTTGTGTTAGGAAATTTTTGGAATAATGTTGAATAAACAGGACTCAAATTATAAGGGTATTACTATATTGTGTTTGAAGGAAATACAATAAAACAATACATAATGTTTCCTTAGTACATATCTTATATGCCACAGAGATAAATTATTATATCATCTCTATTCTAAATTTAGCAATGATCCTTATTATTTGCGAGTCTTCATTTTGTTCAACTGGATGACAAAAATCAATGAAAAAGAAAGTGAACTTTAGAAAAATGAACAGCGATAATAATATACATCATCCTCACTCATCCAAACCCTTCCTATTATAATATTCTCCACAAATCATCCTCCCTATGAGAGTCTCACCTTGGCAAACATAGTGGCAGAGGGAGCAAAATTAGTACCACGAGTTCTAGAACAAAAAATATTTTTAAAAATAAATCACTGCCGTCAACTGGGAAATGTCATATTTCTATTAGAAAACAATTATCGCCGACCGTGGCTGATGAAGAAGTCACATTTTACACTGAACATTCTGTTGAAGTTACAGCGGATGAGAGTAATTAGACACTCTCATGTGATTATCCAAACTATCAAATAACAGGTATAGGTTTAGACTCACATCTCTGCAGTGTTACAGTGTTCATATATTTTTGGTTTCATCGCCTCGTCGACTCATTTTAAAATGTAGCATCAACGTCACGAAGGTGAAATAAAGTTTCCCAGGTGACTGACAGTAGAAGTTAAAAGATAAAGTAACAAACCAAAACCATGCCGAGTAGTAACAACCGATACCAATTCACATGCAGAGTGCAATCCATGGAAATTACTTATTTGTACATAGTCATAAGTAAAAAAAAAAAAAAAAATATATTTTAAATTATGGAGAGAAATCCATTAATGATATGAACACGGGGCTAGGTTTAACCAGATTCTGTACTCGCCCCTGCCAATGTTCATTATAAGCGAGGTAAGCATCACCTGACCAAACACTCATATTTTAAAGAGTTACAGAAATAATGTAAACAGCCCATTAAAATGCTGTTATTTTTCCTCAAAATAACGACACATTCATAAATTCTTGATCAAATTAGTTAAAAATAATTAATAATTTTAAGACTTTTTAAAATTTTATACTGCTGCACCATTACAACTTACTTATCATCAAGCCGTTTCTCCGCGGGGGTAGGCAGAGAGGGTAGTGCCACACTTCTGTCCTGACACACAATTCTCGCCTCGTCCACATTCATACAAGTTCGCCGATTATTGAGGCTTCCAACAGGACCATCCTCTGGTATCTGGTTCACCTGGCCGTGCCAAGTCTTCCGCGGACGTCCTCTACTTCTGGTGCCATCAACACCTGCATCATATATCTTTCTTACTATTCTCTCCTCATTCATCCGTTTCATATGACCAAACCACCTAAGTGATGATTCTTGTCATATCAGCATTTCTTTCCAAGGTGTCTTATATAATTGCCGAGATTCATTAAATTACTTCTCATCATAAAAGTGTGTAATGTTCACTCACCCAATACCCGCCGGCATAGCCCCCTCCGCCCCCTCGGTATCCTCCCCTGGCTACGCCGCGTGCTCCGCCTCTACCTCCTCGGTAGCCACCTCCGCGGCCACCCACACCGCCGCCCAAGTACGGCTGCTGCTGCGGTGGCTGCACAGGCGATGGGGCACTGTAGCCGCCCCTGGTCCAGACTCCCGGCCGCTTGAAAGGCCGACGTACCTCGGTTTTGTTCACCACCGGTTTGGACTTTTGACCCACCACCTGTTAGATAACAAATGATTAATTTGCATTGTCTGAATGAGAGTGTATTTTAAACATAAATTTCTAATGAAATTTTCTAAAAAATATTATTTTTTAATAACTATCCCTTGTACATCCAAACTTATAGCATCGCAAACCATGTTTTTTCACCATTAAAGTATTTTTAACAATCCCACTTTCTTTCCCACTAAACACATCAGTACAGTGAATTTTTATAAACTTATAAACTAATAAACTTTGTATATCTATACAAAGATTGATAGTTTATAAAAAATTAATTAATATATCCAACCGCAAAGCTAACACTACAAACAGCAACAATACAAATTCGATTTTTCCATTTTTAATTTGCATAATTAGTGTCACAAACATTGTCACCTTTTTGACGCCCTTAATTTTTTCCTACATCCATTAATGTATTTACGTGATGTTTTATTTCCTGACAAGATGATAGTGAATGGTTGTTTAGGATGGTTTTGAGACATTCATTTTACAATTCTTAAGAAAATGTAAACATAAAAAAAAAATATATATACTACTCACCGGTTTACTATTTCCGTCACGTTTTTCTATAATTATTTTAACATTGTTGATCATTAACTTGGTATTGAGCGACAGTGCTTTCTTTGCTCCTTCCTCATCTTGGAATTCTATGAATGCTGCAAATTAAAAGGACATTGTATTTTTAAAACACCATATTGACATTTTCAAGAGTTCAAAAAAAATGCAATTATAAAAGTGCAATTTGAATGGACCATTTCTAAATCCATAATTTCCTTTGATACTCATAGCCAATATTCTCTCTAATTTTGGACATGGTGAGTATAAAAAAAACTTTTATGCAATTTCAAGGACCAATACTATTATTTGTGTGCTGGGGGAGAAAATAAGAGAAACATTACCTTACCTAATCTGAAATTCAAGGGATCAAAATTTTAAATTTGAATTAAGCAAAGCACCGTTCAAATTTATTGCATAGGATCGAACAAATCAAACAAATTTATGGATTCAGAATTCGTGAAAACATAGAGAAATTAGTAAAACATCATAAACAATGGTGCCAATTTTGTTAAAAATATTTATATATTTTCGTATATTCTGAGGAAACATCTCAACAACAACGTATTATTACAAGTAATTAGTGTAAACTATCCATGTGGGTCATGGCGAGAGCTTCTATCCGTATTCGTTTATTTGAATATTAGCACCGCGCGATGGTTAATAGATTTATTTGACAGCTATTGAACTATTTGACAATTATTGGCATGCGGCAGCGACTAGTATCGATCTCTTTGACAACTATCAGCGTGCATATCAATCTATTTGACAATTATTGGCAAACGTCGGTGACTAGTATCGATCTGTTTGAAAATTATTGGTGTGAGACGAGTGCTAATATCAATTTATTTAAAAATTAGCGGCGGTGGGAACCGAGACATACGGTAAACCCCACACGAGATAGCTCAAACATGCGGTACGTCGGCAAGTACCACAGCATACAAAAGAAACTCCCCACAAACGGGTACGGCCAAAAAGTCGCAAGTATTGTAAATTTTTTATAAGTCATAATATTTTAAATTATATGACATAAAAAAATATTGATTTATAGTGCAAGGATCCCGAAATTATCTCACTCACAGTATGAATCACTGTGGGGTTTTCTAAATAATGGCTAATCAACTATAAAATTAACGTTTTGTGTCTAGTGTTAGAAAAAAATTCAAATTATGTTGAATTTCAAATAAACAGGGTTTTACTATATATTTTGTGTGCGATATGATCGAATCGTATGCGCGCGCGCACACCTGCACACCTTAGAGGGAACAATGCTCAATAACAAGGCATCTGATATTTTGTTGGATGGTAAAGATCACGATTAATCACCTGTTCTTCTGCCGGGGATCTTGACCACTTCGTTGATGGGTCCACAAGCCACCAAGAGATTTCTGATGCACTCCACCTTCATGGTGACCGGGAGGATATCAGCTACCACGGTGTTGGGGCCAGTCTTCAGAACAAATATCTCTAGTGGATTCCCGCCCACTATTCGGCCACGCTCTTCCAGAGACTGCCAAGAAAAATGATTTTATTACACGTTGGCAACAGCCATATTACGGATGAGTGGTCGGTACGATGAAACAGTTATTTTTATTTTATTATTGTCATGGTATGATCCGTCTTTACTAACAGATCAGGATTGGAACATCATAACACCATAATAAGGGTAATTCTCCATAATAAACAATTTTGAGGCACCATGTACAAACGATGTGACTTTCTAATACTTTTTCTTTCTAAACAGGTCACAAAATACCTCATATTTTTATACAAGGGATTCTAAACATTTTTAAATACAAAAAAAATTCTAAACCTTTAATTATACCAATAACTCGTTTTACGGCCTAGATATGTTCCAGGAAATTTGACCGTAAAGTGACATGCTGTATAACTAATAATTTATTTTGATACTAGCCCATATAAATTCCATAGGATCCATTCCAATTATACAGAAAAATCACGTAGTGCTTATTTGAAAATGCATTTTTTTGCAATAACAACTTTTTCATTACATATACATATGTATTAATAAAAAGTCATATACAGTAAAACCGCGATATAACGAAATCCAAAGGCCCAAAAAATAAAAATTTGTAATAACGAATTCCCACATATAACGAAATAAATTTAAAAAATCCTACTATATGTTACGCGCCGTCGCAAAAAAATGTTGCGCGGCTTCAAAAAAGATCGCAAATTCTGCAAACAAAGGAGGAAGAAGGCCATAGGGAACTGAATACCTACATATTTTTAGTAAAACAGATAGTTATTAAAACAGATAAGCAAAGGAATTAAATTAAGAACAGAACCTATTCAACACCAATTGGAAGATATTTTTGTAAATTCCAGAATATTGCAAACACAAAACAATATTTTAATTGTGTTTAAATGTAGAGCCGCTTCAAACATAGTTTTGGGCATGAAACATAAAAAATAATTCAAAAATACCGTGTACTTACCGGTAACGGTGGCAACGTAATGTACTTTAAATAATAAATTACGCTACACTAGTATGTATACGCAGATTTCAGTATGTACACTACACTAGTATGTACACGAAAACAATAGTTAATAGAAACACAAAATGCCGTACAAAAATAGTCCATAAAATATTTTAACGAATTATTTATATTATTGACGGAGTTCACACGAAAACAATCGCCAAACGAAAATGAATTTATGTAAATATTCAGTTCGGTCATGCAATAATCCCGTTAAAAGCGGAACAAACCTAACTCTACAGACGTTACACTGAGACTGATATTCCCAATAAGTACATACTGCAACTTTCGGGGGGTTCCTGATAATTTTTGTATTTTCCAGCTGTTTGGGTCTGGGATTGCAATACATATTAGAGGCGTATGCGTACGTAAAACGTGTTCAAGTGAACGCCGCAAGAATTATATCAAATGGTTTCATGGGCCTGCTATGAACCCAAAAAGAAGTTTGAATTGTTTTACTACCTTCTCGGCAGACCGCCGCGCACCGCCGAAAAGGCCATAAAACCGTTCGCATACGGCAGATGCAGCGGCGTGGCTTTGTAAGTGCGAAATAATATTTTCATCTTTTAACATTTTTTTATTTCGTTATAAATTTACGTAAATGTATTGGCATTTTTTCGTACGGGACAAAAATGATTTTGTTATAAATATTAACGGGATTTCGTTATATAAATGCATTTTTGTATGAAAAATTGGTTTTAGGGACTAAATTTCGATTTTTTTTTCAATATACGTCATTTTTCGCTATATCAGGTTTCGTTATATCGCGGTTTTACTGTATATCTCGGGTCCATAATTACTGATGACGGTAACTGCATGCTAGTAATTTAGTATGGTGCATTTTATATTTTTTGTTTGGTGAGGAATCATGAACCCTGAAGGCAAGAGAGACAAGATGAATTGATTTGAGATGTAGTGCTGGAGACACAAGTTGCACACACCATAGACGGTGAGACGGACAAATTCCATTCTATAGGAACTGAACATCATAGATAGACATCGTGCGAGAAGGGGAGATAACTTGGAGGAGCTTGTTGTGGTGGGCCATGACGAAGGACGAAGGAGAAGATCCCCCACCCGTTAGACCAAACAATGGAAGAGGCAACACGAGTAATGTAATGATGAGGACAGATTGCAGTAATAAAATCACCTTTTCTGCAGACTCGGCATTTGTAAAGTGTATGTAGGCGGATAGTGTGACATCGCTGGAGGCGCCTCCGTCCACTTGAATTCCAGCTCGTCTGAAAATATTGTATTATTTAAAAAACCTTTTTATATTCCTATTGGCTCATGCTAACGCCAAAAATGCAATAAAAAATATTTATGAATTAATACAAATTAAATTAATCAACTTTCTAATTGATATAAAATCAATTTATTGAGAATGTATTAATTAATTTTTTTGTATCTTTCTAGTCGATTAATTTAATTTGTATTAAATACCACAGAACTATGTTCTGAAAAAACTGCAACTTCACAATACTAATGTGTTTTTCTTTAAAAGGTATAAATTAATTAAAACAACATATTTCTCATGACATTTCAATTTTGTAAAAAATTGCTTTAGTATCAGGAATTGCCTCGGTGGTCTCCCAGGACAAAGTGTGAACCTCTGACCAGTTAAACCTCACTGCTGGATCAAATTCTTAAACTCAACCACAATAAACTTGCTCTAGTTTGCTAATGAATTTGTGGTGAGAATTTTAGGAAACACTATCAAAACTATACATTAAGTAATATATTAATAATTTTATTTACTTTTGTCTTTAATGGGACCTCACAATAAAAACTTGGAAGTATTAGGTACACTGACAGGTTAATGATATCACGGTAACCATCTGACTAGATGAATTTCCAATCAATCCTACCTGGAACTGAACATGTACAGCGAGTTGAAACCACAGTTAATACCTCAACATGTGGGAATCTGCCACTAACTGTGCAAATGTTGCAAAAGCGTCGAAGGAAATTATAAACATAAAGAACTCACTTGATTATCTTAATTTCTCCATATTTACTAAAGATCTCCTTCAGCTCGTCTTCAAACGTAAACATCATATTGGTGGGTATGTTCATGACGAACATAGTCTTCCCGCTCGGCTGGCCGGGTTTATCCTCGCCCGCCTCTGTCACCTCCGTCTTGCCCGTCTCCGCCTGACCCGGCTCGGTGCTGTCCGGGTTGGCCCCGGCACTGGCCTCGGCTGTTCCGTTCGACGCTGGGTCGGCCGGGGCCACCTCGGTCGCCAGCGGGGCTGCTTCCGCTTCCGCTGACATTGTCCGCAGAGGAGACTCTAGCCGACTGGAAGAAACAAATATCCAAATCATCTTGATGCCCTGTATTTTATGTTGCATCTTGATGCCCTGTATTTTGGTCCTTAAAATAATACATCGATCTGCATGTTGACCATTTAATCTAATATGTAATCATGTATGTTTGCTTTAGAATAAACTAATTTACATTTAATACTAATGATTAATAGTAGTTTTATCTATTTCTTCACTTTTTAATGACATTTCGCTCATGATATACTAAAACAAGACTGTACAAGACTTGAGCGCATGCAACCCGCGTTAATCTCTACATTCACATTTATTTACTCTTGTGCCATAACATGGCAGCTTGGTCTAAACTACTATTAAAAGTGCTCAGTGTACAGCCAAAAATACAACTTAATAATTATTTTCATATTTTGTATACAGGTAAAATCCCATTATAACTAATACCAAAGTAAATAAAATATTCAGAATAATTAGTTTTTTTGAGAGATCCGGCAAATTTTCATACTAAATTTATTAAACGAAATTCTGAAATAACTAATAGAAATTTCAATATAACGAATTTCTTACCCAAAATTTACATAAATTTGATGGAATAAAATACTCAACGGCTGATGGGCAATTGTCGCATTCAGTACTTCTCCGAGCGGCGACGTAGTCGGACGTGGGTAGATCAATGCAGTGGTTGCACGGAGCGCATAGACGTATCTACTTACACATCGATCAATCTTTCAAGTACTTCTTAAACTTATTTTTATTAATTTTTTCAAACATCGTGTGACAACGGACAAAAGTAAAAAAACGGCACCAGTTTACGCTGAAGGAAAAATTAACCATATTAGAAAAGAAAGACTCTGGAATGAAAAAAGGTTTCTTCATTTACGTTATCGACCTTTTAAAGGGCTGAAGAAAATAAAACAAAATTAAAGAATGTGCAATTTTTTTATATTTTTTAAATAGAGATGCGTATACGGAATACATGTCACATCAATATTTTTACTATTTTCAAACTAAGCTAAACGCTTGTGCTATGAAAATAGGACTAACTTGCTGGTATCCTGGAACGAGGCGCGAACCCCCGACTACTAGATCACTAGGCCATCAAGCTATCTCAAATTGGACCTCAAAAAAATATATAAGAGCGCCATTGAATGATGGTGTAGACAAAGCTATTTTTTTTATGGATTCAAGACGTGTGATTGCAGAATATTCCAATTAATCATTTGTTGAACCGTCCTAACGCATTAGAATTTAAAAAATTATAAAAATCGAAAATTATTAAACCAGCATTGGATGGCAGAACAGATTTAAGGAGCGATATGGATATTTTCTTAGAAACTTTCTTAACATAAGTGCCCGACAACAATTCTTAAAAAATAGAGAGGTACGTAAATGAATTCTCATCTGAAGCATAACCGTTTGTTATACGGGCTGCACAAATAGGTACATACATGGCATAATGTCAATAAGTTCAGTGTTATTTTTTTTATTATTTATTCTTCATTACATATACAGTTAAACTTGGTTATAACGAGCATAAGGAGACCGACTAAATTTACTCGCTATAGCCATTTCTCATTATGTCTGCTACACGTAATATCATTTTTCCTGAACTGTTTTGCGAATTTTTCCTCTTGTGCCTTCAAAATTGGCCCGTTAATAGCAAATCTGGCACTTCTTTGAGTGCTAAACCACTTAAACAATGCTGCATTAATATCGTTAAGATCGCATTTTCTATTTTTTTTTTTGTTTCCGTGATGTTGTTTTCAAATGCTGACAAGAAAACATCCTCATTATTCAATAATGTTGAAACAGTTGAAGAATACAAAGAAAAATTTTACACATTTTTCACGTTGTATTCTAATTCACAAATGATTTAGACTTTCTCACAAATCGAGAGACACTTTCTTTTGTTATTGGACACGTTTGTAAATCAAGGGCCACTTTTTAACTGAAAAGTCAATGTCAAATTGTCAATACAACATTGCCGACGTATACAAACATTACTTTAGACAATTTCATAATAAATTTGAATTCAGAGAAAAATACAAATGTAAAAAGGGAATGAGATTGATTCCATATTTTATTATTGACTCATCTTATTTTGTAAATTATTACGTGTTAACATTTATATTTTGTGGCTGACCTGGACATTGAATAGTTTTAATATAAAAATAATTGTGCTAAATAATGCATTGTACAGTGAAAATTATTTATAACACATACACACCTGTGCGCCTTTTTTGGTAAGTACATACACATATGCATCAATAAACGTGCGGAGCATGTAATTTTTATATATTGTTGAACCTTTTTGGATTAACTGGGAATTCGATTATATGGGATTTTTATTTACCATCCATCCTGGATAATCGAGAGTACTGTATTCACTATAACAAAACTTATTAAAATTTTGGTCCCGTGAATTTCGCTATATTGGGATTTGACCTGTACATTGATCTCAGGTTGATTTATTGTAATGCAGCCCTGAGGTTACCTAAAGTTTGACAGTCCTGTATTAAAAAATTCAAGGCTGTGTTTAATTGTGTACCTAGAAATTATCTAAACTACTTTTTTTTCCAAATTCGATAAGAGAGTGAAACAACGAAGAAAATGATTAGGCTCACCATAGAGATTATTGAAAAGTATTAAGGTGGCCATGCGTATCTGGGATTTAGGTGCTGTATACCGTATGTCGAGAACGACATTATCTACGATTGTGTAAAACAATGATGTCATTAAATCTGCTAAGGTTGCGATGGGGGTTAAATCGATTAACAAAGATCAGGGATATTATTAGAGCATGTTGAAAAATTGCTTTTGATCCAGATAACAGAAAAACAGTGTGCTGGCGATAGCGTATCAGAGGCAATATTTTGCGAAAAGGCAAAACTAATGCATTTTTTTTATGGGATCGAATTAATCATTTTCCTTTTATTTCTTATGGGAAAAATTTGTTTGGTGTATGTCCTGTTTGGTTTAAGTTCAAAAATCTGGAAAGGATGAAGGGCAATTACCGAGGTACCATTGTACATCAAAAGAATGATATTACTTTGACATTGGTCACCCATAATATTTTTACTTAAGCGAGCATTAGTATACTATATTGAAATTTGTATTGTTTGGCGAGAAATAAAAACTAAAATAATACAATTTAACACATACAGTTTTAACATTATATTTTAATATTTTTATATAAGAGTAATGAATGTAAATGTATGTAGGAGGGTAAATTGGAGCAGGATTAGTTAATTCGGGCAAGAAAAATTATTGCTCCAAAAACAGAGCCTAGCAGTGACAACTAGCAAAGCCAAATATCTTTTGCAACTTTGCAATAAAAATAATACAAAAAATTTACGACGCTTTAGCAAATTGTATGAGAGCGTCGTGTTTCCGAAACAGAGTTGACTAAAGTAGTGACCCGCCAAGGCACACATATATCGCCACATATAATATGAAAATCTCAAAACATAATAAATTTAACCGGTAAAATTAGTGAAATAAGAAAAATACAGAGGTTAATTAATCAATAAACAAGATGCTATTGCACTATTCGTAATGTGTTTAAAGGGTAGGTGGTTTCCAATAAACTAAAACAATATTGACCACTATAATTTAATCGAATTTAAGCAAACCGAATTGACGAAATATTACTCGAAAATAACGGTAAACGGCTAGTCACATCAAGCGCGAAACGAGTATCGGTTAGTATCGAAAAACATTGTTTAAACACATTAAACTTACCTTGAAATATGTTTCGGCTAAAAACACCACAGGGATAGTCAGCACTTAGAGAAATAACTCTTTTTAAGTCGAAAAACAACACTTTTTATAAAAAAAAGCCAAATCTCGACAGCCCGGCAAAATGGCTACACGATTTCGGGGCATGAAATGAAAATGGCCTCTTGTCAATGGTTGCCGCTTATTTCCGTAATGTTGGTTGCCTGAAATGCCTGACTAAAGATATTTACTAAAAGTAGGCACTGCCGCAAGAGTTACTCGAGATGGTACTCTCATTGGTATTGTCAATTGTCATAGAAGAAGAAATACTTTATAGCCATACCTTTTTTTTAAGTTTACGTACTTTGACGTTTCAAGACGTAAATAAAAATAAAGTGATCACCCATTTCGTTTGCGTGAACGAACGTATCAAATGTAATGTTTATCTGAAATTTTTAATAAGTTTTATTCATGAATGCTTTATACTTAATATGCATTGACAAGGGTTAGCAATTCCAGACATTATGTCTGGGTCATTCAGTGGAAACGAACTCCCAAAGTCGTTTGGATCTTCTAACACCAAGAACTCAAAGCGTTCCAATACAATTGAGTCGAGGAACGGCGATGCGATTAATTTCAGAAGTTGCGCAGAGAAATTGTTTAATAAAAAATTCGAGTTTCACAAGGTTGAAGATAACTGGACTCTGCCAGCGACGTCTCAGGTCTTCTCGTCAGATCCGTGGAAAATTCGTCATTTGCAAACACTAAAGAACGGATTAAACTTTCAAAAAAGCCGCTTAAATGACTATCCCATAGAGGAATGGAGTGCTCACACTGCTAAGCGTAACCCTGCAGGCGATGTTAGGTGGAAACTAAGGAATACAGTTAACCCAGAGTTCCTGACTCAAGCTTGGACAAAGTTTTATGAATGTGCTTGCAATTTCAATATCATTTCTGAAGATGCTAAGATTTCAAAAGAGATTAACACTTTACACCTGTGTGAAGCGCCTGGAGCTTTTATCGCTTCACTTAATCATTTTTTGAAGCTGCATCATCAAGACCTCAAGGTATTTGTTTCATGTTTCATTATTTATAAGTTATCAGTGCTAACCTGAGGGACCAAAAAGTGCTGTGACTCCTTTCTATTAAAATTTCTACATTCTATTCAGACAAATAAGTAATAATACAAATTAAATTAATCAATTAGAAAGATAAACAAATAAAATCTATTTATCAAAAAAGTATTTAGTTGCTACAAAACTATGTTCTGAAATTGTAACTTCACAATTTATTGTGCATTTTTATAAAAAAAATGTTTTTTATTGTGAAATTGCAATTTTACATAGTTTTTTGATAATCAAAACAAATCACTAATAAATAAACTCAAAAAAAATCTTTTATAGATTTTTTCTGTGCATATTTGTATTTTAAATAAGATTTATTTTTTACACACTGTTTTCAACTAAAATAAAATAATTGTTTTTTTTTACAATAGTGATGGAGCGTGTGTTATGTAGTTACCCTGCTTGTTATGACTTTCTTACTGATTATTAGTTTCTTAAAGTCTGATAGGTCAGGCGGCGAGCCTAGTTGAGAATTGATTTTTATTTTTTAAATTCCAGTGGCAATGGATGGCAACAACTCTAAACCCGTACCACGAAAACAATTCTCTGTCCAACATGATCTGTGATGACCGTTTCATCCTCCACACTCTCCGGCACTGGGACTTTGGTCTGGATTACTCTGGAAATCTTATGGACTGGAAAAACTCTCAAAATCTTGTTCAAAAGTCAAAAAACTTTGGAGAGGTAAAATCTGGTTATACGAGAATTATACAATGATTTTAATAATAATAATATAATAAACTCCAGGTCGATCTGTATACAGTGCTGACTTTCACAAATTGTAATTATTAAATAAATATCAGATATCTCATAGAGACAAAGTTATTTTTTATTATATTTAATGGAAAATATATAGAAGTATGGGGTAATTATAGGGCTTACGACCTGTCTTCGGCTAGCTTAAGCAATCACTTTATATAAATATAACATTCACCATTCTCACCCCATCAATCTCTACATCTATCAAATTTTAGAAAACTATATATATGTTAATATGTGGACTCGCTTCGAGTACTACTACACCATCGCCATCTGTGGACCAGATTTGATAATTAATTTTTCCTTGAAACAGTATATACTCAATGTTAAATTATTAGTTTAAAATCTGATTTGTGAATTAATACCATGTTCTCCGACCATCCTTTAATACCTTTGATACTGTCAATCTAATTTCAAATCACTTAAATCTAATTCAACAATCAAATCAAATATCTTTTTTTTTTGTAAATTTCTTGATTATTTATTTTTTTCATTTATCTCATATTTACACCTAGACCTAGAATTAAGGAATCAGATTTGGGATCATCGTGCGGATCATGTAGCCATGTTAGTTTAGGTGAGATATGAGACAAATTATGTAAAAATTAAGGTAGGCGTTACGTCCGATTTTCATACGATGAACATATTATTTGGTGATATTTTCAGATACATCTTGTGACGGCAGATGGCTCCATAGACTGTATGCTGAAACCTGATGAACAGGAAGAGACTGTGGCACCATTACACTTCTGTGAAGTTATCACTGCATTGCTTATACTATCTAAAGGTATATCATGTCACAGATTTTATGTTATATTTTTAAGTTTGTTTTCTCTTTTCTTGAATACTGTAGTTTCATATTCAGGGTTGCTGTTTCAACCCTGAAAATGGACACTGCAAACATCTTGCCTTCCAGTTTATGTATCATAGTTTAAAGGCTTCTGACCTTTCCCTGCTTCAAAATCAATGTTGAATGTTTTTTTCCTTCTTCCTTCATGTCAGTATTGACACATAGTGGCCTCAATGACTCGACATCTCCACAAGTCTCGCTCCTGGGTCACTATCACAGCTGACTCCAAAGTCTCTCCAGCATACGCCCACCGCTGTACTGTTGTTCCTGATCTTCTTCCTAAAGTATAAATTAATTTTTTATACCCAGGATAAATTCATTTTTTAGACTGTCATAGCGGTCAAAAAATGAGAAAAATATTTTATTTACTACCGTAGACAGTGCTTGCCGTGGTTGAATACACAACATTTTTCTTTAGCAAAACATTTCAAAGGCATTTACGAGTATTTTACGCTTGTCGCTATTATGGACTGGACAAACTTAATATATATTGTGAGGTGTAGCCCGTCACGAATTGGAAGCGCCATTGTGAGGCGTGTTCTGGCCGACTATCCTCCACCGACCAGCAACAGGGGAGAGCATGATATGTGAGAATGTAAATCAGATGCTACCTACTTACCATAATGTCTAGATCCACCTGAACCATCTTCTGAGAAAATAAATTTTACTAAACAGCAAAATGTGATAGGTGATATTTCATAATAAAAACAATATTAACAAATTTTACATTAAATTTTATTGAGAATCAAATAAAGACAGTTAATAGAATTATTATTTTTTAAATAAATTAAATTAAATTAATTATGGAGTTACATAATAGCGGCGACGACAATAATACCATTAAATAAAAAGTGCTTCGACCTTAGGCGATTCTTCTTGCATCTGCCGTAAAATTATTATCATTTTCTTGCATCCTTGCATTTTGGTCTCCTGGAAGCAGCATTCGCCGCCGTTTCCGAGTGCCTGGTCCACGCACGAATCTTCTTCTCCCAGATAGACCATGATAAATAGTTTGCAAGAGGTGATGGAAAGAAGGGTGATAAAAGAAAGAAGGATAATAAAGAAGGAATGATAAACGAAGTCAAAAAGTAAAGAAGGGAAATTAAATTATTTCCCTTCTATTTTCTCCATGGCACGACGTCCATACGTTACTCCCTGGCGTTGGCTCTGCGCCTGCATCTAGTATAGGGCTCCATCCTCACCGTATCTTCTAATACGAATTCAAAAGACATGGCGGCAGCCTAATGGCACCTGCGGGCGACACCCCCTCAGCTCGAAGCATTGAGTAGAATTGAAATGTACCTTGCTAGCGCCGGCCCATGACGCGAAAACCGGTCGCGATCCTAGCGGCCAACATCGAAATTACTGCTCGCCGATCTCAGCCAAGCGCGAAATTATTAAACCAGGGTGTTTGCTATTTAGATTAGATACTAACGTTACATTCTTCTTCTGCCAAGAATTCGTAATGTTATAATATATTTTAATATTTTGTTTTAGGGGGAACATTTGTATTCAAGCTATTTACAACTTTTGAACACTCGACAATTAACCTGATGTATCTCCTGGTGGTTTGTTTCAAGGCTGTCAACATTTACAAGCCGTCAACCTCAAAAGAAGGCAACTCTGAAGTGTACGCTATCTGCACCGGATACCTCGGGCGCCATTTGATTGAAGATTACGTTGAAGTTGTCACAAAGTTTTATGGATGTCCCGAATTTGGTTCGAAAGCTTTGTTCCCTCTCGAAATGTTACCCGAATCATTTTTGGATCAAATACAATCTTGCGCTTTTTATTTCTACAATCGCCAGTGCGAAGTGATTAATGATAATATTTGTACATATGAGAACCCAAATCAAAGAAAGGAAAACCAAATCAAAAGATATCGTTTTGCTGTCGCACACATGTTTTTAGAGAGGTACGAACTGGCCCCCATCATTAAGGAAGATGAAATTTTAAACTGTCTTTCACATGAAGAAACATACGTTCATCTCAATCCTCGAAATCACCACGGTACTTATACAGAAAGGATGCATTTAATTCCAGTATCTCAACATGAGAAGTTGTTTAAATTAAATGAGGAATTGAAATCTCTCAAAGCAACATATGATCTTTCTGATAACAATTCCACTACGTGGATGGATTGCACAAAACCTATAACGATCCCATTGAGTTTTACATTCGGCAAGCCCGTTGAAAAAATAAGGAGTTCAAAGTTTGTTTTATCGTGGATTTTAAAATTTTATAATAAGTTAACAGATGAATGTTCGGATAAGCTGGAGGATAGTGATTCTGAACCGACAATCAAAGATGTTTTCATTCTTCAATTTGCAGCTTTAGAAGCTAATGAGAGATACGAGGATTGGGAAAAGAAAACGGTATTATTGTTGAAAAATAAATTGACGACTATGAATGCTGGAAGCACCTTGATATTGAAAAATTTTAGAGCTCTCACACAATTTAGTGCCGGAGTCTTGTACGTTGTATCTCAAACGTCTTTCCGAGAAATAGGATTTGTGAATGACAGCACAATCATATTGAAATTTTTTAAAAATATGGAAGATGTATTCGGTTTATTAGAATGCATAACTACTGAAGTAAATGACGCGGCATTATTATGTTCTGACGACGTCACCATGTCCGTGCTGGGCGTTGTCCCGATACAAAACTTGGCACTAGGATTATTTTATTCTTGTTTACTTAAGTATAATAATAATTTTTTATACGCTCGTTCAAAAGAGATCGTAGCTCATTTGTCGAGGAATATAAATATTTAAAAAATTATCTCTGAAATAAAATTATATCATTGGTGATTTTGTGATGAAAGTATGTATTGTTTTTATGTTACATTAGAGCATGTTTATTTTAAACAATTATGTATTCTAACATAAACTGTTGACTATTAAAGGAACAGTAAAATCCTGTTAATTCAATCCTGATTTATTAGTAATTCAAAATAACTTTCAGACCCCTGCGCCATAAATCAATCACATCGCATAATTTGAAAAACAAAATTATAAAACATTAACAATGTTCTTGACTTTTTGCGCATTTACACATTCTCGAGATATTTTCTCATAATATCCAAAAATGTTAACATTTTTCATGAAATTAGCACCTTTTTTCGTGAGTTTTGCGATTCTTTTTCAGGTTTCGCAAATTATTTATCCATGGCGCAATTGAATATTTCATTTTTGGTTGCTCGAATTTCAAATTAACAAGGTTTTACTGTAATCTATTGGCTCAATTCTTGACTTACTTTTTTTGTTTAGGTAGAAAGCTAAGAACAGTCTCAGAACTGTTCCTTGGAAATTACGAGTCATACTACAGCCATATTCGTTTATGGTGATTAAATATACACTTGTGAACGTTTTCCCATTGAAGTCTCGCCATGTTTTTATCATTTTCTATGTGCTGTAATACTGGCAAAGCATAAATGTTTGTTGTGCAATAATAATTATGGAAAAATCGCATACAATTAAATGTCCACCTTTGCTTCTAATACTTTCTCTTTCTAGGCAAGTAGGCAAGGATGCTGATAAAAAATGGAGTGATATGTCAATTTCCTTTGAAATACAAATTAGATACATGTGATTTTTGTTCTGAATAGAAAAATTATTGACATCATTTCTACTAACAGAAATTTCAGATTTTTTTTGATTATTTTAGAACTTCATATCGATATACCTTAATCTGCAAAGCAGCTAACTCAATTCTTCCCAAATGTTCAGTAGCCATAAAAATAATACATATTATGTTATACATTAAAGTTACGAAATAAATATAATGCTATGAAAAAGAAAAAAAAAACCAAGGAAAATATTAATAAATAAAAAAATAAAAAGTTCACACAAATAAATAAATAATTATAATAAATATTACATATATAACTACTTTAGTCATTGTTGTATATGTAGCTATTCTGTATGCGTTGCCATTCTCTGGTCAGGGAACCAGCTTTCCATGAGAGGACTGCTTGCACCAGAGAGTTGGTGCTGAGCTCCAACTGCATCTTTACGCCCGCAACTCAATGTCTCAGAAGCGAAATGAATCCATGTATATGGCCTTCGGTAAACATTGTAGATGCCCTGCAATAACGCGCCAATCTGAACAGTACTCTGTATGAGTTGTTGTATTGAATTCGGAGACGGTTATACATCACTTATTTGTATTTCGACCAGAGCTTGCAGGTATATATGCTGGTGGTTTACGATTTAAACAGGATGCTCTTCATCTCCTTACTGCACGAATCCTCAACTGTCTCCTCTGCCGTTCTATATCATCATTGTCTTGTCCATCTTCGTTGAATATATGGCCAAGGTATTTGACCTTATTTTGAACGTCCAGCCACACGGGAGGGATATTATCTGACCCTTTTCCAAATTTGAACGCCACTATGACCGATTTGCTGGCATTGTATGAAATATTATGTTCACTGACATGTGTTTCACATATCTGTAAAAGCTTTCTTATCCCATTTATAGATGGCACTAGTATAACCATATCATCGGCATAACTAATGTAGTTCATATTTGTTCCGCCTGTGTGGCAGCCAATTTTTGCATCAGATAGTCGCTCGCTTAATTCGTCCATGTACATATTGAAGAGGATTGGCGATATGCACCCGCCCTGCCTCACCCCAGTGTGCAGGTAAAATGGCTTAGAGTCGGTGCCTTCCCACCACACTGAGTTCTCTTGCTGCCTATGCCACCTGTCAAGTATATCTACAACTGGTTGGGAAACATTTCATCACTGTTTAATTTTGTAATTAAACGGATTACAAAAATTCCAGAACACACTTTCGTAGATTGTTATGTATATTGATATTAGATATATTGATATTTTGATTTATTTCGTACTTCTAATGAATATTTGGAGTTTATTTTGAATTCCATAATAATGTAGTGCAACCATTATGATTTTTTTTTAACAATTCTGAAATATAATTAGATAACCAACTAACTTACTATTGTGCCGTTTCCTGCAGGGGTAGGCAAAGAGAATAGAGCACCACATTCTTCTGTTCTGTGCACAATTCTCGCCATATCCACATTCCTACATCTCATACAAGCTCGCCAATTATTGAGGCTTTTAACATGACCGTCCTCCAGTATCTGATTTACCTGGTCATGCCAAGACTTCTGTGGACATTCTCTATTTCTGGTACCATCAACACTCGGGTCAGGTAACATTCAAGGTTTTTCAGCACGTAGCACACATTTATTATTTTAAAACATGTGATTTCACATGTTTTAAAATTGATGGGAATTTTTGGCTTTTTGTGTAGCATAGAACAATAAAAGAGGAAAATAATGGCATCAAAAACGGTTTTTTGATCACGGATGGAGTTAGCTGCTTTGCAGATTAAGCTATCGATATATTATTGTGTACTGACTGTGAACTGAAATTTGTATATGTATTTTTTTTAAATACTGTACCAAATATTTTAATAACATTATATATATTAACATTGCAATCAATTAAGTTTAAATACTAAATTAATGTATTAATTATAAATATATACATATAAAATCAATTTTGTCGAAAAATATTGTTTTTGCGTCACCGGGATTCGAACCTGGATCTCTATTTCCAATCCGGGGAAGTACACTACCAATTGTGTTATAATGCCAGTATTTTTCATGACAAATTTTTGAACCTATATGTTACATTTTTTCAAATTAATACACCTGTCGTTCCATTATTTGAAAGCCATCTACATTATTTTTACAGAATCTCAAATACCCTTGAGTAAACCGACTGCAGATTAAAGGTATTAGATTCAAGGGTATTTGAGATTCTGTAAAAATAATTTAGATGGTTTTCAAATAATGGAACAACAGGTGTATTCATTTGAAAAAATGTAACATAAGTTCGAAAATTTGTCATGAAAAATACTGGCATTATAACACAATTGGCAGTGTACTTTCCCGGATTGGAAATAGAGATCCAGGTTCGAATCCCGGCGACGCAAAAACAATATTTTTCGACAAAATTAATTTTATATGTATATATTTATAATTAATACATTAATTTAGTATTTAAAATATCACAGACCTATGTTCTGAATAATTACAACTTCACTATAAGAATGTGTTTTCCTTAACAATTAAGTTTAGTATGTCTGATAAAGATTGTTAATAGTGATAAAAAAAATTTTTGGTCACCTATCCTTCTGAATTTATTTAACAAGTATTTAATTGTATAATCAGTGATTATTTTAAATGCATCCACAAATAGTTGGTGCTATTTACCTTTCTTTTACAGGCAATATTGATAACATTTTCATTTAATTTTTATTTGTGTTACTAGCGTTGGTTTGTTGATTTTTTTTTCTTTTTATTTATTTGCTTATCACTGTTCCATCTCTGATTTTTTAATGTGTCGTTTTGTAAAACTGTGATATATTTTGTATCTATTATTTATCAATAAAAATCCTTAGACTCGTAAATATGACTTTTCTATCATTCAAATTAATTCTTAATAAGGCCTTATTCCATTTTCTCTCCAATGTGTAATATTTTTAACTCATAAAGACGAATCTATTTTTTATTATATTTAATGGAAAAACATGGAAGTATGGGTAATTACAGAGTTTACAACCTGCCTTCGGCTGGCTTAAGTAGTGGTATTCGAAGTGTTTCCACATATTAACTTTAAAAAATTTGATGGATATGGAGGTTGATTGGGTGGAATGGTGAACGTTACATTTTGTAAAGTGATCACTTAATCCAGCCGAAGACAGGTAGTAAGCCCTGCAATTACCCATACTTTCATATTTTTCCATTAAATATAATAAAAAATAGCTTCATCTCTATGAGATATCTATTATTTGTTTAATAACAGTGCCTTTGTAGGTGAAAATCCAGTAATTGTGTGTTCTTGGACATATTCAAATATTGCTAATATTTTTATATTTTTAATTATTTCTTATTTATTGTGAGTAGTGCGGCAGGTTAACTATAATATGTTCAATAATTTTACCCTTTTTTCATTATTTAACCTGTGAAAGTTTCATTATTTTTGTATGGTAGAACCGTACGTAAATATCTAATCTAAAAAAAAATATTGCCTGAATAACGTTTCCACAATTTTCAAGCCAAAATTCAATTACAAAATAAGCTAACACATACATATTATTAATGGTTCTTATTAGCTAATACAGTGATGCCTCGCATAATGAACGCCTCGCATAACGAACGCTGCGCACAACTAACTTTCTGTTCGTCCATTACGCGACTCACACAACGGAATGCATCGTATTTCATCTTGCCACTCGAACGCACCTGTGTATCGCGAAGTCACCCGAGTTTCCAAGGCAACATGATGAAGCTCAAAGGGAAGCTTCATCTGACAACGAGGAGGAGCAATCAAATCAACCGATCTCAACTGCTGCCATCAAGGACATCCTGGTCAAATGGGGAGAGGTTCAGAAGTTTACCAACACTCACTATCCAAACTCAGCTGTGGCCATCGGGATCAACAATCTCTACAATGACACTCTGGCACCTTATTTCCGGCAGGTGTTGAAGAAGAGAGAGAAACAGACAACCATGGAAAGGTTTTTCAAGAAGCCAGCAGCCAAGAAACAAATGATGGAATAAGAGGATTTGACCCTGCAAGCCTCAGTAGACTCCTGAATCTAAGTCTGACTAAAAAATAAAAAAACGTGAGTATCTTTTTTATATTACGGTACCATATTTTATGCTACAGAACGAATTAAATTTTTTTAACATGTATTGCTATGGGAAAACGCGTTTTACGTAACAAACTTTTTGCACAACGAACTTGCTCCTGGAACGAATTAAGTACGTATATGTACGAATTAAGTACGTTAAGTACGTATATGCGAGGCATCACTGTATATGTTTTTTTTTAATTTCATACTCCGGAATATTATCCCGAATTTTGCATTTAAAAAATTCTGAGTACTGATACCACAGTAAAAATTCTGGATAATCCGGATCGCAATCACTAACCAAGACCTGTACCGGATTTTATAATCAAAATGATGCTAAATTTTTTCACGTTTTTTTGTAATACACATGAGAAATGTGGCAAATTCTAAAAATTATTTATTAATCCGTATTAACGCTAGGAATATTATCGATTTAAATTTTTTGTGAGGCGCAGACGTTTTGGGCTCCGTCTAACTTGTTAAAAATTATCTTGTAAAAATCATTAATGTCTTGATACAATAAAAATAGTGATTCTCATTATAAAATTATATTTTCCACTTGTTATATTATTCGTATTTATATCAGTTAATATAATTTTTAGTTGCGTAGGAAAAACATTTTAAACATGTTGAGTTGCATTCCATGACACTAGCCAGATGCACCCAATTCAAGTGCACACATAGGCAATTGCACACCATCAGCTTATTACTCTGCTGTTGTGAATTTGTATTAAATAACTTAACCTTACATAACATAATGTAATCTAACGTAACCTACCATTACTTATATTAATGTACCTAATATTTTATTACTTTGTGTGCAGTTGTCTAGTAAACATGTGTCTACGTGTTCAGTTGTCTTGTCTTGATCCCCTCTGTCCGCTTAGCAACTCAACTTTGTCCCAATTTTATTGAGCCTCTGACGAAATTTTCTCGGAACTCTTAACACAGGTCCAGGAGGTATTTTTGAGCTTAATTATCAAAATAATACATCTCCAGATCCGGAATAAATCATTTATAGCATGGCACTTAAGCGTTATAATTTATAGCATGGGTACACCTAAAAATAAAGTACTTGAAAGAATTTATATTTTTTCCTTGTCAAAAATTCTGACGTACATCTATTACTTCTTTTTAAATATATAACTGATACTTCTACATGAATTGTTGACAACACTGACTGTATAGCTTTTAAAAATGTTAGTTTGTAAATCTTTTACTTTCGATAATCTTAATTTCGTAATATAAAGCGTCCGATAAGTTTTGAAGCTTCACGGTGCAGTGAAATTAATTGAATCCTGTACTCGGCTGTTCCTTCGTTTGCCAAATGTTGCGGACCTCGACCGCAGCGAGCGAGCCCGTCGCCAACTTCAGTGTGTTGCGAGTGTTGATGTCGGGAGGTCGTGTCCGCGCAGCTGTCAGATAGTCGACCAAAGTTTCACAAAGTGAAAGGTGTCCGCATTTGTTTACAGAAAGTCGGCAAAAAGTTTACCCGTTCCTTGCGTGTGCAAAGATGTTAACCGTGCGTGATACGAGTGAGATATTGTAAAGGTTTTTCGCATTTAGGTAAACGAACGACATTTCGTACGGTCGGAGCGGACGCGCACATACTCCTCGAGGTTGACCAACAGGTAATGTGACTCCACACCTCTCTGTAAATATATTTATGTTTGTTCATCGTTTCGTGGAAAATGTATCAACCATTTTTCTATCCGACCGCGCGCACCGATAGATGTTTTATTTATTTTTCTTTGCGACGTATCGCCGGAGTTTTCCGACAGACTTCCCAGTGTTGGAATCTTCTTGGAATCGTACACGAATTTTCAACTTGCTCACCTTTTGTTTGACATTTATGTGACCATGAAATTTGAATAATACTCATTTGATCAGACTTTTAAATAGATTTATTGCGGCTACTCCCACGAAACTTTTTTGCTGAAGGTGTAATTTGTGTTGTAGTTATTAATTAACATTATTATATTTAGTAAGCTAATACTAAGCTAAGCATCGATTAATTAAAGCGTAGAATAATATCTATTTATATTGTGTGAAAACATATATATTTTTTACTAGATATTTAATAAATAATGTGTACTATTTTTAATATGCCCTTATACACTATCCGTGTAGGTCTTCGCAATATTTTTTTTAAAGAATTTTTCATTTCACATCCCATTTAAAATATTAGGTAGGTTACCTGTCAATTTGGCCACAAAATTCATTACTCAAGTTTTCTTGAAATTTTCTGTCCAAATTCACTTTTTGTGACTCGAATTTCAAAAAATATATTTACCGCATTTGTAATATTTGTTGACGCAATATATGTTTTGTGACACAGACAATAAAATAGTGTATCATCAAATTCAATCACACATTTATGGTCTTTATGTTGATTGGTTCGAAACTGACCATTCCCACAGGACTTCAACGCTAGGAAAGAACAGAAACACACATTACGATGCAACTTTTCTTTCTCTGTTGTATCAAGTAATATATATATATTCTTGTTTTTTTTTAAAGCCTTATAACCAACAGGCCCGCTGTTAAATCAAGTATATAGGTAGGTAGGTGCTTATAGACCTAGTATCTCTCTACTATATAATATAATCCGAAAAGTGTCCGAAGGTAAAATTTTGCCTATCGAATTTAGTTTCAAGTTACAAGCTGGATTGGCGTACCGCAAATCTTTACAACATTTAAAAGTTCATAAATCATACTGATAAAGAAAATTTTAAATAACGTCGTCCTAGTCATTCTTGCTCGTCGGTCTGTTTATCATTTTCAGCGTTTCCGTATATATTATTGTAATTATATGACAACCATTTCGTATTTATGACAGTATAATTCAAACCTATCAGTTCTGACATAACGTACTTTTTTTAATGTGATCTTACTGGCGCCGTGAAATGTTACGTTTTTACATATTTACAATGCGCATGATTGGGGCTTAAATAGTCTCTAAGATTTCCTGTCTGTAATAATATTTTACTACGAAATATATTGGAGAAGGATGTTACCTATTCCGTAGACAGCTCAACGGCTTCTTCCAATTCTCCGGCCATATTATAAGTCAAAGTGACAGCTTAGGGCCGGTTGTGTGATCATTAGTAATTGTTTACCGGTTTGCCGGTTGTTCGAACGTCAAATTTACTATTGTCAAAGGATAGATGATATGTCTATAGGTGTGACGAATAATCTTGAAATATGCTTTATTTTATGCATTATTTATGGATTTTTTCGCTTAGGCGTTCTATATGTCACTTTGATAGTGAAATTTTTTTCGTATTATGTGTAATAATGTATATTAAACTCTCATTACTAAAATAACGAGATATTGATTAATTAATTGTCATATACTGCAACTTTCAAAGTATCAATGTGTCGGATAACAGCTGTGAAAAGTCCGCCATATTTAACTATCGATTCTCGTTTTTACTATCGGATATCGCAGAGTAAAATGAGTTTACTACGGGATGTACTTTCGAGAAGTAAATATTTTTTTAATAACGATCAAACAACCCGTTTTCGCAAAAAAAATTACTTTAGTAACTTTTTTTACTATAGTAAAAAGTTACTACTGATCACGTAACCGGCCCATAGAAAAGGAGATTATCCTGGACACAACTTTGGGCCGAATAAGAGTGTCACAGCGGTGGATAGAAGTGTTGCAGAGAACCTGGAGCTGGAGTTAGCTGTGAGAGCGATCCAGGACCGGGACTTGATGAGGTGCATTACGAGCCGATTCTCATCTGATTGAGGACGCTATATCTTAATACTGATATGAAGGAAGAAAGAAGAAGAATATTTTACTAACATAGCAGTAGTTTGTTTACAAATTTAAAATATTTTAATATTCATCACCCGTGGGATCGCGAAGTATACAAATCTCTTTATCCTCTAAGAGTTACCAAAATTATTTCATTTATGGAGGGGATATCAGCTGGTGTAGCAGTGGCGTGCACAAACATAGGTTATGCTGTTGCCGACGATAGTATTAGTAAGTGTACAATAGGTCTACTAGGTATCAAAAAAATTATTCCAATTTTGTAAACAATTCTATCACTTTAATTTTAGAATATAATTATGAATTTATAATTTTTAAAAAGACTAGTTCTTTTATTGCTCCGTACCATATTCTGCTTTCAATTTCGCTTATATTTAAGAAACTCGTAACAGAACTAATTTTATTTCAACATTTCATTTAATAATGGTAATGATTTAACTTAATAATATCCCAAAAAATGCAAACTCGCTCGCTTGACAGATAATAATAGACGAATATTTTATATATGCAAACACCCAAATTCGGAATGCCTGGAGATGACGTTGGAATACACTATGAAAACAAAACATTTAGTCTGTTGAGCGAAACAAATATCTAGAAGATGTCATTGTACGCGGATTTCAGTAAAGATTAATCCCTTTCGAAGACAACAGAATTACGCACAAATTGTTTGAAAAATTCCAACATAGATTGAATAAAAATGTTTCATATGATTCTTATACGGATTGAATCAACAAATTAGACGTATACCGACGCGTAAGTGCGTACTGACAAATCACATGTACGTAAACAAATGATTCGCATTTTTTATGAATAACCCACGGCTAGACAAAAATCTAGTCATGGGTTACGCTAATCCGGATAATGACGGTTAGAATTTTATAGGGTCTTTTCATAAGATAAAAACTATTTATTTCCCAGAATCTTTAGTGACACACCGCTTTTTTGCTTGTATGCAGTGCACGCCCCTGTAGTACAGTATATAAAAAATGTAAAATATATTCTTGTTCTACATTAAACAGCATATCATATATCATGTACTCCTAAGTGTCTGCAAAACGCTCGTTATAAATATTTTAAGTCCATGCCAGTTATGAAATAGAGGTTGAGTGCTTGTCCGGAAGTCGACATTGGTCGGCCTTAGTCGCGATGTAAATTTGTCTTTCAAAACGAAGACCCAACAGTCCATAATCCACCGGCGGGCTTATATTTACAGGTGTGAAACTTAAATAATACTTGATAGATAATAATACTTGATTTAAAAAATCACAGGCAGAGAGAGAAAGTACAAGAATCTGCGCAATCTTTTGCTTGAACGCGATTATGAACTTATGTAGCAGGTCCCCCAGTAAAATTGTCACGAAAACTATTTTCACTAAATCAAAAAGATTTTGAAGGCGCCGTGTCGATCCCGGTAATTCTCGGCTTCTAAGAAATAACAATATCTTTTTTTTTTTTTTTTAATATTTTTGTTTATAGCGTAAACTTTGTGATTGTACATAATTAATAATTATTAATTTTTAAAAATAACAGTCTTCGTATTATATAAACCACTTTGATTTATTTAACGTCGACAGGTTTCGGTACTGCTGTATCTTTATAAGGACGGACGCTCTCTGACTGATCCATGAAATAAAATTATCGCAAGGCGGGGGAGGGTGCAGGGAAAAGTTATCGAACAATGAGGAATGTATTATATTGAAAATCGACTTATTATTTGTTAAATTTAATTGGTAATTAATTATATTTTTTGTATTTACTTTTAAAGAATTTAAAATATCACCCTAAATGATATCAATAGATTATTACAAATATTTGAACATTCCATCACTAATTTAAAAAAAATTACTGCCCGCTCGCTAAAAGGCCTCTGCAAATCTCCGCCCCTATAAAACTCCGCTCCTGTAAAACTCACTGTAGTGGGAGTTATGTAATAAACAAAATGACCAATGCAAATATTTGACCTGACGACCTTAAAACTATTAACAGTGACAGCAAATTATTGCTCTTGTCTGTGGAATGACAGATTGATGAAACTGATTTATATGGCGACGTATTCATGAGAATCTCAAGAATGCTTTACAAAATGAACAGTACTGCACCATAATTCTTCAGCGTAATAGTTTGGCGCCTTAGCAACTCGAGCTTACAGATCGCTTCTGAAATATTTTTGTATGTAATTATAACCTCCCCTACCTGTAAATCTAAGGAATAACAAACTTACCATTGACAACACGCTCACTTTTATACAAGGCCTATGCTCCTCTACGCAGCCCCCATCCGCTGCCATAACACACGTGAGAAAACTACAGATCTTCCAGAATAAGATCATCCGGCTAAGCACTGGGTGCCCCCAAATGGACAAGGATCTCATAACTTCATCACAATTCGGGCATTCTCCCCGTAAACATCTCTCCAAGCACCAGAACCCCACAATCAACGTGTTATCGAAGTATGATATAACGCCCCAAAACCGTCCTTCTTTAGAAGTTACAAATCACTGCTCCAGCTAGCAGTTTCCTGCCACCTTTTAGCAGAAATTTAATAATAACACCTAATAATAAAATTTAACAGGCCGATAAGGTATACAATATGATGAAGGAGCAAGGGGTACAAGAGTCCTGGTACTCCCTAAGCAATGAAATTCAAGTCCAAGTTACCTCTAAATCGGCTCAACGGGGCTACAAGTTATTGTGCTCCGCTCTGAAACCGTATTCACAATAGACCACTGCACCTTTTGCAGTAGGTACTTCAATTTCAAGTATGCATGTGTTAAAGTTGAACATTGTTTCTTATGTTCAGATAGGTTGCCTCACGCTCTCCGCCAACTAGCGGCTTGAAGATATCTTCCTCTGTCCTGAAGATATTGTGTGTTATCGCCTTCATGAAAGGCCGCCAATCAGAATCCAAGCATTGCTTGATTTTTAACCCTTCCCAAACCATGCAGTAACACAGGTCTATCATCATAAGTAAACCTGTAATATTTCGGTAAATAATGCAATATAAAATTAATATTTTATATAATCCTGAGCAAAATATTAGCGCTTAGGAATGACTAGTGAAAAACCAATTTTGAAAAGGGAATCGTACAAAAACAATTATTTTTCCATTCAATCCATTGTAAAATTAATATGTTGGTAAAAATACAATTTGTGATATGAAAGACAGAGATCACACACTATTTTCACAGTGAAAAGAACAACAAACAAATAATTGTCTCTTTCTCACTAATTAAATGAAAAGAGATAAGAAGGATAGGACCCAATGAATGCTCTAAATTGTGTTATTAATCATTCTTTCAAAATATTTAGAGATAATTCATGTCATTAAAGCTAATAAAAACATTATTTCTCATTATTATTTACGGTGACACGAGTTAACAGCATGGCTGCATTCGGGTATTTTATATCACGGTATGATAAAGGTTAAGGAGAACACATTATTGTGAACTTGCAGTTTTTCAGAACATAGTTCTGTGTTATTTTTAATACAAATTCAATGAATCAACTAGAAATATATTTTTTTGTATGTATTTCTAGTTGATTAATTTAATTTGCGTTTTGTTTTGTTACCATGTTAGAAGATCAGGTTGCATTTATATAATTTTTCTTCTTTCTCGACATCTTTTCATCTTCTCTTTTCCCAGAGAACATATTTATAAATTAAATAGATCTTGTTTAGACGTAAGATGGCAACTCTTGTGATAGGAAATTTAAAATAATTTTAAAAGATTTGTTATTCTAGACGCTAAATATTTGAATGGCAGCATGACTCCACATAATAAAAAGTTCATAACATTGGAAAAAATTAACATTTTTAATACATTTTTGAACATTGTTTTAAGAAGAATTTCGTGGTTATATTAAAAATTATTTTGTTACAAATCTTGCATGCCCTTAGTAAATGGCCCTCTTTGGACTTTGGACTTTTCTGGCATAACATTTAATATCCATTTACCAGGAGCAAAAGAGTTAATGCATTACTAAAAATTCTGGGAAACAAATATAAATTTAAAAATTGGATTAACATAAGCGAAAACGTTATTTTACAATTAGCGCCAGCTGTGTACCAGTAGAGACTTCAATCGCTTAGTTCTAAAAACTCACGAACTCTCATCGCTGTACTCATGGCGCTCTTTTTTATTCACCGCATCGTGCTATTTACATTACTCAGATCTGTATTTAAGCTAGTGAATTACTCAAGTCATGTAAATGGCTACTTACCGAATTGAAAATTCTTTTCGGTTGATCCGTTTTGCATGAAGTCGTTACCTGTGTTGGTTTTTTTAACAGAATAACATTAGAAAGGGTTACAACTGCGTGTAAATCATTGAAGTATCCACTTCCTCTTTTACTAATTCGCAAATTTTACTATCTTACTATTTTTAACGTGTTGATTTCATGATTGTTCTTTCAATTTGGTGCATGGATTGGTTTTTCATTTGGGAAAAATAAAAAGCAATCGACCGAACTATTTCCTACGTTAACCTTTAATATAAATAATTAAAGGATTTTCAAACAATAAATTAATCATGTTCAGTCATAGAAAGTGTTCTAAAAAACATCCATACATTTTTTATATGGGTAAGTAGGTATTATTTTACGTTAAAACTTAAACTTTAAAACACTATTAATAGTATTCTAAAATTACAATTAAATACATGGTAGGGTCGTATAAACGACGGATTTATTTTGTCTAAAGACGTTGGTTAAACGAAAGTACATATATTATATATGATTGTATAATATCATTGGGCGTTAAGACCAACCTGCCGACGGTCATGCCCAGTGGAAGAACTGCTGTCCTGCTGAACTGACTCGCTTCGGGGACTGATGTCACTGAAAGACAGTTCAGGAATGATCTTATGGTTCTGTGATAAACAACTAAATATAATTATTTTTCTCTTAAACCCTTCTTTATAATATTGCTACAGTGCAATATTTCTGGCAATAAATTGAATTGAATTAATTAATGCAAGATCAACGTGCTCTGTTTATTTTGACTTGGGTTAAATGTTTGATATTTTTACTTTAAATGATGAAAAAATAAAGGACAAATATTTCTTTCGAAAACAACCGGAAAGATTTGTCCTATGCGCATTAGTTTTCTATCAAGGACATCAACGATATGTTTTGAAGAATCGCAACTTCACCGATACGTGAATTTATCATTAAATTGATGAAAAATCGCCCATTTTAAGGTCACTTTTCATAGTAGTATAAAATAATGTAGAAAAAATACTGATTTTAGTGCTAATGATTTTAAGAAAATGTCCGCATCGCATAAAATCATTATTAACTACCAAAATTGAATTGAAAAGCATTTAGAATATAATAACTACGTTTAGGACTCGTATGTCTCCATCGCAAGTATGAGACAGTACTGACCGACCAGGGTGGTGACGCAATGAGCCGGTATTTCGGTATCGCGAAAGTGGCCGCCAGCCACCGACACGGCAAACTGGTTTCGCCATATATCTCTCGGCTTCTTCGCCTTGCGCCAGTCGGGACACCTCGCGACAAGAGCCCGAGAAATGCTTCCGCACGACCGGCAGCCCGGCAGCCGCAATACTTCTTTTTGTCCCGTTTCTAAATGTCACGGGCGTTTTTTGAGTTTCGATTTCCGACGCGATATTCCATATGGAAGTTGGCCGAAGTTGGAAGATTTTTTTCTTAATAAGTGACAGGATTTAATGTCGGTATTGTGACGTGTCTGTGTGTGTTTGTTGAATATTAAAAAATTACCTGGTCGCTGAACTCTCGAACTATCGGACTGCAAAAACAAAGGTGAACGATGAACCATTTTTTTTTTCGATACGAGTTTCGTTGCTAGAAATAATATAACGGTTCACTGTTTTATTATGTTTTAAAGATATACTTTCAGAAGATAGTTATCGGTGTGTGGGTAACAAATGTGAAAAACAATGTGGACATTAATTTTAACGAACGATAACTGTTTTTTTTTTCTAAGATAGTTATCGTTATTAAAGTCTTCACATATGCGTCCGAGACATAAGAATGAGAGAACATTGAACGTTTTTGAAAGGAAAATTTGGAGGCGGGGTATTAGCAAATAGTAGTGATGAGAAAAAATGCTGCTTTCGACTTACACGTGTGACTGTGATTAGTATTCAAAAATATCACCACAAACTTGTGTATTTAAAGATAATCTTAAGCACAAATGAGAAACACAAAAAAATCAAGACCAACGGTAAAAGAATTTGAAACTATCATTTAAATAATACTTTTTTTTGTTAAACGTTTAATGTTCAGTATTTATGACAGGACCAGATCGTCGGTCGCCGTGCGCGTGCGGATGCTCCATTAGGTTTACTATACCTATCTGCCCCCTCTTCCTTTGTCCTTACCACAGAGCACAACTTTTTCTGTGTGTTATCTATGATTTGTGAACTGTTAAGAAGTGTGAATGTCTCGCTACGTCACATTGACTTGAATTATTTTTGTGTTTCGGTTTCTCACAGTGCGTGCCGAAGATTTACAATCACTATTGGGTGATACGCAGTGCTTCGTGCTAATCATTGAAGTGGTTTCCTGAAGTTCGAGAGAGCTGTGAGTACAGCAAAAAATCCAGGTAAGTCGGGCTTCCTGGTTGGTCCTTGAACCCTTATAGTTCTGTCTCTATACCAAATTTCTACCGCCCTTCCTTCATCCTGTTTTCTCTTTTTAGCAGTTAAAATTTATCAAACTAATAAAATAAAAATAAAAATTGTATAATAGATAATGGTAGGTAGGTAGGTATAATGGGAAGATTCTCTATATAGGGGTTTTGGAATATCTTTTAGAGTTTATTTTAAGACTCACAAGAGCCGCTGTAACTCGCAACCAAACTCTGCATAGAGACAGAAATAATTCAGAATAATGGTTGGAATTTATTTGAAGACATCTTTCTTTTCACACGCTGCTTCTCTTAGATTTGATTATTGATTTAAATATATGTTTTATATAACAATATGTAATCATTTTTGAAATTATTGCAATTTTTCTTACATTTAAATAAGTCTGGTGTTTTTTTACTAAATTGTTTTTCGGGCAACACTGGACGTCACCGGTTATTAATTGATCAATAGCGCACCCACCCCACCTCTTCAAGTTTTAAATATCTTTTCAAAGTGTACGCGGTACACAATGTGATTAAAATGCGTGAAAGTAATCATTAGAAACTGATGGCTTTAACAAAAATCACCAAATAACGAAATTGACGTCACAATTTTTGCTGCCGTGTGATTTATATCAAATGAATTTGCAAAATGGAGAAATGTAAATTTCGAAAATTTTAAAAAATATGCGTGACTTTGCAAAAAAAAAAAAAATCACGCCAGCCAATTCATCAACTGCGACGTCACAATACCCACGCAGAAATTGTATCTTTTTTTTTCATAGAAAACCAATAATAAGCCACGGAAAATTCAAACTGGGATTGAAGCACTTTGGTGAAGAGTGTAAATAATCAAATCTACACAACTAGAATGTTCTTGTATTTTTTTTTTTTTTTTGTAATTTTGTAAGACAGAGGATTAAAAATAGATGTTAATGATTATTGGTATTTTTTAAATAAATATTATTAAGTTTTTTTTCGATTTTAAAATTGAATTATTGCGACCGGCAAAATTGTTATAATAAAGATAAAGAATATTGTAATATATAATTTTATTAAAAGTTGTGGACTGGCTACTTTCTGCATATTAGTCGTATTTATTGCAAAAAGGTAATTATTAAGAAGAACACATTTTTATTGTGAAGTGATTATTCAGAACAGACGGTCTGTGATAGTTTTTAAAATATTAAGTGTATTAATTAGAACAACATACATATATAATCAATTTTATCGAAAAATATTTTGTTGTTACTACCGGGATTCCAAACTGGATCTTTTTCCAATCTGTGGATGATGCATTATCCAACTATGCTACGGCAGACAGTACCTTTGTTGACAATTTTTCGAATCCATATATTACATTTTTCAAATTAATACATCTACCGTTCCATTATTTGAAAGCCATCTACTTTGTTTTTACGGAATTTCAAATACCTTTGAGTAAATAGTTGGATAATGCACCTTCCCCGGATTGGAAAGAGATCCTGGTTCGAATCCCGGTACCAATAACAATATATTTTTCGATAAAATTGATTATATATGTATATCTTTCTAATTAATACATTTAATTAGTATATAAAACATTTTGTTTAAACCTTTATTTATTGATAAATCAACATGTTTCACAATGCCTATGGTATCTTTTTCAGAAAACAATGTATACTAAAATTAAAAATACAAGCATAGATAAAAACAAAACTATAAAAGTGTATTTAAAAGGTTTTTTTTTTTAAATACCCACAGCTATTAAGAAGTTTGTCTAAGAAAAATACCCTTTGAAAAATCAGTAACGATATAAGTATGTGTGACAAAAAAATATTCTTTTTATTTAGTCCATGTCTATTCTCTGTAGGATAATGGCTTCTTTTAATGACTACTTAAATTATATCCTCTATATAAATATGTCAATACATTGATTGCAATTAGCATCGCGTGTGAAAATCTGTCAAATAATGCTCGTTATTTTCCAAGGTTTATTTATAGGTTATAAATATTCTAGTTTTTTTTTTGCTTATGAATATGTATTAAATAGGTTTACATAATGAGGCACGTAATGAATTTGAAAACTATTATGCTGTACCAAATCAATACCGAAATACCTGGCACTATATCTCGGTGTGTATGAAGGACATCTGTAATGTAGGTACTACGTTCGTGTTGTGTAATTTCATGTTACGAATTCTTTTCTTATTTCTGATCATAGACAACAGAATCGCTGTGTAAATTTGTGTACCTACCGCCTTGTCAGCCGTCCTAGACCAGGAATCGCTGAACATCTTGGTTTCAAACGAATAAGTAGATATAATATTTTAAAAAATTAAATGTATAATAATTTCGTGTTACCAGATAATCCCCCTCTCGGGACAGAGAGGTCGGAGACACGCGGCAGAATAACTCATCAAACTGTACACAGAAGATTTGAAAACTTGAGAATATTGTCAGTCTTGGTGGTTTACTCTTTGATCACAAATAAAGTAATTTTATCCATTTTCATCCCCATATTTTCCCATCTGGAGTTGTTTCGAAATGAGTATTTAAAGTGCAAGTTTTAAAAACTCATCCTAAGATGTCCTTTAAACGTACATTTTTCTTAATACGATCTTCTACCACATTACACACCACAAACTATCATCTTAAAGCATATATGATTAGGAGATTATAGGAGTATAGCATTACGAGCATATACTTAATTTTACAAATAGTAATATATTGGATATCGCCCTAGGGCACATTCCTGACTTATTTGTTAAAAGCGCGCTTTCAATAACAATTAATATTTTCACATTTTTACGAAAATGTGGATTTTTATTATCATTTATATCAGAAGTTATACACTAAATTGGACTTCTTAAAAAAAAAACTTATATATGACCTTTACACTAATGTTAAACTAATAAACTTAATGTTATTTGCCATAATTAATAAAATACAAATATTATAAAAAAGACCACAACCATTAAATTTGTTTTCCGCGTGCCACAAAATTGTTTTAATGTAGAAAGTTCTTGCATACACGAAATATATTTACTTACAATCTTGAAGCCAAGATTAAGGAAACAAATCTGCATTGAACTAAATTAGCAAAATATTAAAAATTAATAGAGTTACAAATCATACAATTTGCAGTACATATGATCAATTTTCGACGTTTTTAAAGCACTTTGTTTCAGTGAAAACAAATTATTTTAAACAATATATTATATTTAATTTCATTCATAGGCTTCAGCTACTATTTGAAATCAAGTTTTATATCAAAAACACAATAATTTCTTCATAAATAATATTGATATGTATTTTTTTATTTTATTTTTGTTTATTTCAAATTGCCGATTAAAATACATTCAAATCTGGCGATCTATAATACTTCTGACTTTCGTGACAAACTTGGAAGTGTGAATTATTTTTGAAAGGGAAGCCTTATCTATTTTGAAAAATATATCACGAATAAAAAAAAGATCACGTATCCGCATTTCAACGGAGATTAGGTCTTCCCTCCAATGAATTGTATTAATATTCTACGTATGACACACATAAAGGCATTCAGGATTTATATAATGTTAAATATTTATTAATTCGCACAAATTTCTGTTAAGCTAACGCGGCTCGCGTGCGTGAAGGAATCGCAGATCTGAAGTATTATGTCATTTATTTGCGGAATGCCAAACTCCCGCCCGAAGTTAGTTACGTGTGCGATAAACGAAAGTAGCGATTATAATAATATAATATAGAGATTGCGCAATTTTGGGGTCCATTGAAAACTTGTATTTATTTATCTCGCGTCGAGCGATACTCGCTGCGAGCGTCAGACTTTCGCTCGGCGACCGTGCGGGTCTAAGGAGGTGGTCTCTCCTTGTAGGGATCTGCGCTTCGACACTAAACTCCCACCTTTCCATCCTCCCACGTCACTCTTGTCTCGCGTGTGTACAGATTTTAATTACAAATTTAATATCCATTACAATTTATGTGAACTTATCTTCCTGCTTACATAAAATTTAACTAAAAATGTTGACGTAAACGAACCGTAATTGTGTAACCAATTTAAAAACTATATGATTCTTTAACATTCTTGTGTGTACCTTATTAGAATTATAAATTCGCTTTGTGTGAAACATATTAATTTTAATTGTACCAAAGTTTAATCAGCAATATTTAAATAAGTACAAGAACCCACAATCATTGGATTTTCACCTATAAAGGCACTTATTAAACAAATAATAGATATATCATAGAGACGAAGCTATTTTTTATTATATTTAAGAGAGATATATGGAAGTATTGGTAATTACAGGGCTTACGACCCGTTTTCGGCTGGCTTAAGTGATCATTATATAAAAATCTAAAATTGATTTTTCAAGCGTATTCTAGTATAATGTGTTGAATAACATTTTATAAATAAAGAATATTGCTTTAAATAATTTCGAAAAATAATAAATTCTCATTGTGACATCTAGGGAATATCTTCAGAGAAATGAATATCAAATTTAGTCCATAGATGGCGATAGTGTAGTTGTACTCGCGTGTTTCCACATAGTTACATATATACGACTTCCAAAAATTTGATAGATATGGAGATTGATTAATGGGTGAGAATTTGTGATCACTTAAGCCAGCCGATGATAGGTCGTAAACCCTGTAATTATCCATATTTCTATATCTTTCCATGAAATATAAAAAGAAATAGCTTCGTCTCTATGAGATATCTATTATTTGTTCAATGTTTAATCTGTTGCATGAAAATTTGGATAGTTTTTTTGAAAATGTTTAATAATGTATAAATATCTTAGCTCGCCTCCTTCCTCTCCCACTCTCAAAATTTAGTACTAGACCTATCTCAGAAAAATATATTATGAAAAAATGACCAAACAATACGTCACACTCGTTACTACATATTTTATAGTGTTTTACCCATAAACGTTAAACATAATTTTAACATTATTTATTACCTAAATATTTTAATAATACAAATTAGTAATATAAATTTAATAGCGAAATCATCACAGGACGAACTCTCATCACTAAAATAGCGGGATATTGAATGTTTCATTCAACTTTCAAATTATAAATGTGACAGATGACTTTTGAAACAGCTGTGAAGAGTCCGCCATTTTAACTAACGATTGACGATTTTACCATCGGAGAGTAAAATTAGTTTGCTGTAATACTTATTTAGTATAGTAAAAATTTACCACTGATATTGTGTGATTGTTTTGATGTCTTCTGAAAAGACAAACGAATCAGATCGTAAACCACAAGTGCAGAGTAGCTTAACAAGGAAATGAGCTGAGCAGTTCGACCCTGCTCACCTTCACACCGTGTTGCCGGTGTTGGTGAAATATCTTTGACCCGAGAGATGATGGGAGGCGCAGGTTCGCCCACGGTACTTATCGCAGGAGACACCGGCCTGCGTGACTTGGAGAGGTCTTCAGTCTGTCATTCCTTCTAGTGCTAAACACCTTGCGTACAACCAAGTGCATTTCACGTTTTATTTCAAACAAAGAAATGAATCGAGTTGCGTATAACCTTAGTTTATAAATAAATCGAACATGTATTATACAATGACCCGAGGTCGTTAATTACTGATACTCTGCACCGTGTCATAATTTAATGTAATTATTGTCTATTCGTGTGAAACACGATTAAAATACATTTATATATTTATATATATTTTTTGTGATGCAATTACATTTTTAATTTTAATAATTTTAATATGCAGATACTAAAAAATATGCAAACTTTATTATAACAAAGTATATATTATTTGTGTAGTATCAAAATCAGAGTCTGAAATTTCTTCAGATTCAGTGTCTGAATTTTCTGAATCACTTTTCGACTCAGTTCTACTAGTAATCAGTGAATGATTCATCACGACTGCGGAATTTTACAGCGATTGTAGAACGCCATCGATTATAAGACGCACCCCGAATTCAGAGACACAAATATAGAAGAAAAAAAAATGTGTCTCATAATCGAGGAAATACGGCATATATGTACATGCATCACTCGGAAATATCATGTTACTTTTTAATGAGACATCTATTTTTTCCAGTTTCATTCGTCTTTATGAATTGCATTGTTTCTCAAACACCTTTGAGTAGAACCTGTTAAATGTCCCCAGGACTTTCAGTCCTTTGAGTAATAACACAAGATTATATTTTTCAAAAACAAAAAGTCGACCCAATTTCTATATTAACGTGTGTACGTCGCGTTTTCTACAATAAACTGTTGCCTTATTCGTTACAAGTTTATTAAAAAGATTATTTAATATGTTCCATTTCTGGAGGCAAAATCGTGTTTTGAATGGGTAACAGCTTTTTTAATTAAATTTTCCGATATTTAACAAAATAAATACAACAATGTCTACCTTTTAAAAAATCACATGACTTATTTTCAAACATAGTAACTAAATTATATTATGTTTCCAAACTACTTTTAGCTAACTTTAATTCATTTTTCATTATTTTATTTATGAAAATAGTAATCTTATATTATGGAAGACAAGATTTTTTTTATAAAGGTATGAATTATAAAAGACCGAATTAAATAAGTCAAACGTTTGAGATAAAAATAACTGTATTTCGATTAGATTCGCGTAAAAATGTCGCTACGAAACAGATAAATAAATTCTATAGACGGGAAAAAAACTCTTAATATTTTTTTTTCGTAGAAATCAATCACTTTGTGGTTTGATGTATTATTAAATAAAATAACAATCACTTTGTATGAAACAACGAAATTGATTATACGTTGACCGGTTTCGCTTATCTCAAGCTTCATCAGGACCTTTTAAAACTGATCATAAATACAAAAAAAGTGCACGTATATATATATATATATATACATAAAGAGGAAGATAGAATATAAAATTGTATGCGAAAAAGAGAGACAGAATACAAGGCCTTACTTATTTTAATTTGTTTATAATTTCAAGAACGGTCAAGATTTTACGGGTACGCATACATTATATACAGTTTTAATGTTTTGTTTGTCATTAAATTTCTGTAGGTTTCCCATTGTTCCTCTGCAATGTGATTACGAGGTCTTGTCATTAAATTGTTTATCTTACATTTAAAATCGTAACCATATTTCTGAAAAAACAATAATCTTATACTTTACATGTTTACTGAGTTTTTGAAGTTGCAAGTAATAGTACTCAAAAGTACCTTGCTCTGTCGATTTTTTATTGATAGAGCAACACAATATTTCATGAGACTGAGAGTACCTGCGCAGCCGAAGATGGGATATAAAGGATGTCCAGCGGAAAATTTTCAAATTTATTATTAAATAAATAAACGTACAATGTTATTCTCATATTTTATTTATACAAAATGGAGTTTAACGATGCGGATTTTATGTTTTATAAACAATATCATCTAAATGCCGTCCATTTCTCTCAAGACACTCTTGCAATCGAACTCTTAAATTTGCGAATACGCGGATATTTACTTATAGGGCCTGAATTATTCGAGGATTGTCGTTGTAAACTCTCGACTTAAGGTATCCCCAAAAAAAAAGTCGCACGGTGTAAGGTCCGGTGACAGGTGCCCAGGACATGTCTCCATACTTGCTGATTAATTTATTGGGGAAAATTCCCCTCAGCTTCTCCATTGAAACTCTAACTGTGTGTGGAGTGGCCCTGTCTTGCTGAAACTGTGTTTTGTTGTTGAACCCGGGAAACAGCTGCAGTTGCAGTACCAAAAACTCATTCGGTCGATCATTCGGCAATACACGTCAACAGTGACTGTCTCTCGCTGGTTAAAAAAATAAGGGCCAATTATCCCTCGGGCAGAAATTGCATACCACACTGTCGTTTTTAAACAATGCAAACGTTTTTGATGGCGTTCCTTTGGGTTGTCGGGGCACCAGTATCTCATGTTCTGTTTATTAACACAGCTATCGATATGAAAATATGCTTCGTCAGTAAATAATATGTTTCCAAGCGTTCGTGCTGTTCCAAAAAGTTCCAGCACCGTTCTAAGGCTAAGGTTTCGCGTAAAGAATAGTTATTTTCGTTGAGAAATTGCACGATTTGCAGTTTGTATGGGTGTAACTAGTTTATTTTTCAAAATAAGGTCGTTGATTTTTTTTATTTCAGTACAGGCTGCAATTTTTGTTGATGGTCCCTGAGAAGTTTGGTTAACCATTGTCCCTTCTTGTCTGAACTTTTGAACTCATCACCAGATAAGTTGCGTGCTTGGCCCATCACTTACTCGTCGAATATTAAGTGAGTACAAAAAGCGCGACGCGCACGAATCAATAAATCATCGCACTTTAAATATTGCTCAACTCAGAAGGCGCGCGGTGCGCTCCCGACCAGTGACTCATTGCGACTGGCAAATTAGCAAATCACGCGCGTTGAACAATACCCCTCCCACTTACCTCACCCTGACGGTTTACGAACAATTACAATTTAATCTTGAAATTTTTCCACTGTACATACAATGTTTATACCGAGCGAAGATAAATGAACCATCGTGTGAGTTGTGCACGTGTCATTATATTTTGCCAGTTGATACATCCCTCCTGTTCAGAATATCTAATTTGACGGCATTGTAAATTGAAACATTTTTTAATTCACATTTTCTTTGTAATGTAATGACAGCCATAACGCCTCACGCATTGCAGCCGCTACCGCCCAGGAAAAGCGCCTGCCGCAGACTGGTAATCACGTGTAAGGACTGTCGGCACAGTAGTTTGATCTTTAAAATCTAGCAAAAGGCAGTTTTGGATATATATATATAAATACACGAACGATAGCGAAACTTGTGCAACTTTAAGTTTAATCAGTGCCGGTTTTTTATTTATAATATTTGTTCACATAATCATTCAGTACGTGGAAATTAAAAGCGTTTAAGCATATTCCGCTGCAACAGTATAATGTCACTTCACATTCTAATAAGTATAACTTTTTTTTAAACAGTTCATGAACAATAAATTCGGTTGCCAAACTTGACCGGCTTCGACTGGCGGCTGGGCAGTCAATATTGAAATCGGTCATAACGAAATCATAAAAAAATCTATTATACCCGCTTGGTTTGCAGCGGTATTGTTGTATGGCGCGCGGCTTCCAAATCGAACGCGCGGCACCGCGGCCGCCGTATCTCGAGCAATTAAAACCGCAACGGTTACAAAGAAAACAGTTATATTAATAATAAAAATAGCAGGCAGACGAGACCGTACACTCCGCACTTCTCGAATACAATAACTTTTCCAGTCACGACTCGTGTACGCTTCATTCGGAGAACGTTGAGCAATACCGAGAGATTATTAATTTTATTTATTAACATGGTACGGGAGCATGTAGGTGATAGCGAGGCTAAGCGACAATGGGGGCAGTCAGTCATTGGATGGGTGACCGCTTACCAATAGAAATCAAACTATTGTCCATAAACGTACAATTGCTTTTCGCAATTGTACGTTTATGGACAATTGCGAAAAGCAATTGTACGTTTATGGACAATTAATTGCAAGTAAAACGATCTAATCAAGTAGGTTTTTTCATTTTTCCTACAATTTTACCCTTCTCAGCAGTAAGGACTCACCTAATATAAATATGATCGGGAGGTTCAATCATTGCCCTGGGAGGCCAGAAGGAAGCCCGGATCTATTAGGGGAGTTGTGCACTCCCGTATCGGTTCAACTCGTCAAATGCGTGAGTTTATCAGCTACGATAATTATTTAGCAAAGTTATAAAGGTGTAAGAATTGGAAAGTATGAATTGTATCGAGAGTCTAAAGTATTATAACCTTTCGGCGACCTTTCTGATTCTAAAATGTGTATTACATTATCAGCGTGTACATTGATGTGAACATTTTTTGCAGTGCCTGTATACCGGGTATAACAGACCTAGTCCACAATATTACCTGACTAAATTACGAGTCGAAAATGTTCAAGGAATGAGTGCCTAATCTTAACCATGTCAGAGATATAAGTATTTAAAATAAATCGTAATTATGCGATTTATTCGATTAATTGAAATATTTTATTGATTCCAAATTATATATTGAATATAAAATTTAAATGTCATCAAATTTCGAGCGATGTGACAAATTTTTGTTACATGATTTAAGGCCTGAAGCAAAGATAGAGTTTAATAGTGGATAAATTTCGCAAATATTTATTTCGAAGTACGTTTACATAAAGCGTAACATGATTTAGTAAAAATTTTAAACAAAAATATTTTCCGCAACGGTGTAGAATTTGCCCACATTCCTTGAACATTTTTGACTGATAATATAGTCAGGTAACCACCCATAAAATATTGTGGACTAGATCAGTGAAATAAATAGTCTAGTTTTTCAACGATTTATACAAAATTTTAATTGAAAAACAGTATGAATAATTATAAAACGTTAGAAATATAATCATAATATTAAATCGCGAAAAATCCTATCCGAAATGTTAAATATGAATTAAAAAATATTATTAACATATAACTGATGACTATGAAAATCTAACTCTTGATCTGTGGAAAAGTAGGCAAGTTTATACCCACTCGGCCACCAAGTCTATCATTACATACAATAAATATATTTTTTATATGACTATCGTCAATTTTAATTTGCACATTAATAAGTACGCACGAATTTATGAGTAGTAGAAATGGGCGAGAGATGTTCTGAAATAATTGGCTGTACAGTTAGCCTCTTCTGCGCTGATCGGCACAACGGACTTGCGACTTAGAGCGCAGATTCTGGACCATCGGTCTGCGAATCAGAGATGGACACTTACAAGGATCGAGACCATTTAATTAATATAAACAAAAGTTAATTTAAAGTGCGATCCAATTTTTCCAAATGCACAACTTTAATAGATTTAATAGATTTAAAGTTGTCCCGTTTTCTCTTCAGAAAGTACATTTTGATTAAGCTTAAATTTTGAAACTTGGACTTCGATTTAGGATATTTAATAATATAATTACAATGTATTAGGTTGATGCATAATTATCCGCCATTTTTTTCGCGTCGTATTGTTTTTTTTTAAATTTGACGTTTGATTGACATTTGTCATAATATAATTGTTTAATAGGGTTAATCAATTAGAAAACCATACACCGTACCGCTTCGAGAAAGGGTGGAAAGCTGCCGATTCATTTCGCGATTCAACGATCTTTTCGGCGAAGGAACGATTAGCGAAAGGGCATGCCGAGAGTGGTTCGTTCGCTTCAAAGCTGGTGATATCAGCTTAGACGACAAGTCAGGTAAAAGTCGATCTTTGTATTTTGATGATCAGACCCTTCTGGCGGCTGTGGAAAAAGACGAAAGTTGCACCACTATCTGCTCATTCCATAAACCCAGTTCCTACAAAGCACGACGCCATGAGGCATATTGAAGGCGTCAAAGCATATTTTACCTTTAGTTTAATTTATAATATTGAAATAACTATTCAAAAACAATAAAAAACATTGTTTGATTTTTTTAATACCCCCCAATGTATATTTTTCCTCTGTTTACATTTCTTTTGTTGGTCCCTTCAAAACTTACAATCGGGGTTCCACTCTATATATTAAATCACTTTCCCCGGATTGGAAGAGATCCAGGTTCGAACTCCGGTAGTAACAACAATATTTTTCGATAAAAATTGATTTAATATATATGGTATATCTTTGTAATTAATACATTTCATTTATATATAATAAGTACTAAGCGGTTTTATTCCTTAAAATAGAAAGAACAAGATTGATCTTTATATATTAATATATTTAACTTTCTTGTAGAAACAAAAATGTGTTTTTAAGTACAGAAATGCCAGTTACAGTTTTTTTTTGTTACAAATGCATCTGTTTGCATCTATATGCATTTGCAATTGAAAAAAAATTCCTTGCATATGGACTTAGACTTTATTTGACACTACAAAGTATCGGGACCGAATGCCCCCCTTCTCTTTCATCTCAGATAGTACTCTATAGCGCGGTTTAGAAATCAAGTGTACGGAAAATTGAGAAATTACTGCAGAATGTCGCAGGAACGTATCCGCTGCAGTTGCGGCGATTAAGTTGTTTTAACTATCATACTTCATCATTTGCTGCAGATCTTTCATGAGGACGATGACGGTGTAGTGTTTTGAGGGGTGGGTTCTGGTAGTTGAGATAACGTTCGGCTGGAGGGTCGGTCTTGGGTCGGCGGAGGGGGCAGGTCTAGGCGCCATTGCTGGGTGGTTTGCGGACGCTTGTCGGGGTAGGCGTTCGTTGATCTCCAGTTTGTGGAGAGTGGTCGTTGTACGGGTCCGGGTTGGTTTCGGTTTACGACGTCGCTATAAGAGCGACATGGGTTTATCGTCTGGCGGATCGGTCGGCTCCTTGCTTGTATGCTTGTATTATATGTAATATTATATAAAGTTAACACTGTACTACTAGTAATGTTTTAATGCGTTTTTAATTTGAATTTTTACTACAGTGGTTTTAAAAAAAGCTTTAGCCCACATTAGCGCTAGAAAAAGTATCGATTTGAAATATATTGTAGAACGCTTTTGCGCCAATATACTATATACTAATCATCTAGCCACCATTATAGTCATATTTATTATAATGTTCATTGGTGGTTCAAGGAAAAGGGAGTCTCCACTGCTAAGTTCTACTCAGTCTCCCAATTAATATAATTAAGCCTGACGACGCGTCTGACATAATAATAATTCGAAACCAAAGCAACGTAAACAGGCGTTGATAATAACAGATGACGACATGATAAACTCGCCATCATTATTTCGTCCTTCCATAATGGCGGCTTGACGTTTGGAAAGCGCGCCAATTCTAGCCGAGGTCGTGTCCTCGTCGACGCGTTCCTTTTTCGTTTTTTTCTTTCTGCGCTATTTGCGGCAGTCGAATTTTGTACTAAGTGGAGAGGTATGTAAAAATATGAATGTTAATATTTCGGTGTCGTATCCGAGGCTAAATGATTTTTAATTGATTTTTATAATATCTCTTTTTGTTTTTCAATTTAAACCAATAAATGTTTACTTTGGAGCGTGCCAGGTAGGTTGTTGTGCGTTGTATAACGTCCTCCTCTCTTCTCCTATTCAAAAACTGTTCCCTTTGATAAAATATAAATTATTGAATTGAAGGATGGGAATTTTAGTAAAGAAAAAAAATTAAAAGGAAATAAATTAAAGTTAGTTAAAAACAATTAGAAAAAGCTATTCTTAATTTCTAATATTAATTTGTGTTCACAGTGAAAATTTTAAATGTGCAAGGATGTATGTAAGTCGATGGTGTGGATAGGGCCGGATTAACACTTGAAGGGGCGCTGGGGCCCAAAAAAATTGTACTTAATATTAAAACGTAATTTAAATATTGTTCATTTTTCATTAAAATTTGTTATTTTTAACAGACTATATTGACATAGATTTTCGGCCGTTAATATAATTTTTAATTTATATTGTAATAAATGACTAAGGCAATCGATTTTTGAGTTTTTCACGAATTGTACTAATTTAATTTTCGGGCCCTGCGGTAAATCCAGACCTGGATGTGGAGAAGCTCTTCCAGACGGCAGAGGATAGGAAGATGTTTAAAAGAATAGTCGCTAACATCAACAAGAATACTACACTCAGAAGAAGAAGTTAGTTTAACTATGCCCTGATAAAGGAGTGGTCACTTAGTGGAACAGTTAGTTGACGTTGCACTTTACTGTCAATAACACTAGTGGCATTTTCGCAGAATACAAAGAAGATACGATTTGTAACTTGCGTGCGTCACGTCCGCGCAGGAGCGTGGGTGACTCGAGTTGCAGGTCGTGTATGGGTGGTGGCATTCTACTCGGGTGCCTTATATGGATGCCGGCCGAAGCAGTGGGATGACAGCGGCGGCGTGGGTAGAAGGTTCGGTGCCAATTCGACCACTTTGGGTTCAATTCCGAAGCGGATACTATTTTACAAAATTTAAAATTATTAACTTACTTGCCCTAGAGATGTTTTTATTTTTACTAAAATGGCAGTATAAAAATTATCCAATGATATTAATATTTCTAGACTTTGCGATGGGTACTTTTATATACAGAATTAATTATCTTTATCATAAATTTCTCAAACTATCTGAACTCGGTTGGTTGTCTGATGCCTTAAAGCTTGTGTATCGTCACACGATTATGAAAAATGTCAAAATAATCTTTTAGATATGACTTAAATTCACACAAATGTAAACAAAAATAAATTCGAATATTCACTACAAAAAAATCCCACGTAAGGAAAACATCCGAAAATCTCTTTAAAAAATACGAAAAGTCGTGCAGAAATACTCTGAAAATGTCTACCAAAAATATAAGTCTTAAGGCCCGTCTCCGTTCCGCCATCGTTCAAAGAGAGTTTGATCGAAATTTTTGATAAATTCGATGTCTTTGATATTAGGCAAATATACGCTAATGCTACTCTCAAATACATATATAAATACAAACGGACACATTTTAAAACAACTCAAAATATAATTTCCACACGGACAAATACAAATAACCTACAAACCCCAAGGGCACATACTACATTTGGTCAAAGGAACTACAAATATTTTAGACCTAAACTATTTAATAGAATGCCAAAAGACTTAATTCAATTGAATTGTCCCAAGAACATAAAACTATATATTAAAACTTGGATTCGTAATATGGGTAAAGCCAGTATTGGTGCACTCACCCTAACACATTGACTCATACCTATATTAATTATTGCTACAAACACGCGTAAAACACATGAGGTGATGACTCATAAATCACTTCGTGCTGAACGCTGAACTGTCATTTATGGGAACTCTCATCCGTGGTAGTGAAGAGCTCAAAATCAATCACTGATATCTTTATGTCACACTCACTATCAGTGATTGAATATCTGGAAATATCGTGATTCATTTAATTTATATTTGGTTGTGAACTGTGATTCGGCGCATGTGCATATGAAACGATAATATTCATGAATGAATGACGTTATAAATTGTGATAAGCGCTATCTAGTAGATTCTGCCAAAAGCATTTGACCCGAAATGCTGAGAAAAATAAACTAATAATTTTTCAAGGGATTTTATTCTCTTTGTGACGATTAAATTAGATATATATTATTTATATAATGCTAGAATATGTATGTAGTTTAAATAATATAAGAAAATACGTTCAAATTTTTTTTTCGTATATTGTGGTATCGTGCGGTGCGTGCATATTAGTAATGAAAATGTGATCACAGTCACAGTTTCCAATCACTGATATTATCGAATACCAATCACAATCACACCAGTGAGTCAAGAGTAGGATTTTTTTCTCATCACTAATCGGTGGGCATGGTCCATCACAGAATTGCATTGAAAAACTCTAAGAGAAATTAATTAATTTTTTAATGTGTGTTAAAAAAATAATCTGAAAAAATTCACCGGAAAACGTCTACAGTTTCCTAGTCACAGTTTGGAGAAGGAACTTTGCTACGTTTGCTGAACAGTTGAATGGTCGGTTTCTACTTTCCAATTTTGCGGAATTTATAAAAAATGACGCAATTCCGTTGATTTCTCTTACACGATAATAATAACAACAGTACGTAATGAATTGCTGCGTTTTCGAGTTATATTATTTTTTCTTTATTTTCTCTACATGAAGACATTAGTTTTTATCATTGCCTCGTCACTGCGGCCAAACGGTGGAAAAACTGAAAGTCAATTGCGCGCTCCGGTCTGTCGATCAGAAAGCAAAAACAATAAATAACACGTTTTGGCGGGTGCAGCTGCGGCCGCGCTGCGAGCTGTTGCGCAAGCGCCGGCGAGGTCCCGGGCGGCACACTACGGTGTCACCCTCGCGCCTGCCTTCTGTCTGGAGGAAACTAAACGAAAGTACCTCGGAAAGATAACAACACATTTAACGATAAAACCAAAAATACTACAGGCGACCATGCGTTACCATTCGTGATTATAATTCCCTCTGGGTGCATTATACTTGTCACTCTATCGTCAGATACTACAGGCTGCGAGATTTTATTTTTCTATACTGCCCGATTGCTTTCTACTAGTTTTTTCTAGAACTATAGGCTATAAGTGGATAACATTGCTAAAACTGGCAGAGGTACTTGGCGGGGAAAATAGCAACTGAATAAATTAATGCTAACTAAATTACTTTTAATAGCGTCGATAACAATAAATACTAAAACAAACGCAGAGCGAAACCTAGATATATATATATATGCAAACTTTTCCACAGAGTTTCAGGTGTTTAATAAAATTAATTTAAGTACAAGGCGTATCTTCAAGAGCTCTGCATCCCAGACAACTTAAATGATAGACGTCAAACTCTCAGGTCTAGGATTGTAGAATAGACCGACCGTTGCCGGAAGTTTAAGTTTAGTGAAAGAGCATTTGCGGTGACAGGCTTAAAAGCGTGGAATTATTTGCCCTTCGGTATAAGGAACGGTTCAAATAACGGTTCATAAGTTCAAATAACAATTTTATTTTGAAATACTAGTTTATGTGTAAAACGTCCACGCCCAGGTGAAATTTTTTACGAAAACAGCATTGTATAAATGATTCAATGTTATTTTTTATCAATTCAGCGTAATACATTAAATGTGTATTGACAGAATCTTAACAATATAAACATTAACATTTAACATGTGTTCGGAGTCAAGTCGGCCGTGTACTGGCGGAGGAAACGCGCTCGATATAAAACAAGAAATAAAAAATCCTCTAAATGTCCTCTAAAGATCAACCGCATGTCACTCGTGTTACTTTGGCGTCTGCAAATCATTTACAGCTGACCGCTCGCTGTACTTGAAATCTAACATTGATATACAAAACACTCCTGAAGTCAATTCTTTATCATGTCATCACTGCATAGATTTTTTTTTCCCATGTCGTTGGTATCTATCTATCTACAAAGACACTAAAGACCCGTACCTATGTTCATATATCGTATATTACAGCCCGTCCGTGAACATCCTTTAAAATGTTCCGAATGTTTTTAACGCTACAAAACAAATTGTACGTTAAAAAATGCATCACGTGTAATGAAACACAATCCCTGCATAAAATGATTTATTTTGTAAACATCCCTTACTCGTCGATGTCTACAAATATGTGGACAATTTGCAATAGCGACAAGCGTAAAATAGAATCCTTTCGAATGTATTGCTGGAGAAGGATGTCACGTGTCCCGTGTACAGCAGCATAATGCCAATAATATTTATTTATATTAATGCTTACTTTGCACATAGCATTGTTGCCGAGTGTCTTGGCAGCAAAGTAAAAAAAAATCTAATGCTCTGTCTGCTATATTATTGTTGTATTATAATACTATATTATATCAGATATTTATTTTCTGGTATAGTAGTTTATGTAAATGTGTTGAATAAAGAATAAATTTTGTCGTTCATGTTGTTTCTTAAAAAATCAATTCATTTTATGATACGAAATAAATTAATGTGCTTAAAAAAGATGTTTCACGATTCAAGGTTTTTAATAGATAAATCAACGGCGATCATTTGTTGAATAGGTAAAATTTTCTTTCTGTGAATTGTTGTCGGTGAATTGCATTCGGTGAACTTTCCTAGATCTCACACTTGCAGTTGAATTGACTGCTATTTATTTTGGCTTAGATATTACAATAATGAGTTATATATTTTGTATAATGAGATATGCTTTTCAAGGTTTGTTAAAAATAGAAAGATTTCGATAGTTGAGCCGTGTGAAGAGCATGACCGAGCAGTAATTACTTCAGCGATTGCTGTTCAGTATCGATATAATATCGAAATCAATATTCACAACCCTTATCATCAGGGGCGTGCATTGCATACAAGCAAAAAAGATGTTCATTATTAAAAATTCTGAGAAATAACATAATCTTTATATTATAAAATTGTAGCCGTTATTACCCGGATTAGCTAAACCTTGTTTATGACTTTTGTCTAGCCGTGATTTATTTGCGAACCGTTTGTAACAACTTCATGTGCATTCTGCTCCGCGATTTGCTAGCACTTTGGTCCTGAATGAACCAAATTTGTTTTTTCAATCCTTATAATAATTGTACTGAACTAAATTTTTTTCTGAATCGGCATCTTGATGTGCGGATTTTCTGCATTTTTCATACAATTTGTGCTTAAGGCTCTGTTTTCGAAAAGAAATAATCCTTACTAAAAACTGCGTAGAATGACATTTCTGCGTATTTGTTTACTTGACAGGCTAAACGTTTTGTGTTCTTAGTGTATTCCAACCTATGATTCCATATTTCGGTGTATGCGTAGATAAAATTTGTAAATTATAATTTATCATCTGTCAAGCGAGCGAATTAGCATTTTTCAGGATATTATTATGTTGTATTATTACCAATATTAAATTGAATGTCTAAATACAATGATTTCTGTATTGTGTTTCGGTTATGCTAATTTGTAAATCTAATTATTTAAATAAATGTTTTTGAACACCGTTAATGAGACATTTTAATTCCGTTGTCCGAAGGAGAAATTGTAGAAAATATTTTAGGCTGAATCGAAAACAAGTGTACGGTACCGAGCAATAAAAGAACTTGCCCTTTTTAGGGTAGAAAATTTACAATTGTATTCTAAATTTAAGTTGATAAAATTAATCTATATATTTATATATTTTAAATTTTGAGATTAATTTTATCAATATATATATATATATATAAATATATCTGTATATTTAGTTAGCATCGTCGGTAACAGCATAACCTAACTTTTTGCCTACTGCACGCCACTGCTTGCCATCGATTACAATTAAGTGACCAAATATAAACAAGGATGTCTGAAGAATAGCGGTGTAATAAATAACGATAAGCAAATAAATATATTCTCAATTTTAAAATCATAGCCGACTTATTCGATTTCACAATCGAGGCGTAGTCGCGATGGAGGAATTTCTCTCTCTCTCTCTCTCTCTCTCTCTCTCTCTCTCTCTCTCCTCGCATGACGTCATCGGCCAGTTTTGTGAGATATTCTGACGTCACTCGCCGAGCGGTTTTCCTTCTCGCTCTGACGCCCCTCCGCGACCGCGTGCCCGCGTCCTCGTCCCGCTCCGGCGCCTTTCTAGGCGGGAACCTAGCGGTCACCGAAGGTAACATGACAATGTATTAAACCTGTAAAGGTTGAATAACTTATTCACATTTTCGTGCAAAAGTCTGGAGACATCTTGGAAAAAATGTGTCTGCATGTATATCTGAAATTCCTGTTTTTTCCATTTTTGCAACAGGTTTCCTTAAAAACCTGATCTCCACGGGGGAAGATACCTTACGTGTTTTTCCAAATGCAATAAATAATTATTATAAAGATATGCATATAAAATAAATTTTGTCGAAAAATATTGTTGTTGCACTACTGGAATTCGAATCTGGATCTCTTTTCCAATCCGGGGAATGTGCATTACCAACTATGCTACAACGACAGTATTTTTGTCGACAAATTTTCGAACCTATATGTTACACTTTTCAAATAAATACATCTATCGTTCCATTATTTGAAAGCCATCTACTTTGTTTTTATGAAATCTCAAATACCTTTGAGTCGTCCGATAGCAGACGCCAGAATTAACAATTCATTTTTATTAAATTTTGAACACATTGATACAACTTATATATTATTAATTACAACTTGTGCAATGTGTTCTCCTTAATAATAATTCTTAATTATATTATGCTACAAATGGCGGCAGTGGTTTACTCTCTATCCGCACGGCACGACGATGGAAAAACAGTTTCATTTTGAATATGAAACGTGGCCGGCACGTGTCACCGCCGGAACGGTACTTACATATTTTAAGAATTTGTCTAATTGGGTTTGCGTTAATAGGTTATGTTAAGTTGTACTGTGGTTGAGCACTTCCTTTTTTTATAATTAATAATATTTTCAATATTATTTTCTTTCTGCTAGTTTCAAATGCGTTATAGCACAAAGGTAGTGCACTTCCCCGGATTGGAAATGAAGATCCAGGTTCGAATCCCGGTGACGCTAAAACAATATTTTTCGACAAAATTGATTTTATATGTATATATTTATAATTAATACATTAATTTAGTATTTCAAATGATGTATTTAAAAATGTTTGTTGTGGTGTCCAATATGAATATTTTTGTATTAAAAAAACACCAAGAATTTATAAAATAAGTTATCTCGTATTATAATATATAAAAATTCAATAAATCACCTAGAATGACATACAGAAAATAATCTATCGAAAAAATATTTGGTTACTACCGGGATTCGGACCTGGACCTCTTCCTATCCGGGGAAGCGCATTCGCCATTTCGCTATAGCGATCAAATACATTTTCGATAAATTTTGAACTAATATTCTGTTATCTTTCCAATTGATACATCTATTATTACATTTTTAAAAGCAATCAACTTTATATGCGGTGGATCACAAATATATTTTAGTTAAACATACTAGGAGACGCCAGAATTACGCATTTTATTAAATTTTGATAAATTATGATACAACTTATTTCCTTTTAAACACATGTTCAAATATTATACGTATGTGTCGAGATTTACATAATGTTTCCGCTTTTTAAATACTTTCTGAAAAGTCGTGCATCAATACAGAGTTCCCAAAGGGATGGGCAGATAGGACATGCATTTAATTTCTGATCTGCCTAGACTCCAATTCAAAATACAATAAATGGGCCAGTGCGTCGATTGTTTCGGAAATGAATGACAAATGACGAGCCGATTGTGTAATATTATATCGGAGAGGACGTAATCACGAACATTGCAAAAATAAGATCACTAATGCAACAAGAAGACTAAAACTCATCGCGTTCGCACTGTTCGCTGGCTATAAACTGTAACCGGTCCGCGAACCAACTCGCGCCGTGGATGGTCACGGACCCGTTCACGGGTCGTCTTTATGGGGAATATATTTATTTTTAACGCGATGGACAGTGGTCGCGACAAACCAATATTTTGGATTGTTTTTATTTCATTTCAAACCCTGATTCTCAGTGGCGTAACTATGCCAATACTGTCAATGCAATGCATTGCGGCCCACGTTAGATAGGGGCCCAAATAGTTCGCGCCCTACGATTAATTTGATATTTTTGCAAGTGTCCATAACTTTCCCAGCATTAATAGTAATCAATTGCGAGAAATGGAATTATAAAACTTAAAAAATTGTTTTTCACGAGTATTATAAATATGTGGAAACATTATCGATGTATACTGCAACTGCACCTACTCTGCTATAATATGTCCGGTTAGGGACAAGACCATCGCCTGAAAGCAAAGGTGAAAAAGAAATTCGAATGTTCGCTGGCAGGACGATGTCGTTGCGGACTTCACTAACATGAGGACGAGTAGCCACGTTGACAGAAATCGGTGGAGACTTTTACTACCCGTCATGACCAACCCCGGATTGTCGGGCATATCTCGATGAAGAGCTTATTAATAATATATATATAAATTATCTGTATAAGCGCTCGTTCGTGGCCTCCTCTCTCTCTCTCTCTCGTTGTTCTCCTTCTTGCTAAGGGTCGTGATCTCTCATGCGGGTCCATTTAATGATCTGTCTTCGGCATGTCTGAAGGGCTCGTGTAGAGATAGATAATATGTCCCGATTCACCTGGTCAGTCCAGCCTTCGGCGATTCAGTTCTTCCGAACACAATAAGGTTTTCTAGTTCTCTAGGCTTTTACCTTGCCGTTTTCCCAAAAAATTGCATAATTCGTTATTTTATTAATTAATGGATTTTAACTATATAAACATAAAGTATGTGAGACTAAGTATAAAAATCTTCATAGATATTTAAGCACATTAGTAAAGTAAGATAACATTAGTAAATGAGGGTATTATCAAATAGAAGTGCAATAATTTTTTATTAATAATTAGACAGAATACTTTGTTCAAACCGCTATTTATTGATTATTCTAGATGTTTCGATACCTATGGTATCTTCTTCAGGAAACAATGTATGCTGAAAATACAAACATATTTATATTTATATAAATTATATTTTTTAATTTCAGTATACATTGTTTCCTGAAGAAGATACCATAGGTATCGAAACATCTAGAATAATCAATAAATAGTGGTTTAAACAAATTATTTTGTCTAATTATTAATATAACATGAGGCCACAAAGTAATTTTGCAAATATTAAAGAAGCAATAATTTTATATTTACAGGTATACATGTAATAAAATAATATAGTAACTGGGGGGAGAAAGGGTGAATAGGTTTAAATTAGGCTTGAGATAGAGGGAGAGCAAAGAGAAGTATATCTAGATAAAATAATTGGCTAAAATCGATAATATAATGGTTTATAATTTATTTATTTTTAGTGTAGTAAAGTTAATATTGAAAAAATCAATTTCTTTTAAATTATCATTATGATATTTACACAAACGGTTAATGAACGAATTTTGTACATAAGTGGTTCTAGAAGAGTACAGTCTGTGGGGTCGATCTGGATGGATTGTGGAGAGATATTAGTTCTAATTGACTAGGATAGTCAATATCTCCTTACAGTTATTTAATTAAAAAGTACTCTGATCAGCGCATGCTCTCTGATGTTTCAGGCTTTTCATATTGTGGAAGTTTGCTGCATGGATGTAGAGGTAGAACTAAAATGATTAATTAGATTTGACATTAAGGTGTCAAAGAAACCTATTTTGAATTCGTTTTAAGTACACATTTGAGACTCGTGTCTCTCGTCCTTCTGGCATCCCATAAAATACGAAGCATACGTCTCCAGCACCACATTTCAAAGGCTTCGATCATTTTTCACCTCACCATACAAGAATATGTAAAACACCAATGTCTCTGAGATATGTACGTATATACTTCAAAACCGCATATATCGCGTAAAAATATATGTATTATTCGTTTCAAGGTTGCCCGCTCGAGGCCACGATTCGTTTTCTGTTCCATGCAGCGGACTTTGGTCACCTTTGGTGGAAACATTCAATTATTATTCTTGATGACTTCAATGACTCAGCCAACGGTGCTAGATGAACATAAAAACAATGGAGTTATTAGCACCGGAACTACACTCTGAACAATCGCCGAAGGATCTCGGTTTGAACATCTAAAAAATGTACTTTCGTTATTGTTGTTCGATGGTACCCAGTTTACCAGGTACAAGAGGTGTTACGAACAATTCTTTGTTTTGGTTGGTTACTTTCGACACGTCTTTACTTTAAATGCGAGTCGAGTTATTTCTTATTGAGGAGAACACATTCTTATTGTGAAGTTGTAATTATTCAGGACAGACGGTCTGTGATATTTTAAATACTAATTAAATGTATTAATTAGAAAAATATACAAATAAAATCAAATTAATTCAATAAATCAATTGGAAAGAGATCCAGGTTCGAATCCCGATAGCAACAATAATATTTTTCGATAAAATTGATTTTATACGTATACCTTTCTAATTAATTAGTATTTAAAATATCACAAACCTATGTTTTGAATAATTACAACTTCACAATAAGAACGTGTTCTCCTTAATAATATATAAGTTGTATCAATGTGTCTAAAATTTAATAAAAATTCATTGTTAATTCTGGCGTCTTCTATCGGATGACTCAAAGGTATTTGAGATTCCGTAAAAATAAAGTAGATGGCTTTCAAATAATGGAACGATAGACGTATTAACTCGAAAAGTGTAACATGTAGGTTCGAAAATTTGTCGTCAAGAGTACTGTGCGCTGTAGCAAAGTCGGTTAATGCACCTTCCCCGGATTGGTAAGAGATTCAGATTCGAATCGAATCGAATACTTATTTATATGAATCGTTTACTTCCACTACTATTATCAAAAATGTATATTTGAATGCAGTTTTACTAGGAAAAAAATGATACTTGTGATTGGTTCAAGTACTATACCATAAATAATAATATAAGTCATACAAAAAAAACATAAACGCGTTTAAGTTTCGTGTCAAAACCTCTGTAATTGAGTACTTACTTAACTTCTAAACAGCTCAATAATGAAACTGACCAAGAGTTTTTAGTGTTATTCCACTGGCTTGCACCAAAGAAGATCTAATAATATGAGCGACAAATACTTCTATAAATGGTATAAAATGGCAATATTTATGATTTTTTATTTTTACATTTCTGTAGTACTGATACATACACCATATCTTCAAAATATTTTTTGAAGTATTTGGATGAAAATTCAATTTTTAAACGTTTTTCGTGATTCATGGGTTTTGTTAAAAATTCGTTATAGAGGGGTTTGGAAATAAATGACTCGTATGTATTTTATTATTTGAAATGTTTATATTTATGTTATGTGTTAAATGTGTATTAAATACGCACCGACAAAAGCACATTCTTTAATATGAAAGAAGAAGAAGAATGAAATATTTTGATTTTGATGAAACAAAATATTATTGTTTTAAGAATTATCTTTTAATTATTTAAATATTTTCAAAATGGTATATCATTTTTATTCACATTGTATAAATGTATTATAGTTAGTTCCTTGTAAAAATATTGGGTACTACACAATTTATTTCGGTTTGAATCATAATTTATATATCCTGGGTTTTAGTTTAAACATTTATAACAACAAATCGGCACATTACACATCTTCTAACCACCTTTCCTTCAGTACGTCTTGGACTCTCCTTGACTGAACTAACCTCGAGCTGGAATTTAAAGTAGGTACCCCCACACTGCCTCTGTTACAAACAAACACAAATAGATAATCTAAAGGTCTGAATAATAATAAAGTGCTTAGATACTAAAATATTACGTCAAAATTCATTATTTTGTTGAACTCAGATATATACGTACATACGTATACACCCTTAATACTAAACACAATTAATGTCTCCATAATAAAAAACTTTTTTTTTTAGATTACTCTGGTGTGAAATGTATTTCGGTGGCGGGGATCTAAAATTTTTACACGTCAAAATAAATTATATTTTTATATTTTCCGATTATATTTTTAACAAATAACATCGCACGTGAATGAATAAAAATCGTCGTGTTTCACATCTACACACGTGTTTTACTTCGTATAAGGTTTGTGCTATTTCTCATGTGGTTTATTTTCAAACACAAAGAAATATTTATCCAGAAAATATGGTCATGCCCTTGTTCAGATGAAATGATAGATTGAATATTCAATGTGCATATAAATTACGTTCTTTCATGAATATGCCATCGTCGAAGTATGTACAATTTGTTATTCACGAACAGTCTTCCTGGTATAAATTCCTGAATCATCGATGTTAAAAATCACCAACAGCTCTCGGAATAGCCACTCGTAAGAAGTTGACAGTTCTAAGAAAGGAATTAATTGAATATGAATCAAGATTCATAATCGCGCGCAATTCTTTTATATTTTATATATTCAAATGATGACTGTTCAATACAAATTAGAAGCATGGTCATCCAGTTTGACAAGCGCTTCTTGAAATGTCTCAATGCCTGCTCAACTGCAGGATTGAGATCTTAATATTTGATATTATTAGGGAGGACTAAACGTCTAGTTGGCAACCCCTTACGAAGATAATCCACGGCAGTGTTATCACTTCTAGAGTGCCAAATATTTAAAGTTTTTTTTACATATAAAGAGCGTTGTAACATATAATAACATTAAACGTTCTAACAACTCAACACTTTTTCGCACCACTTAATCAATCAATCGTGCAGGATGGACAGAGTCGCACTTTGTTCATGTCTGATAATTATTATGTCGTTGCTTGGTGCGCCTGAGGGTTAAGTGCGCCGCTTTAGTGAAAATATTAAAATAAATATTATATATATATATATATATATATTGCCAATGTTTGCTAAATACAAATTGAACAATTCAGTCGTTAACACGTGACAGACGTACATCATATTTTACGGCCAAAGATCGACTGGCGAGTTTGACTACTGACGATGCCAAGTCGCAACAATACACTGTAGCAACGGAGAATTGTGGAACTGCGTGCTACGTGCGAATCAGCCTTAGTTTGTGTATCAAAAACATCATGAAATTCTTTACAAATATCATTGTAATCTGACTGAGAATGAGGGCCAAATCAGATTTACAGATATAATAATAAACGTTCTTATTTAGTAGAAGATTATAAACAAGCGGAACAAATGTAACTGCGATACAAGGGACGAAAGTTTTTCATCCCCTCTCAAGTTCAAATTTTTCTGTGTAGTTTTCTGGGCTAATCTTCTCTTTCTGGTTCCCATTGCAAGACCATTAACTGGGCTGATGTGATATGTGACTGTTAGTGTTGTGATTAAATACTGGCTTGCAGTACCGTGTCGAAAGCAGTGTGTTGTTTCTAGGTATCGGCTTGCAATACCGTGTCGAAAACAAGTGTGTGAAACGAGTCGTATTGTATTATGTGTAAGTTCCATCTACTGTCGGATCAATATCTGTTTAGACTCTTCGACTTCTATAGCTTTGAAGCGCTGGATACCAGATTAGCCCAGTACACATTGAACGGTCGTGAAAACGTAGGAACGTTTTCAAATTCAACTGTTTAAACCCGTCGCATTAAGATGCCGAAATTAGCTTGATACGTAGCCCTCTAAAGAGCACGAAACGGCCCTGAAACCTTTCTCGTCCTCCGAGAGGCCAGTCAGCGCCGAGTATCGCAGCCGGTTCCCCCACGAGCCGCCTGAGACGGTGGTACCTGGCTTCGTCTCGTCGGGCGTGGAGGGGGCGGGCGACCTCGTCGGCGGCTGCAGCTGCCATTTTATAGATCACAAATAAATGTACTATTTGCAGTTTGCCGAATCAAATGATTTGAGTTCGTAACAAACCGGTCGCCTCAGGCATTGGTTTTTTGCACTCGGTGTGGTTCGTTGAAAACTGTCTATTCGCCAGTGGCGTTCACTAGGCAATAATTTAGATTATACTATTAATAATAATCCTGTAGATGTTAGTTAAAGTTCAAGAAGCGATTTTCGAAGATCCATACAACTAGCTAAAGTCGATATGAACCAACTGTGGAGAATATTGTAAGACAGTGACATAAGCAAGCAACTAAAATTATATTTTAAAACAAATAATATATGTCTCATAGAGGCGAAGCTATTTTTAATGGAAATATACGGAAGTATAGATAATTACAGGCCGCACGACCTATCTTCGGCTGGCTTAAGTGATCGCTTTATATAAATATAACGTTCACCATTCTCACCCGTTAATAAATCTCCATATCTATAAAAGTTATATATATGTTAATATGTGGAAACACTTCGAGTACCACTACACTATCGTTAATGGTCGAGTCTATCCTTGATGCTGTATACTTGTATACTGCAAACATTTGAGCGTCTCGCTGGCCATGGTGTGCCAGCAAATATTAAGTATAAAATAATACCATTTTTATAATGTAATAGAACGCTACATTCAATTCTGTTTCAAATACAGATTTGCAATATTTAGTTGAAAATATTTTGCACCACGTCAATGAGTTCTGATTGGATTTTTCCATAAATTGCATAGTTTTATTTATTATTAACTAATTTTAGCGTTAGATAATTCTAGTTAACACATCAACTCGCAAACTTTGAATTATTTTCGCATATAGTAGGGTGATGCGAAAAGTAATTGCCATTTTATGTAAATAAAGATTTTCAATATTTTCAAATAAACAATGACAATATTTAATTAGCCAATTACATAATTTTCATTATTAGATATAACTGCATGTTCTATTGAGGTCAGTCGAGGGTCTACATCCACCATGCCCCAGAGATGCTCATCTTCAACTTCGATGGGATGTCCAGCGAGAGACTTGTCCTCCAGTGATAATTTCCCCGAACGAAAATTCCTAAACTACATATGGCTCGTTCGAGCTTTTTTTGGATAGAGTGCACGCCCCTGCTGTGCGCTGGTATGCTGGAGTCTTACGTAACCATCTCAAACCGCATATTTCATAGTACCTATGCAATCATTTATTTCGTTTGTTAGGAAGCCGTTGTCAACTCTCAGTCGACCTGCACGTATTCAACAGAGGCAGGCCGGTCCAGTTATGCAGTGGCGCAGCCAGGTTTTTTTTCAGAGGGGGGTAAAGTTTTTCTGCAGTGAGCACCGAGTGAAATAATTATTAATTGTATGAACAAAAATTCTGTTAGAGGAATAAAGAAAATTAAACAATATTAGATAGGTGTGATCTTAGGGTGCGAGTCTACGATAGACACAGTTACCGTTTGCGTTTGCGTCTATTGCATTTTACAATGAGAGATAATTAAACCAATCAAGTTTACCTCGTGTCTCCAGGTGTAGACATTCACCCTTGGATACTACCCTTTTATTACCCTTTTTCCACTACCCGAAAAGGCATATGTTAAACACCATGTAAAAGATACCCCTTTACTGTATCCTTTAAACCTTTCATCTTACCAGACATCGCAAAAATATTGACAGATAATGTAGGTCCAAAAATACGGAGTGCAACCGACCTAGTCCACAATGTTTATGGGTTTAGGTCGATTTTTTGGTCATGACACTCCAAGAATGTATTGTATTATTATTTAGATATTATTAATATTTATTTCATTCCCTATCAATAAAATAATTTAACATTAAATGTAATAATAATTTTAAAAATACTAACAACATTCGTTAGTGGCCGACTATTCTGTGCCATGAGTAAAAATCGACTTGTACCTGATTAATTACGAATCTAAAATGATCAAGAAGTAAGTACAAATTCTACACCATTAATGAAAATATTTGTGTATGAAATTTTTACAAAATCATGTTAAAATTTTAGTCTACGTACTTCGAAATGAGTATTTGTGAAATTGGCCCATTAAATTATTCTATATCATTTCAGAACCTAATCATTTAACAAAAAATAGTCATCTAACATAAATATTCTGGCTGCTATTACTTCGATAATTTTTAATTTTTTGTATTCAATATATAATATTAGAATCAAAATAATATTTTTATTTAATCGAATTTATCAATATCTGTGATTTTTTTTAAATTGTTTATATCTCTGACAGTTAAGATAAGGCCCGCGCAGCTTGAAGATTATCAATTTATATTTTAATATTTATTTATCTAAAATATTATTTACACCCAGTATATATATTTTAGATTTTCAAAAAAAATGTTATTTACACTCTTACTATCGGCGAACATAACCAAACAATTGGTATTTAATATGTGACTGTCGTATACCTCCGACAGGTGTGTGAAACAAAGGAAACTGGTTATTCAGAGATTGTCTCAACGCACTAAACATTTACTCCAGAAAATATATAGGATTACGCAACTCAACTACAAAAATTTAAACAATAATTTATTCGCATTTATACTACAGGGTGTAGCAGACTTATTTCACAATATTTTATATAATAGTGTCGTATTTAATTTAATTTCTTTTTAAATTTTTGCCTCGTCTATAAATACATTACACTCTACACTACTTTAAAGTCATGTGTACGAGTATAATCTAGGGTTTACCTATAGGATGTGATGATTATATTAAAACACGCAAATCTAATTCCGATATACAAATTTTTCTTGCAAAAATAAGGCAAGATAACTTTATATTTAAGAAATCGTGAAATGATCATCATTTCGTAATCATTATTTATTTTATGAACCTCACAGTCATTAAATTGTATTAGAGTATTTATTTTATAAAATACAAATACAATATTGAAATAAAGAGATGATTAACAGGAATGTAAGAGAGAACACACGATACACCTTGTACAATACGTACAGAGTGAATATTATGTTCCAGGCCGATGTTGTTTTTAAATAACTAGGAAATAAAACACTTTTTTTTCAATTTGGTTTTTATTTATCGATTATTTAGTTTATTACATTTATGTTTAAAATATGACATCGGCCAAGTGGCCGCCCCTGGCAGCGGCACAAATGCATTCTCTTTTAACCCTATTTTTCATAACATTTTCGCACCCTTCGCGTGTTATTTCAACAATATCATGTCGAATGTTGTCCTGTAGCTTCGGAATTCCTGACTTATTGGCGTAGACCTTTCCATTCAAGTACCTCTACAAAAAATAGTCGAGAGCCGTCAAAGCAGGTAATCGAAGACTAAAACTTATATTACAAGATCGCTGATGGTTAGGTAAGAACCAAGGACATTGCACAAAGCACAATACAAGAACGGCTAGATCAAAGTAGGGCATTCGCGACTCATTTGCGGTTGATTAAAATTATATAACAACTAACCACTAGAAACAAAACGATTGAACATTAGCAAAACCGTATATTTAAATATCAAAACGTGATTTAAAAAATACGGTCATAAATAGTGATGAGAAAAAATGCTACTCTCGACTCACTGGTGTGATTGTGATTGGTATTCGATAATATCAGTGATTGAAAACTGTGACTGTGATCACAGCTTCACTGTATTCACGATACCACAATACACGAAATAAAAAAAACATAATTTTGAGCGTATTTATTTATATTATTAAAACCTCATTTGCCTAAAAAACATATTCTAACAAAAATAATTAATATAAATCTAATGTAATATCGTCACAAAGAGAATTAAAATGTTTTTAAAAAAATGTAAATTTATTTTTCGGGTCAAATTCTCAGCAAATATGCGTAAAATGTTTTGGCAGAATCTACTAGATGGTGCTGAACAAATTACAAAAAATCTGGTAGATGGCGCTGATTCATGTGATAATCGGTTTAATCAGCGGCGTCAGAAAATCAATAGAATTTTTGACAAAAAAAAAATCACGAATATTCCCACATATTCAATCACTGACAGTGAGTGTGACTCAAAGATATCAGTGATTGACTCGCGGTTTATGATTTTGAGCTCATCACTAGTGACAAACATACCGGGAAGTACAATCGAATTTGATTTTTTGAAATTTTCTGGTGTTTCTATTTTAAATAATTTTTTTAAACGTAGTTGAAACGAACATTTTTATGTAGATAGACTCAGGTACAATATGATGATATAGAAATTCATCTTCCACTATTAAGAAATATTGCTTTAAAGAACAAAGTTGAAAGGTTACCGAGATTATTTCATCGCATCTGATACCGCTGTCGTGCGGCATGCCTTGATCTTGAATCGAGCTGATTAGAACGGCATACCTCGCCGTAATCTCCGCAGCCTCCTGAGCCTTTAACAGCAATTTTATCTCCGACCACTTAGACGATCTTCTGTATCTGCGATCGCAACCTTACACATTAATCTCCGCGCGCTTCAGCCCCATCAGCTCGCTTGACAAGGTGTGATTTACTGCTTATAATGCCAAGAATGTAGTGAATAATAATAATAATAATGGATAATTTGTACAGCGCTATTTTCGTAAAAACTTTCACCTCAAGAGCCCACTTCACATGAACTGTTTATTGTTCTACAATTATTTTTGTTTTTAAAATTAAAAATTGTTATTTTCACTTATGGAAATAACTTTTTGAAAAGGTGCGTTTTTAATTTCTTATTAAATAAAGTCTCTGATGTACTGTTGCTTCTTATTACGGAGGGTAAAGAGTTCCATTATTTTGGGCCTGTCACCGCAAATGTCCGTTCATTAAATTTAGACTTCTGGCAAGGGTTGGTCGGTTCTACAACCCTTTCTGCGGCTTAAGTAGAGGCTGACCTGAGAGTTTGATGTCTGCAATTCAAATTGTCTGGGATATAAAGCTCTTGAAGATACAGAGCCGTCAGCACAATTTAAATTCAACTCTTTTAGGAAATCGGAGCCAATGTAGCTGATGTAAAAGGGATGTTATATGAGAGAATTTGGAAACTGCATATATTATCTGTGTTGCCACATTTAGAATGAATTGTAATCTATGCAGCTGAAACAGTGGCAGGCCAGCGTAGATGCTGTTACAATAGTCCACACGTGATACCACAAATACATTTATAATAGTGTATGTGATCTAACTTATACTTATTCATATATAATAATAATCTGCTTCTTGAGGTACCCACATCAAATTTTCTTTGAAAAAATCTTTTTTTTTTGTTAGATAGTTGTACACATTATTTTTTAAACCATTTTAAACCCCACGTTGCTTATTAAAGCTGAATTGCATATGAAAGATTTAATATGGTCTTTAGGGAACAGTCTTTGATCAGTGCATTCTTCCAATTAATACATACGAAGGGTCTAAACCAGTGATGGAGACTCTATGACACTCCACAGCATTTTGGGCGACACGCCAGCGTTCACTAATATCAGACGTCTATCCGACAACAACGTTCGAATTTATCACTACGTACATATTACATATGTATCTCTTTTGGGTCTCCCTTTGTGAAAAAAAACAATTAATTAATTGACATCAAATCAATTTAGATTTTCTGAAATGTTGACACGCCGAGCCCGAAAGGTTTGCCATCACTGGTCTAGACCTTTCCTTGGACATTTCTCTAGTGAAAAGAGGTTCTACTAACTAAATTTACAGACCTGGATATCTGTATAGTTATGTTGGACGTAAAATGTAGTTACGACGAAATTGTTGGAATATACAATTTAAAATATATTTTCAAAAAGAAAAATACATTTATGCATTTTAACACCTAATTGAAAAGCCATAAAAGGTGCTATGTCTAAGTACACAGCACCTTTTTACCATAAAATAGACTTAAAAGTTTTTAAGGTTTATTTTCAGGTTTGGCTATTTCAGGCTATTTAAGCAGGATTCATAACAATAACTGAACTCATTCTTTCACTTGTTCAATTGGATTAAGAAATCTTTTACATGTTCGATTATTTTAAACTGCCATTGCGTGGAATTACTTAATAAACCTCACTTTACCCATAAAAGCCTTTAGCCCACACACCAGTAAATGAATAGACATGAAATAAAGTGTACATATAGGAGATGGGTTTGGAACATTATTTGTGGGATGAGCAGCATTCTACACATATTCTTGGTAGAAACATAAATCCGACAGTTTATGACACATTTATACAATGGTAAAAGTATTTACTCTTCGGAAATAAAATCTTTGTGTAAAGAAAAAGATTATATCAAGTACCTAGGAATCATAATACATAACAAACTCAAATGGAAATAACATATTACCAATCTCTTATTTCCATAAATCAGAAAAAGAAAAACTGCCTACATATTTTTAAGACTCAGAAACATCGTACTTACAAATCTGAAAATAATATATTACCCGTTTGTACAGCCATATTTGCAATACGGTATTATTGGATGGGGAGGAGCATATAAAACTTCAATATCACAATTAGAAATCACTCAATAAATGATAGTAAAAATTATTTAAAAAAAAAAAAAAGACCAATCCAAAAAAAATCCAAGTATACAACTATTCACAGATTTCAAAGTACCAAAATAATAGACATGTACAAAAAAAATTATATTAGAAGCGAATTCCGATCTACAAGATTTAGAGACCAAATTGATATTCCAAAACTAAAATATACCGCAACCCAAAATCACTATATTTGTCAAGGCATCAAATTTTTGAACAATCTCCCCATCACAATTAGAAAAATTACAGACTACTATAAATTTGTATCTGAAGTCAAAAAATATGTACACAGACTAACTGAAACATAAATTCTCGTATATACTCCTTCTCTATACACGAGTTACTCTCATAGAGAAGAAATAAATGTTAAAAGAAATATGTACGAGTCTATTATATCTTCTAATATTAAAATTAAAAAAATTAGACGTATTTTTTACATTAATGCATATTATATTGTCAGCGTTTAAATTTTCGTTCCAATCGAGTCATATTTTTTTTTAAAGTCGCGGAGCTATTTTATTGGGTAAGTGGTACCAAAGTGATCACGTAGGTGATACAAAAATGAAAATATTGGGTAAAGGTCATGTCGATATATTTGGTGGTCTATGCTTTAGCCTTACCGTGGACTCTTCATATGATTGTTAAACCTTGACTCTGAATACTAAGCTAACAGACCACACACCCAGTAAATTTTCAGTGTTAATTTGCCGACTTCCGAGTTTACACGAGATTAACCTCAATCTTGACCCTTGGCGCGCACTTTCATTGCCTCCTGCCGGAGTTCATTAACTCTGTTCACAATCGCAAGTGCACACTTTTTCACCAGGGGACGTTCTCACGCGACTGCAAATTTCACTACTTTTTTCGCCGGCGTGTGAACCTGCCGCCACGGATCGTGACACGACATCCACATGTCTGACGCCATATCACACGACACTGACCCGGTAGGATAGTGGAAATGTCTTTCTCAAAAAATGAACTCAATCATCGTCTTGTGCTCTCGGGTCTAATGTTAGCCCACGGAGGTGCCGTCGTACACGAGGATGGAATCTATTGTTTGTTCACTAAACGTAGCAAAGCCATTATTAAGCAATCTTTCAATACTAAACGGTGGTCTTGCATCAGGGCGATACAGAAATATCTTCTATTCGACACCGTTTCGAAATTTGAGTACAGTAATTGAGCGAGAATCTACCTCTTCTCAATGTAAATATAAACTATAGATGTTATATGTCAGAAAATAATTTTTCCACTAACAGAAAGCAACCAATACTATGCCGATGTAATTGCTATGCAATGTAAAACAAACCCTATTTTACGATATTAAAATTAAAATGTATTATTATCAACAAAAAAAAGGAAGTGGTCTACCATAGTACAACACTCGCAAACAAATACCGTTCCATTTTTTGTTGTCGTTCCGGCGGCGTGCCACCTGGCGGCAGATTGTATTCTCTCGCTGCCCCGGCGACAATTGTTTGAAAGCCGGCTTATTAAATAAAGTGGTTTGTGTCTTAGCTATTTTTTAAAAATAATAGTAAAGTGGGTGGCCTGATGTTTAAAAATGCACCCACCGGATGCGTTCCTGATCTGTGCATACAATATTTAAGACCAACATGCATTGATGCTGTCATATTTATAACAAATATAGACTATGCAACTTCATTACACCCGTTTTTGAGAGAAGTATATAGAACAGTGATGGCGAATCTATGATACGCGTGTCAAATGTGACACGCCACAGCGTTTTGGGCGACACGCCAGCGTTCACTAATATCAGAGTTACCAAAGAACGCGTGTCCCGCCATCAGACGTCTACCCGACATCAACGTTCGAATTTATTACTGCGTACATATTGCATACTTATCTCTGTTGAAATAAGCAATTAATTAATTGATATCAAATCAAATACTATGGGTTCCATATGGGGAAGAGGAGGGGTGACACGCCAGCAAAGTTAAGTTAGATTTTTCCAAGAGGATCGCCATCATTGATATAGAATATATATATATTGTTTCTATATTCAGTTTGAACAAATCGATGAGTACAAAATAAAAAAAAATGCTACAAGAAAAGATACGAATAATAGAACAAGGAAGTTCCTATGATAATTTCAATTAAAGATAATAATATAGCCAGAAAAATATGGCCATAAAAATACACGACTGAGTAAATGATGTGTCATTCTAAAATTATTGTTTAATGTTTATTTATTTATTTATTACACAATTTTACTTACTGTAATATTTACCGTTGTGTTTGGTCAACGCGGTTAGTGTCCCTCGATATTATTAGTGATGTTCTGAGACATTTCGTACTCTTGGGGCAACAAGGTAACATCTGACATTCAATTAAACTGTGATATTGAATTTCAAAGTTTCGTTGAGGTGAAATTAAAAAAATAATAAATAGCTTAAGATATTATATGAAACCTGATTTCAGCTGTTCTAAAAAAAATTACAAATTCAAATATCTTCAAATATTGTTTTTTTTTTCTTATCTCTTATCGTAGCATAGTTTTAAATAGAAAATTATTGTCAGAATTTTGATTTAAAAAAGTCAATTTTGATCAAACGTCAGGCGATGCCTTCTTACCCCGAGGTCACGATTTATTAAAATATCAATTCAGTGTTCATTATCGATGTTTAACCGCATTGAAGCACTCAAGCAAAAAATAACACTAAATTGCCTGGTTCTGTATAACAATTTGGGGACAATAGCCGCTTCGAAAATTACTCTGTTATTGCTTCGCCATAACTCCTAGACTCCGAAATATAATTATTGTAGAATCCAAAATAATGATCACGTGCATTAACTATCGGATTACTCGAATGTATTTGAGGTTCCGTAAAAATAAAGTGAATGGCTTTCAAAAAATGGAACGACAGATGTATCAATTTGAAATGTGTAACATATAAGCTCGAATATTTGTCGTCAATGTAATGTGTGCTGTAGCGTAATCCGTCAATGCACGTTCCCCGGATTGGAAGAGATCCAGGTTCGAATTCCGCTAGCAACAACAACATTTTTCGATTTTTCTAAGTACTAAATTGAATTAACTCACGCTTGTCTCGTTTTTTTTTAATATCTGGTTTGTTTAAATCATTTAACAAAGATAAACCCCTTCTATAAATTACCCGAAATGGTTATTTTATAGAAGGGGGGAGTGGCCATCGAGCAACTCGGGTAATTGTCAGAGTGGACCTCCGACACACATCAAAATTCCATCGAATTTCATTTCATACTGTGCAAAATACCGTACGGCACCATACATTATTTATTTGCTATATTTGAATTTAAGTATAATATTTATTATGTTTTTTAATTTCCAACGTCCCACAGTAGTCAGTGATAGTGAGTCTATGGTGCTACGTACGCCAGAGCCTAATTCATGTGCCAGTGCATCCCTCAGTTTACCCTAATTTATAAGAACATTCAACAACCAACTACTTTCTAGGTTTTTAATTTCCAACGTCCCACAGTAGTCAGTGATAGTGAGTCTATGGTGCTACGTACGCCAGAGCCTAATTCATGTGCCAGTGCATCCCTCAGTTTACCCTAATTTATAAGAACATTCAACAACCAACTACTTTCTAGGTTTTTAATTTCCAACGTCCCACAGTAGTCAGTGATAGTGAGTCTATGGTGCTACGTATGCCAGAGCCTAATTCATGTGCCAGTGCATCCCTCAGTTTACCCTAATTTATAAGAACATTCAACGACCAACTACTTTCTAGGTTTTTAAATGCTGCAAAAAATTACGCAATATTAATGGTATTATTAAACTTAGACCACTGACCCAGATTATATTAAATACTACCGCTTCCATCGTTTTATAAAACTCATTATTAGTGCTTGTATTTTTGTCAGTGCGATATTTTCTCACGGAGAACCGACGTCAAAGCAGCGGAAAAAATAATAGAATAAAGAAGAAGGAAGAATATGAAACGAAAAGCGTAGAAAATTGTCTCTGTTACATTGTACACTGTAATTTATTGCGCGATTAAGCTTTGTCTATGGTCCGATGGTCGCCATTATTATAATATCGTCGATAATAATTCAGTTGTCGCTTCCTGGTGTCAATGGCTCTTGTAGTTTTCTGGTTATGCGTGCAACTTGCCGATAGTCTGCCGTGTTTCGTGTCTTCGTGTGAAAAACATTTTGGGGTGGTTATTTTAAAATTTAAAAATATAAATCAATTCAAATATCACTGCTTGAAATTGTTAGAGCCGACCTGTGTGTACGGCACTTATTTGTATAGCGATATCCGTAACGTGCGCACTAACCTCACTTAGAATCATAGACACCTACGCGTACTAATTATTCTGAAATTTAGACAAACAAAAGGCATTCAATTACAATAATTTATTCTGGTGCGGGGCAGATTTAAATTCACCCAATGAACGAACGGCACATCAACCGTCAACGGTGTGATATTTAACGTACAAGCGTGAAATGATAGTTGCTACCGAGATCATCCCGATAGCAACAAAATATTTTTTCGATAGGTAAATTCTCTCTGTATATCTTTCTAGTTTGTTTAATTTAATTTGTATTAAAAAAATATATATTCTATTATTTTTAAGTATGCTTCACCACAGGCTAATAATATAATATTAATAACTCGCGTGTAATGTTGTTTCAGCCAGCGATCCTCCCCCAGTCGGAGGATGTCACCGGCCAGCTAGCCAGCAGCACAGCTGGGTTTCGGAGACCACGTGACGAGCAGCGCGACACCAGCGACGCTAACAAGCGAACGAACCACAAAAAGTGAGTTACATAACATATTACGAGAGCTAAAAATTGTTCATATACTGTATAATGAAATCAGCTAACCCGTGGAGCCCACGTATCTATAAATTTATTACTACTAATATATGTATATATTATTTTATTACTAAATGGCCTATGCCTTCTATTATTTGAATTTGTCATCTGCTGAACTCTTGCGTTGGTAATTTGTCTTGCACAGGCTCTGTAGAAAGTAAGTATAGACAATACAGGGGCAGATTTATGGTGCAGGGGTCTGTCTGACCCCATAAATATCTAGCCCACAATATTATAGCATGCGTGATATCGTGAAAATTTTGTGCTTTTGCTAATTATAAGGCGTAAACTGATATGTGCCGAGGAAAAACCCACGACCATATTTTTTTTGTCTGTTCATTGCGGATCACAGGGTTTTTTTACAGTAATCCCGTCAATGGTAATTTTCAACTCCCGGTTAACTTGTGTCATCTTCTTTCCCTTAACTCGCCACATTTAATCTATATAATAGCAAATTTTTTGAACGACAATGGTATTGACTTGTAATGTAATATTTCCTATTCTATAATATTATTGTACTTTTTTCTATAAAATATAGTTTTTACTTGCTTAATGGCCCAAATCACTCTTGAATGGTGGATTGGATAAAAGAAGAATTGACGTATATGAAATAGAGTAAAAATCAATATAATATATATATTTTTTTACATAATTAAACATATTCTACGCAAGAGTGACATAATGTATAAATAGAAAAATAGCTAAAAAATTGAAGACATTCATCGCTAGAAAGTACATAGTATATAAGAGTGTGAATAGCTGTTAAATAATAATTTGTAGAGGTAAATAATATATCCCCGCCTTCACGGTAAGAATCACAAAAAATAAACATATTTTATTCAGAAGCCATTAAAATACAATCTCAACATTAACATTTTTGTATGCGCTTCTCGTGTAAAATTTAATTATATAATTAAAATAATCCACTTGATCTGACGCTATTAATCACTTTTAACAATCTGATTAGAAAATGCACTTACCGTGTTTAGGCAGTCACTAAAATGTCTGTATCTCGCTTCAATGTACACACTTCACACATTAACGATTTCAGGTCGTCATTAAATTTTTTGTTGTAAAATGGGAATAATTTATAATATTTTCACGTTTCGTGAAGCAGTGTTAACGGTAAAATTTACGAATTACACTTGTACAGAATTATCTAAATGTTAGTAAAGATCAAAAAAATAATTCAACACTCTAACAGGGTAATATTTATGTCTACAGAATGAACCTCGGGTTTATCGCAGATTCAGATAAATCTAAGTAGGTACCGTGTCCGCGTGTTGCGATTAGGATCTGTAGATAAACTCAAAGATCGGTAAGCCTGTCCCTTTTGACAGCGAGACTCGACACGTTCTTTTTGTTTTTTTTGTTGATAAACGAGGACACAAATTTTTTACATATTATACATTATAAACATTCTTATACAAAAATAAATTTATACTTGTTAATATACAAAAATGGCGAACAAGCTTCGTAATGTTAAAAGATGTTCTCTGTCTCCTTAACTAGACCGAAGTCTGTACTAAAGGAGACAGGTTCATCCGTTGTCTGTCATACAAATATGAAATCCATTATTATTAATATATATAAAAATATTCGTATATATATATTTTTTTTTATCTAATACTCTCGCTATCCCATGATTGAAACATTGCAAAACAGAAAAATGAACACGAAGAAATGATGTTCTGTTCATGTGATAATTTCCATGAATCTTTGCTCAGTTTCCTTTCTGCTAACACCCAATAACCAGCTCCTGAGATGGTGTTTGAGTTTGTCCATCGAGAATTGTTTCATACTGCTCGGAAAAATATTATATGTTATAGGGGGCCAGAAACATATGGAAGGATTGATCAAAGCTTGTTTTCATTTTAGGATTCACGGTAATTCTATTATTTTTTGCTATCGTAACATAATTATGAGATGGATATTGATGTTGGAATAAAAATAAAGGATCAGGCTTTAATGTTCCTTAGATGTTCGCACAAACGCTACGTAGAACTTAAGATACCTACCTACAGCTATTTATTTTGAAAGTTAGACAAACAAAAGACATTAAATTACAAACATTTACTCTGTTTTAACAGTTGCCGTGGAGATTTAAATGCACCGACGAATGGAACAGCAAAGGTCAGTGAACTGACATTTGATGTTTAACGTACAACGAGCGTGAAGTGAGACGCGAAACGACGTTCGAATCTTTGAAACTTGGTGTACTCACGGTGGACTACGGAAGCCGAGAGTTCTCTCCAAAGAATCTCATGGGAGATTAATCCCTGTAACAGAAATTAACTCGAAACGAGAATCTCATAAATATCTCGTTCAAGGACGAGGACACCATTAGAACGCGTGTACGTTTACGAAATCTGGCGTGAAACCAGCCAAATTCGAGAGCGGGTTGTGTGATCAGTGGTAACTTTTTACCATGGTAAAAAAATATTTACTTATCGAAAGTACGAGGCACGTTTTTTAAGTAAGTATCGGAATTTTTTTTATAGAAACACAACGTCATTTTTACAACACTTTACTTTCTTCGGACGCTACACACCTTGAACTACTTCTCAACATAGTCGGCATCATTATTAAGCCACTTGTCACAACGGGGCACCAATTTTTGTATACCTTCGTCATCAAAACGCTCGCCACCAATGAACCGCTTCAGATGAAGGAAAATATGGAAATCACTTGGCGCCAAATCGGGACAAAACAGAACACACTTGGCGATGAACGTCAGCTGGTTTCATGTTTCGTGCATTCAAGAAACGAATCACGGACCGTATCTCACATTCGGCGGGATGATCTATTGTCTTGAACATTTCAACCACTCACTACAATATGGCCACACTAACGTCGCAACCGCAGAGCTATACCGGGAATATCCGGCAACGATATCCGATGGTAAAACCGTTAGTCGTTAGTTAAAAATATCGAACTCGTCACAAGTGTTTCAAAAGTCATCCGTCGCATCAATACATTCCAAGATGCAGTGTAAGCCAATGAATCATTCAAAATCCCGTTATTTTTGTGATGAGAGTTCGTCCTATGATGATCTCGCTGTATAATTTATATTACAGAAGATTTTTCGCCAGCAAAATGACAGATTTCGAACGCAGTGGTAAATAAAGCCACAGATAAAGCATAAAATAGCATGTATTACCAATTTTGAATATTTAAAATAAATCAATTTTGGTGAAAAACTCTAGTATTTGATGATTATTCGTCGTGCCACACTATTAGGCGGGATCGACTTTGACAGTAGTAAATTTGACGTACAAACAACCCGCAAACATTTTTTCACCACGAGCGATGGTAAAAAATCACCTTACTCAAAAGGTACTACTGATCACACAAACGGCTCGTAGACTGAGAACCAAACAGTCGTACTGTAGTTCGCCACCAATAGTTCTATATTTTGAAAAATTATTCAATAGTGTGCACACTACCATACATTATCACAGCCCTCGCCATCACAACAGAACTGTCATCGGTGTGCACTCACGCCAAGACTACGACATTTCAGCTTAAATTTTTACTACTAGTTGTAGTAGAAATGCAGTTAAATTTAAAAATTTAATGGGATTTGGTTTGGATTGGCAGTATTTTGTCGATCAAAATGGTGTCACCCTGCAGGTTATTAATATCAAGAAGAGTTCAAACAAATTTCTGAAGGTTTCTACACTATTATATTGACATGAAAACGTGACACTATAAACCTATTAAAAAATATCAGATAAATTTTTCTATATTCATGGAAATATGGAGGCAAGTTTTACCAACCCAATGGTGATGGAAAGATAAATAATTAATTTGCCCGAGTTTTTATTCAGGAGCGGTGTTTAAGAAATTTAATTTAAAAATATATATATTTCAAATATTTAACTCTGTTAAGCGACGTAAAAAAATATTCACAATTGTTTCCGTAACGTCTAAGCATAAATGATTGTAGACATTTTAGATTTAAGGCTATTTATCGTAAGCCAAGAAATATATTGAATAATCAGGGAAATATAAATAATAAGGCAGAACACTTTGTTTAAACCACTATTAATCGATAAATCAACATATTTCGATACTATGGTATCTTCTTCAGGAAACAAACCATTTTTTTTTTTGACATTAACAATAGTTTAGAAATTATACATACATACAAATACAGTTAAATAAATATGAAATTTTAGAAATAAGAAAAAGTATTTTTGTATTTGAATTCTATATTTGAATTTTTAATTTTAGAATGCATTGTTTCCTGAAGAAGATACCATAGGTATCAAAACATGTTGATTTATCAATAAATAATGTTATTAAGGAAAACAAATTCTTATTGCGAACTTGTAATTATTCAAAACATAGGTCTGTTATATTTTAAAAACAAATTAAATGTATTAATTAGAAAGATATTTATAATCAATTTGATCCAAAAATATTGTTGTTGTTACCGGGATTCGAACCTGGATCTCTTCCAATCTGGGGAACGTGCATTAACCGATTACGCTACAGCACACAGTACATTGACGACAAATATTCGAACCTATATGTTACACTTTTCAAATTAATACATCTATCGTTCCATTATTTGAAAGCCATCTACTTTGTTTTTACGGAATCTTAAATACCTTTCAGCGAACCGATAGGAGACGCCATAATTAACAATTCATTTTTATTAAATTTTGGATACATTGATACAACTAATATATTATTAAGGAGAACAGATTCTTACAGCGAACTTGTAATTATTCAGAACGTAGGTCTGTGTTATTATTACGATAAAATTGATTTTATGTGTATATTTTTCTAATTAATATTATACATATAATTTGTATTTAATAAATGGTGGTTTAAACAAAGTGTTTTGTCTTATTATTTATATAATATGTAGTCACAAAGTAATTTTGCTAATATTGAATCAGGGAAATGTTCACTTGCATCCACAACAGTGCCCCGTCGTCTCTAAATTACAGTCTCCGCTTAACGCAGGACGAGAGACGTATTCTAATTATTTCTGACGTGATATCCCCGGGGCTGAAGTTCACATTTCAGTCCGCATTCAACTAATTCCTTACACTAATGCTATACAATTTGCCCGTTACATTATTTGCCGTACTCTGAATCGGCCGCTGCTTCAGTAGAGAGGTGATTAAGGCAAATGAAAAAACATGTCCTAGACTAATGTAAATATTTTGAGTCTGAGATGTTATTTTTTTTTGTGCTAGTAATTCGTCCAGCGTTTATTCTGGGTGGTCCAGAATCGCAGTAATAATTATACCTCTTCAGGTATATACTAGATCGGCTGTGATTCAAATCTTGATCAACTTTTATTAAGACTCATCGTGGAATGTTATATGCATTGGATTGTTCTGAAAATAATGCCCAAATTTAACCTCCAAATTCAGTTAAACTTAACTTTATAGTAAACATTGTTCATAAAAGTATGAGCCATTTGATTCTGTGCGGTTTTGCTGCTAACAAATTACTTAACTTATACATGTTTGATGAAAATATTCTAAAAAAAATTTAAAGCCATGTTCCGATACTTCTTTCTTATTTTTTGTCGAAAATAGAACGTGTAACCCAACTTATTTAAAATACAAATTAAATGTATTAATTAGAAAGGTATACATATAAAATCAATTTTATCGAAAAATATTGTTGTTGCTACCGGGATTCGAACCTGAATCTCTTCCAATCCGGGAAATGTGCATTATCCGATTATGCTATACTAACACAGTGAATTGACGACAAATTTTCGAACCTATATGTTACACTTTTCAAATTTGATACATCTATCATTCCATTGTTTGAAAGCCATCTTCTTTATTTTTACCGAATGTCTGTAACAACAATATTTTTCGATAAAATTGATTTTATATGTATATCTTTCTAATTAATACATTAAATTTGTATTAAAAACATCACAGACCGTCTGTTCTTAAGAATATGTTCTCCTTAACAACTTATTTATACCTGTAGAATAAAAATATTAAATTAAATTATTATTTTAAAATATTTTCTGCTGTTTCGCTTCGTTGTTTTTTTTCTTTACCATGAATAGTTGTCGGGGTGAAAGTTTCTCAAATCAATCAAGATTCTCAAATCAAGTTTTCTTCGGCTGGTGATTTGTCTGTCGGTTGCTTGTTTCAGCTTTTAATACGTCGTTTGCAACAGTAGCAGGACGCCTTCGACCCTCTCCACTATTAATACTTTCGTCTACGTTCCTATTATGAAACCAATGCCGCAATGTTCGTTCAGAAGTGGTTCCTTCAACACGTGCGTAGTTAACATTGCGAGCTATTTGAGCATGCAATAAAAATACGTATTTTTTTGTTTTTCAATTCGATTTATCAAGAAGCAAAAAAGTATATATTAAATATCTTATCCAATAAAATAATATAGTAGATTCTCAACAGTCTGTATAAATATTTTAACAAATAATTCCCAGCAGAGAACGCCGAAAATGATATAATATTAAAATCGGCCATTATTTTCAGATTTTTTTTTCACCTAAGTACTAGTGATGAGAAAAAATCTCACTCTTGACTCACTGGTGTGATTGTGATTGATATTCGATAATATCAGTGATTGAAAACTGTGACTGTGTTGACAGTTTCATTACTAATAAGCCGCACGATATCACAATACACGAAATAAATTAATTAAAAAAACATAATTTTGAGCGTATTTACTTATATTATTCAAACTTCATTTGCGTAAAAAAACATATTCTAGCATATATATATATATATATATATATATATATATATAAATTAATACTATCACAAAGACAATGAAAACCCTTTAAAAAATGTGAGTTTATTTTTCGTTTCAAATTCTCAGCATTTCCGATGAAATGCGTAAAACGTTGTGGCAGAATCTACTAGATGGCGCTTATAACGTGAATTTACCTTTATGAATACTTTCATGTACGATACGAATACGACGCATGTGCATATGCACATGCGTCGTATTATAGTTCACAACCAAATATAAATAAAATAAAGAAATGAATCACGATATTCCCAGATATTCTATCACTGATAGTGATTCTATCTGATCTGATTCTATCACTGCTCGTGATTTTGAGCTCATCACTACTAAGGTACCTACTACGTCTACTCTGTGTTATTATTTTCTCGTAATTCATATTTTAGTTTTATTGTGTAGCAGCGCAATGACATCATCGCCGTGCTTTTTGACGATGACAAATTGACCAACACTACCAAATCACCTAATCACCATTCAATTGTTGATGATCAAACAATGGTATGCGAACTCCGGACATGACGCGCGTCTTCACATATTCTCAGTATTTTTGGTTCACTAAATAGTTCATTCAAACATAAGTATTTTCAGTGTTGAGGAGTCGGTTAGTAAATAAATACTCGACAGGAAATGTCATCATCAGAGCACTCGCAATCTCGGCACATAAATGTACAATATGACCACAATTTTTTCACGGTCAGATAATTATTTTTAACATAAAAATATGTTTGTTCAGCCGGTGTCCCCGGAAAATTTGACATCAATACTGAAAATGTAAATATTCACAAATTGTAAAATTGTTACACCCGGTGAACTTTGTAAGAACCTTAAATATTATTAAAGAGCTTAAAATATATATGTACACGTCGTACACACGCGTATCCGTCGGCAGTGCAGTGGTTAGTATACCCACCTGTCACGTGGGAGAACGGATATATTTATTTTAATTATTTAAATAAATTTACGTATTTGTGTGACACCTTTGGCTGACATTTGGTCTACGATAAGTGAGTTTAAGTTCACTTCAGATCAATATAATTAAAAACCAAAGCGTTTATGTCGATTTATGCATGACATCGTACTAAAAAATCACGCTTTCAGTAGAAATATTTAATTTCTAGTGTTTGAATTATGTCAGTACTCAAGAAACGAAAACTACGTGTCATTCATTAACGCACTTGTTAACAGCATCCCGTGTATATTAAAAAATGTCCGTCACAGCGTGTCGTTTTTGTTTAATAAATTCTCGCTTTTTTAACATTTAAATGTCCTTTAACATAATTATATTATACAATTTTTAAATATATGTTTTTAAATAAAAACCATCTCGCGTAATACTTTTGTTTTTACGCACATTTTAAAATGCATTGCCCAGCTAGGTAAGCCTGCTTTAGGGCAAATTAGGTAAGCCTGCTTTAGGGCAAATTGGTAAACAAATGTATTTTACAAAACCAAAACACAATCAAATAGAATACGTAACATACAAGGCAAGTAATAATGAAAATGTTTTTTTTAAATATTAAAAAGAGAAAAAAAATACCAATGTGCAATACAATATATAATCTAAGGACATGTAAGGTAAAGGGGAATATGCAAGATCAATACACAAAAGTAGTTTTAAGAATTATTTAATTATATAAAAAAGTTTACTCTCGGTATCTGCTCTTCCTAATTTCAACAACCAATTTGAAACATCTCTTTTAAAAGTCTTAATGTGTTTTTTTTTTTTTTTTAAATAATAGAGATGCGTACGTGGAATACATGTCACATCAATATTCTAAATATTTTTCAAACCAAGCTAAACGCTTGTGCTATGAAAATAAGACTAACTTGCTGGTGTCCTGGAACGAGGCGCGAACAACAAGCTATTTAAAGTTCTAATTTTATTTCATGTGAATAATCTTTGACCAAAAGTAGTCTTGGTCAAAGATTATAAGATTATTTGCTCTTGTGCGCGTATTTTTCTATGAAAGATAGTTAATAAATATATTCAGCACATATATCCAAAACCAGAAATTCTCTAAAAAGTGTATCTAGCTGCATTGTAAATTCTACAAATACGATTGATATCTCACCCATATTCAACAGTTAATTACTTTCTTGTAAGTGATACAGTTAGTAATAGAAAAAATGAAATTTTACTACAAATGTTATTTATTTTCAGCTACGTATACTAAATTTGGATAAAAAAAACTTTAATTATGCATTTAGCAGTTGCGGGTATTGGAATGTTTCTGTTACGTAAATATTAGCCACACAACGGATTTGAAAAGTATTTTATCGATAGTTGGTTCGTTACATCTAAATGGCAACATCTAAATGGCAACAATGGCAGCCTTCTGTCTGCCAACACAATGGAGAGAAATCCCTTTACAGCGCTAGAGCTGTTTCAAATTACATTGAGAATTGCAGAGAGATCGTTGCGGGCTCCGGCAGGCAAACCAGTTTATCGCTGCGCTCCCATCAATACTTCGCCATTAATTGGGAACTTTGATATTTTTTCGATTTCCTCTTATGACTTCCTGAACAGTTTCCCAGGCTCAATCGGTGACTGTGGGTCATTCCGAGTCAAAAAAAAATACTCAGTAGACCTACGTACGATTTTTTATGTTTACTGAGATATAAGCGGTTATGATAATAATACAAAAATTCACCCAGAAGGCATGAACGACAATCATCGAATCGGACTATTTTCTCGGATTGGAACAAGAATTAGTTTAGGCTGAAGTCAGTTTAACTTTATATTAGGAATTTTTCACAGAGCCTTTTGGTTATGTCCACACCATAATAAAATAGAATAATACAAATTAAATGTATTATTTAGAAAGATATACATACAAAATCAATTTTATCGAAAAATATTGTTGTTGCTACCGGGATTCGAACCTGGATCTCTTCCAATCCGGAGAACGTGCATTATCCGGCTTAAATGGCTTTCAAATAATGAAACGATAGATGTGTCAATTTGAAAAGTGTAATATATACCTAGGTTCGTAAATTTGTCCTCAATGCACTGTGTGTTTTAGCATAATCGGTTAATGCACGTTCCTCGGATTAGAAGAGATCCAGGTTCGAATCCCGGTAGCAACAACAATATTTTTCGATAAAATTGATTTTATATGTATATCTTTCTAATTAATGCATTTAATTTGTATTTTAAATTTAATTTTTTTTTAACTCACCCGTTGTAATTTTAGATGGCAATAAAATGTCCATTACCTATTTTATTTTATTTTTAAATGTTCAATTAAAAATGTACTTGCCGTTCGCATCTCAGTGAAGATGATTAATTGATATTTCGCTAATATATTTATTATTTCCGATATGGCTAATCGATTTAATGGTATTTACAAAATGGAAAAAATATGTCTTACTTTAATTACATCTCACGATTTGTTTTCGTCCTCGTGAAAAACGTGTTCCCAACAAAAGTTGCCGCAACTCATGTCGCGTTGTATGTGGGGATGATAGTGTTGACGTGCGTGGCCAGTGAAAGTATTATAGAAAGTCATCAGCGAGGTCTGTCGAATTCTCTCGTAAATCAGATAATCCACAAGAGTTCCTATTGTACAGACGTACACGTGTATTATAAAATAGCATTTGGGGTCAGTCGCATTAATATAGTTTCATTTAATATATAATTATTACCTTACGGCTACATGCACTGTCTTAAAACATGAACATTACTATAAGCACTTGCACAAAGTTATCCGTGTCGATACAACTTCAAACATTGAAAAAATAATATCAATATTCCACTTACGAGAACATTTCATGTCAAATTTTACAAATTACTACGATCCTGGAATCTCACTTCAAGGTCGGGACTACGGGCCTCATCTTGGGAGACCACCATGTTAGTATTAAAGTAAGGTATCAGGCGCGGTCGCTTCATACATGCTTTGAATGCTCCACATCCCTTGTGTTCTAGAGTCAAAAAGGTTTGTACTTTTGTTTCTAGCCGAAAACAGCACTGCTGCAAATAAATTCGTCTTATCCTTTAGAGACCAGTCATGACTCATACTACGACACGGCGCGCGCACGGAGCGAGTCGAAATACATATGCATTCTATGAATCACGTAAATACACAGATACCAGCAACGGTGGATTCTATCATTCGTCGCGCACCCACAAATTCTGAAAGTATTCGACTTTCGCCTGTCAGGGTCTTCGAATACTGTATACGCATTTGTTAACATCATCTAACGTACAAAAACGACTTTAATGCTTAAGGGTACAATGCACAGAATAGCATACATATTTGATTGTTTTGATAAATTTGTTTGTGTGACTCATTTTGACAGTTTGACTTGAATACTTGAAAGTCCTTCGATTTTAATTTAATCACAAATTATTTTTTTAATGGATTTGTAATTAATGTTGAGAAGCGTAAAAGATTTATAGAGTTAATTTGACAGCCTATTTTTTGTCAGTAGTTGCATCTTGTTCGTGGGCTAGTCTAGAGTCTGTATATTTGTTAGTAGATATAAACTTAATATCCAGCACACTCTCTGCAAAAAGTCTCCGACCGCCACTGATAGGTAAGTATATATATATTTTTAATACAACATTTTTATGCGCGAAATGAATATTGTTTATTGATTCTTTTGAGTTGTACTGCTAACATTTTCTACCTATTATAATGTATTTTTTTACACTTAGCTAACATGTAAATATGCGGCATATAAAAATTATTGACGAATCTCTCTAAGAAGCAGAAGAAGGCTTAGTAATAAATACAAAGAAACTAAATAACCTTCGCTACGCATACGATACAGTGATTCTGTAAGACTTGATGGAAAATCTCCAAGTATGGCTGACACGAGTGATTAATGCACGCAAAACGTATGGTCTTCAACTAAACGCAAAAAAGATAAAATATATGATCATTAGCAAATGAAACGGGCGGGTTATATATAGACGGAATAAGAGTAGAAATTATATATGAAATAGTCTACCTGGTCAGCAACGGCGTGCAGTCAATACTTTAAAATAAGCTGTAGAATTTCTGCGAAATACCAATATTTAAAGAAAATATTCCCCTCACAATTAAACCTAATGACATTTCTCAGATTTTTATACAGGTATCGTAATATTAGGTCAGATAAATATTTAATTTCACTTTATTTCTCAAAATACATAGGAGGAGAGAATGGTAAGAAAGATATATGACGCAAGTGTTGATGGCACCAGGTAAACGAGATAATGGAGGATGGTTCTGTTAGAAGCGTCAACAATCGGCGAGCTTGTATGAGAAGATGTATGAATGTGGATGAGGCAAGAATTGTATGTCAGAACAGAGGAGTGTGGCGCTCTATCCTCTCTACTACCCCTGCGGAAACGGCGTGAAGGTAAGTAAGTACTTACTGCGCGCGCCTGCCACCTGGCCAGTGACCACCTTCGAGTATTATTTTCAGGTTTCGTTTTTACCCTCGCGTTGACATAATATGCGTCCCGCGTCGATAATATTTATTTTGTATGTTATATGATATCTATATAATATATAACCTTTTATGTAAATTTTGAACGAAATACTATACATAGCGCAAGTCTCATCGTGCAATTACCGTAAAATTTCAGTACACTTTCTTCGATCATGACTAGGAGACCCGAAACCAACTTCCTTTAAAAAGTTTATATGGAGTAAACACGATAACTTCTGTAGTTCGTATCAGATTTCGATCATATTTTTCTGTACAATTCATCTTGTAAATATTATGACTAAGTTCGTTATCCAGCCTGATCCGCTGTCTCTTTTCAAAATGACAGTTATTTGAAAATATAAAAATTTATTAACTCAGTTAATATTGGTCCTAGAGAAAATTATAAAATGTCGAGTATATAATGTAAAACAGAAAATATAATTTCCTTTACCTAATTCATATCGTATTATTTCATGTTATTTAAAAAAAAAAAACAATTTATAAAGGATATTACAAATATTATAAAGGAAAGTAATTTTGTTGTAAAATGCTTTAATTAGGTGCCCCGGCAGCACTTCGCTTCTCAACCAGCGTGACGTGCAGTACCTAGTACGACGGTCAATTAATTAAAAACAGCTTTTAATGATTGGTTGATGAGCCTTGGACTATTGAGCTTATTATTAACGTGATTATTGTCAGCACGCACAGGCGTGCTTTTTGTCAAGATTATTTCTTCTGCCGAGAAGTTATGTAAGAGAAGGAAAGATGGAAGAATCTAGAGTGTTTGTGAAGGATGTAATACAAAGTGTAACAGACCTGGTCTACAATATTTTATTGGTGGATACCTGACTATAGTCGAAAATGTTCAAGGAATATGTGCTAATTCTACACCGTAACAAAAAATATTATTAAACAAATAATAGATATCTTCGAAGTACGTCGACTTTAAGCTGAACATGATTTTGTAAAAATTTCAAACAATAATATTTTCAGCATTATTTGAGTATGTCCAAGAATACAAAATTACTGAATTTTCACCTACAAAGGCACTGTTATTAAACAAATAATAGATAATATCTCATAAAGAAGCTTTTTTTATTATATTTAATGGAAAATATATCAAATTATGGGTAATTACAGGGCTTACGACCTGTCTTCGGCTGGCTTAAGTGATCACTTTATATAAATATAACGTTCACCATTCTCACCTATCAATCTCCACATCTATCAAATTTGTTGAAAGATGTATATATTGGAATCGGAATTGGAATCTGGAATCGTATCGGAATCAGAAGTTTAAATAAGTATCGGATTTGGTAAAAACATTGGAATCGTCCCATCATTAAATTAGTAAAAACCGCACGCGTTTAACCGCAGTGAGTGCCAGACTTTTGTCTGATTAGTCCATCTGTTCGGCCCTGTCTCATTGCGAACTCTCATCATCGCTCCCTTCATTCGATTATATCCATGAATATGCAGGCACACCGCAGCTCCCTCGCATAAGTGATCATGTCGTCGCACAACATGCCCCTTATTTGAATAACCGCAAGTTGCAGGGGGCAGAATGCGCATGCGCGGTTCCTTAGCGATGCGCCTGCGCACTGGTACGTGACGCCAGTGCGCGTGATGGCGTGCGAGAGACGTGGAAATGTTCATCGAGAAGCGGCCGTTGACAGGGAACGTTATTTATGTTTAGTGATTAGGTATGAGTTAGTCGAAGCACGAATTGATTACAGGCAATGGACATTTTTATATGTACAAATATCTGCTATGAACTATTATAAAAAGGGAGATTTTATGGCAACATCAAATCTGTTTATATTGAATATGCTAGGTGAGGATTAAAAGGTCTTAGATGATATTATATATCTACGGGATAATATATATTATCCAGTGGCGTGCGGTAGGTATAGAATTAAGTTATGCTGTTACCAATGATATTATACAATCATATATAATATATGTAATACAATACATGTATTTTCGTTTAACCAGCGTCTTAGGACAAAATAAATCCGTCGTTTATACGATCCTACCATGTATTTATTTATAATTTTAGAGTACTATTAATAGTGTTTTTAAAGTTTAAGTTTTATCGTGAAATAATATTTTCTTATCCATATAAAAAATGTATGGAAGTTTTTAAGAACACTTTCTATGACTGAACATGATTCATTTATTGTTTGAAAATCCTTTAATTATTTCTATTAAAGGTTAACGTAGGATATAGTTCTGCCAATTTCTTTTTGTTTTTCTCAAATTGAAAACCAATCCATGCACCAAATTTAAAGAGCGATCATGAAATCAGCGAATTAAAAACAGTAAGATAGTAAAATTCGCGAATTAGTAAATAGGAAGTACACTTCAATGATTTGCACGCAGTTGTAACCCTTTCTTATTAAAAAACACCATTGGTAACGACTCCATACAAAATGGATCAACAGAAAGGAATTTTCAATTCAGTAAATAGCCATTTACATGACTTAAGTAATTCACTAGCTTAAAGGCAGAACTGAGTAATGTAAATAGCATGATGCAGTGAGTAAAAAAGAGCGCCATGAGTACAGCGATAAGCGTTCGTAAGTTTTTAGATCTAAACAATTAAAGTCTCTACTGGTACACAGATGGGGCTAATTGCAAAATAATGTTTTCGCTTATGTTAGTCCAATTTTTTAATGTATATTTGTTTATCAGAATTTTTAGTTATGCACAGCTTTTTTGCTTGTATGCACTGCTCGCCCCTGATATTATATATATATATATATATATATATATATATATATATATATACATACATACATATATCACTTTACCGTTATTTCGTGGATCATCGGAGTCAATACAGAAAATCACCTTTTACATATTCAAAAGTTCATCGGAGTTGATATAGATAATCACTTTTTTCACTTTCAAAAGTTTTCTCACAATACAAGTCGACGCCACCTGGCGGCAAATTACACATTATATATATATATATATATATATTTTTAAACGGGTCTTCCAGGGATTTCTAATTGCGGCCTCAAATCTGATTCAGATTTCTGGAAACGGCGTCTTAACCCACTCGGCTATGACCCTTATATTTTATCTTCCTCTACTAATATTATATTATCTTAAATTGTAAACTGCTATACTACCTTAAACCTGTAATGTACTTCGTTACTACTTTGCCTGAACATATTTGTGATTTTTTATAATTAGTTTCATAGGCTACAATATATATTATGCTTGTTGAATTATTATTATTTATACTGTTAAAATCCCCTTAATTAATTAAATAAAGAATAACAAGAAAGAATTTCGAAATATTCGATAACGTACGCGACGTACGACGCTGGCACGTCACTCGCATTTGTGGCACAATTTATAATACGTATAGGATTTTATTCGAAATATGCACGCATATGATTTGCGTTATTAAAAGTGTGACAGACGTACAAACAGCGAAAATTATTTTAATATTGATATTTGATCGGACTCAAAAAACTTCAATTTTACTTCACACCTATAAAAAGAGAGGTCTATAAAAATAGTATTATGTAATCTAATTTGTTATACAAGTTTGAAGAAAAATCAATCGTTTATTAAAGAGATGATTATCACAGAATATTATAGTTTAATTTTTCACCGACACACTATGTCGCTGCTACTTCTAAAACGCTGTCGTACAGATTTTGAAATAATCTCTGATTTTCCCCAACAATAATACCAATTTTGAAAGGTTAATAAATTTAAACTGCCTCTAATAAATCACGCCATCGCGCCGCGCCGCCTCCCCGGCAGAGCGGACCCCTGCCCTCTACGTTTCCACACCGCGATGTTGCAACACATCTCTCGGCATTCGATAATGGCCGACGGTAAATGCATTCTGTCGTAATTTTCGGAGCCTGCGCACCGCAGCGCCACAATGCGGTCGGCCGCTCTGTGTTCCTCTCGGCTCGGTTTCACTTCTATTATGGCACCACACCGACTTCAGCAGAGATACGTCTGTCCATGTTTACAAAGAAATAATTAATGTTTATTGAGAAAGTTGAATTAAACAGTACAATTGTATGTACACGCGATAAATGTTATCATTTAACGTGTAACAGTTATTTAGTAGCAGATTAGCAGATAGCGATTAACCAATTAACGCAAATAGATATACTATTTAAATAATAACGTAACTTACCATTCTCGCGACATACGTGCCGCCTAGCGAAAAAATATATTTCGAGTCTCCTGGCCCAATAGAGAGACCATCAACCATAAAAGATTGAATAGAAATATAAACTGTACAACATCATTAGGTAAGTTGCGTTTTTTGGCACAATTATATAATACTATAAGAATAAGCTAATTTACAATTACTTACAAAATCTTCAATAAGAAAATATCAGCGGAATTTACACGTAAAAAGGATTGCAAATCAATATGAGCACGAGCATTGTACAAAAGGAAGGGATAGACTGAGACTGCCATTCAGGAAGAAGGCCAAATCTCAGAAATCGATGATGTATAGTGCGATGAAATTTTTTAATGAAATGTCAGAATGCATACGAAAGGAGGAGAAATTGAATAGATTTAAAATTAAACTTACCAAATATGTAAAAGTTAAGTTTTATTAAACGAAAATACTTTAATCTTATTTACATTAGAGTACGCACTATGTTAAGAATTAAATAAATAAATAATCCATGGTATCGCATTATCGTTTATAAATCTCAGTTCATTCGTTGACGCGCTGGACGAGTAATTCTCACGAACAATTAACAGTTTTATTTTAAAAATATTTAATTATGATCCGAGCGAACGACGCCGCCTAGCGACAGACTATAACGATACAGTAAAACAGTTTTTATCTACAGTACACCATCATATAACGGTGAAGTACATTACAGACTGATATTACTTAGTTTTCAGCACAATGTAGTATAATTGCTACTATCGCGATTGCTTTTGCTAAATAGTAGATCGGTTTTCCCGTAAAACCTTTCACGCGTGCCACCCTAGCGACAGATTATATAAATAATACGATTTTTATCTTGATGCGTGCTCGCGATTTAGCACATTTATATATATAATTATTTTAACAAGCGCTTACTGTGCGTGAATTCTAAAATTCTAAAAGAAATTAAATTAAAAAATTATAAGATATAAAACAAAATTTTCAGTTTGCAAAACCTTCACGATATGATAAAATAAAATTAACAAACTCTTCATAATGACGATAAAATGAATATAACCAGTTGGAATTCACCGTAGTGTGTTGAAATCAGTGAAGAGAAAAAATGCTACTCTTGATTCACTGGTGTGATTGTGATTCGATAATATCAGTGATTAAAAACTGCGATTATGATCACAGTTTCATTACTAATACACGTGCGCCACACGATATCACAATACATGAAATAAATTTTAAAAACATATTTTTGGGCGTATTTATATTATTCAAATTTTTTTACGTAAAATATATATTCTAGCATATATAATTTAATATCATCACAAAGATAATTAAAACCCTTTAAAAATGTAAGATTATTTTTCGGGCTAAATTCTCAGCATTTCAGGTTTAATGCGTAAAACGTTTTGGCAGAATCTACTAGATGGCGCTTATCGCGAATTCATTCATAAATATTTTCGTTCCATATGCACATGTGCCGAATAACGGTTCACATCCACTTATAAATTAAATTTAAAAAATGAATCACGAATGACGATATTCCCAAATATTCAATCACTGATGGTGAGTGTGACTCACGGTTCGTGATTTTGAGCTCATTTCTAGTTGAAATAGAATTCTCCTGCTATTAGGCATAAAATAATCTCAGATGTATATTTCTATCTGTAAATATGTATCATATACAGATACAATTGGATATTATATATATGTACATTAAGTAAGTATATATTCCTAATACGTAACATAAAATTGAATAAAAATGTAACTAATATTTGTGCAATATCGTGTTTCTCAATTGGCCGCTATTCTCGCGGCGTGCAGTCATCGAGAGAAATCAAAAGGTTAGCAAAATGTTATGGAGATCATTATTTAAAAAGAAAAAGTAACTTGGGTTTTTTTATCGTCACCAAAATCAACTCGTTAGCCTTTTCACATCTGGAGATTCTCAACATTTATTAGTAATTAATTAGTGAGAATTCTAAAATTCAATTATAATTCTTTTGACAAAAAATGTAACCAAAAGTCGATACGAAGACGTTGACGTCACTCTTAACTAGACTCTGAACCGTGAAGGTGAGCATGTTACATCCGACGTACCGTCAATTCTGTTAGTTTTTTTTACATTATTGTTTTTCATTCGTCGTCTTATTTGAAGGAACATCATCCCTGATGATGGACCCTTCAATCAAATTGGAAACGTGGGCCGGAGAGATCCGAGAGAGAGAAAATGGTTAAAATCTCAGCTGAGATTTCGAGCTGTTATTTTGTAAGAATTAACACTTCAAAGTGTATCGAAGAACTCTTCCATATCTACAAGAGAACGAGTTTGAAACTATATATTATTACAGATCAAGAAAGCTTTAAATCTGAAAACGTGTCGGGACATTTCATTCTTAAAAATCTTTTACTTCATCCAAGCCTATAATATGAATCTTTCGTGCCGATTTGTTTTAAAATGTTTCAGGATAAAGTGGATTCATTTTTATATATGTAACAGACATAAACATAGCTAGTTTTAAATTTGAACTACATATAATTTATAAATGTAATTTTTGTCAATAGCAAACAAACATTTCAAATTACATACCTACATGCTTACATATAAATATAAATGTCCATATTTTGTAATTTAATTTGCTCGTGTGTCATTTTAATTATCCGCCGGTACCCACATTAAGGCAAACACCGGATACTGGCAGGATATCCTGATGTCGATAAACATGGATTTTCTGATTTTCGAAAGCGACATTTTACCAGAAAAGTTTTAAAGGTGGGCAACTTTATTATTAACTCTACCTTTAACTCCTCTATGTCTACATTGTTTGTATTTGCTGTATCTGTTAAATCTTACTGGTTTAACTCTCACAGCTTCTTGAGAAATCCGAAGCCAGAATGCTGAAGTTCAATAAATTATTGTTTGTGGCGTTTGAAGCTATTTTATAGAATTTCTTATATTCAAAATAGCCTTTCTAACTTCTCCCTTAACGGACAGATCCGAAAACATGCAGGACATTGGATATATTAGCGATTTTCCTTTTCTTACTGCTTCCCTTAGCACTAAATGATTAGCAATATTTGAATATGTCCAAGAACACTCGAATACTGGATTTTTACCTACAAAGGCACTGTTATAAAACAAATAGAGACAAAGATATTTATTATTTTTTTTAATGGAAAATATATGGAAGTATGGGGTAATTACAGAACTTACGACCTGTCTTCGGCTGGCTTTAATGATCACTTTATATATATATATATATATACAACATTCACTAATTCTCACGTCTCAATTTCCATATTTTTTTTAAGTTATGTATATGTTAGTATGTGGACTCGCTTCGAGTACTACTACACCATCGCCATCTATGGACCAAATTTGATCATTAATTTTTCCCTTTTGTTTTAAACAGTACATCACTATAAGAATTTTATTTTTTTGCTAAAACCATTATAGATAATAAATAACTGTCGCACCGCGTACCGCCACTTAATTATATTTATTTATTAAAAATATATATTCCAAACATGTATTCTGAGATTCGTCAATTCTACAGTTTCTTAAATGTAACATTTATAAATATTTGATTATAAATTTACATTTTTATAGCAGTTACCGAGGCAATTGCCAAATTTCGCAACCAATTCTGCATTATACTTACCAGAGATTGTAATCATTCGCGATACATGTCTCAGTTACATGTATCATACCCCCCCCCCTCCCCCACACACATATAATATGTTTTTTTGGTTTGCCCCGCTCCACCTCGTATTCATTTTTTTATGGGGATACTAAAAGTACAATTGGAAATCAGGTTATACACGAGTTTCAAATAGGACAATGACCACCTTACAAGTTTCAACATATTTAATAAATTATATAAATTGCTGCATAATAACGGTCAGAGAGAATCAAAAAATAAATGGTAAAAAGAGAGGGGAAAAATCTAATCTTCATAACTATCTAATTCAGATAGTGTTTTTTTGTTTCATTGTAATATTTCTTCCCGTTGGTGCATTACACCATGGCATGTTACGCATTTTTCTAACGCAGTATTGTGATATATTTGATCTGTGAAACTTCCGAAAAAAGAAAAAAGATATATTAAAATCTTAGTTCGTATAACAAATTTAATTCTTACCTGTACGAACTGACAACAAGGGTCCGGAAACGCTTCGTTTAAAACGTAGAGCGATCAGCTCTGAAGAAACCACCCGGGAGTATTTCCTGCATCACACAATATTGCGGATTTTTTGTGTCGTTTCTGGAGCTGCTTGTTTGATAGGCTGCTCTCGCGAGTAAAGGTCGATCGGTGGGCGAATTATATTTATCGCACTGGCGCAGTGTTGAATTTAAAGGTTATACTTTATTTAAATAGATAATTAATACATGTATTTAAGAAGAACATCTTATAACGGATATCAAAAACACAGTGATAATCTACCGCCCCTTCGGGCCTTTTATATCCAAAATTCTTTGTCTAGGTTTAAAGTAAATATTCTTTGTTTTGAGGGAAGATTTCTCTCTGTCCCGGGACCTTTTTATCACACGGACTAAACAAATAAATACAATAAGAATTATATTTCTATTTGTTAATTTTGTTTTATTAACCACTTATTGAGTTTATTTTATTTTATTGAGGGATTTTGACCTTGCAAACATATTATAACAAACATAATAACTATTTAACATGTGATACTGATATGAAAATCCACAAAAATATTTAGTTACATAATTATGTTTAAATGCAAAAAATTAATGAAAAGAAAAAAGAGGGAGAAGGGTGGGGAGGTTTGAGTTTAAATACATTTACCGGTTTCGAAAAATACCATTTTCTTCTTCAGTATATCAATACTAACTAAAAATATATATTATTGTTTCTTTACCAGAATCTATTTTTAATAAAACAACAATTATTTAAAAAATAAATTTAGTATCTAACTCAAATTGTTACTTAATACAAATTTACTCGAATAATTTTTAGGAAAAAATTTTAGAATGGGACTCGTAGTTAAATTTAGTTGGTTGTTTATAATTTTTTAATTGGTTTTACACGCTTTGTTTATCTCCAACGATTTAATTATTTATTAATGTATTTAAACTCAATAAGTGGTTAATAAAACAAAGTTAACAAATAAAAATATGAATTTTAACCACAAAGTTAATTTTGCTAATTTCAAAAGTACAGTAAGATTTTGTAATAATTTAAGCTAAGTATTAAGAAAATATCTAGCGTATAACAAACGCAGCTCTTGATAGCTCTCAACAACTTTCACATAATACCTAGTTTCGAGACTATATTATATTCCAAGAGTTGTCTCTAAATTCACTCTCTAGCTATCAATAACATAGCTTCTCTCGGGAATCTTTTACGGCATTCTCTAACATGTGTAATTTATTTGTTCCAAAATTAACAAATTAATAATAAATAAATAAAAATATTATTTGTGAACAGAAAAAATACACAAAAATTTTATTTGCCAGTTTCTTGAAGTCATATATATGCGGTGACTCTGTTCAGCGACTGTTTGACTTTTAAATTCGATCTCAAATCGTGTTAAGTGAAGAGTAGGCGAACTGGTTCACCTTCTACGGCTTACAGATATACGAGAGTGACTCTCTCACTCGCGATGCGCCAGTTTTTGTGTCGTCAGCGCTCCGACTGCCGCTTCAGCTCGGTGTTCAGGCGGCCGTGGTTCCCAGAACGCAGTCTCCATAGCGATGGTGTAATTAGAATTCTAGTCTTGATGTTTCCCAATAGGCCGAGAGTGGATAAATGTGTGGTGACACATTTTCTTTGCTACGCGAAATAATCTCCAGCCTTGAACAGCGGCGTGACGAATACTCGGGCGCCAGGCGTAACAATTTAATTTAATAATCGTTTTTTTTTGTAAACTCCCAAAAGAGGCGCCATATTATGCCCCAGGAAGTCATTTATTATATTTTTTAAGATGCTGTAGAAGAGGAATGCAGGAAACAGAAATAGTGATATAACCTGACGTTGAGATGTGATCACTAAACACATCAGAGCAACGTTTCGGTAAGAGGTCTTCACTAGCAGAAAATGCAATTATAACTTTTAAAATTGTATGCAGTTGTTTTGTGGGTATGTCCAACATCTCTTATCGAGCATGTACAGATCAAAAAAGATACAGGACACAGTTGAGCGCGAAACGAACGAATTTCTAAGTGTGGAAAGTTAGAATGACGTGATTTTTATCTCTGAGACGAGAGATAAAAATCAGCGTTTCATCCGTGTACGTATACCATTACAAAACTCGCAATGTTTTGAAAAAGGAGCCTACCATATATTCATTTTGTCTATACATATGAGTATTATCATATATACAAAATGTGACTATTTCATTTTTTAAATTTTTTGACGTTATTATGATGTATATATCTACTGCATTCAGATTTATGATTTCAATTCACAAGATAAATACTACCTTATATATATGTGGAGGACTTGAACGCGCCTGGGTGTCAAGCTAGGCTCTCAACAGCCATAAACACACTCGGTAGCGACGTCAGGCGACATGCCACAATAATATAAAGTGGTCCTCACTCGCCTACCTGCCGTCTTCCAGACCACATACTTTTGATCAGCCTTCAATAGCAACTTTGTAAAACTGTGTTAAGTAAATCTACCATCAACTGTAAGTAACCTGCTCTAGTCAGCTATCATACATATTCCTCGCACTCCTCGGTCATCCGATCACAGGAATAGTTGAGGAAAGACGACAGTCTCCCTTAAGATTGATAAACCAAATCAGAACCGACAAAAATGGAGATGTCATATCACGTATGGTTCAATGAGACTCGCAATTTGTCATAAATTACTTCATGGTCAGTGGACTGTCATGTTCTGGATGTTGATGAACTGGAATCCTGCATTCTGGATGGATTGTAGCGCCGCTGATGAAAATATTTTATAAATATTATTTCAAAAATCCTACCAGAAAATTCAAATGACAATCCATTATATTATAATGGATTAATTATTAATATAAAACTATTAATGTATTAATATAAAACTTTTGTGTTCATTGAAACAAGCGCAGGTATCACATTAATTAATTATTATTTTATAATAATTATTAAGATTGCGTAAAAATAAAAATGTTATAATTTTATGGATGTATACTTTTCAAATAAAAAACAAAAAAATATTGTAAAATTTGTGTATCAATTGAATACTTATATATTTTAGCTTTTGGTGTGCCGCGGAATTCTAGGAATTCTATTTTGGTGTGTCGTAGATGAGAAAAGGTTGCGGAGCACTGGATTATAATATTACCTTTCGTATCCATTGTATCTGTCAGTGTATTTTCTTAAGAAACCCGCTAGATAGTAGTACAGATTAGCAATAATAATAATAATTAATATTAATATTTATTTACAATATTTCCGCTTGTGCAATAGATGTCACTGATGTCTAATATTTTTATAATATATGTACTTAGCATGTATACGTAATATTTTTTGTAAATTGAGTTAAAACACTGTTTTATTTTACTATATCTTATTGTTTTAAACATTAGAACGTTTTCGGGAACATCTTCTCATTATCAATATTATAATTCAACTAAAATTAAAAACACTTTCAGACAGTAATATATGGCGTGTTTAGAGTTAACAGAGATGGGGTTGGTGGTGGAGTTAAAATGGAAGATGAGGAAGGAAATATAGTGGAGTAAAACAATGTTTTAACTCAATTTACAAAATAATTATGGAATTCCACAAAGTTTCGCCAACAGTTATAATAATTTTATTTTTTTCTTACTGGAAATAAACACAAAGTACACAACACGGTGCGTGATTTTCGCATTGAAATGTAGATTCTGCGGAAACCCTGGCCGCGCAGATTGCTTTTCTGCTAGTTCATTTAAACGCGTTAAAATCAGTTATTCAGTTATTGCGTGATGCCCACCCTTCAATAATGAGATATTGACGTATTTCAATTTGTTTTTAAATAAATATACGCGCACAGCTGCCTGGGCGACCGTGACCCGAGACCCGTCATGTACGAGTACCTTATCACGTTCCAGCATCATCACGTTATCAGGTAGCAGACACGACAACTAATGGCGCTTTCTCAATTTTATTCCATCCACGCCCGCCATTGTTCTGTCTTCCGGGGCGACGTCTTATTTATTTACACAAACACAGTTTTATTTATTGTTTATGATTATCTTTTATGAGTCGCAATGCTTGACATAGGTAGTTACTAAAAAAAATATCTATATCTAAAAAATATCACAGAAAACTAAGGAAGCAATCAAGCAATCATTGAAAAGGCCTCATTTTATCATACTAATATAATATTCTATAGCTCAAATTGACGAAATTTTAACAAACACTTCCGGTTCATCGAGCCCTGCCATTATCCCGCTGACTTCGCCATCCCATTACTCAATTCAGTACCTATGCGTATTAAATAAAAATCATGATCTTATCATTTCTGCAAATATCCTATTCTATTAATAATAGCAAGTTTTTAATATATTCAAAGTTGATGAAAAGTTATAGATTTGTTACGGGCCGGTTGTGTGATCAGTAGTAACTTTTTACTGTAGTAAAAAAAGTTACTACGGTAAACATTTTTGTGAAAACGAGTCGTTTGATCGTTAGAAAAAATATATTTACTTCTCGAAAGTACATCCCCCGTAGTAAACTCATTTTACTCTGCGATATCCGATAGTAAAAACGAGAATCGGTAGTTAAATATGGCGAACTTTTCACAGCTGTTCCAAGCAGTCATCTTGGCACAATGATACTTTGAAAGTTGCAGTATACGACAATTGATCATTCAATATTTCGTTATTTTAGTGATGAGAGTTCGTCCGATGACGATCTCGTTGTTTAATTTATATGCATTATTACATATAATACGAAAAAAATTCACCACCAAAGTGACATATCCATAGATAAAGAATAAAATAATGCATATTTCATGATTATTTGTCACACCTGTAGACATCTCCGTCAATGCTTTGACAGTAGTAAACTTGACGTTCGAACGACCCGCAAACGATTTTAACTACGATCGTTAATAAAAAGTTACTAATGATCACACAACTTCATCTTATTACAATAAAAATGTAAAAATTTACATTGGTAATGTACAATATTTTATTTTAGATGAATATTATATTAAATATGTCGTCTATCTTCGTAACTAGATCGAAATATCTGCTAAAGGAATGGTCACTCTTCTAATTCGTCAGCAAACATTGCGGTGATCATTTACTGTAAAATGACTCGTATCATGTTATTTTTGTGAGGGCACATAATCATTTCGTCTATTGACGTCTTCGAACGCAGGGATTCAAACCATGACAATCATCATTAAAAAGATTATGTCCCATGTTTCATTGCTCAGAAATCCTCCGACGCAAAAAAAGCGCACGAAAGCTTCATAGTTTAACACTTACTGCCCGGTGGGTCAAAACAAAACACGTCCGGCGGTGGTGGGTCATTTTAGACCCACCTCATGTTTTCAGTTTTTCAACCGTTTTGTGGGAGATTTTTTAGATATTTCATTTTTAATATGATTGAATGAAACGGCATGATGTGCCGCAATGTTTCTACTAAAAAATTAAAGATAAAATTTTTAAAATATTACGAATAATGTACATATTCTCACGCATCAGCAGACGTCCTACACAGCCAAAATACAAACATCCACTAAGCATGTAATCTTCTCGTCGAAATTCGAACAGGTAGTGTCATAAAACTTACAGGTAGGCACAACGCCCCTCAAATAGTTATATTACTGGTATTGTCTAGGGGCCGCCACACGAAAATAAGTAGTCAAACAAATACATGAACGCATACCTGGTATCCTTTGTATACCCACTCAAAATGTTGACAATATTTATTTCGGTGTAAGCGCTGAGTTTCAATCCTGTAAAAGCGACTGATTTTTTAGCGTTTTTTCACATTTTTATCAATAACTCATTTGAATTTCGTCTGATAACATTTATTTGTATCTCAAATTATTTTTAAATATTTAATAAAAGCTAGAAGGAAAATAGCATTAAACGAATAATTGTTGCGTAATTCATATTTTTACAAACATCCGGGTCAAATCTGACCCACCACAGCAGAGTATGTGTTAATAAATCGTCATTGTATAACGGAATGCGGGTCTGCCAGAAAGCGTGTCATCTCGCTCTGCCACGGTCCCATATGCCCGTGGGAAAGACGACAGCCCCCCGAGCTCAACTTGACCGCGAAGTGAAAAATGACCGCCGCGCTTTCCCGCGACGGTTCACGTGAGCGCGCATGCGCAGACAGCTTTTTGTGCGATTGTCTTTTTATTCGTCGAGCCGTAGAGGACACAATGGAGAAGACGCTCTCGGCGTTCCAGGCGGCAGGGGTGCTCTATCCGTGGGCCTATTTGCCGCCCAGGTTATTTTATTTTCAGTAGGTATAAAAAATTAACCTGCCTATGGTTGTATGTATACTGCAAAAGCAATTTGATTATTGAACCTCTTCGCTTCGGATATTGACATATCTTTATACACGTAAACGAAAATCGAGTAAACTAGGAGCAATCAATATAGTTCTATATAGGATTAAGAATCTTCAGTGCACATGGACAAGTCATTCATTTCTCGTGCCATAGATTTGTCGATAAATGTCGAAATGTATCAATTGAGTCATTCTTCTCTGGGTACAAAATTCAAAAATATATAAGTTATAGTTTCGCTCCGCTCTCAATTCTAAACTGTCTTCATATAACTTTCCTGATTCGGTTATTATAGGAGACAAGGCCTGAGACCTCTTGTCTCCGACACGACACATGGAGTAACAACAATGGCGTAACATTTTTTGGGGGACCCTGTTCGGGGAGCATGGTAAAATTGTTTTTTTTTTTTTAACATTAGGTAATTTTAACTTTGTATATAATTGTATAAAGTAGTAACAAAAATGGGTAAAGTTTTTTTATTGTATATTTTGTTAATTCTTTTTTTGTTTGGTTTTGTTGATTTTTTTACAAATTTTTATATTTTTAGTGAAGAATCTTTTTATAAATTTTGTTCAATAAGGTCAAGACCAGGGTAAAGAAGTGAAATTGAAATGGGACGAAGATGGTGGGGATCGGATGAGGGATCATATAGGCCGAAGGTGTTTATGGAAGGGTTTGGGATGGAAGTTAATTTTGAATAAAATTTAGACGATAAATCGTGTATGTGTCGTTTGAGTGAGGGTGTGTTTAAGTATCTGTGAATGGTTGTGTTTCTGACTAGCCAGGGTGAGTTTGTGATTCTCTTAAGGATGTAGTTTTGTTTAGATTCTGTTACTTGAACCTTGGATGGGGCTCGCGTATGTGAGTATAGGACGGATGATTGCTTTGTACGAGAATAATTTGTTTTGTAAGGATAGTGAGCTGTAGGAATTTAGGAGGGGGTGTATATATATATATATATATATATATATATATATATTTACAACCGACTATACGATTGTATTGGCCAGAGTGATCGGCAATCCTATTTCAAAATGACGATTGGACCTAGAGAAAAAAGTTAAAAGACAAGGGTGACGCAGATTCTGATATGTTAATAAAAATCGGAATTTATGTACTTTTTTGTTCTTACGCAATTGAGTTCCATTCGAGGGGTCGTTCGCGTGGCGCCCCAGGCGGCTGCCAGGCCTCCCTGGGGCGCCAGGCCGGCCCTGCTCAGGGGTTATAACACTTGTGGTTCTTTTAGAAGTACAACACTGCAATCGCTGAATGACGGCGTCGTGGCTCAAGTTATTGTGTTTGCAATCTCCGTTTCTCTACGTGCGTGACGGATATACTGTTTTTTAATCGAATGTAGACATATTTTCTACATTTACAAATCTTCCAGTAATGCTTACATAATTCCAAAACAAAGTGCAATGACCACTCCAGAGTAGTGAAGCCAATCTCGTGATTTAGGATTCAAATGTGATGGTCCCGGGATTAGAAAATGCTTATTTGCTCATTGATATCACATTTATAAAATAAGTGCAATAAGAACAAATAAGATATTTATATTTAAGTACCTACGTAAAGAATTTTTGAACATAAAATAATAATTCAAGATAGAAAAATAACAATTTTATTGTTACGAATAGTGAAACATCGAATATTTCATTATTTTGTGTTGATCTAATTTTGGTACCCCGAGATTAATCCAAAATATTAATTACGAAAGTTTCGGGATTATATGTGTATGTATATGTTACAGCAAATCTGTATTACCATGTGAGAATATGTTTTCACTGGTGAAAGTATATTTTCGCTAAGCCGGTCAGTGGATGTATATCAAACAATGAAGATACAAATTCACTGGTTACATTTAGTGAGTTTGTATTCGTTGACAAGCGAGAATACGCCGCGCGGGAATATTTAGCCTCGAGTGTCGATGTGTCGCCCTACAGCATGGCGACAGATAGTTTGGTGGCGTTTACAACTGTCACTTTTATTCGCTTATAGTATTTTCATTTATATTAAATAACATTATTTACCGCATAAACTACCGTGTTTATAATCTCAGCCATTTTTATTTTCTTTTCAACACATAGGTTAGGTTAGGTTAGGTTCAATTATTGGTTAGGGTAGAATATACATTAGCTAAAACCTGCTAGTGAAGTTATATTTCCACCAGTAGAAATATATTTCCACTGGTGGAAACGTATTCGGATATGATTTCACTGCAACGTCAGTAAAAATATATTCTCACTGGTAATACACATCCACTGTAACATATACATAACATACTGTAAACAGGACGAAATGCATGCATTTAAAAATATCAATCTCATGAAGTCATGACGTCACTGAAATACATTATTATTTTTTTCGACGAATGTATCCACTATCCTTGCAAGTGTTTTGTATACATGGAAAACGTATTAATTATGAAAAAAAAAATTACAATATTTTTAATTGACTGAGTTTACATTGTCTTTACATATCTACAATTATATACCTCACGCGCCCATTCATTAAATATATACTTTCATAATTCGCGAAGAGGTGGAGAGCCTTCCCGAAATGGATATGATCTGCTAGTCGAAAATTTAAAAAAAAATACCTCATGTTAGACAATGATAAAATCAAATAATCCAAGTTTACTCCGCTCATAGAAGACTATCCGAGTAAACAACTTTTCACAGATTTTAAAGTACCAAAAATAGTAGACGTATACAAAAAAAATTCAATAATTCAAATTTTCAAAATTAAAAATCAATTAAATTTTAGAAGCGAATTCCGATCTACAAAATATAGAGATCAAATTGATATCCCAAAACTAAATATATAAACCGCAACTCAAAATCGATATATTTATCACGGTATCAAATTTTTTAACAATCTCCCCATCACAATCAGAAAAATTACGAACTATCATAAATTTGTAACTGAAGTAAAAAAATATGTACACATACTAACTGAAACATAAATTAACTCGAATATACTCCTTCTCTATTCTCTTACTCTCATAGATAAGAAACAAATGTTTATATATATATATATATATATATATATATATATATATATATATATATATGTGTGTACGGCATGATAGATAGTACTTGTTGCTAACTATTGAAGAAAGCAATTTAAAAAAAACGCGTTGCATGTCTTAAAAATTATCATACCTACTATATTTTCTGATTAAAAAAAAAATTAATAAGCTTAAATAAAATACAATCACTTTGTACGAAACCACTAAATTTATTATACGTCAACCGGTTTCGCTTATCTCAAGTTTATTTAAAACTCGTTTTGAATGTCGCGTTAAGAACAGTACCGGAATTGAGCACGAAGCGAGCTATGTTCGATTTCTATAGTATTTTATATGCAAAATAAAATGACGTAAGATGCAACCAAGGACGGGAGTACTAGTAAAGTAAAGTAAAGTAAAGTGAGTTGACCAAAGTAATAATCCTCATGAGCAAACTTAATGCATATTTAATGATTTTTGGTATTAATAATAACAAATATATATAATTTTATTTATTAGATCGTATATATATATATAACATACAAGAGATTGTACTTACAGCTGTGCCTGCAATGTTATCTCGACAAATTTGTCTCATCAAAAAAATATACAATTTTCCACTCATGTGTAATATTCATTAGATATTTTTAAAACACTAATTAAATGTATTAATTAGAAAGATACACATATAAAATCAATTTTATCGAATAATATTATTGTTGCTACCGGGATTCGAACCCGGATCTCTTTCCAATTCGGGGAAGGTGCATTAACCAACTATGCTACAGCAGACAGTACTTTTGACGATAAATTTTCGAACCTGTATGTTACACATTTTTAAACTAATACATCTATTCTTCCATTATTTGAAAACGAAGATGCCAGAATTAACAATTCATTGATACAACTTATATATTATTAAGGATAACACATTCTTATTGTGAATAATTAATAATAATAAGATTTCTTCAGATTATAAATGATACGTCACGTCAAGGTCGTCAGCATTGCGTACAACCGGTACATACCGACCTTTACCTACAAATATCTGAGACGAGAGATCAAAGTCACAAGCACCATTAAAGAATACTAGAATCAAAAAATTATATTATTTGTATTCGACTGCGTAGGAAACCTATCGTGTTATCGGTTCTCGGAGAAATTATTTCGAAACAAATGAAACGTCGTGAAATTGAATCTGACCAATTATAATATCGCGTCATATTATTTGATACGCTTATAATACAATGCGTGATTGTTTACGGAATTGGGGTGATTCTCATGTTTCCAGCTCCCCGTCGACATTTTGCCGATCGTGCGGAAAAAGTGAAAACGCACATCGCCGCTTCTTCGACTTCGACCGCGGCACTTTCTTCGGATTGTACATAATATATAATTGGCTTTTCCTAACCATGTACGTGCATTCAGCCGGATAACAATGGCGCGCTGCCGCTCCTAACGGGAAATGTTACATGCGGCTCGTTTTATTGTAAACCTGGTAAACAGTACTGCGAGAGTCTGTTGCGTGTGTAGTAGATACGGCAGGCAGGGTCGCCGAAATAACATATCTGTTAATATCAGCTGTCGGCCCAGCTCCGACACGTGATCGTGATCAAACTTACACACAGAAAGAGTGTGGCGTTCTATCGTCTCTGTCTATCCCCGCGGGGAAACAACGGCGAGATAGTAAGTTAGTTATTTACATATATATATATATGTAAATACCCTACGAATGCAAGAACTCATCATCATGTTGCGCAGTAAGAAATAAAAACTCCTAGAAGTATTTTCTATCAAATCTAATGAATTCGTACGTCTTAATTGAAACCACCCTGACAACAACAACACTGTACATCGTTTTTTGGGCAGATCTTAATTATGAATGCGCTGTTTATCTGCATGAACATCGAACGGTATATTAAACAACCGTATAAAATAAATAGAAATACTATTATACACAATTTATAAGTGATCTTATCTGCGACAACACTGTATATCATCCAAGATGGCCGACGCTCCGTCTCTCTTTCAACATTTATAAAAACCGATGTAAGCATTGTTGCGGGGTAGGTCTCAATTGTGGATTATTTTACAAATACGCTTATTGACATTCATCCAATAGCCATTTCAAGAAGCGCCAACAATCTCAACATCTACAATTTCGTAAATTTTCTTTTCAAATCTTCCTACTGGCGTGTATTTGAATATCTGTTAGAATTGACATTTACGGTGTTCATATTACAGATAATTAATTTCACATTTAAGTCATCTATTTATATTCATTTAATAAAATGATATTATGTTGCAAAGATAAAAATCAATATTTTAGTCTGATGAAAACTACTTTTGGTCAAAGATTAGTTACTTTTTAAGGTCGCAGAATGTATAATCAAATTGGAAATAATATTAAAACTAAGTGGCATTATAATAACGTTAATTCTTCTAATAATTTGGACATTTTCAGCAATAAACTGTTTCCATTTAAAATTAAACTACGCCAACACATACGCCATTGTATATACAAGCGTGTATGCGTGTATATATATGTATATTGCATCCCATTTCCCTCCCCTCCTTACCCTTTCCACTTTATATGTCCAGTGTAAAAACACTATTTTATTTATCAGTTTTTTTAATGTATACTGTTTTTTAGTTTATTTTGTTTATTTTAGTGTAAAACACTTTTTAACAAACACCAGTTTGTTAACTATACTATTCTTTAGTTTGTTTAATTCCGAAGAAACTTAACTGATATTATTTTTGTATATCAGCTATTTGTTTATTTCTCTCAAAAATAAAAAATAAAATAAAATTTTAAAAATGTTTTAAATTAGGTTGTTAAAATTAAATAGACCAGATACTGAGTATATTGTGAAATAATTCTTATAACTGCATTTTGTGCATTCTTATACTGACTGCGTTATAACTTTTAATCATATATATATATTCCTTTAACTTGTATGTGCTTAAATTGTATTTATACATATTGTATGTATTGCACTTTAATATTTTTATTCTCTCATTTTATATATTTTCACGATTTCTTGCCTTGTATTTTCATTTTTTATTTAATTGTGTTTTGGCTTATTTGGTTTGTGAAATATGACTTGTTTGCCAATTTGCCTTAAAACAGGTTTGCCTAAATGGGCAATGCATTAAAATCGATTGGTTAACATGGTTTTTACATATAAAATAAAATAATGAAGCCTCAATGGCTTCATAAAAACACAAGAATTATAGTCAAATATGAAGAAGATTGTATTTTGCGTAAACTAAATGAAATGACAATATTGATTCCAACATTGGTGTAGGAGAATTCGTGAGGTAATTTGTTGACATGTTTTCATATTTCAATGGTGACTGTTGTATATTGTTTCTTTATAATATTAATTTGAATTAATTAAACATGGGTTCAGGTAAATGTCACTTTTCTTTGAAAGCTACAGTGATTCAAAGTATCCAATTCTCCTAACAGATTTGAATATATTTTTTTTAAATAAAGATTAAACACAGAAATCATGTCACATCAATATTCTTACTGTTTTCTAACTAAGCTTACCACTTATGCTATGAAAATAGTAACAACTCGGTGGTCTTTCAGGACGAGGCTCAAACGAACGCTATTCTTATGTCACTGTTCTAAAAGTAAACTATCCAATTATTAATATTAGTAATTGTTCTTTGTCAGACAATAAAAAATATAAAGAAAGGAAAAAAATGTCTCAATAAAATAATACATTTTTAAATATGTATTCAGGGTGTAACAGAGCTAGTCCACAATACTTTATGGATACCTGACTAAATTACAAGTTGAAAATGTTCAAGGGATATGTGTTAACCATGTCAGAGATATATATAAGTATTTAAATGTAATTATGCGATTATTTAGGTTAATTGAAATATTTTAATGATTTCAAATTATATATTAAATACAAAAAATTAAAGGTCATCAAATTTCGAGCGGCCTAACTATTTTTTGTTAGATGATTTAGGGCCTGAAGCAAAAATATAAATTAATAATTTAACAATTTCCCACATATTTATTTCGAAGCATGTGAACTTCAAGCTTAACACAATTTAGTAAAAGTTTCAAACAATAATATTTTCCGTAGTAATGCAGAATTTTCACATATTCCTTGAACATTTTCGACTCGTAATATAGTCAGTTACACCTTGTATACTACATATTCGACTGTAACACACTTTTATTAACTTTATTTTGGGTTATGAAGTTTTTCATTTTTACTAAATACCTGGATAATTTTTTGTATTGCGTATTCTTTCTCACTTTGTTTAAAAATTGAGACAATGAACAAATTCAAGATTTTTAACTCACGCTTCAAAACACAAATTTATTAGATAACATTTAGTGTTATGTTGTACAAAAATATACAAATAGACCTGCAAGTAACATTCTATGTGAAGTCTTTTAAACCACAGCTATTATTTATTTATATTTCATGTCATAAATAAATTTAACTGTACTTAGTTTCATCAAATTGACTACAGATGGCCTCAGTCAGACATCACACTGATATAATAAAATATGTATTGTTCCCAGAATAACTATGGAGCCCAGGATGAGCGGAAGACTCTTCAGTATCCTGGTGGCCGGCTGTCTCCTAGTCAGCGGCATCTCTGCACAGAGCAACTATGCCTCACATGCCAACAATATAGAGTATCAGGGAGAAGGACTTCCGGAGCAGACTGTCTTGGATGGAAAGGTAACCCAGTTATTATATTGTAAATGTAATTAATCCGTTCCAGACCCCAATTTTTACCCAATATTAATCATTTCAAAAGTTTATATTGATAAATAATGATTAATTTCAATAGTTGAATGTTTTTATTTATAGTAATACATACATATGTAAAAGAGTGAGAGGGATATATTACTCTTACGTAAGATTTTCATGTGATGACACTACATAATTATTTGTCCGGCTATCAAATAAAAATTTGTATGTTTCAAACCAGATTTTCCTCAAATTTTTGTTTGAATTTCAAATCCTTCAAAGGTCAAACCATTTGAAGTTCGAGAGTCCACTGCACATTTTTTCAAGTCTCTAGCCCTGAAGGTCTAAGCATGTTATGATCATATAATATTTAAATCTGGCAAACAAATACTAAAATGTATAAAAAAATACTTATTTTCTATACTCAAGAAGAATACCTACATAGTATGAATAATGAATCAATGTCAATAATTTGTTTTCATTTTTCACAAATTACCATTTTAGGTGACAAAACTAGACGACTTGAGTCCTGTTATATTTCTTAACAGAACCAAGGCCGCCCTCAACTGCGCAGCTGGATCTATGCAGGTAATTAATTATTTTTAATATATTTATAAGTTTATGAAAAACTGCAAGCAAAAATAATAGAAATTTCCTTTTCAAATCAAATCAGTTCAGAAATGAAAGTTTTATACATAAATATTATATAATAAATAACATTCTTAAATAGAACACATTCTTATTGTGAAGTTGTAATTATTCAGAACACAGGTCTGTGATATTTTAAATACTAATTAAATGTATTAATTAGAAAGATATATATATATATAAAAATCAATTCTATCGAAAAATATTGGAACGATTGAAAATTTATCATCAAAAGTACTGTCGCTGTAGCATAGTTGGATAGTGCACCTTCCCCAGTTTGGAAAGAGATCCAGGTTCGAATCTCGGTAGCGCAACAAAAATATTTTTTGATAGAATTGATTTTATATGTATATCTTTCTAATTAATACATTTAATTTGTATTTAAAATAACATTCGTTCATTTACCACTCTGGAAGGTGGAGGTGCGATAACTTCCTCAAACACAATCAATGGTGTAGTGGGACCGGAACACACCAGAATCAGAGAGTGAAATAACTGAAGAAATTAAACAAAATATATAATATTCTAGTACTATTACGAAGAAATTAATTCTTTAAAACATATTTCATTTTCGCTTTCTCTTACAAATTAATATTGTTTGATTGGTGGATGATATTATGATAAAATTTTCCATTTGGTTCAATGTTACGTTTACAAACATAATAAGAACAAAGGTACACAGCATATAATTTCAGACAGACAGGCAGCTGGTTACAATTCCCCAGTTTTTGCCTACAACTCGCACAAGCGTGAATTTTGCATGCTAAGATAGTTATGTTGTCCATGACCTCGTCGTAATTGAATCCTGTTCGTTTATTATTCGCACCTTTTTCTTCAAAGGCCGGTGCTAATATTGAAGTGTAAATACTATACAATATTTATGCATTGATCTATTTTTTTTTAAATGAATTCTTTCGAAAAAATTTATAAACAAAATTAAATTTGTTGTGCGGAAAAGACTCATCTTTGTTTGTCATCCTTTGTTCATTTTTGTTGTTTTATATTGTACCAATGTGAATTTTTATGATGTTAAAAACATTTTATTACTGTTCAAATATATACATATTACAAAATATTTTAATATAATATAATTAACTTTGTGGTTAAAATTCATATTTTTTATTTATTATCTGTGTTTTATTAACCACTGAATTGAGTTTAAATACATCTACCGGTTTCAAAAAATACTATTTTCTTCTTCAGGATGTCATAAATAACTAAAAATATATATCATTGTTTCTTCACCAGAATCTATTTTTAAATTTTTTAAAAAAACAACAATTGTTTAAAAAATAAATTTAGTACCTAACTCAAATTGCTGCTCAATACAAATTTAATTGAATAATTTTTAGGAAAAAATTTTAGAATGGGACTCGTAGTTAAATTTAGTTGACTGTTTACAATTTCCCGATTAGTTTTACATGTTTTATTTATCTCGCAACGATTCCAAATTATTTAAAATAAATTATAAATTATGAATCAAAATTTTCAGAAAACCAACTTTTACAGATACCATCATACACAATGAATCTAATCATCCATTATGACACAAACATTCAGGGTTCCACTCCATGATACATCGTTTAGTCAATATTCCTATGTCAGCATCCAATTTCAATATTGAATTGTATACAATTAAAAAAATAGCAGTTAATAACGGGTATAATACAGGTTTGATAGACACTATCTTAAAAAATAAATTAAAAGAATATAATAATCAATTTTTATATAAATCACAGATAAAACATAATGATAATAATGATAATTAGCGTAGGATTTTATACATAAATAACTTTTCGAAACAAATATCTAAACACCTACCACGAAACATTAGACCGGCATTTTATACAAAAAATAGTATAGGAAACCGGTAGATGTATTTAAACTCAATTCAGTGGTTAATAAAACAAAGATAATAAATCAATGAAGATTTGGAAACTGGAATATTTTGCCCATATGAAGCGAAACTTGAGAGATGTATGTAATACAACACTCTTCACCCTATCATCAGTGCAAGATGTCAAATTTCGCCCGGGGGCGCCAGCACTGGGCTTCTATATTCATCTCGAAGCCTTAATTAATTGCTTAACCAAACCATAAAATATCTTTTGACCATTGTTGTACTTTTCTATTTCAGGTTGAGTTGAAATTCAACGACAAATTCTTTGGAATAGCGTATGCAGATTTCGACAGGAACTCAGCCTGCCAGGTAGCGGGCAAAGGTGCTCTCAGCTATCGTCTGGAGCTTCCTCTCAAAGGATGTGGAACACGACAGGTACAGAAAATGTATTATTAAATTCTGACTGAATTAGAGGAAGATTTACATAATAAGGAGTGAGTAGAATACTGTGTGTAGAATAAATTAGATTCATTTCAAGATGATGTTTTTTGAAGGGATGAGCTGACTAAAAATAACCTTGAAGCGAGTTAGAGGACATTTGTATTAAGAAAATAGTCAATTTAAAGAAGATAATTTTCTTCTTCTTCACTATTGTTATAGTGGTCATGCTCTTGATGTGGCAATAATATTATTAATATTGATAACTACCTGAATTATCACTTTCCATACGATTAATAGCATTCCTGAAGCAGTTCTAGAATGTGTTAACAATCTTGACTAGGTTCACTCACATTACTGGGGATTGACCCCATGACAAATTATTGACAATACTTTGTGTAGCAAAATTATTTTAACAGAACCTTTTTAAAAAATCTCAACTAGCAATTCATAATAGTGTCCTAATGTCTGACACATTTGTAATGAAAGATCTTCTTTGATTTTCTATTATATTATGGAGATATCGCAAATGGCTTCACAAATATGATTATTGACAATGCTTTGTGTAGCAAAATTATTTTAACAGAACCTTTTTAAAAAATCTCAACTAGCAATCCATAATAGTGTCCTAATGTCTGACACATTTGTAATGAAAGATCTTCTTTGATTTTCTATTATATTATGGAGATATTGCAAATGGCTTCACAAACAAGATTATTGACAATGTTTTGCGTCTCAAAATTATTTAAACAGAACCTTTTAAAAGAATGTCAACTAGCAATCCACAATAATGTCCTAACGTCTGACGTGTATGTGATAAAATTAAGGATTAATACTAGACAAATAACAAAAAGATTATGTATGACTGCAAATTACGGCCATCTTTTATCGGCCAACATCAGTTGTGTCACCAGGTGACTGCTGCCTCCTACGAGTTCTTTTACTCTTATACATTTTTGTGCTTCCTGCTCTTTACACTTTTTACACTTTTTAAACTATTGGTTGCTATACTTAATCTTCAACTTTATCTGTTTTCTGCATCGTGTATTACAGTTTGTGTTTATCTTTTTCTGTTCTATTTCATAACTATTTATGACAATTTTTTTTTAATTTAATGTTTTGCCTTCCAGGAACCTCTGCGTGTTTTCACCAACAATATAGTAGTGAGATTCCACCCAGGGCTAGAGATGGACGGAGACGAAGTTATTACCATCGTCTGCAGATATCCACCACCGGTGACACCATTACCTGCTGCCTTGCCTGCTCCAATGTAGGTTTCTTTGGCTTCATAAAAAAGTGTATTATTTATTTGAAGATATTTTATTTGAGGTAATGTTTGCCATGTTACATCATTTTTAAGGGTCGGTTGTGTGATCAATAGTAACTTTTTATTAACTCCCGTAGTAAAAATCGTCTGCGGGTTGTTGATACATCAAATTTACTATTGTCAAAGCATAAATAGAGATGTCTATAGGTGTGATAAATAATCATGAAATATGCATTATCTATGGATTTTTTCTCCTAGGCGTTCGATATCTGTCACTTTGGAGGTGAATTTTTTTTGTATTGTGTGTAATAATGTATATTAAACAAAAAGATCATCATCGGACGAACTCTCATCACTAAAGTAGTGGGATATTGAATGATTAATTGTCGTATACTGCAACTTTCAAAGTATGTACCAATGTGTCAGGTGACTTTTTGAACAGCTGTGAAAAGTCTGCCATATTTAACTATCGGATATCGCAGAGTAAAATGGGTTTACTATGAGATGTTCTTTCGAGAAGTAAATATATTTTTACTAACGATCAAACAACCCGTTTTCGCAAAAAAATTAACTTTAGTAACTTTTTTACTAAATTAAAAAGTTACTACTGATCACATAACTGGCCCTAAATTAAATTTGCACCTTCTAGGTAAATTATATAACCATATTTTATTCTCTAACTGATAACTAGGGGTAGAATTGAAGCATAAATGTTGTTTATATATTTCATATGAAGAGTGAGATGCCGGTCGATAATTTTTAATTATAGAGTAATTAATTTATCAAAATGATAAACTGAAATTAGGAACCCATAAAATAAACATTACCAAGAAGACGTAAATAGTTCTAGTTCATTAATTAATTAATCAATTCTACATTGCCTAACATTTAAATATTGAAATCAAAATTTAATATTAAATGTATTTTTCTACAGTTTGGAAGAGTTGGTGCCAGCAGTTCCGATAGAACCGCCACTGAAGGGCATACAGATCCTGCTAATCATCTGCGCTATCCTGTTCCTCACTCTGCTGCTTTTGGGACTCGGTGTAAGCTACCTATGCTTACGTCGCCGCACCCTGCCTCCTCACTACCGCCTTCCATACTCGCGTGAGGGCTCTGAGATCACCAAACTATCGGGAAGCAGTTTGGGTGAGTGTTTACTCTTTGTATGTATTATATATTTTTAAGGGAAACACATTTTTATTATTGTTGCAATTTCAGAATAGTTCTGTGATATTTTTATAACAAATTAAATTAGTCAATATGTTACCGAGATTCAAACGTGGACATTTTCCTATCTGTGGAAATGCGTTAATCAATTTTGCTATATCAACAAATTATGTTTTTAACAAATTTTGAACGTATAAATATCTTTATAATTATACATCTATTATTCCTTTTTTAACATTATATTTATAGCAACTAAATATATGATTAAATAAAATACAATCACTTTGTATAAAACCACAAAATTCATTATACGTCAACCGGTTTTGCTTATCTCAAGCTTCGTCAGGACGTATTTAAAACTAACCATAAATACAAAAAGAGTGCTCTTATATATATATATATATATTAAGAGGGAGATCGAATATAAAATTACATGTGAAAGGAAGAGACAGAATACATGTACAGTTAGATAGAACATCAATATAAAATTATATCCAAAAGAGAGACAAAATACATATACAGTTAGACAGAATATTAAAGGAGGGGAAAACACAGTGTTGATGGATTTTAAATTGATTTTAAAGGAAACATACTTATTATGAGGCTAAAAAAATATTAAAAAATTGTGTTTTTGATAAATAGATTTTTTCTGTATATATTTCTACTTGATTAATTTAATTTGTATTATATATTACATATATTTTTGGCCTTGTGTAAGAAATTTGTATATAAAGTCTGAATTAGCTAGATCTTGTCAAAACAGATATAGACTTGAAATATGACAAAATATCATCTATCATCTTGTGCTAACTCTGATTAAGAAGAGATGGACCTATTGTGTGGAATACTACTGTGATTGTCCAGAGTTGAAAGATTCAAAACAAATATGTATTAAAACTTAACTAATAAACAATTAATTTCAGTCAAATGAGAGTGCAGAATGTAGCATTAATGCCATATTAGTGCTAGAACATATTTGTTTCCGTTTGTTTATGTATTATCATATGAATATTGAACTTGTTCTAGGCAACTTATCTGTCTTTGAGGGAGTGAAGATCCCACGAGCGCACGCGCCCCTGCAGCAAGCCAGCTCTTCTGGCTCTGAAGGACCTCCGGCCAGTTCTGATACCATCCCCTCGGATTACCCCAGCGAGTCTCACTCAGAGGTGGAAATCGATGTGGACACTCGATCGCTACCACTCAGCTCCGGTCTGAGAGAAGTGAGCGACAGCGCTCATAGCGAAGGTAAGATCTTGTGGTCTTATTTATGACAAAAAGAATAGAAATAATTTGGCACTAAAATACATGCTAATTGCCTTAGGTTATTAATATTGTAAGTATCTAAATATTTTTTGTAAAACGTAGTGAGTTGTAAAAATACAAATAAAATTAAAATCTTAATGGTATCCAGCAGTAGAAACAAATGCACCATATCTTTGGCAGATATTGTTACATCTTCAATATAACTAATACTTAAATACGACACAAATTCAACACTTGGAATTATCAAGTTGTCAAAAGTTGGTAAATGTGGCTGTACCCTGAACCAACAAATGACATGTTCCTTACTTTGTTAATAATGCAAAATTCTTTCCATTGTTGGTAAATATTGCAATGCAGTTAGATTATATATCTTTACTTTTTCAGGTTATGGTGACACACATGAAATGCACATGTCTAATGCCATGGCAATGGCTTCCACTGTGAGACATCCGCCGCCCCCGGCCTTCGACGTGCAGGTCAGGGTGCGCAAGGCGCCGCCTCCTCCTCCAGATAGGATGAGTGACACTACCAGCGTCAGGTGAGACTATTAGAACCAAATACCGACTAATGCTGTTAATATCTACAAAAAACTACTATGTATAATAAGCGAATCCCATTATTCTAGAACCATTTTTTATTGAACTGAATTATTTATCATGATCATTTATTGTAATTTTTTTTATTATTCTTTGAATGAATAGTTTGTTTATCTAAGATTATGGGCCATTGTTAAAATATTTAGAATGTGATTCAATACCCTCTTGGACATTGACAGAATCCAATGCTTCAAATTTGAAATTTTTCCCAATGCGTACAACATTCCAACATTTTTTGAATCTCCAACTTAAAATTGGTGAAGTCATTTACATAATGTTGCAAATAAGTATCCAATGGCTCTCATATTGTTAGCAGTTACTTCCAGGTATGGTTTCAAGTTATAAACTACACTATAGCAAATCTCGCCCTAACTAAATGTGATTGTAAATGTTACATCAATTTTGTTCAACAATGTTTTTATGACAATTGTTTTTATTAAACATTCATCATCAGCTCTACCATCCCTAATGAGTCTTGTTTGTTAATAATGTTTCTAAAAAGTACTAATAAGTATATGACATTATTAATAAAATAAGTACATATTATAATAAAAATAATTACTTCCCTCTGGTTTATTAGGTTATCTGGTGGAAGATATTTATTTTGCACCAAATATATCCCACTAGTGCCTATCCAAGTTCATTTATTCTATAAACATTCCACATCAATATTATTCCTGTATTTACTTACGTCTTTATTATTTCTAATTGATTTACATTATCAAAATTCATAAACTCATTTTACTAATTGATGAATAAAATATACTTTTAGGTCGGATAGGAATCTGTCTACTATTGAGGAGCAGCGTGAGGAGCCTCCGCCACCACCGCCTCCTCCGATGGGCCCCATCAAGAGGGTGGCGCAGCAACCTCCCATATACTCCCGAATTGTGAGGAAGAATGCTCAGGTACGCTGCTCAAAGTTATTGTCGCAATGATGTTGTATTTTATACGGTACATAATCGATAGCATTAATTGATTGATCACTTTAAGTTAATTAATTTTTAATTGACGAGTCCAACATAAAATAAATCAAGGTGTTCATGTTCAAGTTGGCTCATCAATGAGAAAATAATTTTGTCGTACAGTAAATATATATAATTTCCGTACGTACTAAAGAGAGACTGAGAAACTGCAGAGTGTATAATCAAAATCATTATCACTGGGACTAAAAGACATGATGTTTTTGATGATTGAACTCTGCAGTAACAAGTATTAAAATTGTACACAATGAACATTGGAATAGAAAGGATTATGGTTTTGGGAAGGAAATAGGATTGATGTTGTCATGTGGGTGGCTTACATCAAAATTATAAGTTCAATTCATAAATCTAATCTATAATGAGTTTGAATAACAAATCGTCATGTTCAACCTCTTTTGTATTCCAAAATGTCACAGAAATACTCTAAAAACAAAATCTATAATACAGTGGTTATATTTTTGAATATGCTTTAGACATTATTCGTCAAACATGTTAACTCGTTGTGAAGTCATTATAAGTCATCATAAACACTTTAAAAATAAATATGTAATAGCGAGTAATAAACAATAATTTTTATTAATATACAGTCCATGTCTCTGCATAAGCATATGCTTTCAAGAGAAGTATAGCATGAAAAAAATTTATTGTATTGTATTATTGTACTTCGATCAAAAATATCACATTAAGAAATAAATTTAAAAAATTAAAGCTTATAAAAGTAAACATATTTTTTATAACTTTTTTGTTTGATATCACAAATCAGTATACTTATCTTTACAAATAATAAATGTTTTTAATGATATTCATCACAGGTAGGCTTACCATAATTATGAAGCTCTAAACTGGGACATTATTATTTAAACCGGGACAATTATCATTTGGTTCAAATAATTTTGGACGTACAGTCAGATGTTTTGAAGCTCATATCATGCATCACTGTGTGAAAGTCAAATGTTGCCTCTTTGGACGCAATAACTAAATCATCTTGAATGGAATCATCATTTTTAAAAAATGTTTTAATAGATGAAGAGCTTGCGACAGACATTACACAATCTTTAATGTCCGCTCACCCACCGTGTGCAATAGAATATTCTGAGAAACATCGCCGGCTCTTCACTTTCCTGTCCTCACCACAATAGTTTTTTATAAATGGATAGTATTTTTCAGTTCATTCGTAAATTTGCAATTTTTTTTCGGCATTTTAAACACAATTTTAAAAGGGTTGGGTTAAAAGCTGAACTAAATTAGGTAGATAAATTACACACTGTTACGTTACCTTACTGAAACATAATTACACTGCAAATGTTCAGCGTTAACTGTCGCCTGCGAAAACACAGAGGACCGCACTGGCCGGGACGCTGGGACCAATATGTGAAACTGGGATAATCCCGGTCAAACCGGGACGTATGGTAGGCCTAATAATAGGTAAAACTATTCTGTTATGAGGAGCAATCAAACGTATTGACATCAAATATGAATAATAAAAAGTCTTATATATAAGATTAATAAAAGAAGAATAATCCAATGCTCTTGAAATACTTGAGTTATATATTTTTTCCATCACTTTCAGGAATGGGAGGCAGCTGAAGAAATGAGTGCCGCAAGGCGACCACGTTCCATCGCTTCTCTCAACACTGAGATGACAGATACTCACTCCATCACTGAGCTGGTGGACCATTCTCACAGCAAACTGTTCTCAGTGAAGGTAATATTTATCTTCTTCTTCTTGTGCCGTATCCGTTGACCGGACGTTAGCTGTCATCACTTTGTTTACAGCCACTTCGAAAAACTCTACACTAGACTGACCAACATTGCCTTCTCAACAGCACTACAGTAGACTGGCCAACACGATCAACTTTTCACAGGTTCTTCGGCCATAATGTTCTTTTTCTTCATTTCATTTCATTATATTTCCAAGACATTGAATCTCAAATTTTTATTAGTTATTAAAAAAATTCTTTATTCATCCGAACTGTACAATTTCCCTTTGTAACTTTGCCCATCTGGCTTATTTTAAGCATTCTCAATCAATTTTTCAAGTCACATTATCATTGCTTGGGATCATCACACATTGTTAGAACATTGTATTGATTGAAATGCCTTTGTTCCAGCGTCCCGCTCCCTTGCCCCCAGCACAGATCACCCGAGAGGAGTTACAGTTTGAGAGTCTGGAAGCCATGCCGGAGACGCCTATACTCCCAGCCAGGTAACCAATATCATAATGCATATAGGTTGAAACTTTTAACTTCATTTTTTACATATTTTTATGTAAAATGTTGTTTTTGGATTAAAGTAACGGATGTTTGTTAATCAGACCATACTACTGATCTTAATCGATGCAAGCTTGAAAGCGCCATTTATAAATCTGTTAGGGCTGGTTGCGTGATCAATAGTAAATTTTGATCATGGTAAATTTTTACTTTTATTATTTTTAATTTTTAGTTTCTTAAGAGAATGGTCTTGAATAGTGCATTCTTCTAATCTTAACTTAGGAGTAGTGAAATCTGAACTCTGAATACTAATGTAACTCAGAAGCTCCAAACAACCAGCGTTGGGAATCGCTAGATAGACAGAAAGAGAAACAAATGGGTTATATATAAATTCAATCACTGTTAGTGATTATAAATTATATATAATGATGTTTTAATCACGGTTTAGGATATTATAATCATATCTTACAGGAGCAACACTTCAAATCACTTGAATTGGCTAAAATTCATTGACTTTACTCTAGATTATTTTTTATCATAATAACACCTCGTTACATCACCTGTCAATACACTACTACACGACTAGAACAACAACACAAAATGTACTAAAACCACCATATATGAAGACTGCATTTGGACAAAGACACTTCCTATACCTAGCACCCAAATTTATAAGCTTTTAGACACTAACACAAAGAAAATTCTATCACCTGCGCTTTTTAAAAAGATAGTTGTTGAATGGCTGAGAAACTATCAGGAAGAGTTGCTCTTGTACTTATACGTACCAGAGGGATTTGAAAGGAAAGGATACTTTTGTGTGTGCTGTTAATACCTGTGTGTTATAAATATTTCAGTGAAGTGTGCTTTTCCAACTGAGAGTCACCACTTTAGTGAGTTGGTTGTTGAGGCCTGGAAGTACACTCAGGTTAATTCACCTTTTTGACTGTAGATCAGAAGGTTTTATGTAAATGCAAGCATCTCAGGTAATGCTACAAATGAAAGGCTTACCACGGTTTCGGTTCACTGTTTATTCATTTGTAGTTGGACGAATGAATTCACAGGCTCAGTAAATTAACTCACAATACTACATTTAAGAGATTACACAATAAGAGAATTCACCAGAAAAGCTGCTAGACTGGATGAGAGCGAACCACGAACCTATTGGTACCGGCATCTGTCAGCTGCGCCCTCAAGCTCGCACGCAATCTGCTGTTAGAGGCTACAGGAGCTTCGCCGCATGACCACAGATGTCGCTCTCTGTCTACCTTCAGATTATTATTATTTTGCTACGTTTAATGTTGTATTAAAATTTATACTGTTTTTTTAACTGTTACTGTTACTGTTACTGTTCTTACTATGTTTTTTAAACAGAAAATATTTTAAAATGTGAAGCGGTTTCCCTAAATCAGCCGTAGCCTAAATGGGAAAAAAATACTGTGCATTTTTCTTTACTTGCATGCCTCAGTAGCACAAATACGTAGTCAACAAATTTTACATAATATATTTTTTTAAACTGCAATATTTTTTCAATTCAGGAAACCCGAGATCACGGCGCACATGGTGGACGATGTCTTCCTGCGAACAATCACCGAGCGCAAGACCATCGAGGATGTAGAACGCCACCGCCGCCTAGTGACCGAATACCGCTCCGCCCCACCCGCGGCAGTTCCGCCAGCGCACTGGGACGTGACCATCCGCCACTACCCTAATGAGGGTGATCAGCGTTGGGAAGACTTCTCTGACGTATCTAGTGCATCGGCCATGACCATCGCTTCGCGTTCTGAAGCTCCTCTGCCACCACAGAACTATATTGGTCAGTTTTAAAGTATATTTTTATATTAGACTGTACAAAGCAATGATTATCTAGGGAAGGGTTATCTTTTAAATTCCATGTGCACATTAACATGCCAAGCTATAAACGTGTTAACACGCACCTTTGGACCTTGCAAATTTGCAGGAATTAAGATCATTTTACCATTTGTGAATGATATGTCCTAGCTTTTGACAGATAGGTCAAGACTCTTAAAGTCTAGTCTTCTTAGTAAAACGAGAATCGATCACAGCTGTTCCAAAGTCATCTGACATATTAATACTTTGAAAGTTGCAGTATACGACAATTGATATTCAATATCTCGCTATTTTAATGATGACAGTTCGTCCGATGATGATCTCGTTGTTTAATACATAATACAAAAAAATTTCACCATCAAAATTTGAACGCGTAGATGAAAAATTCCATAGATAATGCACAAATTGAAGCATATTTCATAATTATTTGTCGTGCCTGTAGACATCTCCATCTATGCTTTGACAATAGTAAATTTGACATTCAAATAACCCGCAAATGATTTTAACCACGGGTGTTACTAAAGTAAAAAGTTACCATAGTAAAAATTTACTACTGATCACACAACCGGCCCTCAGCATTTCTTGAAGAGTAATGAAGAAAGCGTTTTGTAATTTGTATATTTGTAACTGTATTTTTATATTATTTCATTATATAAAGATATTTTTTATTAGGAGATAATTTTTTATGAAAGTATTTTTTAATTAAATACACATTTTATGATATAATTGACTTAGCTCCTTTTATTTTATTACACATGATAATTTAAAGCTTGCTAAATACAGACTCGAGTATGTTTTTCACCGTCAGCATACCATGCTCGAAAATTCCCTCACGCGGTCATAATGTCAACTTGTGTCACCGTAATTCATTTTGAAATTTTTAAGCTTGGCTGTAAAATATTTGTATATCGTATTCATAATATAATGGAGTATTCGTCATATGCAATGTAATGTCATGTTCATCAGGTCCGGCGGCTAGTGCCGATCCATACCGGCGGGGCACAGGGTGAGGGAATACAATTAGTTTATACAGCTATCTCGTAATACTACCTCGATACATTCCGACACAAAAAACTTTGGTTGTGTTGAATAAACAATATAGTCTATTAGTATAATCAATATAGTTTATTAGAATAATATAAACATTAGGACAGTAATAATATGACCCTTTTATAGTTTCACATGCTCTCGGTATTTGTGTATATAATTAATGATGAACAAAACAATGATCACATTTAACAATAGCATCATTTTTATTGTAATAATTCCTAACATGTCGGGTTACGATGCATCAACATCAAAACAAACAAATCAAAATGCGAAAATAATGTTGAAATGTGTTGACTTACCGAGTGTATTATCTAAATATATTTATTTATGTATCTTTGAACCGATGTAAGCACGTTCACCGCTTGTCTGGGGTCATAACTCGATAATGCAAACTTTAAACTAAAAAAAACTCTTGTTAAAATAATAAATAGAAGAGTGAATAAATCACGTGTTAGAATTTTTGCAGTTTTGGTACAAAACACTACAAATATCCGAGTTCTTCTATTTATAGTACAAAATCGGCAACATCCCGTTTTATGAACATTATTAAAGGTAGTTGCTACATTTCCCTGCACTATTGGTATCCTAGTTGATATTATGCTATTGAAATGTGAGGGCAAGTAAAGCGCAATAGCATCCTGTTACTACCTGTACAATTTAATTCTGCTCTTTTTGCTATTTTCCACGTTGGACCTTCAGTTCTGTAAAAAATCTATCCAGGTAGTAAACAAATTATTATATCGATAGATAGATATATTCTGGAAATCTTTTTAATTGATTCATTTAATTTGTAATAAATTATTATTATTATTGTGCTCGTTTGGCCCAGTAATAAGACACTCGCATAGTGACCAAGTAGTTGGGGTTGAGCATCATCCTGGAAAACCACCAAGCTCTTCCTATTTTCATAACAATGTGACATGTATTCCTTGTTCACATCTGTATTTTTAAAAAAGAATATTAATCATAAATTTTATTGTCTATTAAAATTGTTTCCAGGCTCAACTGGCCCGCAACTGTTTGCGCCCCAGCTGGTAGGGAGCGTCATGCCCCAACTACCCGAACTGCCCCCTGCCAGCAACCCACTGTACACTGATGAGGAGGAACATTTGCCCCACCGGGCTACTGTGACGGCACCTGTGCCCCCTAACTGGGATGTGCTGATCAGGGTCCTGCGTCCTGAGGTGAATGAGGAGGTGAGAAAATTAAATTTGATTCTTAAAAATGATAATAATTATTATTATTTGTTACCAAAGTTTTTTAACTGTATGACTAAACTAACTAAATGAATAGCAAACTGAAATATTAATACTATTTGTTTCTGCTAAGCCTTAGGGCACCTACAACTGATGTGACTTGGCTCTCACCTCTCTGAAATTTTCATTTCACTTTAATCAGACAACACCTACTCACATGATAAATTCGATTAAAATTAATAATTGATAAAATAATTTAATGTACTTAATTACTTCACCAGATATCCACGGAGTACGAGGAGCATGAAACGCTGACAATCGAGGAGCGCACTCGTTGGCGCCAAATCATTACCAATAGCTCTGAACTTCGCAGAGAGCTGTCAGAGTGTTCTCAGCGCGAGGACTTCCAGAGGATCAGTGAGGATCGGAGATACAGCGGACTGTTCCCGCAACATAAGTGGGAGGTCATTCTTAGAATACTGGCACCACCGCAAGATAAACCTAAGGTATGTATAATATATAATAATTTTTTGGAGAAATAAAATATCTTTTAAATTCAAGCAAGTACTATTGTATTTGTTTGTTTTCAGGGAGGGCGCTACCGCAAGAAGTCTGACTGGGATACTCGTTCTCGCCGCAGTTCCTTGCCCACACTGTACGAATACAGTGATAGCGACGCAGCATCATCTATAGCGGTGGCTCCTAACAATAGTGGGAGCCGCAGTGGAGGGGCCATGGCACCACGTCGTCCATCGCGAGCTTCTTGTCCGAGCGACCATCAGGACATGAGGTAAGTCAACTCTTTTATTTAGTTATGTAGCGGCCCGCGCGTATTTTCTCAGTATTATGCCATCTTGCGCAAACAAAGCTGGAACGTTTGAAAAAAGCCAAGCTACGCCGCCCGGCGGACATGACACACATGCACTACACATGTGCACTGCACACGTGCACCAGAGGAAGCAATCTACGCCCAGTACCTGAACCGTTCGGACCACGGATGCTCGTCCCGCTCTTTCCGACTCTGTCCTTTAATTAATCTCGCATCGTTTTTCATTCTGTCATCTATATATATTCTGCGTTATTTCTTGCTCTCGGTGGCTTCTCCCTGATGAGAATAAACTAACATATATAAGGATGGTTTTTATTTGAACACCAACCAACCTTCCCACTGTTATATGAAATGTAACAATGTTACATACAGGACCCAGCTCACTAAGATGAACCTATATTTATATTTGTTTACTGATCTTATTTTAGTATTATACAATCCGCTACTAAAATACAACTACATAACTACATTATTGTGATTATTTGTTAATATTCTTGCAGATCCATGTCCGAGATGATGGTGGACTATGCGCGCATGGATAATATGGACAGTCAATCCGAGGCTTCCATGGGAATGGCTCTGTCTGCCAGGTTCTACGATACAGACAGCGATGCTGAACAGGACTTCAGAATGCCAAGGTATTGTTTACTATATTTTATTGTACCAAATCTTTCAAAGCCTTCCAATGCCTCGTGCGTATTACTCGAGGCTGTATCAAATAATTATATTCAATTTATTTATATTTGAGTTTATCGCAAAATTTAAAAATTAAATTAACAATGTGAAATAAATACAGTGCTTTGGCATTGATATCTCTAGTTCAGATTAATATTCCATCACTAGAATAATTTGAAAACATTTTCTGTGATAATTTTTCATCTGTGTTAGTGAGAACAAAAATTATAACAGAAATAATAATTTTAATATATATATATACAATTATAAAGAGTTTATTGTACGCCGATGATGCAGTACTAATGGCAAATAATGAACAAGAACTACAGAGTCTAGTGAGTAGAATGTACGATGGATGCAAGTAATGTTAACAAGTCGAAAGTGATTGTATTCGAGAAGGAGGAAAGCAAGGCAAGCAAATACTTGGAGGTAATGAATGTTTGGAACAAGTAGATAAGTTTGTGTATTTGTGAAGTATATTCGAGTGAAACAGAAAGGCTGAGAACGATATCGAAAGGAGGGTGACTGCAGAAAATAAAATGAATGGCGCTTTGAATGGAATTATATCTAACGGGAATTTGTCAACCGAAGCAAAACTAGCGATGCACAATGGAATCCTGGACTTAAGTGTTGATGGCACCAGAAATAGTGGACGTCCGCGGAAGACTGAACAACCAGGTAAACTAGATAATGAAGGATGGTTTTGTTAGAAACCTCAACAATCGGCGAACTTGTATGAGAAGATGTATGACTGTGGATGAGGCGAGAATTTTGTCAGGACAGAAGAGTGTGGCACTCTATCCTCTCTGCCTACCCCTTTGGAGAAACGGCGTGATAGTAGATAAGTAAGTAAGTATAGTTTTCTTGTCTCATCATGAAGACCATTGCATTATTATGTATGTATTTTATTATAGAACCTTGAGCCAACGTTCTCTACAACGGTCCCTGAGCCAGCCTTCTCTGGTACGCTCGGCCTCTGAGTTCACGGAGCGTTGGGCAACGCACGAGATGGATGATGGGGAGAACACTGATGATGAGGATGAGCCGACTCCTCGACCGATCAGAAGGCACCTGCAGCAGCAACAACAGCAGCAAGGTAGGCTTTAATCTGCTTAGTTCTAGTTTTGAGACAAAAATAATAGACTTCTTCAATAATTGCAAATTTATTTTGTGGCAACATTTCAACATTTTAATTTTGTTTTCACAGTAGTTCCTAATTAGTTACCCACCCTTCTCCCCTCTTTTTTATCCACTCACACCACTTATATTTATAGTTTTGTTTATGTCTATACTTGCAATTTTAATTTTAGTATGCATTGTATCCTGAAGAAAGGAAGAAGGGACCGTTGATCCCGAAACATGTTGAGTAATCATAAACAGTGGTATAAAAAAAGTGTGTTTTCATTATTAATATAAAAATAATAGAATCTATTTCATTAATTGAGGGTACTAGATACAAAGTCAGCAACCTATAAATTTTTTTTCTAACTCTTAATGCAGTTTATTTATCAAAAAGCTTTTACGAATTGTGTTATTTATTAACAATTAAACTTAGCTCTTTTTTATGTAAAATGTTCATTCAAAATTTATGTAAGTAAATGTAACCAATCAAATTTTCCAAGCAATCTTCGCTACCTACTCTGAAATTGAAATGGCCGTCAATGAAGGTGTTGCTTTTATTTTCTGTTTTAAACTAGATTATGTAGCTTTATCTTTCATAATAATAAGTACATACATTAATTAATAAATACATCCTAGTTATCAGTTTTTCATGTTTCTCTTCAAATAAAAAATATGGAGGTTACTGAGATTGCAACTAGTATCCTCAATTATAAGATGATTTTTACTAATTTAGACTCTAACAATCCATCAAAAAATCATCACGAATGGAAAGAATTGGACTGGATTGAACTGGACCATTTTCCAACTCAATTTACAACAAATAAATAGGAATTTGAATCTCATAATCATATCTGTATTATTATAAATGACACAATAAGACAAAACACAAAATAATATTAAAATTACAATTTCTGCTAAAACAATTAGAATTGGTTTTGAACTGAACGGTTTGCCAACTTGTTACGTGCCATTTAGAGAATCTTCTTCACTTCACTTGATTTATCTTCTTGAATTATTGTATAATGAGCTAAGATACGTTATTATTTTAGTAATTTAAACTTTGACGTTGACCAATTTTGACACCACTATTTAAAACAATATTAGTGTATGTCTACTCTAACAAAGCCAGTTGATATCAAAATAATATACTTAATTATTAATATTATATTATAAGCGTTATAAACATATGATCATTGTAGTCACTCTGAAGAAACTGCTTTTCTATTGTTAATCTTCGGTTGGATTCTTATTAAGGCTCTGAATTGGACCCATTATTTTTTGGGAACAGTTAATATATTTAATTTTCACTAGTTACATATTTACTAAAGAAAAATACATATTAAAAATATCACTAAAATGCTCTGAACCCCTTCGGTTGAGAAAAATATTAAACCCATATGGTGCATGTATGTGGATGAAACTATACTCTAGAATCTCAGAGATTTGATGATAAAGGTCGGCGGTATGCACCAGTTAGTCATTCTGCTCTGCATACAAAATACATACTTACTTTGAACTCTGTGTTGTCCTTTAAACGAGTTATGTGACAAAATTTTCTTCCATTTCGAGATCTTTTTTATCATAAATAATCATTCCAATTAATACTCATTTAAAACATCTTCAGGTGATCATCAACATCTGTCCACCTTCACAACGACGGAGGTCAGGACATTCCAGGCCACCAAGGGCTGGCCAAGACAATGAGGAATCACTGAGACCGATCGATAAGGGTCAATTTTGTGACCCTGCCAACTGCCATAACGCCCGGTTCAGACTGAACCGAGTAGTATTCATTAGAACACTGCCACACTTATGAAATAATAGATTTCAAGCAAACATACACTGTAGAATTTGGATTGATTGCTTTATTCTCTTTGTGCGGTGAATCTATTTTACTTGATAGCGTCTGAATCAGGTTTATTAATAGGTTTGGTTAGTTTTTAAAAGTTGGTGAATGTCACTGCGTTTGTAAAGATTTGTCGACAGTCATTTTAAATTCCTTTTTTTATATCTGCGAGCCTACAGAGACAGTGGGTTTCATTACACCAGTACTGGTTTGTTATAGGTGGTAATAATAACTCTGAAATGCTCTCCAAAAAATGTGTAAATAAATGACTGCTGACCATAAGCCTTGATAAATTAGTAAAAATATATATTTTGGAATAAATTTATATCTATTGTAAACTATAAAACATTCTGTCTTCTTTCGAACCACCGGAGTGTACCAAAATAAATAATCTCTATAAAAAATTACAGTACATTCCGATAGTGAAAATTTTATGTTTTGATAACTGTATTTCTCATTTCGGGATTCTTTTAAACTTGAGAATTAGGTAGTGCGATTGTTCGTCTGTAAAATGTCACATAGAAATCACTTCTCAGCCGCCATTTTATAGATGAACGATGATTTTTTTATAATGTGAAGGTTTTTCTCTTTTTTTAACTCTATTTTCATTTTTATTCTTTCGTATAGTTCACTTGCATCAAGTTCAATGTGTTTAAAAATATCTAGATTTAGTCATCTGACCACATTCACGGCATAATTTAGATAGCATCCAAACACGTTTTACTATATACAAGCCTTAACTAGGTGCACAACTGGATAATTATAAATTTTAATTGACAATTTGAATCAAGTGAACTAATATTTTCGCTTGTGGGCTCTTTAACAAAAACTAACCGTAGCTTAAAGCTTTTTGGCTATAAAACTTAGTTTTAAGGTATTAAAAATGTTAATACATTAATATTTATATGTGCCAAACACCTAGAAATACGTGCTCCGAATCTTTAAGAGAAATAATAATATATCGACATGCAAAATAATTCAAAAATTGCATAAAAACTTTCGCTTTTGAAATGGAAAGGCGTTCGATGCTTTCCGTGAGTGGCTGTCAAGAATTCTGTCTGTGCAGAGTCAAGCAGACAAGATACACATTTATTTTAAAATGCTGCTTCTTTCCACGGACCTAAAATTGAAACTCACCTTTTTTTATATTGAAACTAAATTGCTAAAAAAACACCTTTCCTAATTAAGTAATAAATAGTAATATGGAAAGTATTTAAAATATATTTTTTATTTATTATATTTGTTTTATTGACCACTTAATTGAGTTTAAATACATCTACCGGTTTCGAAAAATACCAGTTTCTTCTTCAGGATGTCATAACTCAGTTATGAAGGTATTTTTCGAAACCGGTAGTAAACTCAATCAGGTGGTTAATAAAACAAATATAATAAATAAAAATATGAATTTTAACCACAAAGTTAATATTGCTAATTTTAAAAGTATTTAAAATATTTTTTATTTATTTGATTTAATTGAAGTCCTATGAATCTCAGTGACTGCATTAATTGTATTAATCTGTAATTCTAAGAGACTGCTCCAGATTCACTGGTCTGAAATTTGAACTGAATCGTTTGAGAAATAAAATTGATTATTTTAATATTGTATCACAATAATGTAATAGTATCTTTATTAGGCTTATTTTGATTATTCAAAATGTACAAAAAGAAATCCGTCCATTTTTAATATCTAAATTACTCTTGGTTTAAGCTATTTGAATATATTTCGATCCATTCAGAAATATTTAAACATGGTTTTGAAAGATAATTTATCTTTTTTAAATTGAAAAAGAATGTAATATGTTTGAGTACTGTAAAACTCGTTGACATGGTGCTAACAATTATTTTAAATGTTTCTCCCAGAGATGTGTTGGATAACATAGATTACGTGGCAAAGCCGCAGGACGTGGTAGACTTAATCTAGATTGCCCACTTCAATATTTAAGATTTTTTTTATTTGTTACGGTGAAATTTTATATTTGAATTCATTAATCAAAATCATAAACATAAATGTTTACCGAGAGTGAAATTTCACTAAAAATATTACCAGCAGCTAAAATTTAACTAAGATTATTTGTGTCATAAAATATTGGGTCATTTTCGAATATCTTATGTTTATTTTGTTAGTACGTAAATGTAAATTATTGTGGTTGTGTCTATGATTACATTATATGATTATGATGTTTGTTATCTTCAGGTCTGCAAGTATTCTGCCAGTTAGAGGATCTTTATGATCTTTCATCTATTTTGCCATCAAGAATTTGAGTTTATTTTGATAACTTACTCTTTTTCCCATTCTTTGATGTAATTTAATTCTAACATATGACAAATTACGCTGTGAAATTTAAAGTTCTTTTCGCGTAATAAGTAAAATATACTCTCAAATGTCGAAGTGGTAACTTCTTTATGTATACAATGAATGATGGATTAACTATAGAATTAATTATAATATTGTAATGTTTATAAAAGATTTATGAATACATTATATTTAACATGGCCCTCAAAGGCAGCTGTTTTTGCATTAAAGACAAGAAGTGACATCGTTTATTAACATTTCTTAATTTGCCGTTTTCGGCAACAGCTTATACTAAAATATTTCGCAATATTATATATACATTGATATAATATATATATATATATATATATATACACACATATAATGTACTTACAAAAAGAATAAATAAAATTATTTTAATGCAGTTTTTTATTTCATCCACTGAATAAGCGGGAGATTATTGGCAATTCAATGATTATTCTACTTACCCTTGCATTCGTGAAATTAAAATATGTTTGCTTGTTATGGGTACTTGTGTATTATTGATTCAGTTCCCGCATGGAAATTTTTTCTTCAGGTATTTATGAATTTATCACGATAGATGTTTGGTTATGTTTTTCCTGCTTCGGTAATGTGATATGCTAAAATCAAGCTATCTTGATTTAACAAGTTATGATGCACTCTCTTGACTCGACAAATTACGATGACCACCAATATAATAAGGACTTTGTCAAATTTTACTTCTGGATGGCAGCAAATATACGTACATATGTAGTAAGTGCACAATGAAAAAAAAATTCTTAATTTTTTTTCAAAATGCAAACGAACCATTATTAAACAAATAATAGATATCTCATAGAGACGAAGCTCTATGAGATATCTCATAGAGCCCATACTTCCGTATATTTTATTATATTTAATGGAAAATATATGGAAGTATGGGTAATTAATTACAGGGCTTACGACCTATCTTCGGCTATCACTTTATATAAATATAACGTTCACCATTCTTACCCATCAATCTCCATATTGATCAAATATTTTGAAAGTTGTATCTGTGTTAACATATAGACCCACTTAAGAGTACTGCTACACATCGCCATTTATGGACTCAATTTGATAATTAATTTTATCATATATTGTGTTTTTGGACATATTCAAATATTGAACTATTTTATTTATAAAATCTCTAAAATCGACCCGTTCAACTAACAAAACAATTTTTCAACCACAACATCAACTGCCATAGCTTTAAGGCCATTCCCTGATATGATTAAGTCTTCAATATAAATAATGAACAAAATATATCTCATTCTATTGCTAGAATGCATTTGGATATCAACATGCATGTGTATGTAGTTCTACGATTTATCTTAATAATATCCTGAAGTTCGATTTTATTGTGTTACTTCCATGAACATTGTGTTACCTCCGTGTTCAGTATTTTGCATAGAAAAATTCTGCAAGAACTAGATAAAATTCTGAAAAAATACAAAACACAATTAATGGTAAATTTAAAATCAATAAATTTAATTTTGGTTAGCTTCAATCATGTGTTATATTTTTTCATTACATAATGAATACTTTTTTCCTTTATACTTAGAGCATGTATAATGAATATTAGTATGTACAGTAGAAACTCGATTATTCAAACCCCGATTATCCAAGTTTCTATATTATAAATTACTTTTAGTAGTACAAATAAAAACATTTTAAAATAAGATTTCTGACCGCTACAAAACTCTGCACAAAAGAGTCATGATGATCTGAACTTTGTTAAACTCTAATGACACGTGTACACTGACGAGACTGATACACATACACCTTAACCTCTAATAATGCAATTGGTTGATACCAAATTTTTAATAACGGCAATATAACAAATATTTTACAGTGAATAATAAAAAATATACAAAGTTCCCACTGAAAAATTAAATTTTTTTTTTTTCTAATTATTTATTAATTCAGAATACATTAACATCAAACACACAACAAATTATATTTTTATTTTTAAATCAATTCTTTTTAAAATTATTTCTAGGACAGGAAAATTATTTCTTTTCTGAAAAATAAAATTTGTAAAATAATATTTTTGAATTCTTTTTTTTTCGTCTTACAATATCGCAAACATTTTTTTTTTTAAACACTGTTGCATTTAAACACCGTGCAAATCAAGAAATTAATATTTTTTATGAATAAATTATTTGCCGAATGAATGTATTATTATTTTTATTATTAATTAATTATTTGAGTTTATTTCACAATTAAATTCAAAATTTTAAGACATTTACTTCATATTGTTGTTGTGAATATATCACCATTCTTCTATATTTTTATTTTACTTATACACAAATTAGATTTCTTTCGTGGATAGAAAAGAGCCTAAAGAACAGTATAGAGCTAAGTGCAAAATTACTGCAAGTATTTTGTATGCAAAATAGAATGACGCAACTGATCTGTACCATCAAATCTCTGAGATGAGAGATCCAAATCTCATCCGTGGTTACGCACTTTTAGAAACAGTGCATTTAATATTTAAAATTAAGAACAATTCAACAAATTTTTGTACATAGCAACATCTAAATGAACATTTAAAAGACTGATTTAAAAAAACACTCAATATTTTAACTACCATATCTAGGGCTTGTAATTGAAACAATAATAGAGAACAAGTTCTCCAATAAATACTAAAATACATATTAAATATAGAAATCCAATGAAGATGTAAAAATGAATTAAGTACTTGATATTTATACTAGAGACTTTCTCACATTCGGCCAATTTCTTGATATCGGAAAATTTCTTAGCAGTGTTTTTTATTTTTTCTACGACCCCTGTAGAAATTAATATGCTCGTTGTTCTCCTTACATAGTCTGTGAACCAATCTACAGTCTGAGTATGTATGTACACAGGATACGTACTCACTTTCTCTGGTAAGAAATAGTATGAATTATTAGAAAAATATTCTACTATTTTATTGGCTTGCGTATAATCAAAAAGAATAGCGAATTGATTTCCCCTCTTCATTATCTCACTAACTCTTTCAAAGAACGAATATTCCTTTCGTTCATTACCTAAATATATTTCAAATGGTCGAATATTGTCAAATACAACATTATCGGCTTTCTTTTTGAATGCAATATTTGCATACCCTAATGACAACACCAACATGGGTATATCTGAAGCCAGAAGTTCATCTTGAGTATGCAACCGAGTGACAGAAGAAAAGGCGAGAGACTTATAGGCCTTTAAATAGTAACACATGATCAGAACTGACGAGATGACCGTCCAAGCAAAGAAAAATATCCTCAAAAGTGCTATTCGTGGCTGCCGTGGAATAGATACTGACAAGAATATTGACCACATTGATAAGAGTAAATTTTGAATCGAAAATAAGCGAGGAAACGTGTGATTTACTAATTTTCCCAGACTTAATATTGAAGCTAATGTCAAGCATGTTATAAAAACAATCTTCAATATGGTAAAAATGTTCAATGTTGAATCTTCTGAATTAACAATGAGCCACACGATATCTTCCGATCCCAGATATATCAAGGCTTCCTGGGGCTCGTCCAAGATAATCGCATATGTGTCAGGATAGATAAATTTTGTCTTCTTTGATCTCTTCCACATTACATGTCCATCATATAAAACAGGTTCAAGTTGCACATTTTTCAATTCTAATATCATAGATAAAATTTTGAAATAAGGATGATTTCTTATCTCATTTTTTTTCTTTTCCGTATGATTATCTATAAAAACATGATGTTGAAATATAATTTCCAATTTACATACATCGTTAAAGGGAATTTTGGTTTGACGACGCTGTAATGAATTGGTAAATGCAATGGCATTTTTTTTGTATATATGCATGCTCGTATGGAACATACTACAATTAGAATATGTTTTAATGTCAATAGCAGTAATTTTTTCTGGTTCGTCAATCAACAAAATTCCATTAGGCAAACTTGGTATTCTTACTTGTTCCTGTGCACCTGTTACTAGTAAAAAAAAGCACTGTTCGTATTTTGATATTTCCATTATAGTTAGACCTGTATTTATTGTGTCTAGCACTAGAATAATATCAGAGTTGTGTAATTCTTCTGGTACCAAATTCCATTTATGCACATTCGAAAAGACTTTATAATTGTAGATAACCGTTGGCTTGTCAGTTGGAAAGCATAAGTCTCTCGTGTATGACAAAGTTGTTTTGTTCTCTTCAATGCCAAAATCAGAATTAGAAACAGTTATTATAATTTGATCTTTAGAATGGGCGTTGTCCTTTAAATGCATATTCATTATAAATTCAAGATCAGTGAAGGGTCTTTTGACTTGATTTTGAATATCATGTATAGATGCAGACACAACATTACACATTAAAAATACACAACCAAAAGACACCGTCATTTTGATTCAATTTTACAAACGTTTCTGGAACAAACGTTAGCGCTTGAGCGACTTTTATAGGAAAGTAAGTTTATAGTACCTGTGGTTGAAATGTATGTAACCTATTTGAAAGATTTCTTATTTTATTGCTCAAATTACAAAAAGAATACAGCCGGCCAAAAAATGTTACTTTGGCTTCTGAAAACATCTGAAGACCCACTTGCTGAACTAAGATTCAGATTTACAAGATACATCTTAAAGCTGATTCTCACTTGTGGATCTAAATGCTGGGTACCAATGATAAATTATTTTAACTGTGATTGTGAGATTTGTGTTCAATTGTACTATGATTGGTAACTAATTATTCTTAATTCGGAAAGCAATCACTGGTACACTAGAAACTAAAGACCCAACCACTTATTTATTATTACAACCGAATACCAATCACACGGTGTATATGCTACATCCATATATCGCCAATTGCTTTTCTGCTAGTGCATTCTGTATTACCCTCCCTAGAATTGTACAAACGGTGTTCTTACGTATCAACTTTGATATATATATCCACTTTAAAACATTCTTTAAAAAACTGAAATCATATTTACATAAATGATTATTGAACAAATGTAAACATTCATCTGTCATCTCGCATCGCATTTGACAGTACGACCATAAATAAGAAAAGTGTGATGCGAGATGACAGATGCTCAATGTACTTGAATGTGGAAGAAAGTATTTTTCACATCCTAAAGTAATTTACTCTTCAGAAGATTCATAAATTTAAGAAACATGAAATATGTTACACAGTTACAGTGAAAGAATTATTTGATTTGTATTTCAATTTATGTTCAACCACTGGGATAATAATAATAGATAACTACATATCATGAATATGATGTGTGTACGCAGGTAATGAATTTACCATTCATTACAATTATCAACGCTTAAATAAATGACAGCTTTCCTTGTTTACACGGGGAAATTGTCATTTGCCAAGTGTAATAAAAGTAGAAAGAAAGGTTTAACAGATTGTTTCAAAACCAATTCTCGACAACCCATTATTTATGACATTATATATATTTTTTTCTCCTCATTTCTTCTACAAAATGATTTTAAATAAAACGTCTCGAGACCAGTTCCAAACATATTCAACTGTCTCTTATCAATTGCACTATTATTTTATAATATACACAATTGTAAGGGTGTTACTGTTTTTTTCCCCCTTATTATGTATAAATAAATTTTATATTCTTTGAATGACAATGATCAAATTTAGATAAGTTTTTATAAATTGAATCCTAAAAAATTATTTTCACTTCACCATCAGTCTGTAAAGTGGTAAGAATACCCTCAACAAGTAAAGGTCAAAGATACCATTAAGAAATTAGCAACGGTCAAACTAATTTAGTAAACCACCAGACATGAACATGTTGATCTAGAACAGCTGTTCTTAACATTTTCTTTACAATGCACCTCATATAAATATATATACATATTTGGTTGTCACGGATAGTATTGTTACATATATCGGTGAGAAGAGGTACTCGTATAATAAAGTATTTCTATTCTGAAGTCCATAGAATCTCGTATTATGTGATACGGTTTCCTTTTCCATATTTCTTTCTCATTGTTTTAACTGTAAATGCTCTTAATATTTATTGAAATCTTCTCAGACCCCCGGAGATCCGCGGACCACAGATTAAAAGTTTACTGACCTAGAAAATTAGCTTTGGTTTCTTTTTTAAAAATATCTTTATAATTTTTATTCTCATTTTTAAATCAATCTTTAAATTTTATTCATTTTAAATTGTTCAAATAATAAAATATATAAAATTGCAGAAATGTTCTTCTGTGTATCGACTGTAGGGATTCATTACATTAGATAGAAATGTAGAGAATTTAATTTTGTGAACAATTTTATTGTATGTACTTTATTTCACAAATCCATCATGTATGTGTTTTGCGTTTATGATTTCTGTGAGGCTGATACTTCGTGTCAGGTACGCGCGCGAGAAGCGCTACTGTTTTACAGCGGGGCGTTATTTACGAGGTAGACGATATTTAAGAGCAGTTTGTGCTAGAGTAATTGTCATCAATAAAAGTTTTGCGAACCAAAGCCTTTGATTTTATGGAGATCCCTGAGTCCACCAAAATACGAAAATAACAGATTTCAAATATTGATATTCTGTGCACATATCAGACGTACGTATATTAAATTAACTAATTAAGCAAATCAATATGAATGTTAAAACACCTAATTGGTGACAGCCCAAAGACCCAAAGTTAAAAGAGCGAGAATTCATGGGCGTGAGGGACCAACATGGATGAATTAAAGAAAGTTTAATCAAATCTGAAACTCCCATGTAACTAAATGTGATCCACTGAAAGAAATATTCTATTTACCAACCTGCTTTGCAAATAAGTCTGTGTACAACCTCTATTAAGCTAATGTCCTGCGCGTGCCCTTGAGAGACCCGGTCATTTATTTAAATATGTAACTTCATACACTTAAATAAATTGACTTAAAGCATCATAGGGTAGCAATCAACTTATAATGGCCATTCGTGTCTATTGTTTTTCATAAGACTTCACATTGTCAACAGCCCCATTATAACATTCTGCAGGAATGTTTGCATGAGCTAATGACTAATCACTAACTTGATGACTAATCACATTCACTGAGGACACCTAACTAATTATTCTCACTTACCATCACGCCGTTTCCCCACGGGGGTATGCAGAGAGGATAGAGCGCCACACTCTTCTGTCCTGACACACAATTCTCGCCTCATCCACATTCATACGTTTTCTCATACAAGCTCGATGGTTATTGAGGCTTCTAACAGAACCATCCTCCAGTATCTGGTTTACCTGGTCGTGCCAAGTCTTCCGCGGACGTCCTCTTTTTCTGGTGCCATCAACACTTGCATCATATATCTTTCTTACTAAACCTTACTTCAACTTATTCACTATACTGATCAGCTTCACATTCTTTCCTTATTTCTTCATTCTTTACTCTGTCATAAATAGATTTGCCACATGTACACCTGAGTGATCTCATCTCCACTGCATTCAGTCTACTTTCGTTCCTCTTCTGCCAGCTCCAGGCCTCACTTCCATACGTCAGTGTCGGTACCAGGACTCCATTGTGAACCACACTAGTCTTGCCTCAGTTGACAAGTTTCTCATTATCTATAATTCCATTCAAAGTGCTGTTCTCTTTATTCCCTGCAGTCACCCTCCTTTCGATATCTTTCTCTGTCTTTCCGTTTCTATCAAGCATACTTCCCAAATACACAAACCTATCTACTTGTTCCAAACATTCATTACCTCCAAGTATTTAGCACGGTATCTTACTTTCCTCCTTCTCGAATACCATCACCTTCGACTTGTTAACATTCATAATAAGGTCGTTTTCCTTGCATACATCGTATATTCTACTCACTGGTCTCTGTAATTCTTATTCATTATTCGTCATTCTGCATCATCGGCATCTAATTATTATTATTAATAAACCCCATTGCCTTCATTTCACTTTTCTTTCACATGGATTAGGATTTAGAACAACCCCAATTTACATAATATCTAAATACACCATGATATATATAATACATATGTACTGTCATACCTTAGTCCTAGAAATGAATATAGATTTAGAATAAATCAAGTCTCACCAAATTTATCTGATTTAATTTATAGAACATACTATTATATAATATGTATTGTCATTACATTACCCTAGTATAAATTTTTTATTTGATCATTAGTTTTTGTATTTCCTCAGAATTATATATATTTTCATACTGTCTGTACATCAACTTCTGACTGATTTAAGGCATTTTGCATAGTTCAGCAATTAACTTGATGTTAGTGGCGCAATGTTTTGTTTTCAAAATGTAGTTGCGTTGTTATCATATTTTAGAACGTTTTGATGTGTTAATTTATCATGTTAAATTAGATTTGTGAATTGAATGTATGATTTTGTTAATACCCCCTGCATATCATGAGTTGAGGGGTTCAAGTGTGCATAGTTGAAATCATTATAGAAAATTTATTAATCATAGTTTTTTCATAATTTTTTTTTATGATTATTTTATAGCTTTTCTATGCGGGTTTACCTCCGTTCCACACACACGGTTAATAATGCAATTCTATTTATGATCAACATTTACGCAACTGCAAATGCAAATCTTTCTGCTCAACATTGAGTAAAGAATTAAAAACATTGTAAAATTAAGAGTACTTTATTTTTTATTTCCATATTACTCATCCATATAATAAACAATATTTCATTAACTGTTTCTATTTTTTCAACTATATGAATTAATAAACATAATACTTATTATTAAAAGGAAAAGATTCTTATAATTTAACTTAACCTTAGGAGTCTAAAATTACAATACAAAAAGTGATTAACATGAAAATAGAAGTTGAGCTATATTACAAGATCTCTCCTTATCTTCAAACTAAATTCCAAGCGGCGCATAAGGTTTGTATAATGGGGATAACACACACAGAACCAAACCTGCCATTATCTTTTCACAGAATTAATGCAGATTCTAATTTTTACCAATAGGTGATTTGTCAATCATTGCGAAAATAGGTTATAGCACCAAGAGAGCCTGACAGTAGACTAAAGGAAATTAAAAAATGTATTTATTGAAAAACAATTTATAGATTAAAAATTAAATTTTGAATATTGTAAATGTGTATAAATGGTGCAAACAGTGATACATACTCGTAAACCATGATGGCAGACATTATGCACCAAATGTGAAAACATTTTTAATTTAGAACAATTAAAAAGGGAAGAAGAGTTTTGTTTTGTAAAGCAACAAAGCAATCGAATATTTAAAAATTGATTTATAAACATATAAAAATGTTTTTAACTAAATGTCTATCGAATTATCGTGAATGTGTTAGACAATGGTTAGTCGCTGTTGGAAATGTAGGAAAATAAGGATAATGAGGCTTAGGAGAGGAGGCATTGTTTACCTAATTCAATGATAAATGCTAATATATTTATAATTCTAATTTCTCTCTTGTCTCTCTTCACGATAAACGCATTTAATAAATTATATCAGCGCTTCCTAGTTCTTCCGGAATGTGACAAAGATAAATGGATGAATGTTCCAGTTTGGACTTCAAGGATTGATCAAGATGATTTTAGAAACAAAATATTAAATAAATACTTTAAAACATATAAAATTTTAAAAAAAATTATAAATCGATAGTCAAATTTTAATTTAATTTTCTGCAAATTAGAATTGTGACAATAATTACAGATTCTATATAAAAATAGCAATATTACAAGACGTACATAATAAAAAAATGTTGTGTATAATGCACCTAGGTATTTTGTAATCAACACCAAATGAAAATTCATAAAATAAATATATTATACATTTTAAAATAATAAATGCAAAATAATACATTTAGTTCAGATCATTGAAGAATAATATTTGTTAGTAGATAAAACAAGAAAACTCAATTTATATAAAGGTTGCAACTTAAAAAATTTGTTGATTTGAACAATTCCTTGAATGAGAAAAAAATATTATTGTATAATAAAATTGTACAAAAATTTGTCAGTAGTTTTATTGAATCCTTAAAGAGGAATCCATTTTTTAAGAAAACAATATAATTTCTTTAACTTTGAACTGTCTGAAGAACGGGGCCGGCCTGATGAATTGGAGCGGGAAAATTGTGGGCTTAGTGCAAATTTTGGACGCGGTTGTATTAATTTATTTATACTAACACGTTAGGGTGAAAAATAATCTAAAAAAAGTAATCGCCGAATACTTTCAAGCGTAAAACTTCTAGTTAAAATGTAATAACAAAAATATTGTCACAAGTCACTCCAACGCGCCAACAGAATTTAATAAAAACCAAAAAGTTACATATTTCAAAATATACAAGTAACAGATTTAAAGGCCGCCTATTTGAATTAGGCTGGTACTGAATAAATTAGCAAAACTCCATGTTATTCATTTGTTACGAGCATAAGGCCTTAACTAAGTGTGGGGCTAGGTGTGGCTGCACCCTTTGTGCCTGCTTCAGGCCGACCCTGCTAAAGAAGCTTAAGTAGTAAAAACACTATCATTAATTCTATCACAATAATTACTTAATTATTATTTACAGAGGTCATGAAAATTCTGATCTATTCAGAGGTTAAGTTGGGCATTTCATATAATTTATTCCGCATTAATTAGTATGGATTAAAAAAAATGTGAATTTAGTTGCGAAAAAAATTACCAAATAATTTTTTCATAAAGTAAAATATATTCTGTTGAAAAATTGTAGATTCACAAAATATTCATAAAAATATTTACAGTAAAATAAATTCTGAAAGCACTTCAGAAAAATTTATATTATAAATCTGCAGACATCGCATCACCGCCTGATAAACAAATTATCATTAAAAGCAAATCTTAGGAATGATTTATTTATATTTTTAGTGGAAGAGAGAAGTAAGTAAGTGGTAAGTGGTAAGTGGTAAGTGACTGCCGTGTTCAGTGACTACTCATAAAAAGGTTTTCTTTTGAGATAAAAGAGAAAGCAAATATTTTTCTTTAAAAATAGCTATAAAATTTGTGTAGCATAGGCGTTATAATAAGGAATTTTAACTGGATGATGAGCTAAAAGTCACAAAATTAGGGAGACTTCGATGGCTAGGCCGTATAAAATGTACGGATGATGCACAGTAACAGTTGGCAGGAAATAGCCCGGAGTAGAATACCAGTGGAGGACTTGAAGATGGCAAGACCCATAGCAAATTGTAGAGCAGGGACAATGATATAAAATTTGTAAAATAAGTTATAAAAATTCATTTTGTTTTCAGGTGACTTTGCAATGTCCAAGGCACAAACGTTTGAATATTACGTTTCTATTTTTATACAATTATGTATTTTTGTATAACTAACGTAAAACTAATCACTTAACTACCGTACAATTTGAGAATTTTTATGTTTTAAAAATTATTTCCTATTCATTATCAACATTTAGGAAGCACAAAATGTCTTTTGTTTTGACATTAATATCTTATTTATATTTAAGAAAATACATTTTCTGCTTAAATTAAAACATTTGATTTTAGAATGTTTTTAATCACTTTGTCGATGGCGCCTATGAGAATTTTTTCTAGACATTTTAGTCCAAACTGTGTTCAGATTTGATCGCTGATAATTCTAATCAATAAAAAAATTCACAACACTAAAACAACACGAAATTTGAAATCTAAATAAGCGTTTAAAAAATCATATACTCAAAAATATTATTCTGAATAAAAAATATAATTTACAAATTTATTTATATTTAAAATAAATGTAAAGCGATATAAAAATATAATTAGGACCTAATTCATTAACTTAAAAACTATAAAAAGTATAATATTTTACAAGAGAATTCAACTGAGACCATGTGTCAATAAAAAAAAACTAAGCGTTACCATAAAATATATAAATGTTGTCAAATATCACTTACAGAATTATTACAACTGAGAAACTTATGCACAGGTTGAAGAATGCATTATATTTGCTTTTTAAAAGTTAAACTATTAAAAAATCCAGTCTTAGGACACCATCATGTCCGATTTGTCGTCAAAATCTTATGCGGAACTCGCCGTTGCACAAAATTTGCACAAGCGGGAGCAAAGATATGTTTTAGTAGGTATTATAATATAAAATGTAATATTTCAATAATCATTCCCCGAATTTAATAACTTTTAAAATCATAGTTCAAATAATTAAGTCAATGTTGATTTGAATTATTCCTGACCTGAGAATTCAAAACTATTGTATTTTTTATCTAGTGCTTCATTAGCAAGCTTAGCTTCTGCGGTGCAGGGTTCTATTATTAAAATGCACACGAACCATTCAAAAATGCTTTAAAAAGATTCAAATATAAAAAGGTGACTATTGATTCTGTATATTATTAATTAACAGATAATATTTTTAATAATTTTAAACTATAAAGAATCGAATTACGATCTAAAGTCTTGAATATTTTCAAGTCAGCCAGAACAAGATATTTAAATAATTATTGCAATCAATGAGAATTCAGATAAAATAAAAATCGACATCATTAATTTTTTTCCCTTAATTTTAAAATGTCAGTGGTCAACTCAATTAACAAGAAACATGATTAAATTATTTTTTATGTTCGTCCAAATTCCTTCGAAGGAATTCCATAAACTGTTGCAATAAACCCACTTTGTAAACATGTTTTACTATATATAAATGGCCTCAGTGGGGCCCTTGTTGGTCTGATGCAGATCTGTGGGCGAGAGAGTGTGGGCGGGCTCCGACCAGTCAGAATGCGGCGACTGCGTGAGTGGCGTCTGGGGGCTAGGGGAAGACCAATGTCCGGGCGACTCGGGCGATGGCGTCGGGAACGTATCTGCCATTGGCCACGCTCCATATAAACCTAGAATTTTTAAAATTAATTTAGTAAAATAATATGTACAGTGATACCTTAACTTAAAAGTTTAATTCAACTCAAATTACTCGTATGTCAAATCAATTTCCCTCATTGAAATGCCATTAATCCGTTCCGGGGCCCCAAAAATTACCAAATTTTTATTCAAATATGTTTTTAAATACAAACAATATACTTATAAATAACAAATAAAAACACAATACAAAATAATGTACTGTAATAGACACATAACCACACCTTCAGCAGCTTCTCCACATTTTCATGGATGGATTGTCCGCTGTTTAGAAATTATTTTAACGCCTTTAGCTGGCGTTATAACCTTTATCGACTCCTGCTTCAGTATGGTGTGGTGCAAATCGTAGAAATGCTATGCTCGTACTGCTTAACCAAGTCGACTACACGCACACCTTGGTCATGTTTTTCAATAATTTCTTTCTTTAATTCAATGCACATCATTCGCTTCTTCTTCTCAGCACTGTTCTTCGCACTCACTTTCTTTGGACCAATGGTTGGAAAAACGAAGTTTTGCAAAATAACTGCAAACACAAATGCGAGCACAACACTGGATGCTTCCACTCCATAACCACTTAACGTGGACAGGTGAGACACAAGATGCTGGGCGGATGTTGCGATATTTACTATGGAGTTCGCTACACCAACTAGCAGTGGGGTATCTGAAGCTGGCTCATAACTCAAATTTTAGCTCTCAACTTAAAGCAAAAAATCATCTGAGACGACTCATATCTCAAAAAATTCATTAGTTGGAACACAAGTCAAGATACCACTATATAACTAATTAATACGCCTGACATACTAGTTAGTTAAATTTAAATTAATATAAATGAATATAGGTTATAAAACAAAACTAAAATTGCTATGATATGACGTCAGAAAAATGATTAAACTGTGTAAAAATATTGATACAACCTATCCTGCGCAAGAAACTAGGTTGCAAGTCTTCAAAATAAAGTCTTGGGCAAGATTTACGGCCCAATCATTACATGATAACCTAATTAGAGAATAAATGCTTTAGTGATGAATACCTAAAAAGTGACTGTAGATATTCAAGTTCTGCGAGACCGTTAACCTTTTGAATTTTAGCTTTATTTATTATGAGGGACACCTGTTGCCAGTCATTTATCCATAATATAAATTTAATAAAAATAAACACAATATGGTAGACAAGTGTAAAACTTACCAAAGAATTGGGTTATTCAAATTTATGATGAAAGATTTTTAATGAAAATCCAATCAATATCTTTTAGAAAAATATACCACGGTTATTACAATTTCACTATTTTATAAGTTAAAAAGTTATAACTAAAAAGTTTTTTAGTTAAAAGTTTTTTAAGTTATTTTTTAATGTTAAGTCACCAAAAGAAATATGAAAAAATTTGCATAGAAAACACAATGAAAGAAAGTCAAACACAGAAAGTTAGTCAAATATTGTTAACATTAAGATAAAACACCCACTATACACTAAAAATGCAATTTTGCGAAAAAACAGACGTATATCGAAAATAATTGGAAACAAATTCAAGCAAAAAAGTATGCCAACGAAACAAATGCGAACTAAATGGATGATTTATGAAATCCCATTTGAAAAAAAACTTGAAATGCCAACCCTAGCGACCTGCTGTCAAATGAAGCTCATTGACAAATTACAGATTTTACGATATTTAAAGGTTTTAGAAATATTGTGAAAGCTTAGGATCGTTGTCCATAGACGATGGTACAATTTCGAATAGGTGACATGTCGAAAATTGTAATCTAACACGCGTATTTACGATCGAACAGTGCGTGCACATTTGCGCGTCCATGGCTTGACGCAACATGAAAAGTTTTACGCGTTTGCGTGTTCATGGCCTCAAAAAGGTTAAAGAAATAATATATTTCAAAGGTTTAGACTATGAAATATAAATTATTTAACACTAATTAAACATTTTTAAGTCTATAGTGCAATCATAGATTATTTTTTAAAATGAAAAGTGACCTTACCGGACATAACACTGGTGATGGTGTAATTGTGCTGTGGCTGTTGAGCCCCCTGGACCAGGCCCATCTGCTGCTGAGTGAACTGGGTCATACCTCCATTCTGGCCCATGCCAGAGTAATCTGCAAAGGGCACAATTGCAATCAATAAAAAATCAAAACAAAAATGGTACCATCAACAATCTTAATTAAATTCTCTCTCAGGCGATCCTGAACGAGATATGATATGTGATAAGATCTTATAATGAAACAATTGACTCAAATCTAGACAATATACCCAGAAAATTAAATCTTTAAACATTGTCAAAAGGTTGAGATAACCTAAATCGTGATTCTTTCTAAATCTTCGGCATGATGTTACACATATTCAACTCATCATACCTCTGGTGAACTGATAAGCCGGCTGCTGTTGGGGGGGCGGTGGAGGAGGTGCAGGCGGCAGACGCTGCTGGGCGGCCGCCCTCAGAGCCGCCATGTGTGCCGGACTCGTCGGTAAAGATGGCCGCGATTTACCCGGTGACGGAGACCCTAAACAAATAGATACAATCAACAACAAAAATAACAATGAGATTATAATCAAACTTATATACTTCGTAGTAAAGTTTTTGAGGTGGAACTTTTACTGCAAAGTCTTTCAAAGATTTTATCGAGTGGAAGGAACTCTATGAGTTATAGAAGCATAGCTAAATAGCTGGCCACTTACTTTGCAACTACAATTATCGCTTTGAGTACCAAACAATAATTACATTAATAATATTTCATTAATTTTAGCTTTTCAAAACCCGAATTATAAAATAACAAAGTTGATTGAGTGAAAATACTTTACCTATATATGCCTGCGGAGAGTTTGTGTGGTTGGAATGTGTTGGCGAGTGATTGGAGTATGGAGGTGACAACGTTGTCGGCGGGACTCCTCTCGCTCCTCCCCCGTACACCTCGAGACTCAGCCCATGCAGAGATTGGCCAGTCTGTAATGAAAAAACAGTGACTGGTCAGACTACGAGGGATAATTTAATAATTTTTATAACGCAATTGATTTATTTATTAAAATGCACGGCCGTAAGTGGAGAACATCACACTTCAACCTTTTGTGAATCTAGTCACCTCAAATTCATATAAATCTATTGCTTTTGATATTTCGAAATGTCGAGATATCAAATGCGAAGGCCACAAACAAATTAGATGGTATAAATCAGAAATGGGAATAGTTTACCTTGATGCAGTCTTCGTAACTCGGAGGCTGCTTGTTCCCCAGCATGCCCACGTGGTCCAAGTGCGCCATGGTCTGCAACTGGGCCATGGCATTGGAGTAAAGGGATGTCGCATCGTATGGACTAGGCTGGTCCTAAAAAATATTATCATGACAATATTAAAACTTTATCATCATTTTACATTTCATCTCATCTTGTAGTTGTCTGATGTAAAACCAATATTTACCGAGTTTTAAACGATATTCAATATTAATAAATAATAATGGTAAATTAAATTTAAAAAACTAATAATTACTGGGAGGTTATTGAGCGGAGATTCAACAGGACTCAAACTGGATCCTAGGGACTCTACACTCTGAGGCACTTCTTGTCCGCCACTTTTTTTATTATTCTTCTTCACGCTGGGCTTTCTGAAATCATAAATTTTGCTGGTTTTGGTGTCCATTTTAATTGTTACCAAAAAAAAAAAATCCATGACTAGAAGTAAGCAAAAATTGAATGCAGAACATATCCTAGCTTGAGCTTGATTTTTGATCGAGGATGTCGACTCCTATCCATGTATAAATAAATAAATAAACTGTATCTAACCTCCTGATGGCCTGGGCGCCAGGGTCCATTGCGCCCTCCCCCGGGCTATTGGGTGAGGCTTTTGCCCCTGAACGCTGCTTCTTCCCCTTACCGCCCTGCTTGCCCACCCCCCCTCCACCCGGCCCGCCGCCGCCCGCCCCGCCGATCATGGTCGGGTGGGAGATTAGCTGATGGTGGCTCGGTGACGCTGCAATTATAAATGATTGCAATTATTAAAATGCTAAATTTTCATAAAAAAGTCAACATTCTTTATTTTATTAAATAACTAGTTTGTGAGTCTGAGAATGTACTGAAAGAGTTTAGTTTATGAGTCAGACGTACTTATTTTGAATTAATCTTTAATGAAGTTCATTTTATTTAATTCCATACATTCTGTATGTTTTGAACAGTATTTAAAGGGTTTTGAAAGGAATTAAGGACTTCTGCAATGTTAGAACTCAGCTGATTATCAAATCAACTGGAATTATTAAGTGCATTTGGCGTTTACACTTTATGTTATTCTTAAACGTAGTCAATTTATGAAGAGATAGCTACCGAAAATTTTCCCAGTTCAGTGCATCTCCGTGCTCGATAGCCGGTCGGCCATTAAGTGAGGAGTACCCGTAGTACAAATTTATGGAAACTAGACCTAGACAGAACCTAATCAAATTATAAAATACTCCAATAGAAAATAAATGCCAATACGTACCCAGCAAAGCGTGGTGATGATGATGAGGAGGTGCGCGAGGTGCGTGCTCATCCAGTAGCCGCACAATATCATCATGCACCCGCTCGGCTGCCACATCGCGCGGGAGCCGCTCCATATGGTCTGTAATCTCGCGATTAGCATGGGCGTCCAGCAGTGCTCGACTCGCTCCGTAGCTACCCTCGCGCGCCGCCAGGAATAACGGAGTCTCGTCCTGAAATATTTAATTGATAGGTTGAAAAAGGGATTTGGATTGTTAAATCTGATTATTAACAATTTTTTGAAATAAAGATTTTGATCTGCATCTTGCAAAGTACAACCTTTTTCAATATGATCAAGTAATAAAAATTTGTGAAAAGGGTCACCTATAAGTAACATAATATTAGCAGAAGGTTATATATCGGAAGTAAATGTTTGTAGATGTGCAGCTGATATACGCCATGTGTGGTAGATATTCCTGCTCTCATATCTTAAAGACAATTTTTATTTTTATTTCAAAGAGTAGCTATTCAAATTAACATAAAACAGTGAAACAACCAACTCAATTTAAATTAATAAATGGATATACTAAAACAATTTCATAACTCTACTTGAGTTTATTAGTTTAATATTATTATTAGTTTAATACTTCACCTGTTTATGAAAGTTACTGTTTCTCTCGAAACTCGAGTTGTGCTAATAAACTCAAGTAGAGTTATAACATTGTTTTATTTATATCCATCCATTATGATGAAACTGTACAAAGTTAAAACCGATTCTATCAATAATTCAATTTAAATTTATAAAACAGTTAGTGTTAACCCTTTCCCTGCCGTAAGCGAATATATTCGCGCTAGCTCGCCAGTCCCGCCACGCCGTGAGCGAATATATTCGCGTCGATCTTTACGTCGTCATGAGAGCGTAAATAAACACGAATTTTAACTGTCACATATTGCATCTCCTACTGCCATCTGTGGGGATAAACCTTAAGACCTTATAATCAACTCATTGTGCATTTAAAATGACGAAATCTGTATTTTTGTAAAGTGCTCCATTTGACAGCCGGCAGAACGCGCTAGGGTCATGACTTTGACAGTTTCTATAGGGATTCCCACAGGCGTCAGTGTTCGTTTCCTTTGTTCGGAGATTGCGACGTTTTTTATATCACATTTGTTTTATTTTCGCGTATAGTATTGAGATATTTGTGTAGTATATTATTATAAATAACTTTTCAAGATTCATAGTGAGCTGTTTAACGATTATTGTGTAATGATTTTATTGTCTCGGAGTTGCTTCGTTTGTTTGTTGCATTTTGTCAGATTTTACATACAATGACTACGAACTCATTCTAACTGTCGAATCCGATAAAAGTGATGTGGAATTTGAATTGCCAGAGATTTATGAGCCCAATGAAGACAATACTGAATCGGCACATGTCGACGAAGATAATATTGAATCGGCAAATTTGAGGAAGATAATATTGGTTCAACTAGTGGTATTGAAAGAAGTCCTGTATTTCATTGGGACAGTGATCCATTTTTACCGCAAGTGCATGTGCATTCGATTCTTCTTTTTCCGGCGCTATATTGTGCACCGATGAAAGTATGCAAGAGGTAGATTTCTTTAAAAATTTTATTCACCAAAAATTAGTTGAGCTACTCGTTACTGAAAATAACCGGCAATATAAATGTATAAAAAACAAAAGTTCCTCAATAAGCTACAGAATGCAATAATGGGTCGATACAACTGCCGATGAAATTTACATTTTTCTTGGTCTTGCATATTGATGGCAAAAAATTCTAGGAACACCATTGAAGAGCATTGGTCGACAGATATTTTATTACATTCGCCAATTTTTTCCGATGTAATGCCAAGAAACCGATTCAAAATTTTATTAGGAATGCTCCACTTCTGCAAGATGTGTTATGTGCTTAGCAAAAAGGAAAAGCGGTATATGTGTAAACAATGTAACTTAGCTCTATGTGTTGAACCATGTTTTGAACAATACCATTCTCCGGAAAATTATAATAAGTAAAAAAAAAAGTTTTACAACATTTGCAATATGGATTAAAAATAAATACATTATGTGTTATTTTGTGAACTTGTGACAACCCTGTTTATAAATTTTGTTCAAACAATTTTAGTGATTTTAGTGAAGAAAACATTGTTATTTTTTCGAAAAACATCGTGATTTGGTGAGTTTTCACATTTTTAAATCATGACTGTTTATAATTAATTCATTTTTATTAAAAATTATTAATGGTAAAATGCCCGGCGTACGGGTACTATCTAAGTTTTATATGGCCGGCAGGGAAAAGGTTAACGCAAGTCGAATACATTTTGTCCATCCTATATACAAACCAATAATCTATACCTGTCCCGCTCTGGCCGACTCATTACTTGCGATTTCACCGACAGGGGGACATATTGCGCTTAGACATCGAACTATCAAGATCTTGTGCCTTTTTCCTTGCCATCTTACATTCGCACCGTGCGTAACGCTGGGACCGCGAAGAGGAAGTGTATTCAATAGTTCCGGAAGTGTAGTGATCTCTCGGTTCAGCACAACAAACATGCTCATCAACCGGAGGTGAAGACGACACTCAACCCAGGACTTTAAAGCAAGGTAGGCCAGATCCATCTGCCCTTATGTTCCTTCAGACTTCCAATTCCAGTTGTGTCAACTGATTAATATTATTCTCGATACAGTCAACGGGATCTTATCCCACCAATTAGTTTATTTCTTTTCACCCAATACAAGACATAAAACAGCACCTCATGTTGGTAATTTTAAAACTAATAAAATACTATCAATAATACCCCACCTTGTCATCTTGCGCATCGCGGTTAGCTCCATGCAGTAAAAGTATGTTCACGGCATCCACATTATTCACTGCTGCGGCCCAGTGAAGTGCTGTCTTGCCGCTATTGTCAGCCGCATTGATATCTGCATCTGCATTTATCAAATCCTCCACCATGCCCTCAATCGCTAACCTGAAAGCGCAAAGTGGCTATGAAAAAACATGACAAATGGAGTTTGTGTGTTAAAATGTTAATAAAATCATCATTCCTCTTATGTATAGGTTGGTTGGTTACACTATTGGTGCAATAAATGGGTCCAGTCTTCATTGAGCAACTCAAAGTCACGTCACATATTCATAATTTCTTTGTCCATTCTTTCTGTCATGCATGCGATTACAATGCAGTAAGATCATCATTGACTACAAAAAAATATTGTTTATTTAAACAATCATTGAATACACGCATGGATATTACTTATCATATTAAAAACGCTAATATCTCTCTTCAAATCAGACTTCAAAGTCAAGACAGACACATATCACTATGAGAAATCTTGACGCGTCAAGAATATATTGTGGGTTTGCCAATATTTGAAAAAAATGTACAATTTTTATATTTAGTATCACACTTCCAAAGAAATAGTCAACATTTTGTAAGGTGATGTAATTTGACTGTACCTTGCGGCCAGAATGAGTGGAGTGGTTCCGTCAGTCATTCTGGCGTTCAGGTTGGTGGCTCGATTTCTTAGCAGGATCTGGAATACGCCCACAGCATCAGCAGCCACTGCTGCATGAAGGGGTGTGCGGCCCGTGTTATCCTGCGAGTTGGCCTCAGCCCCGGCATCCAGCAAGCGCTTAGCAGCATCTGCACGCGCATATCTGAAAATAAATATAATTGTATAAATAACACTTAATCACGATAATCATGATTTTATCAAAATACCAAAAATTTACCGTCAAGAAAAGATATCTGACAGATATCACTCTATTGATAGTAATGGAAATAATCTTTTGAACGTTACCTGGCGGCGAGGTGCAGGCTGGTCTCACCCGTCTTGTCCATGGCTGCATTGAGTTGCGCTCCCTGCGCTACTAGCTCCTGGATAACCTGCGCTGTCTGCTCATCCTCCGCATCGGAGGAGCAGCCCCCGTCCAAACCGGCACCTGATCCTCCGCGCACAGCCGCCACCATGAGCGGTGTCATACCACATGGCCCGCGTGCGTCGATATCCACGCAGCCATCGTGCTGTGAGAAACAATCACTTGTTTATCTTTTCTCATAATTATGTAATACAAAAGCAGTCAGTTCACTTTACCTGTTTTCGAGTAAAATGCAAAAAAATTTTCAATATGATCACATTTGGAATCGTATTGAAAATGACCTGTAACTACAGGTCAAATGACCAAATACTGTTATCTTATTGGCTGAGAACATATTTATCTGGGTTTAAATTAATTATCTATTGGACATGTCAAAATGCAATTAAAGTAACAAGCAATTACGAATATACGAAATTAGGTCATATTTGTTTAATTTGGACAGGCTAGTTTTGTAGACAGTAATTAGCTTTATATTTGTACATACCTAACTCAAAACCCATAAAAATGGGAGACGTTTGATATTGATTTGAATCAATTTTAGATACCATATTATTATTTTCGAGTGGCATATTAGAATGCCACATGGAGCTGATACGGTCAGAGTAAAGATATAAGATGTGAATTTTCAGAAATTTTTTAAAATACTTGACAGTTGTTTAAATGGTTGACAGAATTTGATATTAATTATGATTTCTTAACACATTTTTTAATAAGCATTTCTTTTTCATGAATTGACAAGATTCCATTTAAATTTTTCACGAAATTAGATAATTTTTTGACTCACGATTGCGGGTGGCGTCATCATGCTAGGTGGCACCCTAAGGTCGGCGGCGTCCAAGTGTTGCTGTGTCCACACACGCGGTCCGGAACCAGCCCCAGTGGGCTCCTCGTATTCCGTGACAGCCGTGTGGTCAGAGGCATAGCCTCCTGGTTCGGCCGCGTTACGGGGCCGTTTGGCTCGTGGACCGGCAGTCTCGTCATCTTCATCAGACCATTGTTGACTATGACCTGGAAAAAAGTTATATTCATAAGTATTGTGTGTTATGGTTCTACACTAAGCATTGAAATGACTTTCCAACAGCAAAATGAATTTAGATGAGTTCCAATTGCTAAGATCAAAAAATTTACGAAATATATCTATTATTAAAATATTAATTTAAACTCACCAATAACATGACCTCCGTTCATGTCCACATCCATGCAAGCGATGGAAGAATTCTTGTTCAGATTCCTCATCTCCTGTCCATCGGGCCCTCTTCTTCGGGACCTTCTCCTTGTCCCTGAGTTGGTCCTCATGAAGCCTTCCGGGAACCACGTTATCCCCGCAGCTCGCTTCCTGTGCGTCGTCACCAAAACGCCCAAAAACAAGCCGGCAAAGACGACAAATATCAAACCCCCAAACACATAAGTCAAGTTGGTGGGAGTTTGGTTGGGATCTTCCCCTGGCGGAATCACAACCCCTTTCACTTGGTAAATGGGGAACCCAGGCGACAGGGAATGCCTGGCTGCAGTTGCTGCCAAGAATTCAGCGGCTTCATTAGCGGTCGGGAAACATTCAGCGCCGGCATTTATCACGCACTTCCTATTGTCGATTTCAAAATAAGCCATCACTCCCGATTGTCCAATTCTTTCAGTGAAGGCGACATTATGTGTTTTTCCAAAAAGTGTGTCTTGCAAACCTGTTGTGGTGGATCCCTTCCAAGGATATATCATGTCCTTCCCGGATTGATCTTGCTTCACCCGTAGTGTAGTTCTCAACTGATGACCCAAATCTCGCAAAAAAGCCACCAGATTCTCTTTGAACATCTTCATGTCCATAAGCACTACTACAGAAATGACTCCTTCAGCTAGATCTGGCGGTTCATTTTCACAATCCAGCCCATCCCAATTGCACTCGGCATTGTTGCAGCCATAATCACAGTGTCCGTTGGCGTAGTGAGTCTGACAATATGCGTCGTAAATCGGATTGCACGGTTGTAATGACTTTTCGCAATCTCTCCCGTCAAATAGGCACTGAGGATTGTTGCAGACTTCATTGCAGATCCCATCCATGAAAACTTCCCAGCAATTGATGGGGGCTGTGCAATTGCGCCATGGATTAATTCCCAACGAACAGTCATTCCCATCAAAATTGCAAGCGTATGTATTGCATTCTTCATCGCACTGGTGATTTCCTTGCTTTTCTCTGCAGCCTCGCTTGACGCACTGCTCTCTCTGGTACTCCAAATCAATATCGTACGGATTTCCATTGGGGTTTATTTTTGAACCTCCCGTGACCGGCCTTCCCAGTCCTCCTCTGAACTGAGGGTTGTAAATGTCACAATTCTTTCCGGACCACATTGGAGGGCAGAAGCAAGCGTATTCTCCCAGTTTGTTCTCACAAATAGCTTCACTGTGCTTACACGGGTTGGACAGGCACTCATCGATAGAATCAATCTCACAATTGGTTCCTGATGCTCCTGCCGGACAATCGCAGATGTAGCCACCTCCGTCTGATATTTTACATACTCCTCCATTCAAGCACGGATCAGAGTCACAGTCATACCCAGAAAACTCACAGCTCTTGCCGTAAAATCCATCCATACAGACGCAGTGATGACCGGCCTGGACCGTGGAGCACACTCCGCCATTTTGACAAGGCGAGTTGGCGCAGAAGTTAACTTTATTCTCGCAATGTCTGCCCATGTGGCCGCTCTTACAGTTGCAGTGGTAATCATTGACGAGTTGCACACAATCCAGCGTACCGGGATTTGAGCAAGGATTGGAGAGGCATTCGTTGATGTCTCCTTCACACCGCGGGCCAACGAAACCCGGAGGACACTTGCACTCAAAACCTCCCACTTTATCGGTACATGTTCCATTATTATGGCAGGAATCGGATAGGCAGTCGTCGATGTTGATCTCGCAGATGATTCCTAAGGTACCGGGGGGGCAGGAACACGAGAAGTTGTTTATCAAATCGTGACACGTGCCGCCATTCTGACACGGATTGGGCCGACAGTCATCCACGTTCAGCTCGCAATTCTGTCCCTGGAATCCTTTAGCGCACTGACATTGATAGGAGCCAATGAGGTCCTTGCACTGCGCCCCGTTCTGGCATGGTGCCGAATCGCACTCGTTGATCTCTATATTACAGTAGGACCCCATGTACCCATCCAAGCAGTGACATCTGTGTGAATTGCCAATGTCCTCACAAGTACCATTGTTGCACAGCTCTTTAGGTTTCACAACTGGAATAAATAAATATAAATATGCAATTGGACAAGATATTAAATTATTTTAGATTTTTAAATTAAATGTTGTTAGCAATAGTAATACATATGTAGTTGTAACTCTGCAGTACATTATGAATAAACATTTTAAATAAAGTGAATTAAACAAATATCAGATATTATATTTAATGGAAAATATATGGAAGTATGGGGTAATTACAGGGCTTACGACCTGTCCTCAGCCAGCTTAAGTGATCACTTTATATATATATATATATAGACATAAATTTTTGAAAGTTGTATATATGCTAGTTTGTAGACCCACTTCGAGTATCAATACACCATCGCCATCTACAGACCAAATTTGATAATTCATTTTTCCCTTTTTTAAAACAGCATGTATGTCATCACTATGAGAATCTGATTTTTTTTAAAATTATTTTAAAACAATATTTTTTATTTGTAAAATGTTTTTTAACATATTATACTAGAATACGCCTGAAAAATCAATATTTTTCAGGCGTATTCTAGTATAATAATTTTCTTATTTTGACCAGTATATTATATTAACAATAATTGAATTGAAAAAATATCTCATAGATATCTGATATTTGTTTAATAACAGTGCCTTTGTAGGTAAAAATCCAGTAATTGTGTGTTCTTGGACATATTCAAATATTGCTAAAGTGAATTAAATTCACTGCATATGACAACACTGCTCAGAGCAAGTGCTCCTTCAAATCAGAATTAAACTAATCAAACTTTCCTTTATTTTCATTTGAGCATCGGTAAATATCACAATGTTTTAAAAAATCATTAGTTCCCAATTTAATTACCTTTTCGTATGGAAGCATCCTTGCACGACACCATTTCCACATCGCACAGCTTCCCTGACCAGCCCGGGGCGCACGCACAATGGTAGAGGTGACTGACTTGCACGCACGTAGCTCCATTCTCGCAGGGGTTACCCTCACACCTGCAATTATCCATAATTATCATATTATACTAAATGTTTTAATACTGCTCCCACACAACAAAAGCCAAAACTACAATACCTATCCCTTTCTATATTAATTGAATAATCGTAATGCAGGCATCTCAAGAAGAGACATACTATATTTTAATGATGGTAAACTGTTGCGTGACTGTGATTGTCGATGATTGGTAAACTGAGATTTAACGATGATTGGTAATTAAGATTTAACTGTCGGAGACTTACTTTCTAGTGTACCAGTCGTTGCTCAAAGAATCAGTTATCAATCATCACTACAATTGAACAAAATCACAGTCACAATAACTGTTAAAATAATGGTTTAAATAATGATTTTACCATCACTACTATATTCCAATTTATTGTCAATGTATTCATTGCACGGTGCTTTAAATATAAAGTGTTAAAGAGTTAAATAATGGTTTATGACCATACTTATATGCAGTAAGGGCAATTACTGATCTTAATACAATCATTTTAAATAATTAGCGATAAACAATATCTACCATGTCTTGCTTGAACCAAGAAAATTCATGGTTTCTAAGGCGGATTCAGAACTCGGCAAAATGAAAATAAATCATTATTTTAATATTTAAGAAATCATTGTAATTGGCTTAAAATAATTCTTCTAATTCTACTCCCTGGTTCTCCAAAAAAACAAAATCAAATATCTCTAGAATGAGAATTGGGCATTGCCAGGTAGCCTCACATTTATTCAGTTTGACCTTAATAGATAATATGTTTTAAAAAAATACTGGATATAAACTTGATTCAAGGTAATAAAAATAAAAAATAATAATTAATTTTACAAGTGAATCTAGAAGATGTTTGAGTCTTACCAATCCACATAGGCATCGCAATGTTTGCCAGTGTAGCCGTAGGGGCAGTGACACGTGTAGTACTTGATGTGGTCATGACACGTTGCTCCATTCAAACACGGTCCACTGTCACATTCGTTGATTCTGTACTGACAATTGGAACCAGTATACCTAAAAAAAATTACACCATGAATTAATTAAATGCCATATTCCAAAACAGAGTATTATTATTAGCGACCTCTTCTAATCATGTTGGTAGTCAAAAATCTGTAAAGTAATAGTGACTACATGAGATTATAACTGATTTATTATGGACAAGTGTGCTATGTAGAATGACAGCAGTTTATATAATTTAATTATTCAATAAATGTGACATTTTTCTTTTGGCGCAACAATATAATGTGTATTACATACCCAGGGAGGCAGGAACAGTTGTACGAGTTAATACCATCTATGCATGTTCCTCCGTTCATGCAACTAGACTCGGTGCAATCTTCATCGTTGGTCTGGCAGTTTATACCGGAGAAGCCCAATGGACACGTGCAGGTGTAGGAATTCACATACTGTTAGGGAAAAAAAACAATTCATATAAAATTTCTCCAAGTAAAAATATATAAAAAAAAATTATAAATCTTGGTGATGTGTTTATTTTACCTGATTGCAAGTGGCGTGGTTGTGACAAGGCATGGACAGGCATTCATCTATATCCACCTCGCAGTGTTTCCCACTGAAGCCTTCGACACATAGGCAAGTGTAGTCACCCACGCCGTCGAGACAAGTTCCTCCATTCTGACAAGGATCTGGAAGATCAAGAAGACATTGAAAACACATTTTATGTTATTGTAAAATCTATCTCACATTTATGAAGAAAAATTTTCAAATTGCAAATAACTTTTATTAAATTATTAAATACAGGCAGTTCTAAATCTATCCAATTAATATCACCTGTCTAACTGTGAAATTTAACAACAGACTGTTACGGTCAAATCGGCAATATACAGCAAGAGCATATCTTATTTACCTCATTATTCAGTTTAGGGTGAGTTCAATATTAAGGGCTGTTTTACAACTTATGATTAAACTGTGTTAATAAGAGTCCAGCAAATATTTGTTGTCATTTGTTTGTTAAGTATGCTGTTTTTTTGATAATTTCAGAAATCTAATTGTCTCATTACAGCGCTAGCGCCAACTAGCAATTTCACAACTGCATTATGTTAATCAGAACAACTACAATAAGATTTACTTAAATATCCTACCTAAAAAAATTTTTGAAAAATCTACGGAAAGATTTAATAGCTTACACGTTGCGCAGTCATCTGTATTAATGGCGCAGTCTCTCCCCTCATATCCCTTGGCGCACACGCAGTGGTAGCTGCCCGGGGTATTGACGCACGTGGCGCCATTGCGACACGGTGCACCCGCAGTGCATTCGTTGATATCCTGTGCGCAGAGGCGGCCTGTGAAGCCATTAGCGCACGTGCAGGAGAATTCCTCGTACGACTGAGACGGTGAGCATCGAGCACCATTGCGACATCTGGAAATGAAAACATTATTAGTACATCAGACAAGTTCATATTGTTACAATTCATCAGAAATCTATTTATCAACTACATTTAATTCTGTAGAAAATTGTAGAATTATTCTATAGCTCCTAGCAGGTCCTAGCAGAGCTAGTCCTTTCAATTTGCAGTTATTTTCTAGTAATTATTTTCAATATTATATATTTACAGAAACACTGAATTAATAACGTGAGAAATGATCTATCTAATATTATAGAAATTAAGTAAAATTTTACAAAATGTATTAATTATATTCTTATAAAATAAGGGGCTGTGAATTGTTTTCAGTTAAACTCAATTAAATATAAATCATTAATAATTGAGTATAGATATATCTTACTTGTTGGGTGCACAGGGATCGAGCGTGTCCTTGCAGTTGCGTCCAGTGTGCGGCAATACGCATACGCACTTGTAGTCGTGCACTAGATCGATGCAAGAGCCACCGTGTAAGCATGGGCTGTTCACGCAGTCATCTATGTTGGTCTCGCAGTTTACTCCTGATTTAAAAATTAAAGTATTTAATTAAAGATGTTCAAATTTTAAAATTGATGCAACATTCAGAAAATTTACTTAACGTAAACATAATCAGTTACCTGTATATCCGAGGATACAGTCACACTTGTACGCATTGAGCCGGTCGATACACATTCCTCCGTGTTGACAAGGATTGGATCCACATTCATCTATGTCTGTCTCGCAGCGTTTCCCTGAAATAATATTAAGTATAAATAATAGTTAAAATATTATTTTACTCCATCTTCATAAAAATAATAATCACTACTGAAAATAAAGGCTGTATTGTTTCTTTAAAACCATTCATTTCTCGAAATGACATTGTTTATCTGCCTAAAGAGATATATATATATATATATCTCACACTCATATATATATATATATACATATATATATATATTTAACCGTTAGAATGCTACGCGGCGCAAAAGCGCTGCGATCGTTTGTATCGAAAAGCGCTGCGAGTTTCAGTGTGTTTTCGGTGCTCCGCGGGAGTGCACGTACGCTAACCTCGCGCGTAATTTGTAATGAGAGTGCATTCTTATACATTTAAAAATAACTTTTATCGTTTTTTTATATATTTTTAAAAAAATAACCATGTCACGTGCTATTATTTCGAACGTTGATTCGATTCCTAGTGATTCTACGGGGAGTGAAACGACAGATACAAATAGTGATGATAGCAGTATTATAACGCATCGAAGAAAAAGATTGAGGATTGAAAGTGAGTCTTCTACCTCCTCTTCATCTACAGAAACAGAAGAAACACAATGTTGTACGTGTATTTGGCAAAACATAATTGTTGAGCTATTTTTTTTTGATTTTTTATTTTCTAAAAGAAATAAAATACAATAATATTGATATCACTTTATGTTTAATAAACATTAATAAACAATAAACATTTTATCTTTATAATGCAAAAATAATTAATAAAATTGATTGATATTTGTCTAAGTTAGAGTGTTTTATTTGACACCATTATTTTTTCCTCTAAATTAATCAATATGTGTATAGCAATTTTCATTTATTTTTGCCAAAATTGCTTAGCACTAAAACGGATATATATATATGTATATATATATATATATATGAGTGTGAGATATTTGACATCTGTCAAAGTTGTGTGTATGTGTGTGTGGCAGCTTGGTGAGAAGCCTGACCGGTGACAAGTGGGCGCGCGGAGTGGGGAGCTGAAAAGCATTGAAAGACACTAGAAGAGCAGTTACGCTCTCTTTCAATACACTTTGGTTATCAAGATATAAAGGACAATACAGTGTCACGGCCAAATGCATTACAAATAGTATACAGAAAAATAAAAGCAATAAGATAACACAAGAATTATAGATGTGTTCCTAAAATGTAGTTGTCAGGTTTCCTCAACCATTACTCAGAATCCTGACACAGGATCCCAGCAGAGGTAAACTAGTAATTATCTTTAATATTATACACATTTAAGGGGCCATCGATTTCATAATATTTTATGGTCTGGAACATTTGTTGTATGTATAAATGATGTTATTGCAAGATATGATTGATTTCAACACAAACCTCCATATCCAGGATGACAATGACAGATGAACTGATTGACACCATCCTCGCAAGACCCTCCGTTGAGACAGGGATTGGATGCACACTCGTCCACGTCAGAGAGACATCTATAAAAAATATCAATAATTAAAACTTAAATATACTTCTAATTCTAACATTAATGCCATCACTATATGATTTTATCCGTGTAGAAGAACCAAGAAGATAAATTCCTTGTTTGGGTTATTAACTGTTTTAGTGCCAAATATTTTCTTTAAATATATGATAAAGTGCCAAATAAAATTCTGCTTTTTTTATGTCAGAAGAAAAAAAAGGATTTCTCTAAAAATTATCCGATTTTCAAAATTCTTTCAACATACTTTTCATCAAGCTTCGTATTATGATAGTAAATCATAAAAATAGAAGACAATGGTTTAATGAAAACTAAAATAAATGGATACCAAAACAAAATTATGCTTGACACAATATGCATGTAATATCACTATTTTCACTTAAAATTTGCATCCCTACGATTTGTACGGAACACAATATCACTCCCACTATCTATATCACTAGATTGATCTCTTGAAATATCGTCATTTTCACATGAACTCCATTCCGAATTTCCGACATTTTGAGGGTATAATTTTTAACTGACTAAGGCTAATAAAACACCAGTTTTTAGCAATTAATAATTAATATATATAAATATACATAGTGTAAACCTTTTTTTAAATTTATATCTTTTTTTACTTTTCTTTTCATAACATAAATAATATTTCGTAACTTAAATGTATTATATAATATGTATTATCTTTATGGCAAATCAAATAAATAAAAACCCCGATCATGCTGGAATAAATGCATTATTATTATAGGGTAGTTTGAATATAATAAAACGTGAATTAAAGAAAAAATCACGAGCTCCACGCACACAACTATCACTGCCGCGAGTCAAACGTACACTGAAGTGTGGAGCGCTGTCACGTCATTGGCATTTTTGACATAAACACATTGCAATGCCGTAGCCCTTTTCGACACTGAAACAGTTAAATTACTTGCATAACATTTTTTGCCATAGGTGAAATGAATTTTCGAAAGATAAAAATCAATAGATACGTATGTGGGATATTAATGTATGTTTTAATCAGTTGCACCCTTTACAAACATCCCATCACATTAATGCCATTTAGTTAGATATCAGATTACAATACCTTGCGTCGTAGTAGCCTCTGGGACAGTCACAGCGGAATCCATTGATCAGGTCCACGCAGGCTCCACCATTGGCGCAAGGATTGGACAAGCATTCGTTGATGTTGGATTCACAATGAAGCCCAGTAAAACCGGCGATACATTCACAAGTGTATCTGAAGATTAAATTGATATTTGTAGAATGAAAGTGGAAGCGCATATTACAACAGTCACAAACGAGCCATTACTAAATTCTGCACAAAATTCAAATATGCAAAAACATAATTTGTATAAATTCATAGCTATACGTTTACAAATTGGTATTAACTAATAATGCTACCTGGTAAGTGATATATAATTTGCCAGACTTTCAAAGCGATGTTCAAAATATGATGGACCAAAATTTTGTCATCTCTGAGTGTGATTTTTTAATTAATTGCCCTTTACAGGCTCATATTCAAAGCAGGAAGTAAAATCTTCAATACTATGTACATTTGTGAGATTTAAAAAAAAACATATTGTAATAGGTATCACATACAAGGTACCATTAGTTAACCTACGAGGATATCCAGGATATTAAGAAATATGAATATACACATTTTACTTACTTTACAGAGTCAAGTGAGTAGAATGTACGATGTACGCAAGGAAAGTGACCTTTAAGTGAATGTCAACAAGTCGAAAGTGATGGTATTCGAGAAGGAAGAAAGCGGGACAATGTGCAAAATACTTGTAGATAATGAATGTTTGGAACAAGTAGATGAGTTTGTGTATTTGGGTAGTATTTTTGATAGAAACGGAAAGGCTGAGAAAGATATAGAAAGGAGGGTGACTACAGGAAACAAAGTAAACGGAGCTTTGAATGGAATTATAGCTAATAGGAACTTGTCAACTGAGGAAAAACTAGCGGTACACAATGGAGTCCTGGTACCGACACTGATGTATGGAAGTGAGGCCTGGAGCTGACAAAAGAGGAACGAAAGTAGACTGAATGCAGCGTAAATCAGATCGCTTAGGGGTATGTGTGGCAGATCCATTTATGACAGTAAAGGAATGAAGAAATTAGGAAACAATGTAAAGTTGATCTTAGTATGGTGAGTAAGATTAAGAAAGGATCACTAAGGTGGTTCGGACACGTGGAACGGATGAATGAGGAGAGAATGGTAAGGAAGATATATGACGCAAGTGCTGATGGCACCAGAAATAGGGGATGTTCGCGGAATACTTGGCACTGCCAGGTACTGCCTAGCCCCGTGGAGAAACGGTGTGATGGTAAGTTGGTAAGTTAGTTTAGAATGACCACTGTTAAGACTAACAGTGGATCATGTTCTTGTATAAAATGTGTCATCATTTTTCCGTAAAATCCTTTCATCAAAATAAAAATATTCAATGCAAAAGCCTTTTCTTATAAAAGCTTCTAAAGGGCAGCATGCAACTTACAAAACAAAATCAAAAATTACTCAATGGTGTATAAAATTATCCATTAATAAAGACTTACACTCTGAAATCGCTGCATGGAAATAAAAAATGTGCACTTGTTATAATATATTAGTGTAATAATGTTTTAAAGTATATAATGAACTCAATTTTATTAATACTTTAATGCACATTCATTGTATTTATGTCTATTGGTCCTTGATTTGATAAAATTTGCTTCACACTACTTGCACCCGTTTGTTGGTCCATAATGTTTATTGAGTCTTTATTCAGTCATCACAAGTTCAAGATTTACGTCAAATGTAAAAAAAAAAACTGAAAATTGTAAGCATTACATAACAGTAGGGAATTTTAAAATAATTGCAGACGGTAGAATTCTGAGAAAACGATCCCTTATTTATGAAGTATTGAATACAAAATATAATTTGTTATTTATTTTAAAATACATAGGTGTATCTCTATTTACAATTTCTATATTGAGAACATATTCCACTCACCACCCAATATTGAAACAATACTATTAAAGAAATGGAAGTTAAGCTCACAGTGCATGTAAGATATGTGCGCATTCAGTTGTCTGCCAATATACATAATTTATAGTTATTAATTAAACTATTTGATTGAAATAAGACTATTTGAGGAGATACCAATTTTTTGACAGACTGAAAAATGAGGGCATATTATTTGGATAATAAAATTTATACCTGTTAATTCCATCGATGCACCGCGCCCCATTTCTGCAAGGATTGGAGTAACACTCGTTGACATTAATCTCACAGTTTGGGCCTGATGTTCCCGGTTTGCATCTGCACTGGTAACCATCGATGAGATCCTCGCAATGACCTGAATAAAAAAAGAATATTATGAAATCGTAGCTTGTAAATATAAAACACAGCAGCTATCTGAACGTGAATCAAATTATCTTTCCTTTATTTAAAAAAAAAAAAATTTACATTACAATTATCAGTCCAACCATCCTGAGCTATGAAAATAGTTGCTAGGTGGAAATTACTCTACACCATTGGTTCAGTCACAATGTTTACATTTAAATAAGTAATTGTTTTAAAATTGATAATCAAATTAATTTATTTAACCAGAATATTATGACTATAAAAAATAAGTCTTTAATACATTGGTGTACATAATTGATTCCATTTTCAAAATAATAGTGGCTAAGTTTAATAGTACAGTAAAACTCCGTTAATTCGTAACCCTATATTTTGTATTTTCACAGAATTCGCAATTTTTTCAAAAAAAATTAACCCGAAAATAACATTTCATACTAATTTCTACAGATAATATGTACAATCTGTAGAAATTCGTATGTGCTTTTGACACCCGAAGTAAATAATTTGTTCATGTAAGTCGCATATTTGCAAATGTTTTTAAATCCCTAAACTCGTGCGACTACGCATTTGACCTTCATCCCTTGTAAACATCTGCAGCTAGCCCCACCTACCAGCCAATCACGACACCCTTCTTATCACATAAACAACACGCTAATACGACAGAACGTACCAAACTGAGGTTAGCCATATATCAAATTCCATAGTCCATTTTATAAGATTTGTTGTTATTAAAATAATATTTTCATTGAATCACTTGGTATCTATGTTTATGAAACGTTACGATTTGCATATTTAGGTACTAAAGAAACTAAATCTTTCTTATTTAAATACATTGACATACTTTTTTTCACGCTTCGTTTTCTAAAATGACACCAACAACTTGTAATTCGTGTAAATCCTTGATCGTTTGGAAAAATAGAGCATATTTTGAAGACCGACAAAAAATTTATAGGTATCAAAGATAAAATTGGCAGATAAAAATCCCGAATACCTCTTTGGGTTCGAACTTGAATCGCGGGAAAATATGTAATAAACTTCAACCATCAATCCCAGCAAGACATGAGGATTTAGAAGTTTTTAATTATTTTTTAATAATCGCCGCATCACCTTTCTTATTGAGAAGAAATACTTTATTTATAAACATTCGACACATAAGAAGCTGAAATAATGGAGATTCATCATATTTCAGTATGAAAATCACAAGTCAACAGCGGCGGCACCTACAAAATTTATTTGTAATGTTGCCTTTAAAAAACTTTGTTCTCATTATTCGTAATTCGAATTTTTTTTTAAATTCGACCCCGTGAGTTAAAATATTAAAATCACCATTACATTAATTTATATTAAGTGATAATGAATATAAAAATGAGCTATGATATCTGATTAAATGTAAAACATTTTATCTGCAACATTGATATTTCTCAGGGCGTTGTTAATTATTTTTGTATATACATATTATCAATTATAAAAAATACTTACCGCCAAACTGACATGGATTGGAGTCACACTCGTTGATTTGCGTCTGGCACAACAGGCCCGTGAAGCCAGCGTGACAGTTGCACGTGAAGCTATTCTGTCCGTCGATGCATTCGCCGCGATGACACGGGCTCGACTGACAGTCATTGATGTTGGTCTCGCACGACATGCCTGTGTAGCCCAGTGGACACTCGCACGAGTAGCCAGCGATGGAGTCGTGGCACACTCCCGAGTTGCGGCACGGATTGGACATGCAGTCATCGATGTTTACCTGGCAGCGGGATCCGGTGAAACTACAAAAGTAATATACATATGTAATGATATTCATATTCACAGATATAACACATTATTTAAACTTATTTTATTATTATGTGGATACATAATATAACAACAGCAATCAATATAAATTAGAAATATTGTGTACAATAGATGAAAAAGTGACCGAATTGAACATTTGATAAGGACAAATTCTCATATCACAATCCGACACTGTTTAGAAATAGTTTTGTAGGAAGTAAATAAATAAGTGATCTCACCCTACGGCACAGTTGCAGCGAAAAGTATTGATGAGATCATTGCAGATTCCTCCATTGAGACATGGGTTGCTGGCACACTCGTCAATATCTACCTCGCACTGGGTACCGGTGAAACCTGTGAGTAAGTTTAAAATACAAGATATTTTATTTTGTAAAAAAGAACCATTTCGTCCTCCTGACTATTGTCGTCATTCTTCAGTAACATGTTTTATTGTCTGTCTTTTGTCTTCATTTAGATTTCTAAATCACCATTTATTTTCTGTTATTTTTTTTAATTTCAGTTAGTAATAATGAAAATTGTGCAAATATTTGTAATAAAAAATAATGAATATTGAATGCATTAAAGTGGAATTGTGCAAAATGGAAAAATATTAATTGGAGAATGCATGTAATCAATCACGAAACTGTTTCCCACACTTTAATGAAACAGAGCTTGCATGATTTATATAAGATAAGTTTGTGATAATTTAAGTGAAAGAAAAGATATAACAATGGAAAGACAATATCCCACGCTGTGTAATAATAATTACACGCTACGTATTGCAGAGAAAATGGTGCTGTGTACTCTTCCTGGATTAGAAAACTCATAAGTTTGAAAATAATCAAGTATGGATCTAAACATTCTGCCATGTCTATTGGCAAATGAGTCTGTGGGTGTTCAGGAACACACGGCATTGTCCATTATTACGACTAATTCTACAATGCTTTTGAACTCGTGAAGAAACATTGAACAACAACCGCAACCAAGTACAAAATTCAAATGCTTATACAAATGCTACGTCTGCTTTGGTACAAGTCCAACTTGGTATACATCCTGTTTGGGTGCAAAATTTTTTCTTCGGTATATGACCTTTATTTGGTATACAACCTTTGTTTGGTATACAACCTTTGTTTGGTATACGACCCTTGGTATATGACCATTGTTTGGCAACGACTCGCGTGCTTCAAATGGTGAGCTTGCGTCCTCAGTCTCGTTCGGCTGAATTAGTTTTTTGAGGGAACATCTCTGCCATGACTGCCCACGAGCATCAGTACGACTGTTACTACGCTATAACTCTGAATTTCGCATGATTTTGTGTTTTTTCATGATTTTTTTTGTAAATTCCTTAACCATGAGTTAAGAAAGTTAATGAGAAGCCAACAAAACTCAAACAAGCCGTAATAGCATTGTCTGGAATGACCGGACAACGTCACATTTCCCAAATATCCTGAGAAGGCAGAAGCAAATTTCTTTGGATAAATTTTGAGTACATAAACATCAAACCTGATAATCTTCAACCTGTTAATTTTTTTATTTATTAATTTAATGGCTTTTATATTTTTATATTTTAGTATTAAGCAATGTTTAATATATTTTATACGGTCCCATCAATGTAAAATATGCCAATAACAATAGAATTTTTTCATGGGAACGGAATAATCATTTTCCCTTTATTTCTTATAGAAATAATTTGTTTAGTATACGTCCTGTTTGGTAAAAGTCAAAAGATCTGGAATGGGTTAAGGACGCATACCGAAGTACCACTAAAAAAGTACCACTACTGAAAGACAATCTTAGTCAAAAAAAAAAAAAACAAAAAAAACTCCAGCTGTGAAAAAAATTTAAATCAAATTTTACATTTTAAAAATTACATTAAGTCATGTTACGTTACGTAACGTAAAGTTAAGTTAAGTCATAAACAATAAGCAATTCAGTAATGACGCGATAAGTAATCCAGGTAATGTTTATCATTATAGTTTTAATAATCTAATAAAATGATTACCCGGCATGCAGACGCATCTGAAGGTACCAGGGTCATCCAGACAGCTACCGTCATTCTGGCACGGGTGGCTCTCGCACTCATTGACGTTGGTCTCGCACCTCGGCCCGGTGAAGCCCTGCGTACAGTTGCAGACAAAAGAGCCCGGCGTGTTAACACAGATCCCGTCATGCTCACATGGCGATCCTGAGAACAGGAAGATTTCTACAGATTTAATCAAAATCTATATCAAAGGTTGATGGTAAAAGTTCGTATCTATAATATCTGGAAAAAATAAACATTAAAACAACAAAATTCTTGTATTTTATATACAGGTGTAACAGACCTAGTCTATACGTGATTAAATAACAAGTCGAAAATGTTCAAATAGTATGTACAAATTCTGTACCTGTAATTTTATTATATGAGATTTTTATAAAATTGTGTTAAGCTTTAAATCTGCATACTTCGAAATAAATACAGTCAAACTCGATTATAACGAGTACGAAGGGACTACCTAAATTTGCTCATTATTACCGTTACTCGTTACTACAAAAAATATTTTATATCCAATAAAATTAAAAGCAAGTCAAATACATATGAAAAATCAAAAATCTACAATTGTACATAAATATTTCAAAGTAAATTACTACATTCAATCACACTGTTAGCGCCATTAAATGTACTACGCATGTATACGCGCGCACGTTTCATTGGATTACAGAAATATATCCTGTCCCTTTTACTCTTGTCCTATCCTAGTCCCTAGGCACGAAGGAGAAAGAAGATTCCTGCAGTCCGCTTGATACGCCTGAACGAGTTACTCCGCTTTTGAAACTGAACACGGTACGTTGCCGTCGCTGTAAATACGCTTGCAACCGCTAAAATTAATTACCGCTAATATATAATATTTTACTACCACTAATACATTTAAACCAATTACTTTTTTAACGCGAGTTTCAAAAGCGTGACGTGACATAATTCTGCGTCGCTTGTGAATTGGTGGATCAGGGAGAAAAGAACCAGCTTCCAGAGATCGGAGACCCACAAGTAAGTGCCATCCTGTCTTTTATCTCCCGATAACCCGCCAACTTTCCACACACTATTTCTTAACAAAATTCCAAATACTGTTCTATTTTACTTACTACGCACACAAAATAAACACCCATTATTTTATTTCTAAGAATTCACAAACCTGAAAGGAATCGTAAACAATAAGGAACCTCATCAGCAGACGCTGCTTTCGATTATATGACTTCTCAAGAATTGGGGTTTTTAGACCGTGTAGAGTATTTTGACTGTATTTGCAAAATTGACCCAATAATATTCTAAATTTTTCTTTTAAGACTTAAATCATCTAACAAAAAAAAGTCTGGTTGCTTGAAGTTCGATGACCTTTTAATTTTTGTACTAAATATATATGTAATTTGGAATCAATAAAACATTTTGATTAATCAAAATTTTCGCATAATTAGGACTTTTTTAAATGCTTATACATATCATATTTTTCATTCATATTTTTGTATAATTTTATACACCCACAGTACTCGTTGAGATTATTTAAGTAATGTGCATAATTAAGTCTGTATAAAAGAAATGTTGAGACAAATTACATGAATTAAATGACTTTTATGATTTCCTTTAAATATTAAAGAAAATAGTCTCTTCCTTGAGAATCAAACATGAATTTCTTTCACCACCGTAAACACTTGCCTAGTGATCAGATGATGAAGGGTCTAATTACTTGTACAACTATGCATCTATTTTTGTAGCACAAGCGTTTAGCTTAGTTTCTAAGTTGTAAGAATATTAATGTAACATCTCTTCCACGTTTGCTATACTTTTATTTATTTTTAAATTTAAATAAATAAAAAAATAATCCTGCATAACAATCAAACCATTGCAAAAATATTAACAATGGTTTGTGGCTCCACAAAATTTATTATGAAAGCTAAACATTGAAAAGGGGAGTGTATATAAAATGAATTAATTCTGAGATTTTAATAAGATGCCAGGATTGAATGTGACGCATGCCAAAGACACAATGCCGGAGCGACGACACTGTTTTTGACAATGGGAATGAAAATGCATAAAATAATGTGCACGAGCATACCAAAACACAATTTTTTTTTGTTTTATTAAATTTCACTGATTCTAAAACATAAATCTGTGCTAGGTTTGAAATCCATCTATTATATATAGGGGCATGCAGTACATTACTAAAAATTCTGGGAAACAAATATAAATTAAATAATTGGATTAACACAAACAAAAACATTATTTTACAACAAGTACCATTAGAGACTTTAATTGCCAAGTTATAAAAACTACTATGACAAATCACTGCTGTACCCATGGCGCTCTTGTGTATTCGCTGCATCGAGCTTTTCACATTACTCAGTTCTGTCTTTAAGCTGGTGTATTACTCAAGTCATATAATTGGCTATTTACTGGATTGAAAAATCATTTCGGTTGAACAGTTTTGTATGGAGTCATTACCTATGCTGTTTTTTAACAGAATAACATTCGAAAGACTTACAACTGCGTGCAAATCACTGAAGTGTCTACATTCTCTTTTACTAATTTGCGAATTTTACTGTTTTTAACGTGTTGATTTCATGGCCATTCTTTGCGTTTGAGGTGCATTTGGTGCATGAATTTGTTTTTGATTTGGGAAAACCAAAAAGCAATTGGCAGAACTATTTTCTACATAACCTTTAATAAAAATAATTATTACGTTTAGTTATTATGTAAAGAATTTTCAAACAATAAAAGAATCATGTTCAGTCATAAAAAATGTTCTTAAAAACGTCCATACATTTTTATATTGATTTTTATATGCGTAAGAAGGTATTATTTTATGTTGAAATTTAAGCTTTAAAAATACTATTAACAGTACTCTAAGATTACAAATAAATACATGGTAGGGTCGTATAAACAACGGATTTAATTTGTCTAAAGACATTGGTTAAATGAAAGTACATATATTGTATTACATATATTATATATGATTTTATAATAACATTGGTAACAGCATAACCTAAATCTACACCTAGTGCACGCCATTGATTATATATACATTATTACATATATCTAAAGATCATAGTCATTGATTTTGAAGTTAATTATACTTTGACATTACTCTTTGACAAAATGTCTATTTTATTACCTTGCTTGCACTCATTGATATCTTCCGAACAGTCGATTCCTTTGTATCCAGTGGCACACGAGCATGTGTAGGAGCCGTTAATAGGACTGGTGTCGCACATGGCATCCGCGTGACACGGGTTAGATGTGCACGCATCGTCTAGGTGGCAAAGCAATCCTGGAAGAAAGAGAAAAAAAAGTTTTTTTTTTTAATATATATGTATTACATAAAATAAAAAATAAAATGTAGAAATGTATTATTAATATTTTATATCAGTTTATACAATAGTATTGCTTAACCAATGGTTATTATATAGAACAATTATTACATCCAGTTGCACATTGCATTATTATATATTATTTTTATATTACAGTATATTATATTATTAAGGAGAACACATTCTTATTGTGATGTTGTAATTATTCAGATCATAGGTCTGTGATATTTTAAATACTAATTAAATGTATTAATTAGAAATATATACATATATAAACAATTTTAAAACAAAGTAGATGGCTTTCAAATAATGGAACGGTAGATGTATTAATTTCAAAAATGTAACGTATGGTTCGAAAATTTGTCAACAAAGGTACTGTCTGCTGTAGCATAGTTGGATAATGCACCTTCTTTGGATCGGAAACAGATCCAGGTTCGAATCCCGGTAGCAACAACAATATATTTTACGATAAAATTGATTACATATATATTATCTTTCTAATTAATACATTTAATTAATATTAAAAAAAAAAAACAGTGTATTATTTTTATTTGATTTATCTTTCATCAAATAGAGATTCCTGAGAATAAAAGTTTCTGATCTTATGGTGTGTGTACATGAATTTGTGTGTCATTTTACTCTGCGTACAAAATACAATGGATAATAAGTCATAGCTTGTACTATGCTCAACTCTGACCTGCCTTTAAGTGACTTTCAAGATGAGTCTTCCCTGTGTACACGTGCCATTATAATACTAAAAATTTCCATCAATCACGGTGGTGATTGATTCCTAGACCATGGCTGGATAACTGAACATAATATACGTACTTCTTCATCTTCTTTTGGTACCGTACCTGTGTTCAAATATAGGCTTCTTTCTAATTGCTGGACCACAAACAGTACCCACCAATAGTCTAAATTGATGTCTGCCATTAACAACTCGGCTCGATTATTTAAAAAAATATACATATATAGTCTAAAGCAATACCTGTTTTCCCAGGAGTGCATCGACAATAGAAAGACCCTACACGGTCGATACAGGTAGCCCCGTTGAAGCATGCTGCACCGGCGCAATCGTCAATGTTCACTGAGCAGTCGGGACCGGTCCAGCCATTGACACAGATGCAAGAGTAGCCACCCATGGTATTGGTGCAAGTAGCTCCATTCTGACACACCATCGGCCTAATATCAGAAAAAAAAACAGAATTGATAAGTAAAGATAGAAAAGTAAAAAAAAAAATGTGCAGAAAGGATAGAGCGCCACACTTTTCTGTCCTGACTCACAATTCTTGCCTCATCCACATTCATACGTCTTCTCATACAAGCTCGACGATTATTGAGGCTTCAACAGGACCATCCTCCAGTATCTGATTTACTTGGTCTTGCCAAGTCTTCCGTGGATGTCCTCTACTTCTGGTGCCATCAACACTTGCATCATATATCTTTCTTACCTTTCGCTCCTCATTCATCCGTTCCATATGACCAAACCACCTTTCTTAATTTTACTCACTGTACTAAGATTATCTTTACATTCTTTCCTAATTTCTGGATCCATAAATGGATCTGCCACATATACACCTCACACCAAGTGATCTCATTTCTATTGCATTCAGTCTACTTTCATTCCGTTTCTGCCAGCTCCAGGCCTCACTTCAGTGTCAGTACCAGGACTCCATTGTAAACTCCTAGTCTTGCCCCAGTTGACAAGTTCCCATTAGCTATAATTCCAGTGTGTATTTTAACCATATTATAAAAGCTAATTATATTTCAAGACTTAAAAAAATTGTAAAGAAAGAAATCAAGAGTAACAATGTGCATAATAATGTGTGTGAATGTAAAGCATACAATCATATGATAAAAACTGAAATGAGTGGTCAATGTCTATCTACTTTTACACAATAAATACAGTTAAGGATTTATAATATTTCTATATATGGTTTTAGAAAGCTCTAACCTGAGTGAGCATTCGTCAACGTCAGTTTCGCACAATTCTCCCGAGAATGTCGGCGGACACCTGCAATGGTACTTGTTGACCCCGTCCACACAGCTGGCTCCATTTTGGCAGAGATTCCCGGGACAGTCGTCGATATTCTCCTCACAGTCCTTGCCTCGGTATCCTGGAACAAAATCAATCAAATTAGTTCAGTCACAGATGAGAAAGGCTTAACTGAAGACAATAGTTTATTTTAAAATAATATCACAATGCAGGACCCCCTCAAGTCAAGGATAAAATAACTGAATACATTTATTAAGGAGAACACATTCTTATTGTGACGTTGTAATTATACAGAACATAGGTCTGTGATATTTTAAATACTAATTAAATGTATTAATTAGAAAGATATTGGAAGAGATCCCAGGTTCGAATCCCGGTAGCAACAATATTTTTCGATAAAATTGATTTTACATGTATATCTTTCTAATCAATATATTTAATTTGAATTGAATACTTTTGTCAAGAAGAGCAACAATAATTGATGGAATATAATATCCACTTCTTGCAACATCTCAATAATTTATATATGTCATCATGAAAATTGTAAAGCAGTTCCATAGATATACAAGTCTAGAATAGTAATTGTTATGTATGTACCCATATTCCGAAGCCACATCCCTATATTTTAGTTAGTCAACCTTAACCTTTCTTGATTTGAGGAGTGTTATGAGTTGGAACCATTATTTTAATAGTTTTGTCTAATCTTATTATTAATGCTTTCTGTAAGGGGATGTGTATTGAAACAATTATTTCATATCATCTAATTTATTACTTTGTTTACTCGGAACAGAACCTGGATTTAAATTATCTTCTATATTATTAATGGGAGAAATATCTCCACATCTTTATAAATTATAAAACTATATTGTACTTGGGTTAGATTGATACAACAATGAATTAATTCTAGAGGTAGGTAATAAAGACACATTCCATTCATATACAAAATATTTTAATGGCTTTTATAAAATTGAAGAAGTGAAGGACAAACGCATTAGCAAATGTGGCTTTTCTATTAAAATCTGAATTCACATCTGATAAATATGGTAAACTACTCAATAGAGGCAGCCAGACCTTCAAGGAACTAGTTTGGTAGCACATCATCACCTTCCAGTATGAAAGGATATTAAAATATTTGAGAATAAACACATTTCTTCTCGAGATAAACTATAAATTAATGGACCTCCGGGGTAACAATGTGTTCTAAAACAATGGGACAATAATAAAATGATAAATATTTATGTGCCAGGAGTGTAATTATTACAAACCCATAAAAACCTGTAAAAAAAAAAAAAACTTGAAATCTAACCAAAAAATGAAAAATAAATTGTAACCCTGTCTAATTTTTTCTGATCTAATAAAATATATAAAAATTACTATCAAAAATCAATCAACCAATATTTCTGTAAAATGTGTATTATTATGTACACACTGTGACGCCGCCTGACAACAGATTCGAAATTTCACTAATTAAAATGCTTTGTGCTTTGACATAAGCTATCATAAAGTTTTTTTTAATTGAAAAAATGTAATTAGACTCATTTGGATATCATATTGCATCATGTAGATAAGATGTCAAATTACTGTATTAGAGCAATAAAATCGAAATTTCGTGATTTATTACAACAGAAAATACAGTATTCTGTACAACAGGTCCATAAAAGATAGTATTAGCGCTTAAACAAAAAGGGGAAAATAAATACAACACAATAAACAAAAACCATTGGTGAATCATTTGAAGCAAACATTTTTGTGATATATGTAATTACTATTCATATTGTTGGAGATGAAGAGCCCATGGAGCAGCCTCGCATCCACTTGATCACTCAAAACAAACACATAATGATATTTCTATCTCTCTTAAGACCGATAAACAACATAATACCACGCCTGACAAAAATGTTCAGGGATGTGTATTTTTATGACAATATGGAAAGGTAAAAAAAAACTTTTGTTTTATATATAGGAAATCGAAGAACTTCAGTTGAAATGGAATTTTTGATAGTTATTTTCCAATATCTAATAACAACTAGAATAGAAAATTTTATTAAAAAATATTCAGCAATTTACGAGATATTGCGAATTTGCGAAAATATATACAATTTGCGCGGAAAGTGCCCGAAAGAGAAGTGTAAATAACATATTCTAGCATATATAATTTAATATTATCACAAAAATAATGAAAACCTCCAATAATGTGAGTTTATTTTTCGGGCCAAATGCGTAAAACATTTTTGGCAGAATCTACTAGATGGCGCTTATCACGAATTATAGCGTCATTCCTTCATGAATATTTTCGTTTCACACGCACATGCGCCGAATCACGGTTCACAACAAAATATAAATAAAATAATCACGATATTCCCAGATATTCAATCACTGACAGCGAGTGTGACTCGAAAATATCAGCGATTGACTCACGGTTCGTGATTTTGAGCTCATGACTAATAATAATTATAATAATAACTTTTGGCACTAGAGTAATAAATAACAAAATCTGGTAGTCATTGATATTTGGTCACCCCATTACTCGCAATAACTGGGTGTAGAAAAAAAAATGGTTCACACACATGTGCTCGCCAGTTTTGTCGCCAGATACGACGCGAGAGCGATCTTGAAGGCGGCAATGGCACCAGCAACACGGCTATCGTTCAGTTTACACTCAAGATTGTTTGCGACGAGCACAACCACGTGACGGACGCGAGCGAGGATAAGAGGAAGTACTCTAAGAAAAAAAAATTTTTGGCGCTTTTTAGGCAAATGATTTTTTTTAATGTATTTAAGATTAAGTACCTACTTAGAAGAAATAAAATACATATCACAGTCTAGAAGCAAGGCCGAACGATAATGATGATATACGAGTTCCGATATTCCTTTAGCGAAACGAGCGAGCCTCAACGATAAATATCAAAAGATTCCTCTGAAAGGTAAAACCATTTTTCATTTGCGAACAGGGACTAGGTTCTCGAGCGAAAATAGAAGAATTTATCTCTCGATCGTCAATTAAGATATTAGGTACTTTAAATCAGTTTTTCATCGAGCTCAGTCAAAGGACTCCTTTGACGGCTGACGTGTTCATTAACGCGGCGAGTAATGACCCACTTATCCGTCTCATCTCCTCGTCAAGGGACGTCTCATCGTCTTCCATTACCCCTCGCCCGTTCCCTGAGAACATTACGGCCGATGTATAAATTGAATACGCCAGACAAAGCGATCTTTTATCCGACGGCGACCGTGCCAATCGGCCCGAGTAATGCCGGGTGATTCGGGTCGGCGGTACCGCGTACAGACAGACAGACTCACAAGAGACGCGCATTATTTTAAAATATATTTTTATTCGTATGCAAGAAAAATGTAGCTTTTTCGGCTCGTACTCAGATTAACGAGCACCCTCGTGCAAAGATCTCAAAGTGCAGGGGTGTAATCTTATGTAGGGTCCCTCAGGATCCATCGCGAATCTTTTATAAATTATAGCATTTCAAAACTTTTAATATGATTAAGCTACCAAAGTGTAAAAGGCTTACAAATTACCGTTTTAAACATTGTTAATCGTTAAAACTTAATTATTTTTAACAACGAACAATTTTCCAGATAACAACACAATTAAAAAAGAATGTTCGTTTAAAAAATGATATTAAATGAATATGTTGCCCTCGTTGTCACTTCGCTGTGCCCGTAACCGGGAAAATCCCCCGGCCGCTGATGTGTCCCGTCATCATTCGACATTCATTGAAACGCTAAAATGTTATCAAACTCCACAGTTTGTTTGAAAAATTTTCCTATAAAAATTGTTATCAAAAATTATATTATTATTATGTTCTTAAGTTTCATACCTACACTCTGTTCCAACCGTTGTGCATACATTTAATTTATCAATCTACCGTGTGCCTAAATTGTTTCATACAAGGTGAATATTATGTTCCAGGCCGACTTTGTTTGGCCGTCATGTTGGTTTGGCAGACATTTGTCAGTTCGCATTTGGTAGTCGTGGAGAGTAGTCGATTACAATTTATTATGGAGCATCTAACGTCTCAACAACGTGTCGAAATTATTAAAACATTTTATCTATGCTGTAACCATTAATGGTGATCGCTATCGTCACATGTTGGAAAACTTCTCGGTGGCCGAATCGGGTCGATTGAACCTGCAACACATGTGGTTTCAACTGGACGGTGCCATCTTATACGCAGCCCGTGCTACACTTGAAATTTTGCGAGTAATAATGTCAAAAAGTGGTGATATCGATTGGCCTCCTCTATCACCTGATTTGACGGCTCCCGACTATTTTCTGCGGGGGTTCTTGAAAAGAAAGGTCTACACCAATAAGCCAACAACAACGCTACAGGACAATATTCAAAATGAGATTGCTGAAATAGCACGCCAAGTGTGCGAGAATGTTATGAAAAATATGGTTAAAGAAGCACGCATTTGTGCCGCTGCCAGAGGCGGCCACTTGGCCGATGTCACGTTCCATACGTAATTGTAATAAACCAAAAAATCGATAAATTAAAACCAAATTAAAAAATTGTGTTTCATTTCCTAGTTATTCAAAAACGACATCGACCTGGAACATAATATTCATCCTGTAGTACTAATAAATATTGTAATTCATTAAAACTACATTTGACGAAGATCACGAATTTATTGTTTTGTTTACACCAGATAACCCGGAATCGAGTGTAACTAATGTGATGTAACAATTGTCTTAGGACTCTTGTCTCTAGAGTCATGCTTACAAGTATATAGCAGTAAAACCCTTCGATGGTTAGATCGTACCTGAAGTTCAAGGGTAAGCTTGTTTCATTACACCTCCGTGAATACGATATTTTGTACATTTTACACCTGCCTTCAACACAATAAACCAATCAACAGGGGTGGATTGGGAGGGCCATTGTCTCGAGACAATATCGCAACACTACGTGAACGACAAAAAAGAACAGATATAGAGACGATGTACGATAAAACACAGATTTATATAATAATATAAAATTTTGTCATTGAACCTTTTAAAAATGCGTTTACTATAATGCGATTACGTACATAAAAATAAGATATCTGAACAAATTAAAATGAAAAATACATAAAAGCATAAAATAATACATAATAACATAATTACAAATATACAGGAACTTCATTTAGCAACAATATATACAAAACTTTGTAAAAGTTTAATTGTAGTTTAGTAATGAATTGTAAAATATGTTCAACACATTTGTAAAGCGCCGTTTAAAAATAATTATAAATTCTATCCTGTACATTTGGAAAAAAGGGTAGTCACAAAGTCACAAAGTGCCAATAATTATTGTTAAATGACTTTTGCACATTAAAACAAGAGAGAACGTCGCGCTTCGACCTTATATGAAATCTAGTCACCTGTGTCAACACATCACTGTGTGCTTCTGATCTGGAATATATTATTTTATCTCAATATTTCAAAGTTATGAATAAATCATTTATAATTAGGTATGTACTAACAAACTTTTACAGAATGCACACGCATTCTGTAAAAATATTATGATCACTTACTTTTCGTAATTTTTCGGCGTCGTTTTAGTGTTTGCTTTTTTGTTTCGCGAGTTCTTTTGTCGTTGTAGAATTTTAAACCATTTTATACTCGACCATGTTGTTCGATTGCAGCATTTTCTACTCATTTAAATGCATTCAATAAAATATCGTAGAGTAACGTAACATTGCGGTTTTACTTTCGACAGTTTGACATTTTATCCCGGGAAAATGCGTAAATTGCGGTGAATTTTTTTTTGTCGTGTGTCGCATACCGCGGGTAATTCTCGTACCGATATGTATAGGACATGAAAATTTGACGTAAATTGTGGGAAAATCCAGAATATCAATTCGAAGGATTTCCATTACAATCTTTTTACAATTATTTTGGTGATGAACTTTTTTGGCGTTTGACCTCATGCACACATTCAATTCGCGGTTTACCAAATTTTAACCTGCGTATCTCCTTCCCTTTTTTTTTCTCACCTATCCTTACGCAGATAGAAGAAAGAAAATGTCGCAACGATTAAAGTCTTCCAATTGCAGCAAGTTCAATGCCCCTGAAACTTTTGTAAGGATAACTACCGTCGCTTCACTCCGCCGTACTCCGCTAAGGCTTATATTAATCTTACTTTAATCCCGCTCATACATAATAATCTTTTTCGCGAGTGCTAGTATACACCCCGCGACGCTTGTATTTGTGGTGAAAAGGAATCAACAAATGAACCAGCATCCGGCCGACGAAAACCAGCATCCGGCCTTCCTTTCTTTCTCATATTTCCACCAACATTCACTGTGTTAATGTCATTATACATTCTACACATTCGTGAAATCGGATTAAAGAACGCAAAATTGCTGCGATAGGCATCTAGTCTGAATGTTTCATGTTTCCTTAATGATCTGGTACTTGCGTGAAGTCTTACCTTAGACATCAATTTGATGTCAGTCAAATTATTAATAAACTTGTACAGAAACATCAGAGGCATAACTTTCTAGGGTTTTTTTTTATTTTCGTTTCTCTTTGTTTTACTTCCATTTTTTCAGTTACTCGGGGCCCTATGAAAAGCGGGGCCTCTCGCAATTACGACCTGGGCGACTCTATAAATCCGTCCCTGCTCATCAGTCGTCATTATAAAATCTCCCTTGCTGGAACGTAAAACTTAGACGATTGCAATCTCTTCTGGGTTATTTTGCCGCAGGCCGTGTCGTGCCACATTAGAGTGGCCATCATCACACCCAAACCTCAGAAGAGACTACACTATTATCTGATGGCCGTGAAAACCAACAATCCAAACAGGTACTTGTTTGTGAGCTGTATGAACTGTTCGTATGAAATTAATAAAAATAATTTGATGAGCTAATTGTCTCAATATGCTAATTTTATTATTTTCGTCTGTTTTGCTTTATTTTTGGTGTTATGAATCAGTGCCCGAAATGGAAAATGATAGAAAAACGTCGTCATACGAATTGATGAGACGGAACGGTATCACACTGGAGAGCGACGAGCCGGAACAGTGGTTATTTCGATCCGTTTTTGTGTTATTTATTTTCTTTTCTACGTTTTTATCAAAATTAAAAGCAATTTTATTTTTATGCTCCAATACGTATTGTTCCATCCTGAACATTACGTTTTTTTTTCTAATCTAAGATGACACAAAGCAGATCATCCTGAACATTGTAACAGCCGATTCAAAAACTACTTCACACATGAAAGCCATGGAAGACGAGACACGATAGAAAATTGAAATGTATTGAACAGAGAAAGGAAGCTACACAAAAAGAGTTACAAGAAAAAAATAATAAAAAGACAATTATCAATACTCAAAGTGGAGAAAAATGCATCAGACACGTAACAAATACTTAAAGTGTGTAAATAGAGGTAATGTTTACACGAAGAGTTGGGAAATAAGGGATGTAGGAAGGGTGGAAGGAATTCCGGAGGGATAGGAATAGGGAAAAGGGGCTGGCTGAAAAACCATCAGAGCCAGAAAACACGACCCACCTGTGAAATGCTCATTTCGGTACCTTCTTCCACTTCCGGCTCCAGCACACGTATAACGCTATTCATCACGAATGGACATACACTTTCGATGATAGCGCGAAAGCGTCAAACACCTCCTCTCAATCGCACAGTGTACAGATTTCGGCACGTACGTTGGCGATGAACCAAAACAAACACAATAAACTATCAGTCCCACACAGCTGGACGATAATTCACAGCAGTCAATGCATCCAATGGTAAACGCTTACTTAACAGTTCGCAGGTACAACTTCAACTAATGAACCATAGAGAACACACCATAGATAATATCGTGTTCTGGTTATAGGTGGAGGGGGTAGTCGATGGGTAGTAGACAGGGACAATTAAACGTCACGTTCACATTGCGCGCACACGACAACCGGCGAATAAGGAACATTTTGATCTTGTTTATAGTATGTATCACACTGTATCTATATTAAGAATAAATAAATAAAATTATAATAATCGACGACCTTGCACGAGAAGATGTATGAATGTAGATGAAGCGAGAATTGTGTGTCAGGACAGAAGAGTGTGGCGCTGTATCCTCTCTATCTACCCGTGATGGTAGGTTAGTTAGTTAGTCGAAGAATAATTTTGGAAGTCTGAAAAACTGACTACCTGTGTGGCTTTCTGTAAATAATTTGAAGAGGTGCCCTCCAGCACACATGCGGGCGTCGTAAAATGGCCCCTACACAGGGAGAATAGTTTAGTATCATTTTAGGATTCTTTCAACAAGAGAAGATGCAGGTGCTGTGCTACCGCTACGTACTTTGTGCAGTCGCCGGGAACTTTGAAAGCAAAATAAATAACCGTGTAGCGATTATTGTATAGGAATGGCAAAACTGGGGACTAGTGTCAGCCGGACAGACATAGCTCGACAGTTCGACACATCGCTTTCAACATCTGGAGGTATCGAAGTAACGTGCTGAAAAATGGCAGAAGATGTTGCCTGGTCGTGCTTCTGTGGATGGGACCGACCGCGCTGGTCGTGAGTAACAGAGCACTGCTAACTGTTCGAAGGTCTTTTGTCAAACTTTGTGGAATTCCAGGATTATATTTCATCATATTTAACGTTAAAACGTTTTCGGGAACATCTTCCCATTATCAATAACACAATTCAAATAAAATTATAAACATTATCAGACAGTAATTAAGGGCCGAACATGCAAGAAATTTAGAACTACATATTACATAGTTAGATATCATAGAGAATTTAGAAATTTTTAATAATAAGAAATAATAAACATCCGAACACCGCCCATTTCATCCCCTCTCTTATCCATTTTAACTCCACCCCCACCTCCCTTACGTCTTACTGTCTGACGATGTTTTTAATTTTAGTTGAATTGTATTATTGATAATGGGAAGATGCTCCCGAAAAAGTTCTAACATTGAATTCAGTGGAATGAAACAAAGTGTTTCAATTCAATTTACAAAAAGAGTATTGCTGTTATTTGGAGGTCGGTTAAACCGTTGTTTTTCAATAAATCATGACGGTTACTAGATTGAAATAACCTTTTAAATAACGCCTTCGTTTCTGTTTTTTTAAATTATACAGTACTCAAATTGCTAGATTTGGAAACTTCATAATTAAAACATGCTTGATGGTCCAAATGTAAGAAATTCGAGTCACATAGTAGTCGAGGATTCGAACCTAGATCCCGGGAGAGCAACAAGTTAGTCTTATTTTCATAGCACAACCGCTTAGCTTAGTTTGAAAATAGTAAAAGCTATATATAACCTATCTACAGTAACCAGTTCAAATCTTATGTTAACGAGGAAAGCATATATTGTTACATTTGAAACTAAAATAGCAAAAACACGTAAAAACTACATTTAAACCATTTTAAAAAATCTACTCGAGTTTCGAGAGAACAGTAACTCTCATCGACAGGTGAAGTATTAAACTGACTACACATAAATATAGGAGACAAGACTTAGATGGCAGACATACAAGTACTTAGGTACTGACAGATGGGAGGGGAGTTATTGGTAGACGGTGATTGTAACGGGAATATTAAAAGGAGAGAAGAGTTAAAAAATGTAATATTGTAACAAATTAATATCAAAGTTCAAATTCCTCGATGAAACTCTACAAAATTATCGCCGATTCTATCAATAATGTAACTAAGATTAAGATGTCTCACAGAGACGAAGCTATTATAATAGCTTAATCTTAATGACAATCCCCCAGGGGATAAAAAACACTGATTATTTCCTACAAAGATTTGGACGTACTCAAAATATCGTAATAATGTAACTGTTATATTTTTTTAGAAATTTTATAAATTTATTCTTACATTAGATGTAGAACCAAATTCAGCATTAAAGTACAAATCAATAAAATGTATAGAAAGGTGTAACCGTTTCTTTTTTAATGAATTAGCTTTTCGCGCCAACCACATATTACGGCCCATAAAACTTTTTCGATGAAGAGAAACCGAAGCGAGTGAGAATTTAAAAAAAAAATTAATATGTAGATTCATTTTGTTTTGATTTTGAGGAAAACTAGACGGGAAGAAGTCGGATCGAGAGAATGTTTGACAATCTCTGCGGGCCTCGAGTTGTTGTGAGAAAGCAGAGGCCACGCCTAGGGCAGACATCAGTATTCCAGTTCCGTGCCGCACAACATGAAGCACCACAAATCATTTATCAGATATCGTGGAAATTGTTCATGTAACGCTATTTGGAGAGAAAAATTACTATGCAGAACGAATAAACTGCACTACTGCCGTGGTTTAAAGGAATAATACAATTTTTAATATAAAATAAAATAAACTATTGTGACTTGAGAGGACAACGCTGAAGACGTAGATTCGCGTGTCAACAGGGAACTCGTCGCTATCCCGGAGCCGTTTTGAGAGTCGTGCAACTCGCGTATCGGTTTCACTCAGCAAATAAACCCGTGACTTTAATAGTTTCATAAATTATTTTTAAGATTTATGTAAGACATAAAAGGTTAATTTGAAAGAAAAAGGAAGGCCAAAGGCAAAAAAAAAATATCGGAAAGTCTCTCAATGCAATTTACTGGCGATAAAACGGGGCTATATATAATACTATGCGGGAATCTGATATCTCAGAAGAAGGACTTTGAAAAAGTATATTAAACCTTTAACGCGGTGGTCAATTCACAGCGCTAAATATTATATAAAGCAGTCAATTTATATTAAATAACAGATAAACATTTGATCGAACTTCTGACTTCATTAGCATACAATACAATTAGCTATGTTCGTGTAAAACATCCTTCGATAGCGCAAAATTCTAAGATTTCTATTGAAAATATAAAAATGTTTCACTCTAGTTTAGTCAGACAGCCACTACCCTGGACAGTCGACCGATTTCCCAGATGCAATTCGGACTGCTGGTTTTGCCGACTGCTCTGCTGATTCTTCTGATGTCGTACGTTCGCTGGCCTGTCTCCGAAAATTCCTCGCGCGCCTTCTATTTCTAGTAGTGAACCGACTCCGATGACGGCTGTAGTATTGCTGTCAAGTTAAGCGGTGACCCGGGGCTGCCGATCGAAGCGTGTAAAAACGCGCAAACATGCCAATTTAAAAGGTGTAAGCATCGTGTAAAGATGTGCGGACATCTTAGAAGGATGGGCAACTTATCGGGGGCACGGTCACCATACAAGGGTGGGTTGGGTAACTGAAGAGGGATGGGTACTCACCGTCGGGACACTTGCACTCGTAGGACAGGGCGTCCATCCGCCGACACTTGCCGCCATTCCTGCAGGGTGACGGCTGGCACGGCACGTACTCGCTCTCGCAATCCTTGCCCGTGTATCCGGCCTCGCACATGCACCTACGGAACAAGCAAACTCGTTAGTGGAACTTCACAAACAGTTCTGCCTGGTTGATACACCGACTTCCTATCCTCAATTCATCTCACATGACCCTCTAACCGTCTAAGCGAACCTTTCTCCAATCGATCTCCTGCTTAGTCACTCCAGGGTCTTACATTTTTACAGGAAGAATGATTCGCTTTGGTTTAGACATTTGAATGAAAAGATAGCTAACCTGGCATGATAGAAACATAATTAGTATTCAACAAAGTTTAAAAAAATATGCGACAATAATATTCCCTTTATAAGTCACAGAAAGGAATCTAATCGATAGTGGCGGAGAACGCCGGGCAACTCCAGCACGGACGATGATCATGTCCGACCAGGAACACTAACGGGGCATTTAAAACCAGATCAGCTCAGGTAGATACCATTTTACGGCGGACGGCGAACGGATCCTAGAAGCGGCAGGGGTGTAGTCCAAAGCAGAAGCTTTATATTATTAGCAGGATTATTATTAATCACACATTCTAAAATCAAATAGGTACTGAAATTTTATTTTCTATTCGCAAGGTATAAGTATATTAAGAAGCATGCATTAATGTAATGAACTCGGTAAAAACAATACAGAGAACAATTATTAAAGTAATATTTAAAAAATATCAACTTTATCAACACGAGCACTTTTTGCAAAATTCCCAGTTACCAAAGTAGAAAAAATTTACAAAAAATCTCAATTAATCAATTACAAACTTGAAACAAGTACATCGTTAAGATTTTAAAATGTGATAAATCTTGAATTACCACAGATTCCCTTGGAGTTCTATCCTCTGATTACTGTCTAGTTTCTTGGGTCCCGATTCCTTTAAGTGAAACTCAGTATTTCCAGGTAATAATTTTACATATATTACAACACGTTATTACAGTAAATATAATTATACACTTCAGATATAGTTTTGTTACTGAGAAGCTGAGATAGAAGAGAGCTCTTCCCACAGAGGCGGCCTTTTATAAAGCTCCTGTCCCACCACTCATCTACTCACTTTCATGACACACACATACATTTACAAAGTGACAGTTGTCACAAAAAATAATTTTAAAATTCCTAAAAGTAACACCATAAGCCATCAACAAAATTTTTATACTTAGGGATAAAAAACCTTCAAAACTAAAAAAGAAATTAAATTAACACTTCAGAAGCACATAATTACGTAATAAATAATATTATAGATTACAAATGTATAACATCTAACTCTATATAAATTATTACAGTGTAAGTCCCTCTCTATGCACAAGAGCTAGTCTCTTTTTTGGAGAGGTAAGCGATTCAAAAAAATATGTAATTTTAGTTTTCTAAGTATTGTAAAAATTCAAAATAATAATAAAAATATATATTTATATATATAATAAAATTTCAATATTTAAAAAAAAACATAGTTAATAAAATATTTAATTAGTAATTCTTGTTCATATCAGTATCAACAAATAGTGGCCTCAATGAGATGAGAATGTCCCGGTCCAGGGTCTCTCCAGCTCATATTGTAATAAAAATCCGCCGCCGTGGCACTATTCAAAGTCTTCTTCAGCCCAAAGTAGTGCCCAGGGTAATCTCTTTTCCTGGGCTGTCACTTTGATGCTTATTGTGACCGAGGAATTGGATGAACCATTTGTAGATTGTAGACAGGGCTCGCTGAGGTTGGATTCGTTGCAATGATTGAGGCATTCGTGCCAGTGATGATAAACCGTTACGCGACAGTGATTGTGACAATGATTGGTAACTGACATTTAATGATGATTGGTAACTAAGATTTAACTATTGAAGGTTTACTTTTTAGTATACCAGTCATTGCTTGAAGAACTACGTTAATTAATTATCAATCATCGTTTCGATCGAATAGAATCACAGTCACAATGACGGTTAAAACAACAGTTTAAATAACGGTTAAAATAACCTTTAAAACAACGGTTGGAATAACGTTATAAATAACGTTTAAAACAACTGCTTAAAATAACGATTTTACCATCGCTGATTCGTGCGTTAAATTAGTAATGTTTACTTTTATTTATAAAAAAAACAGAAAAATTAAACTCGGAAATTATTATGTAGGTACCATTTTCTTTGAAATTTAAAAAATATATATTGAGAAAAAAAAAAACATTTTCTATCACGGTCTAGACAGATAAATAAAATAAATTTTAATACAGTTTTGATCTCTTTCTCTGACATTTCAGAACCCATTACAGCATCCATCATCACGACTAATATCACTGATGCATCAATCGTGGATAAAAATGTTTTTCTCAGTGATACTTTTTTATGAAAAAATTTAAATCGTGTACCTTGTTTTGAAATGCGCTACAGTTTGACCGTCATATTGTCAATACGAACGCGTGTTTTTTTTTTTTTTTAATAAATAATGAGGATGTACGATTAATAAATTTCGACTACATCCCTGTGTCCGACCCATCCTACGATTATCGAGACAAAGCCGAATTTTTCAAAGGATGCGGCAATTAGCGGCACGCGATCTGTTACTAAACTAAGGGTAGATCTAAAAATCAAGTTCAACCTCACTCAATTCTTATTGATTCACTCGTGCCGTCTGTATAGGATGGTCAGGAAGTTAAAGCGTCAATTGCATTAATTAATTTTGACTCTGCTGCTAAATGCCGTGTTATGACGAAATAAATATTAATGGATTCTGACCCTTATTCAAGTAGAATATCTTATTCTCTATCTATACAGTTATTGCACTAACAAGTAAGAAACGATAGTTTAGCCACCGCTCTAATTTGATAATGTAAGAATAGAAGAATGCAATAAATTGCGATTTAGAGTTTTAACAAAGTAATGATACCGTTTCATATAGTATAAATATTAAAACATAATGAATAATTACATTAAGCTGTATTGTCAAACTGTTGCCAGGCGGCGTCGCAGTTAGCCGTTAGCTTCGGAAGGAGCGCACGTACGTCGCGTCGTCGTCGGAATGGTACATTACGAATTTAAATAATTTTAAAAATATATTTGATTTGAGTTAATTTGGAACACTATAGCCGAAGGAATCATCGATAGGCAATTGTTTACTGCTAGTAATATTTTAATATCATTGAATGAGTGTAGATATGAATTAGATAGTGAAGGTAGACATAAAAAAAAATAGATATGATATCAAATGTATAAATAGGAAAGGGGTTTGGAACATTAGTTGCGGGACGAGGGGCATTCTACACGCATCTTGGTGGAAACATAAATCCATTAGATTACGACACATTTATGCAACAGTATTTACTTTTCATAAATTAAATCTTTGTGTAAACAAGACGTATTTTTTACATTAATGCATATCATATTGTCAGTATTTAAATTTTCGTTCCAATCGAGTCATATTTTTAAAAAAAGTCGCGGTGCTATTTGATTGCGTAAGTGGTACCAAAGCGATCACGCGGGTGACACTAAAATGAAAATATTAGCTTTTAAAAAGAAAACACAGATAGGTTTTAGAAAATAGTTTTTAAATAACTGCACACATATACACATAAATTGACCAAATTAGTTCAATTCAATGAGTTTACGAGTTCGTAAGTTCAATTTCCGACGGTTGTAAACAACTAAATATATTTATAAAAAAATTATGTTTGAAAATCTCATATAAATTGCCTATCGGCTGCGGTGGGTTCATTGAAATTATTAGAATATAAAAGTCGACTGCCCGAAGCATGTTACGTTTGTACTCTAAACATTTACCTATCACAAGAACTAATTAAAATAATGGATTCAGTTAACGAACCGAGCTGGAATGGTTACAGATTTATGGGGTTACCAATGAATACATTTACATCCAACCCATGAAAGAGGCACTACCAAAAGTTCAACTCTCTCCCAGAGACCTGCAGGTTGACGGCGTTTACAAAATTAATATTACATCGATAATAATTATAAAATTCTAAACTGGACGGACGTTCGCGAGTTCAATATTCATAATAAATTATATTTTTAAATAAGCCATGTTGTGAATGAGATGTAGTGTTGTATTTACCTGTATGTATTTAAGTGTGAGTCGCGAAACGATTTTTAATTTTTAATTTTTTTTATTAATATTAAAAGTATAGATACAATTTCAATAATCAGTGGATATATATATAATATATTTTAACATTTGTTTCCTCTCTATGAGAGTAAGACTCGTGTATAGAGAAGGAGTATATTCGAGTTAATTTATGTTTCAGTTAGTCTGTGAACATATTTTTTTTTACTTCAGTTGCAGTTAGTCCGTAATTTTTCTAATTGTGATGGGGAGATTGTTAAAAAAATTGATACCTTGATAAATATATTGATTTTGAGTTGCGGTATATTTTAGTTTTGGGATATCAATTTGATCTCTATATCTTGTAGATCGGAATTCGCTTCTAAAATTTAATTGATTTTTAATTTTGAAAATTTGAATTATTAATTTTTTTTGTATATGTCTACTATTTTTGGTACTTTAAAATCTGTGAAAAGTTGTATACTTAGATAATCTTTTTTTAGAATAATTTTTATTATCATTTTTTGAGTGATTTCTAATTGTGACATTGAAGTTTTATATGAACCTCCCCATCCAATGATACCGTATTGCAAATGTGACTGTACAAATGCGTAATATATTATTTTCAGATAATAGATCGCTAAATAATTTTGTATTATCATATTTTATATTTTGGCATGCACCTATTTGTGTTTTTTGCTGGTCTAAAATGTGGGTCTCGATGCTATAAAAGTTTGAAAATAACTGATATAAATAATGTAATATACTGAAAAATAATCTTCAGCACGCATAACGTATCACAGAGTTGAAGATCATTGAATATTCGTAAAACTTTTTTTTACAGTATATTATTTTCACAGAGGGGCCGGGGCAGTTTCCTATTAGTTCTTCTAATGGTTAAGAGATATTTTTGTATATGAATTATTGAAATTTGACAATTCTCAAAAACCATTGGCAAATACGCAATCTTCAATCAAGTTAGTGATAAAAAATTAGGGTAATTTGTGATGTAATGGTCAAAATCTTTAATCTAGATACAAAAATAGTTACATTTTCATAAACTTATAGATTACACCTCTCGAATAAGAAACCCTCGAACAAGAGCACAATCAGACATTGAAGATGCAGTGAGTCGAATTACAAAATATATCTAAAGACGAGTCCAGAAAGTTGACGCTAAATACATTTAGAGTTGAAAAACATGTTTTTGTAATTCACGTCCATAAATTGGGCGACGATCCATTCTAAATTCTCAAGTATATCTTGTACCTACGTTCAATAAATAATAATAAACACCCGAACGCGTACATCTCTTTTTAATTCCGTCGCAAGCAACGCGTGCGACAAAGACGACGAACCACTGCACTTGTGTTTAGATACACGAATTGCATCCGGCAGAAAGCTGCAAATCAGCAAAAAACATCCGATCGTTCGTGCATTAAAATAGTTTGTGCAACTGGAGCGGTTTGACCCTCCGCTAAAGTGCCGTAACATTTTCGTAATCCGCGGCGGCGCGCGGTCCGGCGTTTGCCGAGATGAATTAGAATGTTGTCCGCGTCCCTTTCCCGGCAAATCGGTCGACCACGAGCGTAAAGGAGACGGCGAATGGGAGATTTGTACAAAACAGGGTTGGCAGAAAAGGGAATGAACCCATACCGCGACTGGAAGAACTGAAATTTGGACCCGAAAATATAGATTTTTGGGTCGTAAAGAAGTAGAAAGGATATAAAATCGCACTCCTGGTCCTAACGAATCATTGATTGCGAAATAAATCTAAATTAAATATTTATCTTATACATTAAGTATTAAGTATGTAGGTCCACGCGCAAATAATTCAAAGTTTGCATGGTAATGTGCACGTGTTTCGCATAATTTTTCATAAAATCTCTCCAAAACATGTACGAACTAAACGCAATACTTACGTCTCTCGTGCCGCGCGGTGTTTTGAATACACGTCTTCGCTTGAACAGACGTGTTGCAAAACACCGCAAATGTGTATTTGAAGCGGACTGAATGTATTGGGTTCCGTTTTATTTTATATTATAAAATATTTTTAACGTTTAACAGAAAAGACCCGATTTTGGATTAGGCGTGGGGTTAGGATCACGCGAGATATGAGAACCCTTGCCTTCTACCCTGATGAGGTTAAAAAAACCTCGGTAAGCTATTTTAAATTATTCTAATAAATAAGATATTATACTTCAATAAATCTTAGGCAATCACTGCCAATATTGTTGTATAACATCCTTAAAATCCTGTACCTGTCTAATAATGATAGTAATTAAATTGTATGTGCGTATCTATGCGATATTAAGAAGTTTTTATATATCCGGCCTGCTGGCTGAATAGGTGCAGTCTTCTTCTATGCACGTGGATTCGATCCCTGCGCCAGGCAGTTAAAAATTAATCTTAAATTGATGGCACGAGATGTTCAGAAATAGATGTTTCATCTAATAATAATTAAATAATTTTAACGTCTTTTTTTTTTTAAATTTATAAATTTATGCATTTTTAGTAATCATCTCATTTTTTAAATTATTCATTTTTTATATTGTGATTTGTTGGCATATCCAACTATTTACATATTCAATATTGCAATTCATGTAAGAAATTGTTATTTTTTTAATGATTAAAGTGAACTTGAAATTCATCCTTTTTGCTCAACTGCATGGTTTGGGTGGGAGTTTAAGTATAATACTAACTATTAGAAAAATTGATACCACCTTGATGAAATGTTTAACTTCTCGAGAGTAACTTTCGAATATAGATCGTATCAGTGTCCATACCAAACACGAACGTGAAGACTTGAAGAATTTCCCAAGAATAATAGTTTACATATATTAATTATTTTCAAGGAAGGAAAATTAACTATTCCCAAACAATGCTGTAACGCAGGTCTACAGCCCCAATTAAACCTGTAATATATCGATAAATACACGCAGCATAAAATTCATATTTTAGTTAATCCTAAAGAAATTTTGCGCTTAGGAATGACTAGTAAATTATTAATTATGTAAAGGGAATCATATAAAAATTATTATTTTTCTAATCAATCCATTGTCAAAAATACCATTTGTGGTAAGACAAAAAGATATTACACATTAATTTCACATTGAAAATAATAACAAACATACAAATATAATTGTGTCATTCTCGAGGTTGTATTGTATAGGACTTGATTAATGCTCCGAATTATATTAATATATTAATCCTTTTTACACAGTCAATGCTGAATATTTAAAGAAAATTTATAGCATTAACCATTTTAAAACCATTTAAGCCAATATGAGCGTTTTGTCTCATTAACAATGCTAAAAAAAACTCTGTTTTTTTTACGGTAACACGAGTTCACAGCATGGCTGCGTACAGTTATTTTATATCATATCACGGTATGGTAAAGGTTAATTCAGGTTTCACAAAAACATGCTTCTGAATGAGTGAAATTCTGTCAAATGAATATAAAACCTCTAGTGATAGTATACATCCCATTGTACTTCTAGAGCATGACCTAAGTCTATGTCCAGTGCACGCCAATACCGTTTAAACATCTTAAAAAATTATTTAAAAAAACCGATAATATTTAATGATACAATGCTCATGGAATTTTTTATGCAATCAGGTGCACATCTTCAAGATTTTGTTGTTAATGACGATGATTTGCGACGTCCGATGACATATGTACAATATATGATGGCTGGAGTGACAGCCCTGCTCGCCTTGTGCATGTCAGATTTTGGAGATGGATAATTTACAAAAGGAAAACTTGTACCGCTCGTTAATCTATTGAAATGTGTTGTGTCTGCCCGGGGCGAGCAGACTCCGGGAAAATATACAATGGAGGATTATGACCCATGGTTATGTGCTATTTCAAATAGCCACAAAAAAACGGTATTTTGAACAGATGTGGATAAAACCTAAATTTGCAGGAATTGGCAGGCGCAGTCTATACTATAATAAGTTGTCAAATTAATAGGTCGACGGGATTTTTGCCCGATCTAATAACTTATGATTTTAAATAACAATTTTTTTAAGATTAGCAAAATCAACTCTGTGGTTAAAATCCATTATTTTAGTTTAACTTTGTTTTATTAAACACTTGATGAATTAAATACATCTACATACGGTTTCGAACAATATCTTTTTTTTTTCATGATGTCATTAACTAATTAAACATGTATGTTATATTCTTTCTGTAACAGAATCTATTTTTAAAAAACAATAATTATTTAAAAAATAAATTTAGTACCTAACTTAAATTTTAAACACAAATTAAATGTATTAATTAGAAAAACATACACATATAATATCAATTTTATCGAAAAATATTGTTGTTGTTGATGGATTGGAAATAGAGATCCAGGTTCGTATCCCGGTGACGCAAAAACAATATTTTTCGACAAAATTGATTTTATATGTATATATTTATAATTAATACATTATTTTAGTATTTAAAATATCACAGACCTATGTTCTGAATAATTACAACTTCATAATAAGAATGTTTCAAAAACAAATGATCGTATTGGTAAATGATTTCAGTTTAGTAGATTTTTTTAGTTCCATATACTTAAATAAAAGTAATAGAATATATTTGATACTATGTTGAAACAATAATATGATTATGCAGAGCATTACACCCCTTTTATGTTTTTCCTTAGTATATGTGAATAGATCATAACTATATGCTGAAGTTAAGAAGAGAAATAGATATGACTTATTACATTTAAATTCAGTGAAATGAGATTAAGATCAAATAAACTTATGTAAAATGTCTATTAACTATGCGTATATATTTAAAAAAAAAATACTTAATGTACTAATACGAGCGTAGATCAATGAATAAATAAATAAATATTGGATACGTCAGTTCCAACCTCGTGGTGAACAGTCCGCTAACATTGACATATCGACCCCTTAGAATAACAAGGTTCCAACTTTGGCTAATTTGAGTTATTGCGTGAAAAGGGTTCCAAATGCATTATTCTTTATTTCTTCCATACACACCAACTCTATTTAACGGATATTAAAGGAAATAGCAAGAGCTGAAAGTTCCAACTGCATCAGTTATTTATTTCAATTTATGTATCATCATGTTGTAATTTACAATGTTTTATTTTTATATGTAATTTTCCTCATCCCACAGTGGTCATTGATAATACTTAAAATAAATTAAGACCTTAAAACTGATCATATTTACATACGCAAAACAATATATACGTGAATATATGTTGAAATTCAATCAACACTTTTAAGCTCATCATCTCAAAACAGTGTCAATCTCAGATGGAACCTTGTTATTCTGATGGGTCGATATTACTTATTTTCTTTTCTTTACTACTTAAATTTCTAGTACTTCATTGCAGTGGCATGCATTATACACAGACTTGGGTTGTGCTGCTAATAAACGTACCTATATACTTCAAATAAATATGTAATTTTGATTTATTTCGCACCATTAAAGTCACGGACAGCTTTTTTTTAATGTATTGTAAAATGCAAATCGAATCAGACCACTGGAAGATCCTGAAAGATTAGATATATCGAGTAGTAGGTTAAGATGCTGGATAAATAATGAATGAAGATGGACTCACGTGTAGCTGCCGTGGGTGTTGAAGCACTTGCCCCTCCGGCAAGGCTGGCGGGCGCACTCCTCCACGTCCTTGTCGCAGGTGTCGCCGGTGAAGCCGGGCGCGCATGCGCACTCGAAGCCCTCATCCGTGGAAGCGCACGTGGCGCCGTTCATGCAGGGATGTGACGCGCAGTGGTCCTGACTCTCGCAATGCGCTCCTAGAAAGAAGACAGGATTAGCTGGATGCACAGGACGTATATCTTTGCTTCAGGCCCTAAATCATCTACGGAAAAATAGTTTAGCGTTCGAAATTCGATGACTTTTAATTTTTTGTATTCAATATATAATTTGGAATCAATAAATATTTAAATTAATCAAAATGATTGCATAATTACTTTTTTTTAATCCACTTATAAAGTATTGCGGACTAGGTCTATTACACCCTATATATAAAATATGATTTGATCACTTGTCAAAGTTAATCTTTTCCCTATCGATGATTTAGATTTAAATTTAAATTTAAAATTTCACTTTCACAGAAGAATTCCGAGAGTTTACAAAAATAACGGTGTTGAGTCGAGTGAAGATACAAAAAAATCAGTTTGGTTTTGTAACGAAGAAAGTTGACTTTGATCAAATCGAATCAATAAGTGAACCGGTTAGACGAGCAGTGTCGAGGAGTTCCTGTCAATACCTCATGATGAATAATTAAACCACAATAGAAAAAATACATAATAATTAAAATACTAGCAGACATGAAAGATTTAGGCATACATTCAAATACGTTAAAATAACATGACATTATTTCATTCAAATTATAAAAACAAACAAATAATTGCACGCATATATGTATCAATGCAGTGCCAAAAGAAAAACCTGAAACATACTATTCCGGTTGATAAACGGGAAATCCTGTGGGTAGAACAACTATGGTCCCAAAAGATACACAGAATGTAACAGATCTAGTCCACAATATTTTATGGGATACTCGACTAAATTACGAGTCTTAAATGTTCAAGGAGTACGTACAATCCTGTACCGTTACGAAAAATATTATTGTACGAGCAAAATTGGACCATTATAATTTTATAATATATCTTTACTTCAGGACTTAAATCATCTAACTAAAAATAGTCCGGACGCCCGAAGTTATTTTTATTTAACATATTATAATTAATCAAAAAAAAAATTATTGCCCACTCTTACGACTTAAATAACTTCTCTCAGGTAACAAATATCAAATTGATATATATCACGAATACTGTATGGTACCGGAGCCAACCTACATTGACAGATCAATTGTTTATACCTATTGAACTACTTTCTACTATAAAATTGAATACCCATAAGCAATGTAATAAAGAAAATGAAAAAAAGAATTGTAAACTGTGAAAAGCCACAAAGTATAATTTTAATATTTAAAACAAACACGTTGAGAATCATTTTAATAATTTATTAACTTTGTTTTATAACTGTGAGTTATTTATATACAACCGGTTTCGGAAAAATACATTTTCCTTCATCAGGATGTAAAAACAAACTAAAATAAAGATTTTTTGGTTTATTATGTTCATTATTTTATAGATTACAGTGGAGGCCCGATTTTAAGTTTATTAAGGGACCAAGAAAAAAAAAGTAAATTGGGGATATTATAAAAAGAACAAAAAAAATGCTGCTTGTTTTTTGTTCTCGATGTTGTTTCTGAATGGTTCTTTCAATATTGTAAATTAAATTAATTAAAGGTTTTTGGTGGTAAATTACTGATACTAGTAAAATATGCTTTGAGGCCTTCAATACGCCTCATGAAACAGTCCTTTGTAGGAAGTGGGTTGATGATGTGAACAGACACTTCTTCGATGGAAGGTTCTTCTTCTGTCAAGTTTTCGTTTATATGACTGTCCATATATGACGTTGGGCGTATCTAATTTTCATTGAAATTTGAATAGATTTTAAACGTAAATTCCGGGAAAGACAGGGTTGAAAATATGCTAAAATGATACGGGACTACAGATATAATACGCGAATGTAAAACGTGAATTCCGGGCATGTAAAATCGAGGATCCACTGCATTTAACATTGTTTACAATTAAGTTAATTTTACATTCTGAAAAAGATGATGTTCTTCGAAAACGTTTGATGTTTAAAAATTACTCATCAAGTGGTTAATTATAATCTATAGAATAATGTGTCAAAATTATGTTTTCAAAAAAAAAATTTTTAATTAACTATATATAATAATAATTTAAAAAATAAATCTAGTATGTACTTAAATTATAACAATGATAAAATCCTGATGAAGGAAAAGGTAGGTTATTATAATTTGATTAACTAACTGGCGGCGTAGATCTCATTTTAAAATAACTCTTAATAAACTTTGTAGATTTTGATAATTAATGTTGCTTTGCTGAGTGGAATCGAAGAGGGAGTGCATAATTTCCATAACGGTTCCGGGATAGGGTGAGTCCCTATATAAATGCTCATATCTCTGATATGATTCATGTAGCTAAACTATCGTACAGTGGGTATGTGGTGTTGTGTTAGACCATCACTGACCTGTGAATCCCGGTGCACAAGTGCACTGGTATTCGGCCAGGCTCTTCAGCATACAAGAGCCCCCATTCTGGCACGGGGCAGAGTCGCAGCTGTTGTCCACGCGGATCTCGCACAGGGAGGCGCTGTAGCCCACGGGGCACTCGCAGAAGAAGGCCGGCGAGCTGGCGGGCGCCTGGCGCACGCGGCACGAGCCCCCGTTCTGGCAGCGCGGCGCCGGGCCCGTGTAGCAGGGGTTGGGGTGCTGGCAGTACTCGCCCACGTACCGCGCCGTGCAGCTGAAACAAACGACGTTCTTGTTAGTACCACTCAAAACACTAATTATCTCAAAAACCAACATTCTATGTAACTCTACTAGTAAATTACCATTAAGGAGAACATATTCTTATTGTGAAATCGTAATTATTCAGAACACAGGTCTGTGATATCTTAAATACTAATTAAATCTATTAATTAGAAAGATATACACACAAAATCAATTTTATTGAAAAATATTGAAAATTTGTTGTCAAAATTACTGTCGCTGTAGCATAGTTAGATAATGCACCTTCCCCGGATTGGAAAGAGATCCAGGTTGGAATCCCGGCAGAATAACAATATTTTTCGATAAAATTGATTTTATATAATTTAATTAAATATGTTAAAAATTTCCGAATTTTTGACACGCCGACCCCAAAAGGTTTCGTCTAACTAGAACTAGAAGACCATCGCCCCAAAGCGGAATTCAGAGTAAAGCGAAGCAAGAATTGTTTCTAGTTGCGAGCGCATATAAATGTTTTAAAGCACACTTTTGTATTTTTTTCATGAATATTAATTAAGCAGACAAATTATTATTTTTTCTTACTATTTAATGGATAATACGGTGCGGTGATACAATACTGTTAGCTCCGTTTACGTTATTAAATTATATGAAGTTTTTTGGCGTTTGACTTGTTGCCTCACTCATGCATACTCACACATGCATACTTTCTATTCGCAATTTATGAAAATTTAACCTGCGTATCTCCGTCCCTTTCTTTCCTAACCTATCCTTAAGCACAAGGAAGAAAGATGTTGCAGTAATTTAAGTCTTATTAACTAACCGCTAACGCATATAATCAATCTTTACTTTAATCCTTTACGCGCTTTAATCCTTTACATAAAAATAATCCTTTACGCGAGTGTTAACAGTGTTAGTTTACACGCTCAAACGCTTGTTCTTGTGGTGGAGAGGAATCAACAACTGAACCAGCATCCGGTAAGTGCCTTCCTTTCTTTCTAATATTTCCACCAAATACAGGAGGCCGTTCCATTTCTTTCTCGGAATTTTATGCTTCGTACTCTCGGCCTTCTGCGTCATGGATACAGTGCCGGCCCTAGTCTCTGCGGTGCCCCCGGGTGAAATTTTTCTGGGCGCCCCGATCCCTGATTTTTAAAATAAACAGTGGATCTGTTGAATCATTCACTCAGACTCTCAGATTCCGTAGCTGCAACGTACTCCTGCGACCAGACGTTCTTTTTCGTGATTCAATCTTGCGCCGATGGTAAGGTGGAGAGTGTTGTATTACATGTCTCTCAAGTTTCGCTTCGCACGGGCAAAATTTAATGATTTCTTAGCTCATTTCCCAGTTATTATTAAGATTAGAGCCCAGGTGAATTTTTTGGTCAGTCTTTTTTAACAGCACCCCATAAGCTATAATTATTGTGATACTGGAGAATTAGGTGCCATTCTCCAGGGCATATTTTAAATAACTTAGTTGACTCGCCCTATTTATTAGAACAAATAACTTTAAACTGTCCCACGCACCCGACACGATCAAATAATCAATTTTACCCAAATGTTGGCAGAACTAATTACATAAAAAATAGTTTTGTGACCCGCTCTACGTCAAAATATAATACCGTAAATTCTTTTAATAACTTGAACACTTTCAAAGATAAATTGATTCCTTTTAAAATTAAACTGCGCCAACTTTTTAATAACTATTAACATAAATTGTGTATATTGTATATATTGCATCCCAGTTCAGTATAAAAACAGTATTTTGTTCATCAGTTTTTTTTAATATATACTATTTTTTAGTTTATTATGTTTATTTTAATGTAAAAATCTTTTTGATTATCAGTTTGTTTAAATGTACTATTCTTTAGTTTATTATGAACTATTTCTTAGCTTGTTTAATTCCGAAGAAACTTTTCTGATATTATTTTTATATATCATGTTATTGTCGATATCGTTTGTTTCTCTAAAAATAAAAAATAAAATAAATAAAACACGGTTGCCCCGGCTTGCTCGGGCCTTCGGGCGGGGCCCGAGCTCGCCCCCTCCCCCACGGGCCTGCCCTGCATGGATATCATAATTTACGTTGGTCATTTAACTGTCCGAAGCATTTCTTTTGACCGTCGCATGAGCTGTGACCGTGACCGTCGCATGAGCTGTGATCGTGTATCGAGCGACCTGACTACACGATCAACCCACCGAAGTGTCGTCGAATATTAAGATGGTGAGCGGTGAAGAATCATTAGTAAAATATCGAAAGGGTTCTCCTTATCTGCACATTGCTGTTAACAATCGAATGCCGTCTCGCCTGATGATGGAAGAACACGAATACATTATAAAACCGGTAAAAAAAATATATCTTGATTACACAAATGAATTAATAAAATAAATGGGCGATGCCACTTTTGGCTTTGAACCAGCCTCATTAATTCAAGCCGATATCTGAAATAAATTCGTTCCACGTAACTAATAAAGACAAAACTTGTAGATCAATCGGACGATTCATTAGAACAGGAATTCCACCGGTGCTCTGGCAGCCCGGGGAGAGGGGGCAGTAAAGCTCGATTCGCATAAATTAGCGGCAAGCGGCGCCACAAGAAAATTAAATTAATACGAAAATAAATAAACGTGACGTATTTGAAGAATTTCATTATTTCACTTTAAGAGTTGGAATTTTTTTTTTAATGCTGTTGGATATAATCAAAAATCGAACACACTATCATCACATTAAATTGCTAAATATAAAGACGAATCTTCTCTCCCACAACCCACAATTTTGATATATATCACCGGTCGCCTACCAACTACCACACATTTCACTGTAGATACGTATTCAGATGCGTCTATTAGCAAATGAGTATACAATAGAATTTGGTATTTATGATTCTAATATAGAATGTTTTAAGAAACACTTCGGTGAGCTGTTCCGATGGGAAATACTCTGCCGATACAACTCGGCGGTATTTCAATTTGCTGATTTGGTTACAGCGTATGATGTGTAACGAATAACATTTTAAATTGTATTTAGAAGTACTATGTTTAAAAATATAACAAAATATATTATTATCTAAAACCGTCTTATTAACCTGAAATAATAATAAATCAATTTTAAAATACAATCTCTGCTACCCTTTTCTTATACAACGTCTAACAAATTTAATAGATCTTCCGTTGATTTGAAAATATTATTATATTTTTACAAATACAGGCGGTTCTCAATTTACGAACATCACAATTTTTTTATTTTTTATTTATTTACATAACGCACGAAGCTGTTGAACTGGGTAATCAAATGGAATAAGAACTTGACTCGGCTGATGTAAAAGAAATGTTGGGCTCGTATTCTGAGAATTTGTCAATTTAATTGATGAGTTAGAAGCTTGAAGAAGAAGAAGAAGTTAAACACAGAAGAAGTACCAGAAAGAAATACAAACTGATTAAAATTTTAATGAATAAAAGTTGAATGTATAATATATGTACATATATAATTTTGTTTTTAAATTAAAATAAACTATTACTATACATATCTTGTGTTATTTTTGTATTTTTTCAACTTATTTTACATTCGTGGCGTATCGTTATAATAAAACGTACACATTCGATGTTTAATACAATTCTTTTCATACGTAAAAATGGCCGCTAATTGACCGCAAAAATTACATGTTAGACGCATAACGAACAAAAACATATAACGAACGACCTCAAAGAACGTCGTTCGTAAATCGAGAACCGGCTATATATAACCTTTCGCTCGTGAGATGCAAACTGCAAAAATGGAATATATTCACATTTTTCAGATATATGAACAATTCTCAAAAAATTATAAACATAGTGAACACGATCTAAGCTCAAAGGCTTTTCTATGTGTAGAGTTGAAACAAAATAAAACGTAAAAATGTTAAAACTTCCACAAATGAGAGGTTGAGGCTTAACGCCATAAAAAAGTGACGATTAATATGTACAATTTTTCATTTAAAAAAAAACATTTCACATGGCACAAACAAGACGATACACCAGAAGCGAGGTGCGCACCACATGTGCGTCAAAAACACTGACATGAGATTTAAAAAACAAATGTGAACCAGTTTTGAAGGGAAGACTCGACATCTGGGAGGCATTCAATTAAAACGGTGTGTTATGTAGTCGTGGACTGTTGTCTGTCATACGAGAATAATTAATTGATTTTACTATTTCAGTTCCGCGTGAAAAAATGTATTTTTTTGTAACACAGCTTGTATGAATTACAGGCTGGCTAACCCACAATAGGGGCTGGCTAACCCACAATACGGGCTGGCTAACCCACAATACAGGCTGGCTAACCCACAATAATTTATGGACATAACATTTTCACCGTAAGGCGAGTCGGGGTAAGTGCATTTGTGGGGGAAGTGTATCTACGTCTCCTAATTACGTTTGAAATTGGATTCCAGTGTCGCAATCTATTAAGAAATATTATAAATCAATATTTAAAGAGACAGTTCAGAGATGGTGCAAATCCAAACATTAGTTTCCTTGTTATACCATTTCAAACTATGACAATATTTGATGTCAACTTACGAGTTGTGTATACCTTTTCAATCTTTCGTATATCTCGATACTAGATAAGTACCTTTATTTTGAGTTTGTAATTTGTGATGTATATTTTAGTTTGGTGAGTATTTCCGCAGATTGCGATTAATAAGACCAGACACACTTTAAAAGAGTTGAATTTAAATTGTGCTGGTTGATGTACAAGGCGACACACAACATGGCCCCTCTGTATCTTCAAGAACTTTGTATCCCAGACAATTTGAATGGTAGACGTCAAACTCTCAGGTCAGCCTCTACTGCAGCCGCAGGAAGACTTGTAGAACCGACCAACCGTTGCCAGAAGTCTAAATTTAGTGAAAGGGCATTTGCGGTGACAGGTCCAAAAGCGTAGAACTCTTCGCCTTCCGTCATAAGAAAGAGACTTTATTTAAGAAGAATCTAAAAACACACCTTTTCGAAGTATATTTGCTAGTTTCCAGTTGCATTTTGCGACGGCCTTAAAGTTTGATTCGGCCCTTTGCTGCGCGGTGCGAGTCTCGAGTGCTTCAAAGGATAACCAAATACAACGCAATGTTTTCTATCGTATTACCGAGTAAAAGGAGAGGTATATTGGTCTATCCTTCCATGCAGACGGTGTAAACATGGAAGGTAAATATGACCCGAGCGTGCAGGTGTATCGAGAATAGGGCTGGGTAAAAATATCGATCGAGATCGGCTAAAAATATATCGATATTTTCAACGGATTCATAAACGCCACCATTAAACAATGTGGATGTCGCAGAAAGATTGATATTTACCTGAATATAATATATTTTTAAATGCTCCAAACAATGCGACGACCTTCCGCAAAGTATTGCATTTGTTCACAAAAATCTAAGATTCTAGATTAAATGGTGTCGGAATATCTTGAATATTTAGACTTTCGGAAAAAAAAAGTATATATTCGCCGACTACTGTTAAATATTTCTTTAACTGTAGGTTTCAAAAAGAGTATTTGATAATTAACTACCCTAATATGCCCATTAATATTCGCGGTATCCATTTGGAGCTGTTATAGACATATCCTTGTTGCAACCAGTCACTAAATGAGTTATTGACCATTTATTGAACAGAATAATCGATCGGTTAAGATATTTTTTTTTTTATTTAATATTAAAAATATAATACAATTTCAATAATCAGTGGATATATATTAACATTTGTTTCTTCTCTATTGAGAGTAAGGCTCGTGTATAGAGAAAGAGTATATTAGAGTTAATTTATGTTTCAGTTAGTTTGTGTACATATTTTTTTTACTTCAGTTGCAAATTTATGATAGTCCGTAATTTTTCTAATTGTGATGGGGAGATTGCTAAAAAAATTGATACCTTGATAAATATAGTGATTTTGAGTTGCGGTATATTTTAGTTTTGGGATATCAATTTGATCTCTATATCTTGTAGATCGGAATTCCCTTAATTGATTTAATTGATTTTTAATTTAAAAAATTTTAATTATTGAATTTTTTTTTGTATGTCTACTATTTTTGGTACATTAAAATCTGTGAAAAGTTGTATAGCATTTTTTTTTTTTAGAATAATTTTTATTATCATTTTTTGAGTGATTTCTAATTGTGACATTGAAGTTTTATATGCACCTCCCCATACAATAATACCGTATTGCAAATGTGACTGTACAAACGCGTATTATATTATTTTCAGATATGTAAGTGATAAGATGTTTCCGAGTCTAAAAAATATGTAGGCAGTTTTCCTTATTCTGTTTGTGAGATTAGTAATATGTTCTTTCCATTTGAGATTGTTATCTGTTATGATTCCAAGGTACTTGATACAGTCTTTATCTTCAATTGATGAACATTGGTCACAAGTGCACAAGTGGTCTGCAATAATAAGACTTCTTTTCCATATGCCACCTTCCATCGACGGTTGGCGACCATGTAGCAGTATATTAATTTATCCTGTATAACATCACCAACATTTTGGACATTGTACCACTTTTTGACGTTACACGGCCAAGTTAATCTTTTTCTACCCACGCGACCGTTACTTTCAATCTTCCCCTGCGTAATGAGTTGTAAAAGATCATATTTTTTATTGCAGAAAGTATGCAGTTTTTAATAGTTATTAGTTATCTTGATTATATATGCGTCTTAAACCTTCGAGGACAATACGACCCACGAGTAGATTAAAAATCACCAACATTTCAGATTTGCTTCAGGCAGGATATGTCTTCCCACCGGTCACTCCTATGTTTCCCCCCACTCCAGCGCGTCAACAAGTTTATACAAGTTACCGTTTTTTGCTTCAGTAGTGACGTATGTATCTGTGCTTGTGTTCGCTTTACCTGCTGATATTTTGAGAGAGTCGTGCAGTTCTGCAAAAATTTCCTTTACTTAACATCCAAGGTGAGAAATGAATGTATATTCATACTATTTTAATTTTTATAATTATAGCATTCTTAGGATATATTATCCCAACGGTATTATATAGTGGGACAATTTATCCCAACCGTATTTTTTAGTCCATATTTATGGACTATAAGGTAGACTACTCCTTGGATTTCCAAAGAGAATTCTACGTAATACTAAAACATCACAAAGATATAGCAATGTATCTAGTGAAGATTATGAATCTAGTGTTGATAAATCCAGTAATCAAATAGCTCCTCCATATCCGCCAAAATCACCACAACTGCCGCCGAGAAATCCTGTTAATATTATTTGGTTATGGGTTAAAATAATAGTAATTTGGTCCAACCCAAACCCTACCAGTAGCCTTATATTGATATAGTATAGTTTTTTATATTTTCTTCCCCAGCGCACAAATATTAGCATTGGTCCAAAAAATAGCCCAAAAGATTTTTATATGTTCACACCGTGACATAGTGACCGATCTCAAATAAGGAAAGAAACATTTTCATTCAATCTTTCCATTCGTGTAAAAGTAAATATAATGTAGTAGAAAACTAGCGCGCAGCGCGCGAACACCTATCCGGTAAGTGTCACCAGACTAAACTTACAAGAACTACACGTTTCGAAAACACATTTATAGGAATCCAAGTTTGGACATTAAAAAAAGCCACAATTAATAGGCTCGGGGCACTCGAGTCATATAAATAAAAAATCATTAATAAATCGAAGAAACTATTAACAACTATTGAACGAAGAAAATACAAATGATAAATATAACAAGGGAAGTGTACGTATACAGAAATTATCTTAGAAGTAACAGTAAGTAGTAGTAGTTCAAAATGCCGACGATTTTACAGTCGATTCCGCTTAATTGGGACACATCTGAACTAGAAAGTTTGACCCAATTAAGCGGCTACCCCAATTAACCGATGCGAGCTAAAAATTTAAAGATGAATATTTTTCTTTAAATACTCTCCATTCATTCATTGCCTTCCTGCATAAAAAAACGCTGTAAGCAGGTTATATATTTTTTTGCCTCATGGTTACTTACAGGCAAAGTTTGATCTTAATCACCATCGTCTTCTTTATTTAATTTTTCATGTTTCGATTAAACGCTTCAACAATTGCATCCCAAGTCTTCATTTTCATTGTAACATCGTAAATTATTGATAATTAATAATAGAACTTCTGACATGTCTTCAAAGGTTTAAGGATTTTATATGTTGTTGGTTTTCATAGCTCGCCAACTGTCAGCGACAACTCTCTGGCTTTTGTGGAACGTTAAACAAATTTTAAACTTATGTATTGTAATCTTAAATTCACTGTCCTAATTACGCGGAATATCATTCCAATTCAGCGAAGTAAATTACTATTAGTTTCTTGGTTTGGTTTCCGTTTCTTCCGGCCCAATTAAGCGGAGTTGACTGAATACCTTCCACATTATACTGTAACACGGTAGCAAACCTTCAATTTAAGACGGTATACAAAGAAGAAGATATATTTATTTAAATCCATACATTAACGAAACATAAAATGAAATTTAAAAATTAGATTCTAATGAGATCGAGCAATCGATATAATCAGATTATAGTAAAATATCGATTCGTAAAATCTGTCCATCTCTAGTTGGTGTTACTGTTTTCTTAACAAATGTATTGACTATCCCCGTTGGAGGGCTCGACTCGGGGCACTGAGGAGTGGTGGAGCTGGTACCCGAGTATGTACATGAACATAGGTAACGGCGAAGCAAATATGCGCTACACTATGTGTAAAAGTCACATTCTAGGTCTACAAGATTTACGAGATTACCAAAAACGTTACATTAGATTTTTTAATAGAAATGGCGAAAGTCAGCAAAATATCGTTATAACAGAATGGAGAAAGGAATATCCTTTGCATGTATGTTGTTATAATATATGTTTAGGTGAACTTAAAAATAGGATGAAGAACTCTACAATCGACGAGCATGCATAAGAAAATGTATGACTGTGTATAAAGCGAGTCGTATCAGAACAAAAGAGTATGGCGCTCTATCCTCTCAGCATACCTCCGCGGAGTGAGTAAATAATTATACAATGAACTACATGTAACTTTTAAATATTGAGGGGAAACTAATAATATTTATTAAGGAAAAGTTCCAGTTTTTCCAGAACATATGTTCTGTGGTATTTGGAATAATAGATGTAAGAATTTGAAAAAATTGCACCATATAAGTTCGAAAATTATTTACTCTGTTGGTGTGGTATAATCGGTTAACGCTATTCCCCGGAGAGAAAAGGATCCAGGTTTGAATCTCGGTAGCAACAAAAATATATTTACGATAAATTGAATTTTCCTTAACCACTTATTGAGTTTAAATACATCTACCGGTTTCGAAAAATGGCATTTTCTTCTTCAGGATGTCAATACTAACTAAAAACATATGTAATTTTGTCTCTGAATTTTAATAGTCAAAAAGTGAGTAAGAATCTACTCATTTATTGTATTTATACGTTTAAAATTATATACTATTGAAATATGATTTCGCTCTTATGTGACTATGGAAATCGTGGAGGGCTGGAAGGTTATTATAATACATACTAGTGATGAGCTCAGAATCATTAACCGTGAGCCAATCACCGATATCTTCGAGTCACACTCACTATCAGTGATTGAATATCTGGGAATAATGTGGTTCGTGATTCATTTAAAAAATATATATATTTGGTTGTGAACTGTGATTAGGCGCATGTGAATATGAGACGAAAATATTCATGAAGGAATAATGTTATAATTCGTGATCAGCGCCATCTAGTAGATTTTGCCAATATATATGCTTTAACTTATTTAATTTGACCCGAAAAATAAACTCACATTCTCTTTGTGATGATACTAAATTAGAAATATATTAATTATTAGAATATGTTTTTTACCCAAGTTATTTATTTTATGTATTGTGATGTAATGTAACTCTGATCACAGTCACAGTTTTCAATCACTGATATTATCGAACACCGATCACAATCACACCTGTGAGTCAAGAGTAGCATTTTTTCTCGTCACTAATACATACGTAGGATTTAAAAAATACATTTACAATTACATATCTGAAATATAGGTATATAATAAATAGGTCTTGCAAAATACGAGATGAATCAGCTCAGCGGCCTGGGGAACGTCACGTATAGCACACAGCAAAAAAAGTTAAATTGTGTATTTATTTAAAATATCACGTACGGTGATGCACTGATAAAAATCTGAACGTCCTTTTTGTCTGACGTCACACATCTGTTTCTCTTTGTCTCGCATTTAAAATAATAAAATGTTTGCGGTAACAAATTGAATCATCTTCGGGTCGTGTCCGTCGGCCGCCTTCGGACTAGGAAATGGTGCTGCTCCACAGAATTTATATGGGCGTATTACATAGTTGTTTCCAAACTCGCACACGAAGACATATAATATCATGTAACGTGGGTATTTTTTTATACCACACGAGAATCGAACCATGTTTCTATGGTTCACTACGGAGATAAAAGATTGCGTGAACGTTCGGTCGGTAAAGGTATATATTTAAATAAGAAAAAAAATAACACTTTGTTTAAAATCACTAATTAATTATGCATAAACATGTTTCAGTCCCTATTTCAGGAAACAATGTATAAAACACTAAAACAAATTTAAAAGGTGACTATTTGCAAAAAAGATACGGTTATTTATAATATTTAATTTGCCATTAGCACGTTTTCTTATTTATAATTTATCTAACATAAAACCTCTAGTAATTACCCAAACATATTGACTCATACCTATATTAATTATTGCTACAAAGTGATCCAAAAATTAAGTCCACCTTAAAATTGTTCTTCATATACACCTTTTATATGTTAATAATTCTATCTACTTGTAATCTTAATTAATTGAACAATTGCTTGTAAACTATGCCCGTCTCGACACAGAATTTCTCTAGTGAGACGGGTACAGTCCAAACAAATTTTTATATGTATTATATAATTACTAAAAAAAAAAAAAATTGTATGAAAAATTTCTAAACCCTTGTTAATATCAAAAGAATGGTTTGTTTCCAAAAGATGATCGGAAAATTAAGAATAGCGTTTTTTCTTATTATTTATTTAAACAAAATATTATATATAAAACGCTATTCTTAATTTTCCGATCATCTTTTGGAAACAAACCATTCTTTTGGTATTAACAAGGGTTTAGAAATTTTTCATACAATTTTTTTTTTTATATAATATTTTGCCACAAAGTAATTTTGCAAATATTGATGAAATATATTTTAAATGTGAATAACATATGAAATCAATTTTATCCAAAAATATTGTTGTTGCGCCACCGAGATTCGAACCTGGATCTCTTTCCAAACCGGAGGCGCAACAACAATATTATTCGATTAAATTGATTTTATATATATATATATCTTTCTAATTAATGTATTTAATTCGTATTTAAAATATCACAGACCGTCTGTTCTGAATAATTACAACTTCACAATAAGAATATGTCTTCCTAATAATGAAATTGTATCAATGTGTCCAAAATTTAATAAAAATGAATTGATATCAGATTACTCAAAGGTATTTGAGATTCCGTAAAAATAAGGTAGATGGCTCTTTCAAAATAATTGAACGATTAAATGTATTAATATCAAAAACAAACGGTAACATATAGGTTAGAAAATTTGTCGCTAAAAATATCGTCGCTGTAGCATAATTGGATAATACACCTTCCCCGGTTTGGAAAGAGATCCAGTTTCGAATCCCGGTGGCGCAACAACAATATTTTTCGATAAAATTGATTTTATATGTATATCTTTCTAATAAATATTTAAAATATCACAGAGCTACTTTGTGAATAATAATAATAAGAATGTGTTCTATACATCTAGTCTAGAATTTATTACCGATTACTAAAAAAAGAGAAGTCAAATTCTCAATTTTTTGAAACAAAATTTATTAATATGCAAAAATGTGACATAATTCTCTGCATTATTTGGGGAAAGAATATGCGGAGGAATAAATATATTATTATTTATTTTTAATTATGCAATAATATGACACTATGTAATTTTTTTTCTTTGTGTACTGCACTTCTGTTGTAATTTTCTCTTATTTTACAAATTATGTTAATGCCTGAATAGGGCGTGTATAATAAATAAATAATTATAATACATTTTTGGACGGACTACAAACACCCAAAAATTCTAAAAGATATGTTTAATACTAAAATTATGACGATAATTGATTTATAATCCTGTTTTATATTAACCCAAAAACGCGGGTGATCGTCACAACTACGTGCCATCGTACGGTGGTGTACCATTTTGCAGACAGATAAATTATAGGGTAATAAAGATACGTCTCGTATAAAATCAGATATTGGAAGCGGAGGTTCAATTCTCCGGCAAGACAGATTTTAAAACATTTATTTAGAACGATAAATTACGTATTTATATCATTTTAAAAATATGTCTAATTGGATATTTTTTAGTATAGTTATATTGTGTAGATTGCTTCCCTTTTTTTGATATATTGAAAAATAAAATAGTTCCTACAGAAACACTGGACGTGTTTTTATTCACTAAGCGATGTATTTATTCACATTGGTGTGAATATCCAAGAAATATTTGTACCCGTGACTAATAGTAATTTATTATTATTTGTCAAATACCTAATATTCCAAGTGTAATGTTAAATGTTCCTATCTACAAACGTTTACTTTACAAAAAAATATATATATTAGCAATATTTAAGACATATCAAATTTCAAAAGATATTACCTTGTACAGACGAAGATACGAATGATAAATTTACATAAACAAACAATCTTAAAGGAGAAACAAAATAATAAATAGTGGGTGTGTAAGACATTAGGTAGGCAGTGATGCGCGCAGCGTGAGTGGGCCCGTGTTTGTTTATGGAAACTTTCAATATTTAATATGCCCTGGCGGAATGTTGTTTGGTTTATCCGTGAGGCTGGTCCCTGGTCCCTGGTCCGCTCGCTCGTCGGTCGGGGAGTTGGGAGGGAACAAAAAGCAGTAGCTGTGCTGTGACGCGTCACTGCCGGGGTACCTAGACCGCTTAAAACGCGACAATTTTTCATGATATTGTACAGGATATATAGTAACATACTCTGTCCGCAATATTACGCAACTAAATTATCAGTCGAAAATGTTCAGAGAGTATGTACAAATTATGTGTTGTGTGATCAGTAGTACCTCTTTTCTAAAATCATTTTCGGGTTATCAAATTTATACATCAAATTTAGTACTGTCAAAGCATAAATGGAGATAAGTGACAAAAAATCATAAAAAAGGTAAAAAATCCAGTAATTGTGTGTTCTTAAACATTTCAAATATTGTTAAAATAATATAATGGTCAAAATAAAAAAAATACATAAAAATTGAAAAAATGAAAAATATTATTTTTTCAGGCGTATTCTAGTATAATGTGTTAAAAACATTTTACAGATAAATATTGCTTTAAATAATTTACAAAAAAACATATTCTCATTGAGTTGACATATACGCTATTTCAAGAAAAAAATAATTATCTAATTTGGTCCATAGATAGCGATGGTGTAGAGGTACTTGAAGCGAGTCCACATATTAACACATATACAGTTTTGACAAATTTGATAGATGTGGAGATTGATGGGGTGAGAATGGTGAATATTACATTTATATAAAGCGATCACTTAAGCCAGCCGAAGACAGGTCGTAAGTTCTGTAATAACCCTACACCTCTATATATTTTTCATTACATATAATAAAAAAATAGCTTTGTCTCTTATGAGATATCTGATATTTATTTAATAAAATATGCTTTATTTTTGCATTATCTATGGATTTTTTCGCCTGGGCATTCGATATGTCACTTCGGTGGTGATATTTTTTCGTATTACGTGTAATAAAGTTACTATAGTAAAAAGTTACTACTGATCACACAACCGGTCCTTAAGCACTTTCGTATGTATTGAAAGTCTGGGCTTCTTGTACAGACTATAAAGTCGCCATACACACGAATAGATTTTCTTTTAAAATCATAAACTGTTATATTTGAGGGAATGGTTTTTCCCAGTCAAGATCTATACAATATGAAAAGGGCTACAACCTCAAGAAAGCATCATGGATCACAAGATCAGAGCTAACATTTTCTGATACGGGAGATCGTCTTTATTGTTGCGAGATCATTAAACACTTGACCCGAGCGCTTCCAGGCCATTCTAGAACTGTTTCTACATTCACGGTACCAATTAATGTTCCCTTTACGACACTCAAACCAATTAAAAAGCGACCCTAATTAGCGTGCAGATGCGATTATCTCAATCAACAGTAATTTGTCCCTTTTATTGCAAATTAATGTACGACTGCCGCGCGAAAACCGCCTCGGCTTTCTTAGAAAGTTCCGTCACAACGGCTCGTTTTGCATTACTTGAAATGCGATGCACAGTTAACTCGCGTACAAATTCGAAGCTAATAAAATATACAATAATAATAAATCGCCAATTGGGTAAAATTACATATTTGATGGCTTCACAGCTATTTGCTTTATCCAGTAAATACAACATGGAAAGATGCAATTTCAGAAATTCATAGCCCCAAGCGCAACGCTAATAAATGATCTCTGTTATGGGCCTAAGCGAGCTAACTAACTAACAGGATCATTGAACAATCTTATCTTTTTTTTTTAAATTATATCCATTTAAGTACTTAAACGTTATATCCATAAAGCTTTTCGATCCATAATGATCAATTAGATCGATAATGTTTGCCTTCAGGTTCACAGAGCTCTTAAAATGTACAATTTATTCTACTTTAAACGTAAACAAATTGCAAAAAATACTGCATTTTCACACGTATTCTAGTATAGGTTAATAATTCGATTGAATTTCCTATACACATAAACTTCCACTTCAAATTAAGATTCAGCTTCAGCGACATCTATACTATTACATGAGAAATAATATAAATTTTTCAAAAAATGTCAATAGACGGCGACAGTATAATTAGTAACAAATAAGTGAAATATTCCATCTTGACTTAATATATTCCAAAAAATTTGATAGATGTGGTAGCGTGGTAAATAGGTGAACGTTACATTGTGTAAAGTGATCAATTAAGTCAGCCTTTAATGCCCGAGACTTCCATACTTTCTCATATAAAAATAATAGCTTCATCTCTGTGAGACATCTTAATCTTGTAAACAAATTAATAAAATTTCGCAAATATACCAAAACTAATAATAACGATAAGTAAAAAAAAAAAATTATTTATTAATAAATGTGAGAATAATAAATTATAGTATCCTAGCTCCATACTTATTAATTATTTTAGTTACTCAAAGTAGGTGTGCTTTTACTTTATGTTCAGTTCATATTAATAAATTCTCCCATAAAATTATCCGATGAACGGGAATAAACTTTATAGATAAATTTATGCTTTATTTGACATGCCCGTGGATTTATATTTTTTGTCTATGAAAAGCGTTTGTATCTGTTTTATGTTTTAGATGCAAGAGTGACCCCACGATCTGATACCATTCTTCCGTATAAGTTCCGTCCTTCTCGTGTTGCTGCGAAAATACCCATTAATCTTCGACGCGCATTGTCCTGTCCTGGGTCATGTACTCCGGTTGTCAGTGATTCTTCAACAGGTCCTATCGGCTTAAAAGAATGTATAAAAAAGCTTGACCTTTTGACTGATAACTTTTCGAAAGTACGCACGCACCCAGTAGCAGTATGGTGTATCTTATCTAATACCAATCGCCTCATAGCAGATAACTGTAAAAATGAAGGAAATCTGTTAAATATAGCAATATTTGAATACGTCCAAGAACACACAATTACTGGATTTTTACCTGCAAAGACACCGTTATTAAACAAATAACAGATATCTCATAGAGACGAAGCTAAAAAAAAAATAGATTATCATTGTGATGACATATATGCTGTTTCAGGAAAAATGAATTATCAAATTTGATCCATAGATGGCGATGGTGTATTGGTACTAGAAGTGAGTCCACATATTAACACATAAACAACTTTCAAAAATTTGATAGATGTGGAGGGTGAGAATGGTGAACGTTGTATTTATAAAAAATGATCACTTAAGCCAGCCGAAGACAGGTCGTAAGCCCTGTAATAACCCTATATTTCCATATATTTTCCATTAAATATAATAAAAAAAAGCTTTGTTACTATGCGATATCTGTTATTTGTTCTGTTAAATATACACTGGACGAAGATTTACTCGTCTCGTTGCCATGTCTGTGGCATGCGCGGTGTGGTGGAGTGATACGGGAGCGTGATACGCGATCTGCGGACACCCCTCGATGCAGATAGCCCCAGGAGCGGTAGCGGTAGCGATGACGCCAACGTGCCATGGCCATGTGATATGTGTGGGAACGGGGGACGTCGCGGTCGTGCGGGCGGCGCACGTGTGACGGGACATACTAAACGGGAAGAAGTCGTCAACAAACTTCATCACAACGTAAACAAAACTCGATAGGATACACGCTAGGCACCCTTTGAAATGCGAAAGTTCAAAAACAGCATTCAAAAAAGGAAAAAAAAACTGATTTGGTTGCACAGTTTAAACTAAACATATTAAATCTAGATGCGAACGGCTGTCAATATAAAAATCTTTGAAATAACATGATCGAAAGGTAAATCACGACTCGGTAACAGAACATTTATCAATAATGTTTTAGCTATACTTAGAGACAAGATATCGCTCACCCAGATCAAAACTAAGACAACTCAAAAAAAAAAAATTTCTAGTCCAAAAAAGTTAACATTTTTTGTTACTAAAGTTATGAAACTAAATAAAGTTTTAGTTCATATGTATCCTAAAATGATACTATTCGAGAACTGAGGCTAAGGATAGTTGCGTATATGAGTATCCGAATACAATAAATAATGACTCAAAATTCTTGTTTTTATGAATTGTCTTAATTTTGATCTAGGTGTGCGATATGAATATCCACGTTATATCATTCCCACATTTTAATATTCTTTCATAGCTCTTATACGAGTGTTCCTCGTGGGTGTACCATTTAAAACATATTGTAGAACGCCTCACGATAATGAAAATAATAAAATATGCTACCAACACCTATCTGTTTCAAGTTTTCAAAAATATTTTATCGAAAACAGAGGAAATATTATATTCTGGTTTGCTCTAATATGCGCGCTTTATGTACGGACAAAAAATTATAAATCACAAACCAAATTAATACTAAAGGTTTAACAATTATTAATGTAATTATTTTATTATTATTAATACATAATGGTAAATCACATCAGGTACCGTTGCACCGTCCAAATTATTGAAATTCCTTCGCATTCTCGCGGTTACTTACTGCACGCAAAGAATGGTGTCATCGAGTATGAACATCAGGTTTATAATTGTTTACTAAAGATAAATAATACGAAAACAAATTATTTAAAGACCGTTTAACTGCGTCCGGCGGTAACCTCGCCTTCACGCGGGCCTGGCCTAAAAGCTTAACCGAAGTTTATGACAATATGTGTGAAAATCCATTAGCCAAACTGCCGACATTAAATTTACCTTAGATTACAAAGTGGCACGGCGATTTCTCAAAGTGCCGAAATGGCGCCCCGCACTCCAATAACAGGAAGCCTTCACTTATTCAATATTAACTGTCAGTGCATGCTTTTATCAACCGATACATTCAAAATATTCGCAAGACATCCCCTCTCCCTGAGACAGCTTGCCATCTCACAAATGCACATGTCACGTAAACCCGTTTAGAATAACAAGGTTCCATCTGACACTGACACTGTTTTGAGATAATGAGCTCAAAAGTGTTTCAACGTATATTCGTGTTTTGAGTATGCAAATATGATCAGTTTTAAGGTCTTAACTTATTTTCAGTATTATCAATTACCACTATGAAATGAGGGAAATAAAAAATAAAAATAAACATTATAAATTAACAATAATGATCCATACATTGAAATAAATAATTGATGCAGTTGAAACTTTCAAATCTGCATTTGGAACCCGTTTCACGCAATAACTCAAAAGTTAGTTGGAACCTTGTTATTCTAAGGGGTCGACGTATAAACTACAGTAATAGTATTTATGATAGCATGCCGAAGTTTCAGCTGGATAGATTACAATTCGGTCATCAATTCGGCAACGCAAATAATATATGGAATTTCAAAATCTCGCACGTATCATCCCGTTAATGTGAACTACATTGGCTCTGCTTGCCTGTAAGAGTAGAATTTTAAAATAATTTTAGTTGGCTGATGCACAAGGCGACACTCAACGTGACGCCTCGTAGAGGTCAAACTTGCAACTTTTTGCCACCCGTAATAGGAAACGGTGCATCAAAGACTTTATTTAAAAATGTACATTAAAAACAATTATTTCTACAAAAACTTATAGAAGTACATGAATCACTTATAAATGCATTGGTGGTGTCACGTGTGGACTATTTAACAGCATCTATGCTGGCCTGCCAATGTTTCAGCTGGAAAGATTACAATCATAGCTGCACAGATAATATATTGAGTTTCCAAATTCTCTCATATAACAATCCTTTTACATCAACTACATTGGCTCCGATTCTCTGAAAGAGTTGAATTTAAATTATGCTGGTTGATGTACATGGCGACACACAACATAGCGCCTCTGTATCTTCAAGAGCTATGTATCCCACACAATTTGAATGGTAGACGTCAAACTCTCAGGTCAGCCTCTACTTGGGTTGCAGCATTTGCGATAGCAGGCCCAAAAGCGTGGAACTATTTGCCCACCATCATAAAAAACAGTGCATCAGAGACTTTATTTAAGAAGAAACTAAAAACGCACCTTTTCAAAAAATCATTTCCATAAGTGATAAAAACAATTTTTAATTTTAAAAACAAAGATAATTGTAGAACTATAAACAGTTGATGTGTAAAGCGCCCTTAAGGTGAAAGTTTTTACGAAAATGGCGCTATACAAATTATCCAATATTATTATTATTGTATCAATTTTCAATTTTAAATTCTAGTGTAGGACTGAAAAAATATGTGCAAATCTCTCTTAAGGTATTTTTTTACAAAATACCGTAAAAAAATAGTAAAGGGTAACTACTTCACAGTAACTGCACCACAATGAGATACAAATCACGAAAAGTAAAATGTTCCGTGACATCGGGATGATCTCACAGAGAAGTAAAATGTCGCAACCATTATTTGTTTCATAAACTCTTGACACAACAGTAAATAACTAAACATCACGCCATTTCACCGCGGGGGTGGACATGGAGGATAGAACGCCATTCTTATATTACTTGCCTTATTCCCTTTGAGATATGCACGTTAGTCGATTGTTGAAGCTCCTAATAGAGCCGTCTTCCAATATCTGGTTTACTCCATTTATCATCAGTGACCTTTTTTTTAAATTTTGTCGAGTATGCCACAAACATCGCTTCTAATATTTTCAATTGTGATTCTATCGTATATAGATTGTGCACACATATATTTGTCACTCTCACAGTCCCTAGCAAAGTCGTAAGATACAGTGGAACCTCTATATTCGTCATTAATCCGTTCCTGAGGGGCCGACGATTATAGAAACGGTTTTTCGCATAACTAATAACTGAAATTCAATTAATTCATTCCCAGGCCCTAAAAATAGTACACAAATGAATAAATTTTATGTCAAAACTTTATACCTTTATTGTGCTGAGAAGATATGATGGTAAAAGCGGAAAAGGAGGAAAGTTATTAATATTTAAAAGTATTCAATTTAAAGATCAAGTAATGATGATTTTCGTTGCCGATGATTCAGTAGAACTCGATTTAACAAAGGACTTGCCCGATGTTGCCTAGTTTTTAAAACCTTCACTTTACCATTGAATCCATTTTAAGTAGTAGTCAATCACATTACCATTGAATCCATTTCAGTTTTGATTGACTGTGGCAACATTCGGGTACCACTTTTCGACCATATTCTGCGTTTTGGCCCTGTCAGACAGCACTGCCAGCCGGTGGAAGTGACAAATATAGAAAATATTAACGAACATGGAAACATTTGTTTGTTATCAAAATGTGACAAATATAGAAGATCCACTGTATATCTTTTATTTTTCTACATATAAAGTTGAATTCAAATCAGAGTACTTAATATTTGGCAAATCTATTTACGACAGAGTAAAGAATGAAAAACTAAGGAAAGAATGTGAAGCTGATGTTATTATAGTGAGTAAGATTAAGAAAGGATCACTTAGGTGGTTTGGTCATATGGAACGGATGAATGAGGAGAGAATGGTAAGAAAAATATATGACGCAAGTGTTGATGGCATCAGAAATAGAGGATGTCCGCGGAAGACTTGGCATGAAGGATGGTTCTGTCAGAAGCCTCAACAATCGGCGAGCTTGTATGAGAAGATGTATGAATGTGGATGAGGCGAGAATTGTGTGTCAGTATAGAAGAGTGTGGCGCTCTATCCTCTCTGCCTACCCCCGCGGGGACACGGTAAGTAAGTAAGTATTTAATATTTAATTATTTAAATCAGATGTCATTGAAAAGTATTACTTAATATTACCTCTATCGATAACTAGTAATTTGTCAAGTACAGTAAGTTGCGGTTCTGCTCCCATGCAGTGTGCAAATTTGTCCTTTAGATTAATTTAAACATACAGATTATCTGTCCGATGTAAATAATAAATGAACAAGAAATAAATTATAAGTATAATAAAACTGTCAAGAGCAAGAGGACGGGCTTCATAATTGGGATGTTAAAGATTTAATCTGTTATTATGGGTAATGTTGAAAATTCTGTTAGGACCGTTGCCCCGGGAGCACTTCTGCACACTGGCTGGAAGAAGTTCACAATTCATCTTCACAAAGTGGACAACAATATTCACATGTATATTAATAACATAATAATTTTTAAAAATTGCCATGTAAATAAGTATCTTCTATTCCACAAATTTAATAATGACACACGTCTGAATTGATGACTGGTCACCATAAATCATTCAAACACGGACTCAGAATTGTCAGAAGAGTGTACATGTACATCAGAGCAATTCTGTGATACAATTAAAAAATTACGTTATTCTCTTTGCTTTACATTCTATAAATGTATGTGGCGGACTAATAGTGCCACCTAGCGGTGGTTCGCGGAAGCTCGGTGACACGCCGCATACCGGTGCGCAGCGAGCTCGTAATAGACACCGACAGAGGGACGCGGCGCTAATGGGCGATGCGTCCAGCAGACCCTGGCCAGGAGACGAGAGTACCAAGACCAGAAACTCACTCTGCTTCCATGGCTGGTGCTCTCAACAAGTTCTCTCTTAAAGTGTAAATTAATGTAATTGCGGACCTTCTCTTCATTTGACACACCCGAGATGTCATTCCTCCTTACACATGATTTAATTGGATAGTACAACCTGAGTCAGCCGAGTACTATCACTATACATTTTAACTAATACCGACACTAGCCAAATGTATAATAATATATAATCTATTATAAATGTAGAACTCTCGATTCTTTTCATATCTCATATACGTCTCACGATTACTTGAACGAAGCTACTGTGGCTTACAAATTGATTTCAATGAACTGTTCAAATGGTCACATGATACGGGACTCACGATCGATGCCAAAAAAAAACTAAATGTTCACACATAAGATCACCTCATGCTCAAAATAAATAACATTATAAACAATTGAGAATGTACTTTGGTTGAATTTGTCAAGTTCCATAAATATCTTGGTTTAATTAATGATGAAAACTTTAAATGGAATTTTCAAATAAATAAGATTCGCTCCAATCTCGGGGTCATTGTTAGTAAGATTCTAAAAAAATTATTACGTAATCCCAAAGCCGGTTTTGCGAATAATTTATTTATTTAAAATGTGGGATCCAATCGTGGGATCACTCCTGTAACTCAAATATAAAATAAATACAAAATATTCAAACAACCACTAAGCATAATCTAAAATTATTATATTTTTCCGTAAACGTTCTTCCTGTACACGGGCTGTTACTGTTGCTTTTAATAAAAGAAAATTACAACAACAATACTCTAAATAGGATGGCTTCACATGGAAAAAAATACAAGAGGTGTAGGTGGTAGCTAATCTGAATTTAACAATTCCCAAAATGACCAATAAGTATGGTGACATTTCAATTTGTTGTACCTACACTAAAAAATAAACTACCTGGGTTTTTACAAAAGTGTACGCTTTCTACCAATTTGGAAGAAATGGTAAAATAAAAGTGGCTTATCGATAATAACCTATTTTACTTGTAAGTATGAAATGGATTGTTTAAACTGTGACTGAATAATTGATGTGTTTTGATTATATTAAATGTAATAAAATGGATATAAATGTACCTGCAGACAAACATCTAAGCAAGATGTTTTGTGGGTCTAGTTTTAATATATAAAAAATTAGAAAATCGTATACATTTTTTTGCATCTCAACAACAATTCCGACCCCGACACCAAATCAAAATGTTTTTAATTAAATAAAATAATGTTTAGTTTTAAACCACTTTAACCACTAAAGTCAACTGGTTTCAATTGAACCCGACCATCTTCAGGACTTCAGATACAACGCGCCACATCGTGTTTGCGTTAACTCAGCATAACTTAATTAAAGAAATCATTTACAAAACATTTTAAGGCGTGTAAAAAAATATATAGATAATTGAGTGATTTTATTTATTACATCCGATAATTGTGATAAATCTTGAATTACCGCCAGATTTCCTTGGGGTTCTATCCTCTGATCACTGTCTTAAGTACTCGGGTCCCAATTCCTTATAAGTGAAACTCGGTCTTTCCAGGTAATTATTAAATTTAATGAAACATGTCATTCAGAAAATATAAATTATACACTTCAGAAATAGACTAGTCATTCAGAAGAAGCCGTGATGGAAGAGAGCTGTTCCTCCAGAGCCGACCTCTTATAAGGTTCGTCCCCCACCATTAATCTACTCACTCTCATGACACACACACACATACATTTACAAAGTGACAGTTCTCACAGAAAGTATAAAATTTGGGCTACTATAATCATACGGAAAGTAACATGACGCGTAATATCGTATATACATTAATATCAACCGACAGAATATGTACATGATTTGGGTTAATTATCAATATTTTTTTAATTAGATACTATCGCGTGCGGATTGCTCTCGACAATACTTGTGATTTATGTTCCACTTAGAAGACAATGATTTATTTCCACCCACGCGCTATCGCATGATATCAGGTCCATCCAGCCTCGAGGAGCATTACTCACGGAGATAGCATCTCACGGAGGCAGCCACTACACGTGTCGTACCTAATAAACATCGCACACGGTGCATGTGCAGGTTGACCAGCTACTAGATGCTTCACTGCTCATGTGATACTAGATCCGTTGGATAGAGTATTATATAATATTATACATCATCGAAATACTGTACGTGTATACCATATATGGTACGTATTCTAAAATTCATTACTAAGCTACAAAATTCTTATACACGACACTGAAACAACATTTGCATAGTATGTTAGTACCATATATTTATATTCCTGTATGTACTATTTTAATTTTCTCAGTAAAACTTTGTACTATACACACGTTGGGTTATTTTCATTACTAGTTTCGAGTGGTGCAATTGTAGTCTATTCGGGCAATGGGGCAGGCCTTGAGAAGAGGAGGTTTCGGTCGTTAACGAGAATATGGACAATAAAGACGAAATATTAAAGAATGTTATGTTTTCTCCGAAATTGAATTATTTTGTATTTCAACGGTTTCCAAATTGTTAATTATTAATCCTTTATTAATAAGGTACCGAAAGGCAAAGTTTAAGTCTACGACTATTAAAAGAGTGGTTTTTTCAATTATGTGGTTAGAAATTCCGAAAAGCTGTTATTTTTTAGGCAGCGGCGATGTTCCTTTCGGGGAAATGAGTATCAAATGTAGTCCATGGATGGCGATAATGTAGTTGTACTCGAAATGTTTCCACATATTGACATATATATACTACTTCCAAAAAATTTGATAGATATGGAGATTAATTAATGGGTGAGAATGGTGAACGTTACATAGTGTAAAGTGATCACTTAAGGCAGCCGAAGACAGGTCGTTATCCCTGTGACTACTCATACTTCCATTAAATATAATAAAATCTCTATGAGATATCTATTATTTGTTTAAAATAAAAAAGGTGTAAAGTTTTAAAGCAATTTTTATTTATATTAGTATATTATATTATTATATAATTTTAAACAACTATTTTCTGAAATTGCAACTTCGGAACAAAAATGTGTGCCCATTAAAAATATAATTATAGATGTCTTTAATTATTTTAATACTACGTAAGTACTTTAAAGGAGCCCCATTCCAGATCTACTCCCAACAAACCGCAGGTTCCAAATCGGATTAGAAACAAAAGAGAGTGACTCGTATTGTCAATAACCCTTTGTTGATAGTCAATTTCGATTACGTTTCTACTAAAATTTCAATTCCTTGAGGAAAGTACATATGAAGAATGATTTACCGACTCTTGTGTATCCTCTTACTTATAAACCGGATATTTTTAAGGCTCTGATCAACCATTAGTCCTGCAGCATGACTTAACATGGACTGGTCTTATATGTTTGATTATACATAAACACTAGTAATGGGAAAAAATGATACTCTTGACTCATTGGTATGATTGTGATTGATTTTGAATGATATCAGTGATTGAAAACTGTGACAGTAATCAGTTTTATTACTAATACGATATCACAATACATGAAATAAATATTTTTTTAAATACATAATTTTGGGCGTAATTACTTATATTATTCAAACTTCACTTGCGTAAAAATTTGCGTAATATCATCTCAAAAATAATGAAAACTCTTTAAATAGTATGAGTTTATTTTTCGGGTCAAATGCGTGAAATGTTTTTGGCAGAATCTACTAGAGATGAATATCCCCTCATGAATATTTTCGTTTCATATGCATATGCGCCGAATCACGGTTCACAATAAAAAAAATAAAATTTAATCACGAATCACGATTTTCTCAGATATTCAATCACTGATAGTGAATGTGACTCGAAGATATCAGTGATTGGCTCACGGCTCGTGATTTTGAGCTCATCACTAATAAACACGTATTTTTGAAACTAGTTTAATCGCAAATTACTCCATGATCGCTCCACCATAAAACCTTGTAAGGGTTCGCGGTCTCGCGCTTTTGAAGGTGGCGCGTCTAGGTCCTAGATCGTTCCAAGCGAGAGCATTGTCCTGGAGGAGCAAGCGAGTTTGCAGCACTGGCCGGCATTAACAAAAAGAAGAAAATCCTCGCTGTGTCGAACCCGAGGTATGGCTCACGTGGGCGGACGCCGGCCACAGAACCAGCGGAGGCTGTACGTGGAATTTAATACGTATGCGATAAATCCGGGAAACTGGTGTGTAACGGCAGCTTTTGGTACCTACGTACACATTATCTACATCTAAATGTCATCTTGGAAATAAATTAAGTATAAGTTATACTTTATTAACTCCTTTTTTTTATAAACAACTCTCAAAAAAATACATTTTCCTTCATCGGGGTGAAAAACTAACTTAAAAAAAGATGTCAAAATGTTTTCAAATTAAATTTTTAAATAATTAATTATAAAATAAATCTAGTACCCAACTGAAATTGTTACGATAATGAAAGATGTAGAAATTAATTCAATGATCCAAAATTATTAAAAATAAAAAAATTCGGATAGGACAAAATTTAGTTAGTTAATATTATTTTGGTTAATATTTAATTAATTTATTTCTAATGATTCTAATTTCGCGATGAACGGGGGTTACCCGAATTTGTGCGCTGAAAAAATATTACCATTTCAGAATAAGACTACTGGTAGGGGATGGGTTAACCACACTTCTAATGAAGATGTGATATGCGAGTATTAAGAAACGTCAAGACTATCAAGAAAAGCTGCATACTTGAGACTAATAATAAGCTAAACCGTTAATGTGACTTCTTCTTTTAAATAGTCAATCAACCCTTCAAGAGTGATTTTTGCCATTAATCAAGTTAAAACTATATTTTATAGAAAAAAGTACAATCATATTATAGAAAAGGAAATATTATATTACAAGTCAAATACCATTGTCGTTCAAAAAATTTGCTATTATATAGATTAAATGTGGCGAATTAAGGGAAAGAAGATGACACAAGTTAACCGGGAGTTGAAAATTACCATTGTCGAGATTACTGTTAAAAAAATTGTGATCCGCAATGAACAGGCAAAAAATATATGCTCAAGGGTATCCTCCTCGGCACTACACTCACACATTGGAGAATCTATTGAGTTCAATCTGAATAAATGTGAGGCTACCTGGCAATGCCCAATTCTCATTCTAGAGATATTTGATATTGTTCTTTTGGAGACTTTCCTTTTGGAGAACCAGGAAGTGCGGGGAATAGATCTTTGAATTATTTTAAGCCAATTACCCTTATGATTATTTGGATCCATCCATTGTGCAGTCCAGATAGAATTCGTACGTTTTTTTACCATATTAAGTCTGTCATATATCGGAACATGGAATTGATGAGGGAAAACTCGTTATTGTGACTGTGATTGTGTAATTAGTATTCAATTGTAACAACGACTGACACATGAAGTATAATTGCCGGAGGTTTAGTTTCAAGTGTACTAGCGATTGCTTAACGAATTACGAATAACAAGTTACCAATCATCATTATAATCGAATACCAATCTCCCAATCACAGACACAATCATGGTTAAAATAACGGTTTATCTTATGACTACTTGGAATATATTCGCCAAAATAAACAATATGATCTTTTATAACTCGTTATACAGAGGAAGAACGCAGCAGAAGTGTACACAAAAAAATAATATTTTGGCTATTTTATCTCAAAAAGTGGTTTAAAATCTAAATTGTTAATGATCTTATACAGAATAAATCAACATAGTCGTTATTCAATAGAGGGCGGCAAATGAAGGAGAAGTCCTATGAAAAATTGTGTGCTAGCTATATTTTTTTGTTTACGCTATGATGCCAAATCGTGAGCGCGAGTACATCTTAAAGGGAATAATATATCTATTAAACCAATATTTATTGATTATTCGGCATATTTCGATACCTATGGTATCTTCTTCAAAATATAATGCATACTGAAATTAAAAATTCAAGCATAGAAAAAACAAAACTGGTGAATAAGTAAGAACTAATATGAAAACAAATTTAAAAGGTGACTAGTATTTGCAAAGAGGATTTGGATAGTTATAATATTTAGCTTGCTATTAACACTTTTTCTCATTTCTAAAATTTCAAATTTATCTAACTGTAAACCCCTAGTATTTCTAAACCCTTGTCAATATCAAAGTAATGATTTATTTCCAAAAGGTGATTGGAAAATTCTGATATTGAAGAAGTATGTAAGTAGTTGAAATCATCATATGCATTGATATTTCGTGAGCTTTCCCCTCGTAGAGTCGAGTCCCTGCGGTAGGCTCAGGTGGACACAAAAAGGAAAAGGCGCAACCGGCTGGCCGCCTGCCCTTATCTCCTCGGGGGAGCGAGTGGGCGGGCGAGCAGCCGAGCGGGAGGCCGTTACTCCTGGCCTCGCACGCACCGGTAAGACGCGACCCGCGATCCCTGCAACTTTGAACAATACCCACAACTAACCAGAAGTGGCTAAAGAAGAAGAAATTCACGCCAACTTTTGTACTAACCTATCAATTTGATCAACCCAAACAGTTACTAGGCTGCTGATTCCTGACTACCACCTTATTCGCGATGTTTGGAATGTGACATTGACGTTTTTAAATATATTTATAGTGTGAAACGACTGAATCTGTCATTAATAATCTAATCTATAATTAGCAACATAATGATATATGCTGTTTAAAAAAAGAACAGGAAAAATAAGTGAAATGTAGTGGTACTCGAAGCGAGTCCACATACTAACATATATAGAACATTAAAAAATTTGACAAATGTGGAGATAGAGGGGTGAGAATTGGTGAACGTTATATATATATATAGTGATCACTTAAGCTAGCCGAAGACAAGACGTAAGCCCTGTAATTACTCCATAATTCAATATATAATTTTCATTAAAAATAGATTTTTTTTTAAATTGCTTTGTCTATGAGATAGATATCTGATATTTGTTTAAACTATATATATATTTTTTTGGTTCAGCTAAATCAACTTTGTAGCTAAAATCCATTATATTAGATTTTTTAATATTTTAGAACATTTTCAAATTAACCATTTAATGAATTAAATACCTCAACAAGTTTCGAAAAATATAATTTTCTTCTTCAGGATGCCATTAACTAATCTAAAACATGTGTTTTATTGTATATTTAACAAAATCTATTCTAATATCTAAAATATCTAAAAAAAACAACAATTATTTAAAAAAGGAATTTGTGACTTGATGATACAAAATTATAAGAATAATTTTTAGAATGGGACTTGTGATTAAATTCAGTTGAACGTTCATGATATTTTGGTTAGTGAGTTAGTTAAACTAACCAAAGTATTATGAACAATCAACATTTAATATATTTACAGAGATATTCACATAATTAGAGGTAATGTCAACTCAGTTTACATCATCGGAAAGGAAAGGTTAAATAAATGATGTGGATGAGATAGCAAAAAAGCAAAAGACGACCAATACGACGGTCTCCCCGTAGAGATATGGTTAGGAATCGGCCTCCGTTGAATGATCTAAGAAAAGATCTAATACAAGAATTAAATAATGTACAATTGAGGTATGGCTAGCAATGTAGATAAATAAATGCTTACATTATTTTTACAAAATTAGAAAATAGATATAGTATGAGACATAAACTTCAGCACCAGAAGGTACTGAAGTACAAACAGACAAGGAACTAGCACGAAACATTTATTTTCCACGATTAGTCCGCTGATGCGGGCAATAAAACTGGCCGCGAAGAAACCTTTCTATGTACAATGCTAGCAATTAGGTGCAACTGAACCGAGGCGAGAAGTATTTCGTAATTTGGATCTGTATGAGTCACAGAACGAAGGAGTCCCGCGTCCTCCGGGTGTTATCCCGGCAGCGGATCTGTCGACTGTTGCGACAGCGGGGAGACTTATGGGCCGTTTAAAGGTGCAAAGCGTGCTCGATACATCATCCGTTCATATTATATTAATATTATTGATACATTTGACTGATTGCGCGAGTAGTGTATCGGATTGATGCACAACTATTGCGGTGCAGGGCGCGCAGCGTTGGCATCGTCACGTCGACCATTGATAGTATTTTATTACTCGAATCTGTTGATTTCCAGAATATATCGAATATAACACGAGGGAGACGCCACGCACAGGGTCATGTTCGCTTGATTTAAAATGAAAATAAAAATAAAACGTATTTTACGAATAATTAATAAGCATACTTTTAAAATTAGCAATATTAACTTTGTCGTTAAAATTCATATTTTTTTATTTATTATCTTTGTTTTATTGAGTTTAAATACATCTACCTATTTCGTAAATTTTACTCATAAATTCTAAAGACAAAGATGATAAATTTAACAATTATAGTGACTATAAACTTAATTACAAGCATTGTGCTGCATTTTGTATCGGTAAAACGGATAGAAATTTTAATATAAGAGTAAGGGAGCATTTGAGATGTTCGAACAATAGTGGGTTTTCAGAATTTTCTAATCATTTGATAGAAAATGGTCATGGTTTTGATAAAAAATTGGGATTGTTAATATTGCATATAAACAACGTTGTTCACAAATTAAATAATTTGGAGTCGTTGGAGATAAATAAAGCGTGTAAAACTAATCAAAAAATTATAAACAACCAACTAAATTTAACTACGAATCCCATACTAAAATTTTTTCCTAAAAATTATTAGAGTAAATTTGCATTAAATGGCAGTTTGAATTAGGTACTAAATTTATTTTTTAAATAATTGTTTTTTCAAATAGATTCTGGTAAAGAAACAATATTACAAGTTTTAAGTTAGTTATGAAGAAGAAAATGGTATTTTTCGAAACCGGTAGATGTATTTAAACTCAATTAAGTGGTTAATAAAACAAAGATAATAAATTTAAAAAAATAATAAGCAAAATAAAGAAAAGAGAATGATGACATGCTTATTACAGAAGCAGCAAAAACATGGAGGATAATTTTATATGTAGAAAAATTAACCACAGATCTTCTAAACACATGTAAAGAAAAAAATATAAACCAGCTCTACATACAAACAATAACGTCAGAAAATATATTTTAAATAATAAAACCAAAACAACCTCCTTAGACAGCAGGAGTTTACAGTTAACAATATATTTTTTTAAATATCTAGTTTCTTTCGTTTTTTACAAATATGAACTAATTCTATTTTTAAGGAGAACAGATTCTTATTGTGAAGTTCTAATTATTCAGAACAGACGGTCAGTGATATTTAAAAAAATACAAATTATATAATACAATGTGATGAGAATGTGTTCTCCTTAATATAAGTTGTGTCAATATGTCCAAAATTTAATAAAAATTCATTATTAATTCTGGCGTCTCCTATAGGATTACTCAAAGGTATTTAAGATTCCGTAAAAATAAAGAAGATGGCTTTTAAATAGTGGAACGATAGATGTATTAATTTAAAAAGTATATAACATATAAATTTGTTTAAAAATTTGTCGTCAGTCCACTGTGTTGATTTAACAAAATCTGTTAATGCACGTTCCCCGGATAGGAAGAGGTTAGAATCCCGGTAGTATAATTTTTAATAATATTTTTCGATAAAATTGATTTTGTAGGTACATCTTTTTAATTAATACATTTATTTTGTATTTTTTTTTAAAATAACACTGATAAGAAGTAGGTATATATAATATGATATAAACACAACAAATTTTCTAATAGAAGACTGAAATAAAATACATTTTTTTATTAATATATAAATCTCGCATGATATTAATATCACCGTTAACCGTTAATTAACCGTTTTTAAAAACGGTTACCATATTTATATATGGCAACCGTTCAGCGCCCTTGAGGCGAAAGTTTTTACGAAAATGACACTATGCAAATTATTCAATACAGTGAAACCTCTATTTATCGGCCCTACTAAAATAAACTATGAATGCGGGAATATAGAAAAAAGTTACATTCATATATAATATTTTTTTTAAAAATACATATTTCACATGAATGTGTTTAAATACAAATAACAGTAGAAAACTGCACAGAAATACTAACAAAAATAAATTAAATGAAACTGTGTATATCATAAATAATCTTTCATCATAATTAGTTTTTTGGCTGTTGCGTTATTGCTATAAGTAAACAGTAGTTTTCGGTGTTGCAAATGAGATTTTTTTGGCATCAGTTATCGAATGTATATAAAAAAATGCTTTAATTTTTCGAAGGCTGTGCACGCTTCTGAAAACGAAGATACAGGCGAGGGATTCTCCTTAACGTCTTCCTCTGTCTCCTTCAATTCAATAATCAAGAACAATCAAATATTTCCGTTATTTTACACGCATAACTGTGTCAAGGTCCCTTAAAAACAAATTTAAAATACTCGTAGTCATCCGTGCCTTTTTGTTTACGTAATATTAACGGGTCAAGTTTTCGAACTCTTAAAATACCTAGAGTTTAGCAATTTGCCAACGACAATTGTCTCTCATATGTCAGTTCCATCACTGTTAAAGCAAAACGGAGATCATCTCTTCCGACCCTTTACCACCGTGGCAGGACTCGCTGTTTAACGTCAATGTACCGTTAGGCAGGCAATTATAAAACAAGCCAGTGTAACGAAATATGTTGCGAAATTTCAACGATTATTACGGTAAAATGAGAACGATCGATGCGATCTATTTTTACGTGTTTTGTATGAAATTAATTCGGGACTGGATGAAATAAACGACACATGCGGGAAAACGATTATTCGAGGAACGATCGATAGAGATTTCTCTGTATTATTATTATTCCTCTATGTATGAGTACAAAATTGTTATATTTCGAACACTGTTCTGGGAACCGTTACTCATGTCACATCTCATGGAGATCGGGTCCAGCGTGGTAGATGAGTTCACTAATCGGGTGGTTTATTAGTCACATTCCCGGAACCGCGGCCGGCGCACAAAAAACTCAAGTCAGCTCAGCTCGGTCGAGGATGATGTTCCGATGAACAAACATTCCAAAGACCAAATATTACACATGTGAACGGAAATGGTTCGACATGATGACAATATGAGATAGGAATTACGAGAAAATATATCTATAATTACTTTCGAAAATATGTATTTTAAAGCTCTTGGCTTTGCGTCTGTTAAGTGGATACACTAAATTGTCTATGGACAATTATTAATTGTCTATATATACAGGATAAGATGGGCAGGACTCATAGGGCCGGTTGCGTGATCAGTAGTAACTTTTTACTTTTGTAAAAAAAGTTACTAAAGTAAAAAAAAAAATGCGAAAACGGGTTGTCTGATCGTTGGTTAAAAAATTTTTACTTTTCGAAAGTACATCCCGTTGTAAACTGATTTTAAATTAAAACGAGAATAATGGTTAAATATGGCGGACTCCACGCAGCTGTTTCAAAAGTCATCCGTCACGTTGATACTTTGAAAGTTGCAGTATACGACAATTAATCATTGAATATCCCGCTATTTTAGTGATGAGAGTTCGTCTGATGATAATCTCGTTGTTTAATATATTATAATAATGTATACATTAGCACATAATACGAAAAAATTTCACAACCAAACTGACATGTTTCGAATGCATATACGAATAAAGCATAAAGTAAAGTATATTTCATGATTATTTGTCACGCCAATAGATATCACCATCTATTCTTTGATAGTGGTCCACCACCAAAGTGACAGATTTCGAACGCAGAGACGAATAAATCCTTAGATAAAGTATATTTCATGATTATTTGTCTTGCTTATACACATCTCATCTAAGCTTTGACAATAGTAAATTTTACGTTCAAAACCCGCAAACGATTTTACTACGGGCGATAATAAAAAATTACTATAGTAAAAACTAACCATGGTTAAAATTTACTACTTATCACACAACTGGCCCGCGGAGCTTATAAATACGGAAAGTGGTGCGAGCCGTATTCATCGAGCGATCCCAAATGGACGGCAATATCTTGGACTATCCCAGAATGAGATGAAGCGATAGTGTGAGGAAAAATCTGGAGGCGGTCCATGTTCCAGCATCCGAGTGGAGTTGAATTGTATATCAGGCGAAAGCTCTAAAACGTAAATCTGTCGAACAGTATTAGTGTATAAATTCAGATTAATTTTAATCAATATTTAAATAGAAAATATTCGCGCGAACTTAACTATTTCAGAACATATTACTAATCTTACAAACAAAATAAGGAAAACTGCCTACATATTTTTGAGACTCAGAAACATCTTATCACTTACAAATCTGAAAATAATATATTACGCGTTTGTACAGTCACATTTGCAATACGGTATTATTGGATGGGGAGGTGCATATAAAACTTCAATGTCACAATTAGAAATCACTCAAAAAAAAAAAAAATATTCTTAACAAAAAAAAAAAGACTATCCAAGTATACAACTTTTCACAGATTTCAAAGTAGCAAAAATAATAGACATATACAAAAAATTCAATAATCTCAATTTTCAAATTTAAAAATCAATTAAACTTTAGAAGCGAATTCCGATATACAAGATTTAGAGATCAAATTGATATTCCAAAACTAAAATATACCGCAACTCAAAATCACTATATTTATCAAGGTATCAAATTTTTTAACAATCTCCCCATCACAATTAGAACAACTACAGACTTCTATCAATTTGTATCTGAAGTAAAAAAAATATATATATGCAGACTAACTGAAACGTAAATTATCTCGTATAAACTCCTTCTCTATACACGAGTCCTACACTCATAAAGAATAAATAAATATTAAATGAAATATATATATAATTCTAATACTAAAATAAATTTTAAAAAAACACGTATAAAAATTCTATTAATGTTATGAACAATTTGTTCGGTTGATTTTAATTATTTTAATGATTTCTTACGATATAAAGTAGCGGCTGTGGTGGGATGACCTTAATCCAACTAATTGACTTTACAAATTTGACAAAAAACAGAGACCGTTGCACATCTAAACTTATTAGTGTGATTTAGAGGCGCACTCAGGACTAATTATTATGATTATAAAAATAACAAAAAAAATACAAAATCACATAAGTATGTATTTTATTTATTTTTGAGAAACAAATACAGTAGATTCCGCTCAGTTGTGACACATCGGGACATGGTAGTTTGGACCAATTAAGCGGCTACCTCAATTCACTGAAGCGAGTTTAAAATTTAATTAAGGAGAACACATTCTTATTGTGAAGTTGTAATTATTCAGAACATATGTAATACAACATTAAATTAGTATTTAAAAACATCACAGACCGTCTGTTCTGAATAATTACAACTTCACAATAAGAATGTGTTCTCCTTAAAAATATAAGTTGTATCAATGTGTCCAAAATTTAATAATAATTTAATTTAATAAAAATGAATTGATAATTCTGGCGTCTGTAGTCGATTTGCTCAAAGGTATTAGAGATTCCGTAAAAACAATGTAGATGGCTTTCAAATAATGGAACGACAGATGTATTAATTTGAAAAAGTGTAACATATAGGTTCGAAAATTTGTCATGAAAAATACTGGCGCTATAACACAATTGGTAGTGTACTTCCCCGGATTGGAAATAGAGATCCAGGTTCCTATCCCGGTAGCGCAAAAACAATACTTTTCGACAAAATTGATTTTATATGTATATATTTATAATTATTACATTTAATTAGTATTTAAAATTGAATGATGAATATTTAACTTTAAGTACGTAGGGCTCCCTTCATTGACTTCCTGCATAAAATAACACTGTAACCTGGTTATAATTTTTTATGACTCCTGATTACTTACAGGCACAGTTGGATCTTAATCATCGTCGTTTTCTTCATTTAATTTTTGATGTATCCATTAAATGCTTCAACAATTGCATCCTCAGTCTTCATTTTCATCGTAACATGGTAAATTGTTATTATCAAAAATTATTGATAATTAACAATAGAACTTCTGACATGTCCTCAATTCCCTCACTGCTTAAAATTTCGGAAATGTCTAAAAGTTTAAAGATTTTATATGGTTTTGGTTTTTATAGGTCGCCAACTGTCAGCGACAAACTGTATTGCTTGCAAAAGGGAAATATTTGAACTAACTCTCTGGTTTTTGTGGAACTTATTAATAAATTTTAAACTTATGTATTGTTGTAATCTTAAATTCACTGTCCCAATTACGCGGAATGTCGCCCCAATGCGATTTAAATTACTATAAGTTCCTTGGTTTGGTTTCCGAACCCTTAGATTTGGTCCAAAGAAGAAGCTGCCCGACTTGACCGGCGGCCCAATTAAGCGGAATCGACTGTAGTACATCAATAATAACCAAAATGATATAAAAATAAGATCAGAGAAGTTTCTTCGGAGGTGAACAAAGAAGACTATCATACAAATTAACAAATAGTACATAAAAATGAATATAATAAACTAAAGAATAGTATATATTAGCAAACTAATAAACAAAAAGTGTTTTTACACTAAAATAAATATTATAAACTAAAATATAGTACGTAGGTATATATTAATAATCTGACAAACAAAAAAAATGTTTGTACTTATGTCAACAGTTTCTAGATAGATTAAAATTGAATTTTGATCATTTAAGTATTGTAAAGATAAGGTTAGTGTTTGTGATACGTGCAGCATGATAACGATGTAATGATGCCAGAAATTTCCAATAATGTGTTCTTATTCTTTGTATTGTAATAAAATTAATTTTGTCTACTTAAAGTGATTAAATTTTGGATCAACATTTTTCTAGATAATGAAATAATGTTATAATCTTCAATTTATTACCTTTTCGCGTGTCAATAATAACTTTGAAAGTTTAGAAATAAAAAAGAATTTGAACTAGGGTATTAATTTACTAAACAATATTACATTTTCTAACTCATCTCCTCTCCTCTCAATATTCCCGTTACAACCACCCCCTCCCCGTCCATCTGTCAGTACCTAATTACTTGTATGTCTACCACCTAAGCCTTGTACCCAATATTTGTGTGTAGTTTAGTTTAATACTTCATCTGTCGATGAGATTTACTGTTTCTCTCGAAATTCGAGTAGTGCTAATAAACTCAAGTAGAGTTATAACATTTTTTTATTTATATCCATTTATTATGATGAAACTCTACAAAGTTAACGGCGATTCTATCAATAATTTAATATACTAAGACTAGGGCGTCATACCGCTCTCATACTACTGCGACAGATGACACCTGTCTCTTTCAAATCCATCAGTTTTCCTCATGTATGTTCATCACAGTTTAAAATAGTTACTCTAGGATCTGATCTCCCTGATCGTCGGATTCATGCATCCCTTCTTTCTTAATCTATTCTTGATTTATCCTTTACCAATTCTGCAGGCGTCGTTATAGTGCCTACTTGAACTCAATTCTGTACCGTACTTTATTCTCATAATTCTACCACTCTTTTCTTCCGCAGTCTCCTTTTTCAACATTCTGTACACAAACATCCTTTAAAAATGTATTTCTTAAATGCTCAAATTCTACAATAATGCAACGTATAAAGTCTATAGGATACCGTACAATCGTGTCGGCGAAAGACGACACGGCCAAAACATGAGCTCATTGCTCATAAGTGATATAAAATTTACATATTTTTGAACAGCCTTTTTGTTAACCTTTTGTAACTATTCCAAAATAGATTTCGAACCAAAATAGTGTCAACTTTCGAGTCAGTGAATTATGGTCTGATATTTGCTACGTATTAGTCGGAGTGACTGCGATGGCATGATTAACAGGGGTCATAAAATACATTTTTTCATGTTTTGCTTCGGATCGCTCTCGCCACTCGTAAATTATAACCCACAATAACATGCTCAACATTGTGCTCGAACCCAAAACTGGTTAAGTTGAATGACGCCATGATAATTAAAAATACATTTTTATATTTGGATTTCGAGCAAATTTATTTTAAAAACATAAAAGTCTTTTTTTATGGTGTTCTTATTATATTTCTTATTTAGGAACTTTAAAAAAAAAAATAGAAAATAGATATAATGTATACATCCATTTGGTGATGACATCACAGTTATATAGTCGATTTTTTAAAAGAAAATACCTACTTATTGAATGTTTCTAAAATCTGTAAAATAACAAAGATGACTTAAAATACATAATGTATCCGAAACATTATGTATTAGCTATTTGTGAAGGTTTTCAAACATTTCACGACGTAAGATAAATATTCAAACATAAATGCTCTCGTGTTATACAACTCCATATATTGTAATATACCGAAAATATTTTTTGACGCATTCTGTAGTATCTATGTACCATGTATGTTCATACAAATGATTTCAACGCACCGTCCAACAACAAACCTTTATTTTTTTTTATATTTTATGGAAAATCAAAAAATAATTAGACTCTTATAGTGACATCATGTATGCTGTTTCAGGAAATGAATATCAAATTTAGTCCATACATGGCGACAGTGTAGTTTTACTCGAAGTGTTTCCACATATTAACATATATACATCATTCAAAAATTTGATAGATATTGAGATTGATTAATGAGTGAGAATGGTGAACGTTACACTGTGTAAAGTGGTCACTTAAACCAGCCGAAGACAAGTCATAAGCCCTGTAATTACCCCATACTTCCATATAAATATAATTAAAAAAATAGCTTCGTCTCTATGAGATATCTATTATTTATTTAATAAACAGTGCCATTGTTGGTGAAAATCCAGTAATTATGTAACTAAAAACACAAAATAAAAATTTTAAAAACAAACTATAAACAGTTTGTGTAAAGCGCCCTCGAGGTGAAAGTTTTTACGAAAATGGCGCTATACAAATTATCCATTATTATTATTATTAGTGAACGTTGTTGTCGGGTACACGTCTAATGACGAGACAAGTGTTCTTTGGTAAGATATTAGTGACCGCTGGCGTGTCGCCCAAAACCACAATTGACACGCGTGTCATAGTTTCGCCATCATTGTTTTAGACCGTATTGTGATAGATTTGGAACCTAGAATGCCAAACCAATCAGGACTGCAAACGATAATGCCCCGCGAGCCACGAATTTTGGTTTTGAATGACGCAACATATGCGCTGTCTGAGTTCAGCGCACAATCAACAAGATGACATGCGGAATAACAATTTGGGCATTGAGAGCATTCTCGCAGCGGTTTTGTAACTCTTCCTTTTAAACAATATGCCATCGCCGATATGACCGCGGGCTTTACAATATTTTTCCATTGAAAGCGTCTGTTTGTTACGCCAAATTTCGCAAGCGATAATCGCCGCTATTCACACGAGACGCAGAGATCAAATTGCCTCGACACTTCGCTTAAACTGTCGATAGACCGCGCCCAAAAGTATTCTCCGTCTCTTTTCCCGCTACAAGAGATAAAAGGATGGATAATAATAATTAGAAGGGAAAATTTATAAAAAGGCTTCAACCGTTTATAGTAAAAGAATTTTAAAGGAATCGTGCAAGACATTACTTCTTTACTCGGAGCTTTATAAAAGCTCGCACGCCATTCTACATGTATAAAAAAGTAGAATCATCAAGTAAAAAAATATATAATATCATCACTGGGCGAAGATAGGTTTGTTCTAAATGTTTTGTACATTTTCACTAAATGCCACGACTGGACCACCACATCATTGCTCTCATTAAATAAGTCACGCGAGCATTTTATCATTTCAAGCGAAACGCGACAGTTTTCACTTTCTTTCTTCCGCAAGCGCAGTGCCAATGGTTGTCCCTTTCCAACTCCCCATCTACCGTGTTACGGCCACGATTCTTTCTCCACGAACCGGAACAAACTAGTACTTTTGTCCCTTTCGTACGCACTGTCAATCGATGCGCGCATCTCTCTCTATTCTATTACCATCCCCCTTGTTACGGACATAATGACTAGTCTCGAGTGACGCAAAATTTATTTTACGCGACTTTTAGTAAAAACGTCACCATCAAACACATTGCTAAAAAATTTAATACCCAATAAATAGTAAATCCCTTTGTATAAAGTGGTCGTTATGTTTGCCAGCAATTTAGAATGAAGGTGAGGGCAATAATTTATATACCCATTGAGTATCGTTCTGTCAATAATAATTTTAGCTCCGTCTCTTTTCTGACAACGTGAGGGTCGTCTCCGGAGAGAATCTCCGTCCCGCTCGCACCGGTGCTCGGGCGCGGCCGGGTCAGTGCTCGACGGCTAGGGAAACATTACTGTTATTATTATCCGCAATAATGAGCACAATTTATGCCAGTGGACAAAGCAATGGGTTTGATGATAATATATGTCTAACTCAAAATAAATAGTATCATAAAAATATCATAATTACGAGGCGCGTTTTTTTAAGTACCGGAATTTTTTATAAAAAAAACAACATTATTTTTTCAACACATTACTTTCGTCGGACGCTACACACCTTTAATTACTTCTAAACATAGTCGCCACCATTATATACCGGCGCACCCATTTTTGTATACCTTCGTCATAGAATGACGCCGCCTGGAATGGAAACCATTCCGGTACTCCGCCTTTGAGTTCATCATCGTCTTCAAAACGCTTGCCACCAAGGAATCGTTTTAGATGAAGGAAAAGATGGATATCACTTAGTACCACAACAGGACTAAACAGGACACACTTAACGATGAATGTCAGCTGGTTTCAGTTTCGTACATTCAAGAAACGTATCACGGATCGTATCTAACAGTCGGCGAGCTATTCTATTATCTTGAACATTTCAACCACTCACTACAAGATGGTCACACCATATTAACGTCTCTAACGTTGTGTGTGGTGAGTCAACAGATGAAGGAAACCATCGCGCATATGCAACATCGCAACCGTAACGGTACACTGGGAATATCGACAATACAAGTTCTTCCGGGTGATTTAGTATGCATTAGGCCGTTTTTTTCATTTTGTTTATTTACTTACTGTCACGTCGTTTCTTCGCGAGGGTAAACAGAGACGATAGAACGCCACACTCTTCTATCCTGGCACACCACTCGTTCCTCGTCCAATTTCATACATTTTATCACGCACGCTCTTCGGTTTCTAACTTTGCTTCTAAAAGAGTCATCTTTCAGAACTTAGTTAATCTGGTCTTGCCAGGTCTTCTGCAAGCGCCCTCTATTCCTGACATTCATTACTCAATTTAAATATCTTCTTTACCTTCCTCTCCTCGTTCATACGTTTCACATGACCAAACCATCTCACTGACGCTTTCCTTATTATACCGACAATGCCATATATATACTTTTTCCTTAGCTGCAAACTCCAGGCTTCTTTTCCATACATTAGTGTTGGCACCAGAACTCCGTCGTGCACTGTCAGAATTGTTACTATTGGCGATAATTGCATTCATAACACCATTTGCCGCCGTCATTCTCTTTTGATATCATTCTTAACATTACCATCACTAATAAACGTATTTTCAAATACATACTCATTTAACTTTTCCAAGTATTTATTATTTACCGTTATATCACACTTTTCGTTAATATTTCGTATCTGTCGAACAGCATAGCCAATATAATTATTATAATGTTAATATTTCCATAGCTACTCACTATTACGACAGAACAATCGTACGAAATAAAGTCGTAAGTTTGTGCTAGCTCTTGGATCTGGTTGCGTTACCATTGTAAAAACTTCCTCCGATTAAATTACTGAAGTAAAAAAATTACAGAAGTAAAAAAAATTGCGAAAAAGAGTTGTACCTGAAAATCTGAATGTTAGATCTAATCTATCATTCGGCTCCTTTTTAGATTCAACAAACTTCCACAATATGAAGACCCTAGAACATCGACGAACACGTGCTGATCTAATACTTCTCTTCAAACTACTGCAAGGCCATATTGATTGTCCCAGCCAATTGGAATTAATATCTCTCCATGCGCCATCTAGATCAAGCCGGCAATCCATACTCTTCTACATTCCCAGAAGTAAAACATCTTACATACAAAATTCATTCATTCACCGGTCATGCAAACACCATAATGAGAAATTTACAGAAATTGACTTGTTCAACATTAGCCTTACTACGCTTAAAGGGTTCTTCTTATGAACCACCACAATCTAAACTTTGGCCATTCACTATACCTATTAAAACACATGTTGCTCTCCTTTTACCGCAACATTAGTTGCAACCTCCCCACCCGTCTCCTTCTTTCATCTAAACATACTTATGTATCCAAATATTTTTGTGGATTTTCATTATTGGTATCGCATGTTAAATAGTTATTATGTTTATTACAATATGTTTCCACTGTCAAAATCCCTTAATAAAATAAAATTTAAAAAATGGCTGACTTTTCACAACTGTTTAAAATGTCACTGACACATTGAAATTTAAAATTGCATTATATGACAATGAATCTCGCTGTTACAACTGTTGTAACTTACATTACCGAAGATTTTTCGCCAGTAAAGTGACAGATTTCGAACGCAGTAGTGAATAAAGCCATGAATGAACCATAAAATTGTATGTTTTATCAATGGTGAATATTTAAAAATAAATCAATTTTGATAAAATTCACAGATATTTGATGATTATTCGCCTTGCCACACTATTAAGCAGGATTAACTTTGATAGTAATAAATTTGACGTACACACAAATATTTTTTACCACGGGCGATGGTAAAAAGTTAATATAGTAAAAATTAACTATATTAGTATGATAAGCAAAATCAACTTTATGGTTAAAATCCATTATTTTCGATTGTTAACTTTGTTTTATTAACTTAATGAATTAAAATAAACAACCGGTTTCGAAAAAAATCATTTATATTATTTTTTTAAATAGTAAATAAATTTAAAAAAATCAATAACATATATTTTTGATTAGTTAATGACATCCCGAAGTAGAAAATGATGTTTAGGACTATGGTCAAAATTTACTATTGATCCATACAAGGGGCCCTCTGAGATAACGGATGAACCTGTCTCATTTACTTTTCAGTCTAGTTAAGGTGATAGTGAACATCTTTTACAGTATGTACTTATATTATTGTATAGGAAAAGGCAATATAAATAAAATTTAAAAAAAAAAAAAAGAGCCTTCACCAATTCGAGCGCTGCAAAGTTGGCTTCAGGCGCTCGGTTCCCACGTTACGGCCGCACGCACACACACACGGGCGCGCGGACACGCGGGCAGCTCGCGGCTCACACACACGTCGGCACTTGCACCGGCCGCGCACGTAGAAAGGTGCGTTGCATACTCAGCGCTCGGCGCTCGCGGCTCGCTGCAGTCGCCGGCGTGCGAATCCGCTATCCGGCGCTGCGCGTGCACGGGGCGCGCGAGCCGGGCGCGTACCTGTCCGCGACCAATGATGGAGCATTTTCTCGCGGGTGGAACTATTTTTGGTAAATGTCATGAAAAACATTTTGACAACGTGCACAACATGACATTGACCTTGACGTACTGAGAACCATTGGAATGAGACACGATACACGTGTTGAGATTTTGATCAGGAGCGATAAAAACTCAAACCCATGCGCGCGATGTTAGATCGACGGCAAAAACCGACAACAACGTCACCCAGAACCATAGATATCTACAATTATCAACTGTAAAAAAAGTTGGACAAAATAAGAAGAGGAACGAAAATATACTGAATGCAGTGAAAATGAGATCACTTAGACGTGTATGTGGCAGATCCTTTAATCACACAGTAAAGAATGAAGAAATAAGGAAAGAATGTAAAGCTGATCTTAGTATAGTGAGTAAGATTAAGAAACATATATGACGCAAGTGTTGATGGCACGAGAAGAAGAGGACGTCCGCGGAAGACTTGGCACGACCAGGTAAACCGGATACTGGTGGATGGTCCTGTTAGAAGCCTCAATAATCGCCGTGCTCGTATGAGAAGATGTATGATGTTGATGAGGCGAGAATTGTGTGTCGGGACAAAAGAGAGTGGCGCTCCCTGTAATTCCTTCATATTTCTATATATTTTTCATTAAATATAATAAAAACAGCGTCCTATGTATGAGATATCTGATATTTATTTAATAACAGTGCCTCGTAGGTAAAAATCCACTAATTGTGTGTTCTTGGACATATTCAAATATCCCGGTGACGCAAAAACAATATTTTTCGACAAAATTGATTTTATATGTATATATTTATAATTAATACATTAATTTAGTATTTAAAATATCACAGACCTATGTTCTGAATAATTACAACTTCACAATAAGAATGTGTTCTCCTTAATATTCAAATATTGCTAAAATAATGTAAGTATTTGAGCAAAAAACATTTTTACCGAAACTGACCGGAATTTGAATCCAATAATTCTCCATTGTCATTATTTAACCATTTGTAAATATTTAAAAAAAAAAACTATGCTCCATTCGTAAATAAATAAATAAAATAAATAAATAAATAAAAAAGGTGGTTTAGACACGCCTTGCGAATGCCAGAGGAACTATTAGTTTTGAGCCCACGACCACCTCCTCCTAGAATAAGAGGATGATAATTAAGACGATTCAGAAAGTGACGTAGACTACTACATACATACTAGCACGTAAACCCCACAAATTTCATCAACATAAGTACAAAAACTACCCTAGATAATTCCTCTAGGGTAGTTTTTGATAATTCCTCTTAAAATTTTGCTGTGTTGCACGTATCAAAATATTCACTTTTTTTAAATACAGAATGAACACAAATCATGAATATAAAATAATCGTTTTGTAGAATTTGCCGAGTTCGGCGTGCGCCTCAAAAGATAGATCCCGCGCGCGCACCGGCGCGAGTGCACGCTTAATCGTTTGCGCGTATGCACGCTACGTGCAGCGGGAAATTTTTTATTTAAATGTATTTAGATCGACATGATTTCTTTCAGTTACAATTCGTTACCTAATTAATTTATGGTGATCGTGTTCATACAATTAAAAAAAAAAGTAATGGGTTGTATATATATATATATAAATAAATGGTCACTACTAAGATTACGATAACACGTTGGTTATTCAGCACATTTGACAATGTATATTAACACTTCAGAAGCATACAATATGTACACTTCAGAAGCACACAAATAGGCAATAACTAATTATAGACTACAAATGTATAACTCTTTATATAAAATTATTACAGTGTAACTCCCTCTCCAAGCACAAGAGGTAAGCGAATAAAAAACATGTAATTTTAATAATGTACAATACTTATTAATAACTCGTATAAAAAAATTGTAAAAATTTCAAAGGAATAAAAAAAAAAATTTTTTTTTCACCGAAGCGCTTTGCAATGAAAATAACTGAATGCTCGATAGCGGAGTTTCATTCTAGTTAACAAAGGCAGTAACGAACTAATCTCTCAACCTTACATGGCTTTTATTTTAGTACTAGGTTCACCGTGTCCGTAATTGTTTTTAAAGATCCCTTCATAAATAATAAAACGTGTATCCATCACCAAGTAAAGTTTTCATTAATTTATGTTAACCTTATAGCAACTATATCCTGGCTAGTTAAAAATGAGAAAATTAAATTAAAAAAGCGAATAAATTATTTTGTTTTTATTTACGTATCGACGTTTTCATGGTTCGGTTTATATTGCTGTATATTTAGCAAAAGCATACTGACGAAAAAATGATTCAATTAATAAATTAATTACTTAATTTTTTTAATTTTCTATAAACAACACATCATTGGGTACAATGTTACTAATCTAAATACAAAGACAATTAATAAATGTTCGCAATTTATAAGTTATAAGCTACAAGATAAATCAAAAAGGCATTTGCTATTTGTTAACATTATTACACAAATATATGTAATGCCCCAAAAACTACGTTGCCGTGTAAAGATGTTTTTTTTTTAACTTTAAAATTAAATAAAACATAAAAATCATAGTAATAGCCATGGTATTGGGTTAATTGGAAAGATAATTTTATGCAATTAGTGTTTATGCATATGAACGTCGCGACTAGCTCGAATAAAACGCAATCTAAAAGTATAATTTTCGATCACTTTTTGGAGCAGCTGGAACCGTATATCGACAATAACGCGACTAATGTTGACTTCTAAGTCGTCTATCGTCTCTGGTTTATCGGAGTAGGCTAGCGACTTCACATATCCCCACAAAAAACAATCCAAAGATGTTAAATCACACGATCTTGGAGGCCAATTCACAGATTATTACGCGAAATTATGCGCTCATCGAATATTTCCTTCAATAATTTTTTTCTAGCGCGCGCTGTGTGGCATGTTGCGCCGTCTTGTTGAAACCGCAGCTCTTCCACATTAATGCCATTCTATTGGGGAACGAAAAAGTCAGTAATCATGTATCCATAGCGCTCTCCATTGACAGCAACGTTCTGGCCGGCATCAATTTTTGAAGAAACAAGAGCTTCTTCAGTACGCACTGTACAACGTATCTGCGGATGCGTATTATCAATTAGAGTATGCGTGGTGCGAAAACGATCCGTGGTTATTCGAATTACTTGTTCGGAAGGATGATTATGTCGACAGTAAAATGGAAGTATCGCACGGTAAGTTTCGTGAACTGAACCACTATTTTTGAAACAAATTTGCACAATTTACAAGCGTTGTTCTGGCATAAGTCTATTCAAAAAGTGTTGCCAATTCGAAAAACAAACTTCTAAAAAAAAACAGCCTTTATAAAACAAATGTCTATAAAAGTCGTTCTGACGATATAAATTTCAATCAGAACATGCGATCAATCAATTTATGTTGCATGATTTTTACTACAATCAGAGATTTCGTTTATATGATTATCTCATGAAGAATGAGCAATCTTATTGTATTGTAGTTACACGATTAATTATGTTTATTGTGAAACAAGATAATATAACGATCCTTCAAAATGCGCAAGTGTGTAAGAAGGTGCAATATTAGATGGGTCTTGTCTTTGTATTTTCATTACGAAAGCCGATAATACACATTTTAGAATAATTTGTCATTCAATTTATTAAACTAGAAAGGTAATACATATCTACGATTTTTTAAATTAAATTATCCGCTAACAAAAACAAGAAACTAATGCGTGATAATAAAACTAAGGAAGATCCGGTGAACTTCATTTTAAACAGCAAAAATATTCAGTTCATCATTTCAAATATTTTTTTAGTTAGTTAAAAATTAAGATATCGATCCAGATGTAGAGATACCCCGAAATTAGAACTAGATTGAAATGGCATAATTTTTTTTTTTAAATGCAGTATATGCTGACACATTGACATTTAGAAGTGATTGCAATTGGTGAACTTTAAAAATAGTCACAATGGTCGACACAGTGATATGAGAGTCTATAGACGGATACTGAAAATTTCCCTGATCGAAAATGATCTGGCAGAACATCGTAAGAACGGTGATAAAATATATTTTAGGTGTATTTGTAAAATTTCAAATAGTAATCAAACCATAGTCAAATTAAAAGTCAACTAACTACATATTTTTAATAGTCTAATAATAATAATAACTCCTGAGATTCGTTGATAATAATTAATAATTACTGTTATTAAGGAGAACACATTCTTATTGTGAAGTTGTAATTATTCAGAAATTAAAAGAAAGTTTGCGATATTTAAAAAAAATACTAATTAAATGTATTAATTAACAATTTTAACGAAAAATATATTGTTGTTGCTACCGGGATTCGAACTTGGATCTCTTTTCAATCCGAGGAAGATGTATTATCCAACTATACTACAACAGACAGTACCTTTGTCGACAAATTTTCCTACCTATATGTCACATTTTTCAATTTGTTCTCCTTAATAATATATAAGTTGAATCAATGTGTACAAAATTTAATAAAAATGAATTGTTAATTCTGGCGTCTGCTATCGGTTTACTACGGTATTTGAGATTCCGTAAAAACAAAGTAGATGGCTTTCAAGTAATGGAACGGTAGATGTATTAATTTGAAAAATGTAACATATAGGTTCGAAAATTTGTCGACAAAGGTACTGTCTACTGTAGTATAGTTGGATAATGCACCTTCCTGGTAGCAACAACAATAATTGATTATATATGTATATCTTTTTTATTAAAAAGTTTAATTAGTATTTTAAAAAATAATTACTAGTTAATTACTAAAATTTCTCAAAAATCAACTCGATTGAAAGACTAGTCTAATTCTTAAAGTGTTTCTAATAATCACACTATTTCGCCTCGCCTATCATCTAGCCCCATTCCTTATCAATCGCACGACACTTGAAACGGTAGTTTAAAAATAATGTATAGTTTCCTGGTTTATAATAGGATATGCAGATTTTAAATAATACGGTAATGACTGACACGACACGCAAACTGAAAGAAATAAATTAGATATGTATTAGGGATTTATGATGAAGAAGCGGTCGCTGTATGGTTAGAATGAGTGACACCGTGATCTGCAAGTAGCGGTTACTTTAAGTGTACAAAGAAGGTTTAAATAGACTAAATTCAAATATGTATGTAGGAGTGGCTGAGCTGTTGAGAGAGTATAATACTTTCATTTTCGGGTAACCAATTGTACGTATTGAGGCCAAATTTAATTACAGCCTTAAATGGTCATATTTCATAGCTCATTTTTTCTTAATGCTGAAAGGCCATTCTTTATATTCATGTCTGATTTACTACGCTACATTTTCGGGTCATTACATTCCGGCAATCAAAATGGCAATTAGATGATTGTCGGTCTGTGCTTGATGATATAATTAAAAAGATGCCTGTAGTCTGTATCCGCTAGTACCTTAGGAGAACGTAATAAATTAAACTAAATTAGGTGATTAGATGATTGCAAAACAGCTCGTAATAGTCAGTAGCAAACTCGGACTACAATCCACTATCGTAATTATTGCTTTTCACACACTTTTCTAGACAGTTGCCACAACAGCGGTAATATCAATTAGGACTTTCTCATTTGGCTAAAATATCGGGAAATATTCATGCTTAAACAATTTTTTCCCCTTTGAGAAGTTAATTTTAAGACTTAAATTTTTTTAATTACTGCCAAATATTCTAAATAATCCATCCCGACTTGTCATAACTCAAAATAAACATTATCAGTCTGTAGAAACAAAAACATTGCCCTGAGAGTCTAATATGTATAACAAATAGTGCAATTAAAAAGTAAAACTATTTTGACATAAAATACTTAAAGTAGTGTCATAGTACAAAATAAATAATTAAATCAAGTCGATATTTCCCTAATTGTAAATCTTCAGTATGACTTACGTAAGATTACTTTAAACCTACAAGTAAACAAATTAATTCCGTACTCAAGAAAAGGTCCAAATAAAAATATTAAAAAACTCAATAATTACCCGAAGCCTAGAAAACAGTGAGGCAGCACTCGCGGCAGCCGATAGGTAATAAAAGCAAATCATACAAAGGAGGCTTCGTGAAGTTATCAGGCGATCATAAGGTGGTGCAGGGCGGGCTCCGGTAGTACCGATCCGTTGCTCAAGTCGGTAGCCAGCGCGCACGCGCAGTGCCCACGAAGCCGGAGCCGGTAACCACCCGCCCAATTAACAACTGCTCGAGAGAGCGGGAGAGACGATTCGTGAATTGGTCGGGTTCTCACGCCCGCCTTCGAAACCGCTTTTCTATGAACTGGATTACAGTGATTCTTCTCCATCGAAAGAAAATAATGTTATTATACCGGCGAGGCGTGTTGTCGATATTTCCTACCGCGGGGATCCACATTTTGTAAGTAAGCAACAGAAATCGGGCATTAATGTCTTCGGGTTAAAGGTTGGAATACCGCGGGCCGCATCACATCGGACGCCATTGTTTCAATATTTGTTGCAACTTTGGCAAACTTTGACTAACCAGCCGTGATTCAATACTTTCCAATTGTTAAATTCGATGCTCATTGCAGTCTGAATGTCACGCGATAATTTCCTCTCAATGCGCGATGATTGATTAACTTAATGTACGCTCTGAAAGATTTGCTATCATGGAGGAAACCGCTCTTCTGAACTTGTAATACAGTTTTATCTATTTGTAAAGTATTCTTAAAGGTCACAGCACTAGCACATGGGAATTCGGCTATCAGGAGTACAGAAATAGTACAGAATAAAATAAATGATTTGAATATACTTACCAGAAATCTCTTTCAGATTTTTTAAAAAACCAATTGCGGCGTTTAAATCAAGTTGGTTGTGTTTCTGGTAAAAGCTAAATTAACACGAGTCACTGAATTAATAAGAAACCTGAACGATTCTTAAAAGGTCACCCCGCTAAAGAAAACGGGAATTCGGCTACCAGGAATGAAGAAATTGGATGAGGTAAAACAGACTCAAATATTTTCACAGAACTTTTGTGAAAAATCTCCCTCGAGACTTTCCTCAATCGTCCCGATTCGTCCCAAAATTCCTATTCGCAATCGGGAGCGCAGAAGTTGAAAAGTGAACTCTAGAATTTTCGATAAACATTTCCTATTGTGTTCAGTAAACCCCGCTAACAATCTCGCAAAACTTATTATTATTTCGATTGTAGGAATATACATTTTATAAGAGAGCGGTCATTATTCCCGAACCGTCACGGCCCCGATACCGGTTACCAGGAGCACAGAGAGCGGAGGAGTTTAAGTGTGGGAGCACGACCCCAACTCGTGCTGCGCGCGCATGAATGGCCTCGGGGGCGCACGCCGGGCCCGCCCCCACTCCCTTCTAGAAGATTCCACAGCCGGAGAGCACACGCTGTAACCCAGGGAAACTCCCGCCCAAACCCGAGAAATAATAATCCAACAAACGAATAAATTAGCAAATGATGAAATTTTAAAATTTTAAAATTTAATAAAAATGAATTGATAATTCTGGCGTCTGCAGTCGGTTTACTCAAAGGTATTTGAGATTCTTTAAAAATAATGTAGATGGCTTTCAAATAATGGAACGACAGGTGTATTAATTTGAAAAAATGTAACATATAGGTTCGACAATTTGTCAAGAAAAATACTGGCGTTATAGCACAAAGGTAGTGCACTTCCCCGGATTGGAAATAGAGATCCAGATTCGAATCCCGGTGACGCAAAAAAAACAATATTTTTCGACAAAATTGATTTTATATGTATATATTCATAATTAATACATTAATTTAGTATTTAAAATATCACAGACCTATGTTCTGAATAATTACAACTTCACAATAAGAATGTGTTTTCCTTAATAATGATGAAATTGCTTCCTTTGCAATAAACCGAATACCCCATGTGTTAAATTGAACTAAAGCCGATTGGACTACGTCCAGGTTTTGGAAAATGAAGCCTGGAAAAGTCGATATTGAGGTAAACATGTTGTGGATGGTATATTATCTTTCATGTAAAATCGTCGTACTTTTCGATATTAGAGAGACGTAAACAAACATTGTAATCAAATATAAAATGAATTCAACGTCATACTGTTTTGATAACGAATTTACTACACGTCTTGAAAAAAATGTTCTATTTAGAATATTTTCTTAAATCAATTTCAATGGAAAAATGTTCATTTTGAAATCGGAAAACATAAAGCTTTGGTGCGATCCACTCACACAGTACAGTATTAATGTAGTTGAATGATACCATTAATACAATATATGTTTTTAAGAAAAATGGCTGGCTTAAAAAATGGTCCACCGTGAAAAATTTGGCTGGCAGTTAAAACGCTTAAAATTAAAATTTTTTAAAAGTAGAACACTTTTCTCAATAAAATTTTTTTTTTCACTTTTTTATCTTTCAGTGTATTAATATTAATTACTTACGTTGTAGACAGAAAGTGTTAAAGCGAGTAGCAGTGTAGTAGTAGTAGATTAGGTGGACTAGCAGCGTTTAAAATACTTAAGAGTATCGTAGAATCTAAGGAATTCATCATGACTTTTAACCTAAACTTTGAATTATAAAGGTAATTATGTATACTTTAATAGATACATTCTAATGATCCAACATGATTGATTACAGTATATTTATAGTTAGTACTATTAAATTGCATGTTCAAATTGAATCTGTCAACCCGAAACGATGAAATTTCTTCGTCCGCCATTCGCATCATCTAGCGGGTAAATTATTCCGGTGGTGACGGCGTCGCGTGAACCGGTGATCCCGGATAAAGTGGTGTACTCACTGGGACGTCACTACTCCCAGAGAGTTCGCGGGGACCCAGACGATCGTCTGATCCGCGGCAGAAGCAGCGACGCTGCTATGCCAGAAACAAGCGGGAGAAAGAAGCGATCCATTCCTTCCTCACTGCGCTATTCCCACGGTCAATAAAATAAACACTTTCATTAAGTGCCAGGTATTAATCACTCGAGTTGAACCGCGCAGACAATAGGTACGATAACACAATTACGCTCGAACCTCGACTCGGCGGTCTGAAAAGAGACATGTTCGTCAAAGTTGATCCGAGCACTGACGAGCGAGGTTGCGTGATTAAGCTCAGGTCTTAGGTCCAAACTACAAATTTCAGCTTGGTGGTTTTCATCTGAGGAAAAACGTAAAAGTGTTTATATCTAATACGCAACGTTAAAAGAACGCGGAAGAAATGATTCGTTCCTTCGTGTCGAGGGTCTGCGGCAATTTGGATGTTGTGGATGTGAATGATGACTGTTTGTTTCCACGGCCGCGGTGAATCAGCAAAAAACTGGCTCTCAGGCTCGCTCCGACCGGAGCGAGGAGACTCGGCAGCAACTCGGCCGTCGGTTGAAAGAAAAGTGAGCGAGGCCTGTCCTAGACGATGAGCCGCGGTCCGCTGTGACCGTTTCTGCTGTCTGTCTCTGATTTGTCGGAGGAGAATTCCGGTTCGCGGTGCACCGCTGACCAGCCATCAGAGAGAGTGCCGCCATCACAATAAGAGCTGGGGCAATGTTGGTTTTTCGGTACATTTAAATACATTACAAGAGCCTCGAGTGGAACGACCGATTCGATAAAGATAGCGTATTTACTTGGGGCAATAATAAGTATTTTTAAAATATATATATATATTATAAAAAAAAGATAATATTCCCACCACAGTCAGTGGCGTTGCAGATGAAAGAGTTTTCATTCAAATTAATAATATCGAATAATACGCTCCGATGATCGTGACAGTTATTTTATACAATTTCTTGTCGATATTATAAGTTACATTTTAATTATTATTTTTGGGGTTTTTTGGTCAACCGTTTCACGGTATATTCTATGCAAATAGAAAACTTACTGTATTACACAACATTCACTTGGATCGTAAATGTAAACAATATCAAAAAATAGACAAAAGAACAAATTTAAAAACGATTCCTAACAAAAACAAGCAGTTACACTTATAAAGTTGAAGTATTTATTTACTGAAATTGAATCGTTTGTCAATAATAATAATATTGGATAATTTTTATAGCACCATTTTCTCTAAAAATTTCACTTCAAGCGTGCTTTACACGTTAACTGTTATCCTACACTATATTTGTATTTAAAATTAAAAATTGATATTTTAATTTATGGAAATGATTTTTCGAAAAGGCATGTTTTAGTCTCTTTTTAATTTTGCCTTTTACATAGTTAAACTTTTTTTTTATGTAAATAAAATATAATAAGGAGAAAAAAAAATAGATAAGGAGATGTTAGATGAAGAAAAAAATCAACCTTTTGAAAAGATAAACAATTTTTACAGGGTGTAATAGACCTAGTCCGCAGAATTTTATGGGTGGATACCTGAATATAATATAATACAAGGAAATAAAAAATTTGACAAGAATATGTTTCTTTACTTTGCATTTTAAGGTGGTCACTGAGGTCGCATCATGTTTTTAAATTTTATATTTTTTATTTATTATCTTTGTTTTATTAACCACTGAATAATAATAGTAGTATTATCTTTGTTTTATTAACCAATGAATAATAATAGTAGTATGAGTATTTTTTTAAATGTTTAATAGGTTTACATCAATTCTGTTCTATCGTTCTCTCACCGCGCTCATTGTTCGCAATCGGTACTCTCGTGGTTCGACCCGACGATGGTAAGGATCAGTATTTATATTTACATTATGTATCAACTTTTTGAATATTATAGCATGTTTCCTTTTGGTCAACTGATAAGATTATTATTATTTATAATTAACTATATAATACTATGTAAAAATCTGTTTGGTTTATTACATATTATAAATAATTTACTATAATCATCTTTATACAAACTCTTCGTATTGTACTAAAAGTCATTATTAGTTCCATAAAAATAAACCCTTCAGTTAAACCGTTTTTATGTCATGGTTAATTATCAACAACCTGTAATAGAATGAAATATAACCGAATGAAATTCAATAACTCTAATATATTAAAATTAACTCATTGTAATGTCATCGAAATCTTCAATGACAATGATTATCAACAAGAAGGCTAATTCAAAACTTAATTGGTCGTAATTAGTAAAATTATCGCGTCATATTTCATAAAATCAGAAGAATATTTACGTCTTGAAATAAGATATCGGCGTCATCTCGGGTTACACTCCACACTCCAGACGGAAAACCCGATGCATGCGCGCTCAAAGATAACGCGCAGGATAAATACGATATTGCCGAATGCAACTTTAGTTTTGGCTAACTATGAAATAAATGTAAAGATAAGTAAATTAAAATAAAAAAAATGACAACAAACAGAATACAAACCATACAAAAAAAAAAGATTGTAACACATAAATATGAGAATGTTCATGCTGCATGTGCCTAATATCAAATTCCATTCAAGGATTTTAAAACAGAAACAAAGATATAAAATGACAATGGGTGAATTTCCCGTTTAGAAGAGTGTCAGAGAAATAACGGATCACATTTAGAAAACATAATTTTTAATAAATAAATTCCCATAGACTGTATTTACTTACTTACTTACCATCACGCCGTTTCCCCGTGGGGGTAGGCAGAGAGGATAGAGCGCCACACTCTTCTGTCCTGACACACAATTCTCGCCTCATCCACATTCATACATCTTGTCATACAAGCTCGCCGATTGTTGAGGCTTCTAACAGAACCATCCTCCATTATCTGGGTTTACCTGGTCGTGCCAAGTCTTCCGCGGACGTCCTATATTTCTGGTTCCATCAACACTTGCGTCATATATCTTTCTTACCATTCTCTCCTCATTCATCCTTTCCATATGACCAAACCACCTAAGTGATCCTTTCTTAATCTTACATCAGCTTTACATTCTTTCCTTATTTCTTCATTCTTTACTCTGTCATAAATAGATTTGCCACAAATACGTCTAAGTGATCTCATTTCCACTGCATTCAGTCTACTTTCGTTCCTTTTCTGCCAGCTCCAGGCCTCACTTCCATACATCAGTGTCGGTACCAGGATTCCATTGTGCACCGCTAGTCTTGCCTCGGTTGACAAATTCCCGTAACCATTTTTTTATTAAACCCATCCATTATTTTATTACAAAATTTTTATTATGACAAAGTCTTTTGGAGCACTTGTACAATATCTACATTAAAAATTATTTTATTGAATACCTTCGTATTTATGAACATATGTAAATGATATATTAGTAATGAAATATGAGATTCTGTTTAATGTGAAAAAATAAATGTATATTACTATATTTTATTTTCTGTAAAAATTAATATTTTATGTACTCTTAACATTTGAACATAATTACTGTTTTTTAAATGCGACCAATTAAATTTCCCTACACATACATTTATGTAGTAAATTAACGCGTGGCGGAGTCGCATTTTAACTATTTAGCTGATGTATAGAACTGAAAATATTCGTTCGTAATGTAAATCAAGCTTGATAAAAATGAAATGTACTAATTATGCAAAAAATATTTTTTACTTTCAGTTCAATTCTAGGAAATCTTGATAAAAAAAAATAAAGTAGTGATGTATTCTATACATTAATAAAATAAATAAAAAAACAATGACTGACCTGTCCGATGAACAGACATTCCAGAAATCATTCGCTGAATTAATTCACTATAAAGGATAAAACAACGCATGCGTCATTACAATCCGCCGTCTATAGTTTTGGGACCGTGAAATAAAAAAATATATTATTAGATATCAGCGGGACCCATTAGGCCCGGCAGGCCCCACTTAGGGCCCATTAGCCCCGCGTTCGGGGGCCGAGGGTCAAAGGTCCGTGATTACTTTTCTGGTTACGGACGACTACGAAAATTTGGTCAAAAAAGAGGCCTACCACTTTTATCAGGCCGAACGATTTGAGGTCCGAAGGGATATTAGCATTTTAAATTTGGAGTAATTTTAGATGAATCTTGGATGTTGAGAGCTGAACAAGAATATAGAATAGAATTCTCGATCGTCCACCCGCAGTCAGGCATTGTGTGGAAATTTAAAAATATATTAAATTTAAAACGCAATATAATTATTAGATAATAAGTCTAACTTGATTTTTACGGTGAACAATATGTGAAGTCAATAGATACTTATTTTTCTCATTATCTACCGAGTCCCCCTTTATTTAAATTCACACCTAAACGAACTAGATATTCTCAATACTCCAGTTATCTCAATCAAATCTAAATTCAATACATAAACTTTAATGGCCTTCATATTATTTTTATCACACAGATTTTATTCCCTTTCCCGTCACTCTTTCGTTCCCCTGGAATATTTTCTTCTTTAAAACTTTTATCTCGTCTGTTTATAATTTTATTTTTAACTTTTTCTCACTTTTTTTGGATTAAAGGATGAAGTACATTATAGTCCCTTTTAAATTTTACTCAATATATAAAATATACTGTATTTTAATGGGTTTGTATAACTGTGTTTAATGATTATTTACATATAAACTGTATGTTTTCCTAATAAAATAAATAATTAACAAAATAGCAATACTATAATAAATCATGCAAATCTTAATTAAAAAATATACTTTGATAAATGAGATGAACGTTGACTTTATGTAGAAAATAAAACACCTTAAATTATTTTTAAATTTTTTAAAAATATAAACAATATGTGGGGATTGCAATTATGATGAGAGAAAATAATAAACAAATTAAGAATGAATGTAAAGCTGATAGTCTGGTGAGATGATGTTAAGAAAGGTATAAAACGCAAGTGTTAAAAGGTCCGAGAAATAGAAGACTTCGGAAGACTTGAAATGGCCAGGTATTGTGGAAGACAGTCCTGTTGGTCGCCACAATAATAATAACACATGACAGAATAATGTAGCGCTTTATCTTCTCTGCGTAATAAATAAACGTAAGTTAGATATGATACAATAATATAAGAATTGTGGTAGTGCTAACAGAATATTTAGTAGATACATGAACCAACCACCAAACTGGAGGCGAATAGACAATAGAATTATTACTCTACCTGGAAAATGTATTTTGTAATATGGCAATATTTAACTCTGATTTGGAAGACTGGCTTGGTAATCATGAACTCCATATGCAACCAGTATCTACCGCAGGACTGATAAGCGCTTCAGCCGTTATGAAACGTAAAAAACGTTTACCAAATCGCCGATCATGCCGGCAACCAAATAAATCGCGGCGTCCCTCGTGGCCCTTCGTATGGAGGTCCGAATGCCCGCATATAAAATACGAGGACCCGCTTGTGTTCCATCCTTTTGTGAACGTGGAGGGAATGAAAAAATCCTAAGGTGAATTCAAAAGAAAAGGAAAAAACGAGACATAAAAAGCGAAGGAACTGAGTGGATGGCTATTGTCTCGCGGGGAGGCGCGCCTGTACAGATTGTCTTCTGATTGGACGGAGAAGTGTTCTCAAAACTGTGCGGCCAAGTCTGGCATCGAAACTTCTATATTCGCGAACTTACTTTTTTTAAATGTATTATAAATTCCGAAAATTATTCGAAGTATAAGCGTGCTTCTAATGACGACAACTCAGTACACCGTATGCTCTCCCCTGTACTCGCTATAGCGGCCCCTAGCATCTTGGGATAGGTCCATTAACGTTAGATCATAGTCCTTCCATATCTTCACCACGAAAGTGTTTAGTCATTAATGACCACCCTTTTGAAAAGAAGATACTCCTCTTCAGTGATTTCTCTAGCTATATTATTAATTCAGTCTTTACTTTATAGTTTAATATGTTTTTAAAGAAATTATCGCCATTTCTGATCTTACTGTAGTGCGATTATAGTGGAATTTCTCGGTTAGCGGAATTGTCTGGAACCTAAAAGGCTGTAAGTATGTACTTAAATGTTCATTCCATCTATATTATTTGAATGGTATGTGTAAACCCGATCCATCGTATCATAAATACATAATAAGAAATATTTCGAAGAACACGTGTATAAAAAATATACAAAAATACAACATTATAGCGTGTATGGCGAAAGTGACATTATAAAAATATCTAATATAAAGAATTATTGACGGCGGTCGTAGCGTGATTATTGTCCAATAAACAGCTGCCACCTGCCTGTTTGAAATTGTCTATTCAATTCTTGTTTATTAGAATAACTGTGAGAATCTTTTTGGCAGTTTGTAAATTCAAAGATATAATACAAGACCTTGAAAATGAGTCGACATAATATCATCATTAAGTTTTATAAATATTGTTCATCTTTGATATAACATAATTAGTACAATAAGCATATTATCTCTTTTTTATATACCATTTATCACCATGTATCTCTATCCTGCACTATTTCGCTAGCTTACGTCCATTGTAGCCTACGTCGTCAGTACACAGATGATATTGATATGAAGCCCTGTGTATAGACTAAAAATGCTGTAAAATAACTGAGACCTCCAGTCGTCTAGGACCACCCTTGCTATTGTACCAAGCTCTCCTAATTCCTAAAGTGTGTGTGGGTGGTACTGTGCAATAGCACCTACACCTTAAAGAAACCCACATACAGGCCTCTACCGTGGCCAACTCAAGAAACTGCGTCTGCACGCCATCCTCGTAAAGAAGGACCGAAAAAGAAGAAGACATTGTACACGATTTAGGTGTATTTTCTAGTTCCGAGATGTAACTAGAATTACATGTAGTTATTTCTGACACATTTATTAATATTTCTCATGTTCTACAGCTTTTTTAAGTTCAGAAACCACTGCGATAGGAGGATTTCTGGATGTCCTTTTTTTGTAGAAGAATTCGAGGTAAGAATTTAGCCATTGATGTTTGGCAGTCGCGATCAATTATGGCCGGAATAATGCGCCAACCGCTATTTAAAATATACGTGGGAGACATCACTCTTGTCATCCAACAGCTAATAATAACAATAATACAGGATCACATCGAACTGTATGACGCAATTCCATTGTAATTTTTTTGTTTATTGGTCGCGAATAATTCATAGCACCTACATAATACTCGTAACAAATTCCTCAGATACATCGATAGGTGGGTAGACATCTATCTACACTCAGTATACAGCCGATGTGTTCTAGCTCAGAAGTCCAGCCGATGAAGAAAATAATTAAAAAAAAAAAAAAAAAAATTAATAAAGTATAAAAAACAGAAAAGTAGATTATTGACAGGTTGTTTAATGACATTTATAAATTATAAATAGTCGTGCTATGTTGGTTTAGTGGTTAAGTTGTGATCTAGTGGTCGTGGGTTCGGACCTCATCCTAGGAGACCTGCTTTCATAGCACAAGAGTTTGGCTTAGATTGAAAAAAGTAAGAATGTTAATGTCATTAAATTTATTAATTTCTTTTGTTTTTTTAAATAAAAATAAAAAATAGAAATGGATTCCCCTACATGTAAAGTACAACAGGAAGACAGAACTATCAAAAAGCTAATATGGACGTGAAGACATTGGCGTAAAAGTATCAGGTGTATTGCAATTGATGAGAAAAAAACATCTCAAATATAATTCGTGCAATGTGAACACATGGTACAAAGGTCAAAGGTGCTATTCTGATTTCACGTACGTATGAAAATATTCATACAATGTTCGATTAAACTTCCTCATAATAAAATAATAAATAAACTTACATAATTAAGTACAAAATTGAGAATTTCTTCAATATTTGCAACATATTACATAAATAATAATAAAAACACTTTGTTTAAAATTCTCTGAATTCGCCAACCATCTTTTGGAAACAAACCATTTTTTTAAATATTAACAAGGGTTTAGAAATTTTACATACAAATACTAGGGGTTTAGAGTTGGATAAATTAGAAATTTTAGTAATAAGAAAAAATGTTAAGATTAAATCAAATACTACAAATAATCAAATTATTTTTTACAATTAGTCACCACTTATACTTTTATAGTTTTATTTTTATATATACCGTAGGTATCTTAAACATATTGATGTATCAATAAATAATTATTTTAAACAAAGTGTTTTTCTTATTATTTATAAAATTGAGAACGCTTATGTGGTAAGATTTAAAAACTTGAATAATCTCCAATTAACGTAGGTAATAATTAGCTTCGCGTAAATAAAATAACACAAGTATTTTAGTGTCACACGACGCAGTTCGGCTTGCGCAGTCAAGAGTCAGTAACAATAATGATGCATCTACACGGGTGAGACTTTGTCTCTCGTCTCAATAATTTGTCAGATTTACCAGTCGAGTGTTTATTTCTGTACTACCATTTACGAGTTTCTGAGACCAGTTTCATCCGTGTACACCCGTCATTACAATAAAAATTCTAATTATATTCAGAAAACATAGAAGGTTTCATCTGTCAAACATCAAGTTCTAAAGCTTTTTACATCAGCTACATTGGCTCCGATTCCCTGAAAGAGTACAAATTGTGCTGGTTGATGTACAAGGCGACGCACAACATGGCGCCTCTGTATCTTCAAAAACTTTGTATCCCAGAGAATTTGAATGGTAGATGTCAAACTCTACTTCAGCTGCAGGAAGGGTTGTAGAACCGACCAACCGTTGCCAGAAGTCTAAATTTAGTGAACGAGCGTTTGCGGTGACAGGCCCAAAAGCGTGGAACTCTTTGCCCTCCATCATAAGAAACAGTGCATCAGAGACATTATTTAAGAAGAATCTATAAACGCACCTTTTCAAAAAGTCATTTCTGTAAGTCAAAATAACAATTTTTAATCTAAAAAAACAATGATAATTGTAGAACTATTTATTTATTTTATTTATTGGTAACAAACAGTTTGTGTAAAGCGCCCTTGAGGTGAAAGTTTTTATGAAAATGGCGCTATACTAATTATCCATTATTATTATTATTATTATTACGGGATCATATTATTATTATGGCTAACACTTCACTTCTCAAGGGTTCATATTATAATTTTCAGATGTGTCTCGCTCTACCAAATCTCAAATAGTTATCTAATAATAATGAATAGATCAAAATTATGCTTGCTTGTTACCTGCAATCTCGACACTAAACTATACATCTAAGCTCAGCTAAGTGTCTACACGCTTTTAGGGAGCCGATGCGGTAATAATTAACAAATTGATGTGTATGAGAGATAATTTATGTAATGATACATGTACACGGACGAAACTTGTCTCGGAGATTTATCTCGAAAGTCGCGTAAAAGCTAATACTGTGTTGAGAGTGGAGCGAGTTTCAATTCATTTGTTTTGTATTTTGTAGTACGTAGTGTATAATGATATTCTCCGAGACGAGAGATTAAAATCTCGTCCGTGTCATTAGAACTGAAATTTTTTAATCTAACAAAGTTACAATCTCTGCGAGGTATAACCCTGTATCCACAAATTCTACAGAACCAACATACGTTTAGACTTGTGGATGCTCCGTGGTGAACATGTGGGAGAGTGAAACAGGACGCCTGACCATATTCTGTGGAATTGTGAGATACTTAGAGATGCACCTGAACGTATGATTGGTGGCTTGACTGGACTTAGACACCGCCGCCCAGGAATGCAGACCTAATTAGTAATGGGACGATATATATTGTTCTATATAAGGAATTAATTCGGGTATGGGCGACTCGTTGGAGCTCCTTAGGTGGGTAGTCAGACCAGCCTATGTGGGTGGGACTCCACATACGCACCTACCTCTCACTCTCCATGCCTCGTGTTTTTGTAACTCCGTTAGTCTGTCCGTGTAAGTGTGACTCAATCATTTTGTGTCTCGTCCACTATCCCTCTTTTGAATGTTTTTGATGAATTGATCCCTTAATGTCTGCCTTGAACAACTGCACCCTAATTTTCCATCTGCATGTAACACTATGTTTTTTATGGATTTATGTAATATGATTTTTTATTAATAAAGACAGCACTTACGGGACGCTGGAGTTAAATTTTTTTTTTTTTAAATTAATTGTTAATAACCATCTTGAATTTCTTCTCATTTTTCATTCTGTAATTGTTAAAATGTAATTGAATTAAAGTCGCGTATTTTTTATTATCCTTAATAGTCCCGGGAAAGGGTGGGTCATCCCCCCCCCATCTAGCTGTTCTTTATATAGAACCAACATACGTCTATGATACACGAGAATATCTATGACTTAACGATTAACGCCATATATAACTAATAATTCTAAATGATTATGAGATTACTTCATTCTTCCTATTGGAATAAACATACACATTTTATCCGTGAAACACAAAGAGAATTCATTATCACTGCAAAAATGACGAAAGGCGATTCAAAGCAAATGCACGTGTACGAATAATCAGCAAAATAAGTTAACATTGTGTTGTCATCATCTTATATGAATGTCGTGAAAATATATGCTGTAGTAAAATATAAAATTCGGTATTGAATTCATTAATGTCATTATTCCAAGAAAACACAACTCGCTTTGCATATATTTCTTGGCGATTAAATAATATTGCTAGCTAAGCTTGTCTGGGAAAACGCGAATTCCAGACCGAGAATATTTTCACTGTATATTCGACACGCATATCCTTATTGCCACTGTTAAATAATGAAATCAGTCGTATCACAAAAACCTCGCGATTGTACACCTTAATTGAATGCAACAGTTGGCCAATAAAATACAAATAAAAATTTTAATCAGTTGTTGGACATAATGTTTTTAATGACAATAATTAATGATTTTGTAATGCGCAACTTGTACGACCGTATACGGGTTAGACAACTAGGGTCTGCGATGCGTCTGTAACACAGCCAACTGACAGCTGACAATTGCGCCATCTCAAATGACGCGGTGTCCGTAAATGTACACAATTATATTATACTAGTTGTAAAACTAAAACAAAATTTCTGGCAAATATCCGGCTCAAAAGACCAAAATGTCCAGTCCATGTTGAATATTGTTCCCATGGTCGGTTTGGGTAATTACCGCCAGTTGATGTCTCCGCGGTGAGTTAGCGTATAAACTGGTATAACGAGACGCAGTGTCACTTAGTGCTTAAACTAAATAGGACAGTTTGAAACGCGGTCTGCGTCTTGACACGGCGTATTCTCGATTATACGGCCTAATGCAAAATAAACTAATATTGCAAATAATTTGATATACATGGAAAGGAATGTATGGGGACGTTATTTGGAGTATAGCAAAAGTATGTAACATCTTACATACAAAATTCATTCATTTACCGGTCATGCAAATACCATAATGAGAAATTGACTTGTTCAATATTAGCCTTACTGCGCTTCAAGGGTTCTTTTTATGAACCAGCTCAATCTCAATTTTGACTAATCGTTCTACCTACAAACAAGTCTTGTTCTCCCTTTACCGCAACAATAATCGCAACCTCCCCACCCTTTCTCCCTCTTTTTTATCTTTTTATTTATGTTCTGCACCTAAACATACTTAAGCACATAAACATTTCTTTGGATTTTCATAAATAGTATCACATGTTAAATATTTATTATGTTAATTATTATAATAAGTTTATAAACTGTCAAAATCCCTCAATGCAATAAAATATAAAAATAAAATACATCCAAATTATAAATAAGGACTGTCGTTTTCCACTCTCTACGATACCTTTAACTAAAATTACGATTAAAACAACACTGTAAATGAGTATTTTAAGATTAAAGAAGAAAATACATATTACATTTTTATTGTAATCTTAAACATTTTTTTTTTTAAAGTGGTCAATGATTAAATCACACTTTCAAACCTCGATGTGATGATTTAATAGTTCAATAATGAAATTCAAAACAAAATTGAATGTTTGTGAGGATAATCCATAAAACGAATAAACCGGACCCAGACAATCGGTATTGCCGACTCGAGAATGATGTTTAATTGCAACCTGCGTTTGGGTCTGGATTTTTTGTCCCTTGACGGTGTTTTTACGTCTCTTGATAACCAGTCAGAACTTGATACCGCACAGTCGGCACAACCGATGGATTCCACCGACAACATGCGTACACTGAAGGTTTTGTTTTTACAGGGATCACAGCCGCGGGTAATTGATTTGTTTCCTTAGACTCGGTATAATTTCATTTGAAATAATCAATTTTAATATCATTACTTGACACGGCGTAACATGGTCACTTAATTTTTTTATTAAAACAATCGTAATTGTAATAAAAATTAACATAATCCATTTCAGTTTAATATTCGTCATTGTACTCGTATAATAGAATTTGAGCATTTAAGAAATACATTTTTAAGGGATGTTTGTGTACAGAATATTGAAAAAGGATACCACGGAAGAAAAGAGAGTGGTAGAATTATGAGAAGGTACTATACAAAATTGAGTTCAAATATACACTATAACAGTGATGGCGAACCTTTTGGGCTCGGCTTGTCAAAAATTCAGAAAATCTAACTTAATTTTGCTGGCGTGTCATGTATATATTTTAACATATTTAATTATATAAAACAATTTACGTACTGTTTATATATATAATATATTTTTAATTTAAAATTAACTGGAAAAAATATGGAACCCATAGTATTTGATTTGATGTTGAATTAATTGTTTTTTTCACAAAGTGAGACCCAAAAGAGATACATATGTAATATGTACGTAGAGATAAATTCTAACGTTGTTGTCTGGTGGCGGGACACGTATTCTTTGATAACTCTGATATTGGTGAACGCTGGCGCGTCGCACAAAGCGCTGTGGCACCTTTGACACGCGTGTCATAGGTTCGCCATCACTGCACTATAACGACGCCTGCAGAATTGGTAAAAGATGAATCAAGGATAGATTAAGAAAGAAGGTATACATGAATGCAGATGCCCAACACGATCAGGGAGATCAGATCCTAGAGTAATTATTTTAAACTGTGATGAACGTACATGAGGAAAAATGACGGATTTAAAAGAGACAGGTGTCATCTGTCGCAGTGGTGTGAGAGCGGTATGACGCCATAGGCTTAGATATTAAATTATTAATAGAATTAACGTTAACTTTGTAGAGTTTCATCATAATGGATGTATATAAATGAAACAATGCTAATACTGTACTTAAATTTATTAGTACTATTCGAGTTTAATAAGTAGTAAGTTGAATACTTCACATGTCGATGAGAGTTACCGTTTCTCTCGAAACTCGAGCAGTGCTAATAAACTCAAGTAGAATAATAGCATTGTTTCATTTATGTCAAAGTGGCAATTATACCAATAATATCATCGTATAAGAGTACATCAAGAAGAGCTAAAATCATAACGAAACCGAACTAATAGCAAATTCACTAACAATAATGAAATCAGATCAGTATCCCAGCGAAGTTACAGGCAAGCGTTAACACGTTACCTTATTCCTTTCTCTCATTTGTTGACCTTTCAGAAGATGGCGAGATAAACAATATTAATGTCATTAATTAGTGCACAGGTTTGCCAATGTATTCAGATTTTGTAAAGACACCTGCATCCGCTCGGTCGAGGACCACGACGCGTAATCGGCCGAGCCGAAAACCACCGATGATACAATTATCGATTATTTTTCGCCAGGAAATCTTCAATCTCATTATTTTGACAGGAAAATAAATCAAATTTCCCGGCGCACCGGAAGAATTCCACTGGGGGGAAAAAACCTCACACGATAATCATGTGAGGAATAAAAATAAATCATTATATTATTTTCTCCACTGAAGATTACAATTCGGTAATTTCTACAGTTAAATTTTTAGTGTCCATCTTACAGAACTCTTTGAAGGTGTTTTACGTATCGTTTGATAACAATAATTTGTAATAGTCTGACTCTGCGTGAAAGAGGACTGGACGAGCAGGATGGGAGAGTCTGGAAACTGGAGAAAATTTCCAGGGATAGGTTGACAGCACTTGCGGAGACCGAATTTCACCCTGGGATGTAGTACCGCGGAAGGAGAAGTCTGAATTTGAACTGAGCCATGCCCTTAATGGGAATGAAAAGCAAGTTAAAAAATCGTTAAAAAAAAGCAGCAAAGTTCAAATATAGGTTTAAATAGTTTTAGAATGTTATTATGTTCATTAAAAGCGTCAGCATATTTTGTAAGATTTAACGTGTTTTTTTTAAAACAATTTAAATATACCTAAATATATCATTTCTCCTAATATATATTTTAATAAACTATTACAAATAGTCCTACAAATAAATAATAAGATACAATGTGAAGATATAAAAGACAAAAAACTAAAATCGTAAGTGTAAAACCACCAGGTTGAAATAAAAAATCAAAAATTAGATAGAAAAAACAAGTGTTAAAATTAAAAAAGAAAAGAAACGAAATATCTTAAATATAATTCGTGCAATAGGCACATGGTTTCCTAGGTCAACTATAACATAGCGCTTGCGTGGGGTCCATGACATCTGAAGAGCAGGAAAAATAAGGAAAGGTGTGAACAGGTGCTGAGAGAAAAAGATTTATTATACCTAATCTTAGGAAGGACCCTGTTTGGATGTACGAAAAAACACAAAGTCGCTCTGCATCCGAGTGATCGCACATATGAACGATTCAGAGAAAAGTTCAACAGTCATCCATCGACCTCGTAGTTTTTTTTAACGATAAAAACATTATTGACTCGGAATAAACGGTAATATTTCACACCGTGCCACGATTGCCCGGCTGAGAGGAATTCGTATGGGAGACGACAAAAAAACTCGCCCATATATAAATCGATTGAGTGAAATTGAGCGGTGAATGTCGTCCGTTGGAAATTACTCGAAATTTTAAAAAAATGTCTTTCTCACGATGGTACAGGTGCACCAGCCAGCCTGGGCCCAGAGATAATAACAATGCGATCAGGGGCGTGTACAGGGGCGATACAAGCAAAAACCTGTGCACTACTAAAAATTCTGGGAAATAAATATAAATTAAATAATTGGATTAACATAAATGAAAACATTATTTTACAATTAGCGCCATCTGTATACCAGTAGACTTTAATTGCTTAGTTCTAAAATCTACCACGACAACTCACTGCTGCACCCACGACGCTCTTTGGTATACGCCGCATCGAGCTATTCATATTACTCTGTTCCGTCTTTAAGCTAGTGAATTACTCAAGTCATATAAATGACTATTTACTGAATTGAAAATTCTTTTAGGGTGATTCGTTTTGTATGCTGTTTTTTAACAGAATAACATTAGAAATCCTTACAACTCATTGAAGTGTCTACTTCCTCTTTTACTAACTCGCGAATTTTACTATCTTACTGTTTTTAAAGTTTTGATTTCATGATTGTTTTTTAAATTTGGTGCATGGATTGATTTGGGAAAAACAAAAACAAATTGGAAGAACTATTTCCTACGTTAACCTTTAATAAAAGTAATTATTTTCTTTAGTTATTACGTGAAGGATTTTCAAACAATAAATTAATCATGTTCAATCATAGAAAGTATTATTTTACGTTAAAACTTAAATTTTAAAAACACTATTAATAGTACTCTAAAATTATAAATAAATACATAGGAGGGTTATATAAACGACGGATTTATTTTGTCTAAAGACGTTGGTTAAACGAAAGTTTGTATAATATCATTGGTAACAACGTATGCTAAATCTGTACCTATTGCACGCCACTGAATGCGATCTATATAATGTACTTTCTTGTCAAATATTTCATTATATACTAAAAATAGTGAAAAGTTTGTTTCATTTAAGACAGGTGTAAAACGTTGTAAGTAACGTGTTCACGGAGATGTATTGAAACACGCTGAATTTCAATTTTTTCTCGTTTAAACTTCAGATACGATCTAACCATAGAAGGGTCTTGCTACCGTTTACATGCATAACTCTGGAGACGAAGTTCCTCTGGAAATGATAACATCATACAATAGATATGCTCAATTCCGAATTATGTATGGGGTAAACAAAGAAATAAATCCAATTATATCCAGTGTTGTTTCAATGTTGTTTACAAAGGACATAAATTGACAAGATAAAATAGTTAGAGTACTTTCTTCAAAATAAATAAAGAAATAGTTAATGATTAGATAAAAGATAACAATACTTTTAAAAATAATGGTTCCAATTCATGACCTTCCACAATTCATTTCTAGTTTCTGAAAGGTTAGGGTTGATAACCTAAATTATACAAATCTTAGTAAAGAGTGTAGTTAAATACATAACAAAAAAAAAAACAACTAAAATACAATAGTAAAATAATTTAAATATTTAACCCTCTCTACTCTGACGGTACTTTAAAGTATCGTTAACATTACCTAATAATAATAATAATGGATAGTTTGCATAGCGCCATTTTCGTAAAAACTTTCGCTTTACACATCAACTGTTTATTAATTACAATTATCTTTGTTTTTTAAATTAAAAAATATTAATTTCAATTATGGAAATGACTTTTTGAAAAGGTGCGTTTCTAGTTTCTTCTTAAATAAAGTCTCCGATGTACTGTTTTTTACGACGGAGGGCAAAGAGTTCCACGCTTTTGGACCTGCTACCGCGAATGTCCGTTCACTAAATTTAGACTTCTGGCAACGGTTGGTCGGTTCTACAACCCTTGAGAGTCTGACGTCTACCATTCAAATCTTACTGTGGTGTTTGGGTTACAAAGTTCTTCATGATATAGAGGCCCCGTGTTGTGTGTCGCCTTGTACATCAACCGACACAATTTAAATTCAACTCTTTCAGGGAATCGGGGCCAATGTATCTGATGTAAAGGGATGTTATATGAGAGAATTTGGTCTTGTTATATATCTTACTGTGGTGTTAATTCTCTGACTGTACTACTAAGTCCACATAAATAAAAGTCTACTTAATTTATTTAGACTACTAACATTAGTCAGTTGCACATTATTACAAGGTCGGGTTTAATGCGCTTGTATTCCCTTGTGATTAATAATAGTTATTTTGACCAATTTTTTTTCTTAAATTTTGAACTATTTTATATTTATTTTTGTGTACTGTGCTATTATATTTTTTTATTTTTTGTGTACGTCATATAAGGTCTGACTGAACTTTAAAGTACCAAAAATTATGATTAACAATATTTATATGCCTAGATTTAAAATTTTTTTTTTTTTTTTGAAGAATACCACGAAAATATACAGTTTCTAGGCACTTAAATTTAATAATTCGGGGTAGAAAAGATTTTTCATTGATATACATACTTACATTACTGTATTTCGATCTCTATAAATCTTTTTTTGATATATAAATAATAATAATTTCGATGCTACGTGACACGCAAGGACGTAAATTAAAATAATATTAATCAAATTTGATTAACAAAATGTCGCAAAATATATTTGAGAATAGGCATATAAGACATATTTAACGATTGCATAAGTATTTAATGTCTGGGCACCCTTAAAAAGTAAATAGCGCATGTATGTAAGCGCATAACGATCAGTACAGACGCGAAACGAATTATGAACCATTGCCGGATATATAGATTATTACGCACCCACCTTTACCGACAAATCTCTGACACGAGAGATCTAAACCTCGTCTGTGTATATATACCATAAGAGAAAAAAATCTACAGCACTAGGTACGTCACCCGAGTGTAAAATCTCGCCTCTACAAAACCGAGCTCAGTTCGTAATATTATTTGTCAACTGAAGATAATTATTGCGGCGGTATTTTGAGTCCGACAGTAATGTGTTCGCAAATGCCTATTATAAATATGTCGTAATTTAAAAAAGCAGGTTTTGACCAAAGTATCCAAATACCGAGCCCAACGAGTGTGTTCTCAGTGTTCAAAGGTTATTTTACGCTAACCAATTTATTATTACAACATATTATTATTATTTATATAGTTGAAGCGTTCTGTTACATTCACAATCTCAATCGTATTTATGTAAAATTAAAATGTTTAACACGACTTATACAGATTTTATTTGAATAATACATAAAGTTAAATAATAAATAATTCATTTATTATCCGTTTATCAAATATTTTAATTGTTATTCCTCCGTTTGATTTACAAATCCTTATTTGGTTTGACAGAATCTTCTCGCACCTTACACGTAAGTTTTGAATGTTAGAAAATTAGTTAAATATTAACTGTAATTTTTTTTAAATTAATTATAAAAATAAAACACAACGTTGTTTTACTTCACACAACACCTTAATTAAAACGTTTTCGACGCTTACTGCGTTATCGTCAGTAATAAACTAAAGCTTAAACTAGAAGATAGACTATCGACAATACTAGTTAAATCTCTAAAAATTCTCAAAAATGAGCAGAACAAAATAAAATATAATTTTTTTAGTTAGGATATTGAATCTATCAAACCTAACTAATGATTTGACGTTTGTATATTAAAGCGACTATAAATCGTAAGATCTGGGTTCGATAATCGATATCGGTATATTACTTGATTAAATTAAAGTATTATAAAATAATTAAAAGTAACAGGGATATGGAATCGTATAAAAATCTACAGACTCCGCTTTAAATACCATAAATCCACAACCCTTGAAAGTAGGTACCCAAAAATTGCATTATTTCAGCCATTAATTGTATAATTAATTAATATGTTTCGTTTAAAATTTGTTCCAGGTCTCGCTACGCTATACTGTTCAGGTATTTACATCATTGCTTGAGATTAAATACTTTAAATACACATTGACATATTTTTGACCATTTAAACGTGGACACTAAAAAAAGAAATTATACGAAAAATTTCCGCCTTTGCGGTATGTTTAATTTGAGTAATTATTGAAAAATGAAAAGATCGGAATCTCAGATTATTCTTTTTGAAGTGATTACATTGTAAACTAATTAATCATTATCTTTCGTATGTAGGATGTGCGAAGGTATGCGGTTGTAGTATAGTCAATAACCACAATTCAGTTGTACCACCTGTCCGTTTCTACCAGCTGTCCCGTGCACTGATTTCATCGTCTCTCATAACATGTTTTTCAAGCATTTTTTGTAACACCCGAATATCATACTCATTGTGATTGAGGATATTCGATTTTATCATTGGTAGCAACAATTTTATAAGCGGGCACTGCACGCGTGGCACTGTGCGTCACAACTAACAAACACATTTACCGTTTTAATTATTAAAATTTCTAAATAAATAGTTATTACTTAAAATATATATAAAAAAACTTCATCATAATTATGTGTAAAAAATATTATTATGTTTAATATTTTTAATTCCAATCTTTCTATATGTCACAGAGGCAACAAGAGGCCAGGCAGATAGACGCATTAGGGATGTGGTGCTGGCGGCGTGTGTTGCGAATCCCGTGGACAGCTCACAGAACACACAGTTCCAGCATTTTACAAGAAATAAATGTTGAGCGACGTCTATTTTCCATAATACAAATGGACATACTGAAACAATAGGTCATCCCGTAAATAATGCGGTTTATTTAATTACATAAAATAAAAGTCGGAGGGGGTTTCAAATTTATGTACTTAATAATAAAATATTATAGATTAAGATCATTATATTATTATATATATATATACTTCTACATACATACTTAATATTATTATTATTATTATTTTGTGTTGACTAAAATCATCGGTACATAACAAAATGCATCTTTAAATTTACAATTATCACGCTTTGCGGTGCACGGTTCAGATGTTTTTTATTTTATGAAAAATAAAAATGATTTAAATTAATTTTATTTATCGCGTATTCTATAAAATATTATGTACTTTTTACAGATTTTTTATGACGCTATTTGTGTAAGACATTCTATATTGAAATATTTCAACGTTTTTTTTTATTGGTAATAAAAATTAGCTAAGCGAAGTGTGTCGTAGAAATCTTTATAAAACATCTGTTTTTCTAATTTGTGTGATTAAAAATAGAATTATTTTCCTTTGTAGGTAACTACTTACATTTTAAATTTATTCAAAAGAGTTGATAAATGCGTAACTGTCGAATGTACAAAAAGAAAATAAATACTAATATCATAATACTAAATACAACAAAAAAATAAACGTGGTATAAATAACTAAGTAAAATTACAAAACATAATTTCTAAACATATAAAAAGTACGTTTGTCTGATACCATCACGGTACGACATCAAAGCTATTGCGAAAATTGAAAAAAAAATTTAATTCGATATGGAAACTATATCAAAACAATAAATGAAAAATATTTTTATAGTTTGATAATTCTACGAAAAGTTCGCGATATCCTAGACGATTTAATATAAACAATCAAAGTTGAATTTTCTGTTGGTATCTGTTACATTCGTATCTTGGAGTTTCAGGGGCATAAATATTAATGTTTAATTCAATATCATGAATTTAAGTGAGTTTATATTACGATAAAATGTCAACTTCGCAAATATTAAGCTCCTAATTTAAGTGGAATCGCGATAATACGGGACCGTACTTAATAAAAAAAATTATCTCTGATGCCGCAGGGTAGATGACTATCTGATCGTCGATTTCCGCCAATCCAAGAAAATTAACGTAAGTATCACATATTAACATAACAATGTACGGTAACTGGGACCATTAACAGTTTAAATACGACTGTCGGAAATTATCCATCAACAAAATAGTTATCACACTCTTGAAACCTAACAAATTAATTATTTTTTTTACAAATTAGAATAACATTGATTCAAGATCAGGATAAAAAAACTGGTAAACCTAGGCGTTAATCAATTGACAGTTTCGTATGCGTAATATTATATCTACACTCCATCGAAAGCTTCCCACAGTAGGGATACGTTTGTTCATTCCCGCTCGGGCTACGTGACAGATGGGCGAACGAATTACAACTCACTATTCGATACACTAGATACAGACGTATACAGTCTGTTAATCCCTTTACCAATAACGCAAGAATACCATTTACAATTTTATAAAAAAAAACGGTGGCTGTATATTTTTTAATTGAGACGCGTTCACAGAATACAGAGAAAATGCCGGACGATTATGGAATCGAAGGCATTAAAGGATTAAGAGTGTTAATGTTACAAATACAAATTTTGTAGTATATAAATTGAGTTTTTCTAATTATTCTTCTTCAGAAAATGGATATGGTATTGCGGTAAAAGTAACGGAAACCAACAACACTATTCATCCCACGAGAACAGCAATCATGACAAAAGATTCTTCCAATTCTTCGGTCACAGCGACAGCCTAGAAAAAGAGATTATCGTGGTCACAACTTTGGGTCGAAGAAGACCTGGAGCAGCGCCAAAACGGTGATTACATCTGGCGACCCCGGACCGGGGCTGAGTCTCTGACGAACTTCAGATATGAAAGAGGAACTAAGTTATTCTTTTTACATCTCTTATGAGGTCTCATTCTTACTCTTATTAAGAAATGGAGTACCACTATTTATTGCCTTTTTTATTTCAAGGGCTTCTAAATTGTCCAACAGGAGGCCAAACCCGTTTTAATGGAGGATATTGACTCCTTGATATTATCAAAAAAATTGTCTTTTCAATAATATGGTTGGAAAATTCTGAGAAACTATTACTATTTAAACATTTAAGATCTTCTTGTCACGAATATTGACATTACGAGCAGTTTTGCCTATGTAGAATGAGGGGCAGTTATTGCAAGATAATTTATATATACCAAAGTTGACAATTTAGAAGCCCTTGAAATAAAAAAGGCAATAAGTAGTGATGCGCAAATTCTTAATAATTAATTTATCCATTAGCCCCATAATAGGTATGTTTCATTTAAAAACAATCTAATATCCATCAACACTGTATTTTCCCATCCCTTAATGTTCCGTTTATCTGTATACGTATTCTGACTCTCTCTTTCGCATATAATTTTATATTCTGTCTCCCCCTTTATGTATATATGATCTCTCTCTTTTTGTATGTATGATCAGTTTTAAATACGTCCTGATGAAGCTTAAGATAAACGAAACCAGTGGACGTATAATAAATTTCGTGGTTTCATACAAAGTGATTGTCATTTTATTTAATATAATATGTCAAACCACATACCATATGTTAATATAATATGCTTTCTGCGAAAATATAATTAAAAATGTATATAATCCCTCACGTCTCACGGGTCAAAATGGTAGCACAGAAGCTATCCGTAGGCGTTGTAAATATTTTATATTGCAATTAGACAGTATTTCTACACAGCCACACGAGCAGGCAGATCAAGCGAGTTGTGATGAGGTACGCGGTGCGCGGCTGGCGGAGCCCGGAACGATCATCTGGGGCGGCAGAATCTCATCGGCCAAGAGGATCGTCTCGGGTCACGGAGCAGATGAACGATTTATTCTGCATACGTAATTGGATCATAGGAGATAATGCGACGGGAGTGACGCCGCCCGGTCGACACACCCCAAAGTCAAAGCGTAAATACATAATCGTGCCTTTTCATGTACATAGCATCACTGAAATTATAAAAGTACCACACACTGCACCTTTTTAGGTTTCTTCGTACCTAACCGTTAAACTAGAAGCGGCCAATGGTGGCTATTGAGCAACTACAGGCGGTATTTCACCAAAAGCTGAACAAAATTTATATTTATTAAGGAGAACACATTCTTATTGTGAAGTTGTAATTATGCAGAATACAGGTCTGTGATGTTTTTAAATACTAATTAAATGAATTAATTATAAAGATATACATATAAAATCAATTTTATCGAAAAATATTGTTGTTGCGCTACCGGGATTGGAACCTGGATCTCTTTCCAATCCGGGGAAGGTGCATTATTCAACTATGCTACAGCGACAGTATTTTTGTCGACAAATTTTCGAACCAATATGTTACACTTTTTCAAATTAATACATTATAATGGAACGATAGTTGTATTAATATATTTAATTTAGTATTTATTATGTATATTGGCTAATAATATATAGTAATACTGCATCATCTGCACAAAGTAGTCAGGATATAATCAAAACATTTTCGCCCTACTGAAATAATTTATTTATTAATTAATTTAATTCTTAACATGGTGCATACATAAGCACTCATATATATACACTCTAATATAAACAAGATTAAATTATTTTACTAAAACTCGTCTTTAATATATTTAGTCGGTTTCATTTTAAATCTATTCATTTTCTTTTCTTATGCTTTCTGGCATTTCATTAAAAAATTTCATCGCACTATACATCATCAATTTCTGAGATTTGGCCTTCTTCCTGAATGGCAGTCTCAGTCTATCTCTTCCCCTTGTACGATGCTCGTGCTCATGTTGAATTGCATCAATTTTTCGTGTGAATTCACCATCACACAATGAACGATAGGGGGCCTGTTGAGAAATATGGTCGGATGACGTGAAATTCACATATGATTACACATCTTAGTAGTTGATATTACCAAAAAAAGACTGGATTGTTTTAATCAGGGTTATGTTAAACTGACAAACACCACTATAAAATAAATATATATATATATAATACACTTCCCACCTCCAAACAGTTTTTTCATGTTCGCGATTTCACGGTGAAGTTGAAAGCGGGAAAGCATTTACAAACACACTAGGGTCGAATTGCTACAATGGGAGTACGAAGTCTTTGAAGGTTTTACTTTTCAAAACATCACATATGTGTTGTTATGCGTGGATATTGAAAGAGGAATACATTTTTTTCTTGCGGTCATTTCGGTATTTCGTCATAAAGTAAATAAATATTAATTTAGGCAAATAATTAAATTTATAAAAATCACGTTGATTGCTTTATTGAAGTCGCCCAATTTCGATACCACTGAATTTTCTTAAGGATAGACCTACACTCATTATGGGGTGCGTGTAATACGGACGAGACTTGTCGCGAAACTTTAAGAACAGTAAAGAGTTGAGTGCAGAGCGATCTGTCGTTTGTTTGTCGTTTGTTATTTTGTCGCCAAATCTGCGAGAGGAGAGAGCAAAGTCTCACCCATGGTAAGAGAGCGAAGTCTCAACCATAGTAAACACATCATTAGTGCATTAGGCAACTCAAAGTGCCAACAGCCAAACAAATATTACCATTCCACGTCTCTTCAACAAACTGCCGGATTATATCAAGACCATCACCCAACCTGCAACTAGATGAAAGGAAGTACGTATAATCTTATTAAATAATACTTCCTTTGGAATATAGGAACAAAGGAAAAATATAGATGAAATAATTATAAAATATTATAGAAAAAACAGTGTAAGAAAATAAATAATTATTGCTGACAAATTTGTGAATATATTCAATGACTCAATAGAGAGCATTCAAATATCCTGCAGCCGAAAATTAATAAATTCAAATGATTATTCCAGTGATGAACCCCAAACAATGTTTACGTACTCGCCACGGCCAACGATAAAAACGATAGCTGAAATACTGTTACGATGTACTAATATGTAAGAATTGGTTAAGAAACGTGCCGACAAGCCATAACGGCTTGGCAAGATCTAGAATAACGTTAAGAAATATAATAAAATAAAAATTTATACGTCTGTCCTGACGAAAAGATCAAAACTGATCACCGTCAAAGTAATCAACGTGATTAATACAAATCTAATTAATTATTATATCTACCTTCAAAGTTATTCAAATAAATATTACAAATATATGTATATTATTTATATCTAATCTTAAAAAATAGGTATACGTTGATTTTTTGGTCACGAGCACGTCAATAATATGTTGTGAAGTCATCATCATTATTATTAAGGTGTGATTTATATTATTTCATTCCCTATCCATTAATAATTAAACATTAAATAAATCTATTTACTATTGTAATAATTAAAAAAATATACTATCAACAAATTCGTCAGTGGCCAACTGTACAGTGCTATGAATAAAATAACAACTTGTAGTAATGTGTGACAAATTTAAACGCTACAGTATTTTAGGTAGGTAATTATTTTCTAGAGTACCTACATATATAATTATATTACCATTAATCAAAGTCGTCACGACAAATATTTCAAACGAATAACTATTTACAAATTTGTTGCAATTGTTAAAGACTTGTTGCTTATTTTATTGTTTATATCTCGGATCATCTCAGTTCAACAGCAGACCGTCGTGTGGCGCATCCCAGAGATGGTTAACAGATTATGATCTCGGACAAAAATCATAAAAATGTAATCAAATGTTAACATTCCTCAGCGATCGGGAAGAGCATCGACTCATATTTTCACCGGCCGTGATTAAATCAGTTGTTGGTATTTGAAACTACTAACATTTCCGAAATAAAATAACAATACCAAAAAATGCAAAAGAACGTAGCGACAATAAAAAAGTAATTCAAATTGATTAATTATTAGAACACATTCTTACTGTGAAGTTGTTAATTATTCACAACATAGGTCTGTGATATTTTAAATATGAATTAAATATATTAGTTAGAAAGATAGACATATAAAATCAATTTTGTACAATTGTTGTTGCGCCACCTGGATTCGAACCTGAATCTCTTTCCAAACCGGGGAAGGTGCATTATCCAACTATGCTAATTAAACTAATTTGTCGCTAAAAATATCGTCGCTGTAGCATATTTAGATAATGCACCTTCCCCGGTTTGGAAAGAGATCCAGGTTCGAATCCCGGTGGCGCAACAACAAAATTTTTGGATAAAATTGATTTTATATATATATATAATCCCGGTGGCGCAACAACAAAATTTTTCGATAAAATTGATTTTATATATATGTATACCTTTCTAATTAATATATTTAATTCATATTTGATAGATTTTTTAATCAAATTAGATAAATGTTCAGAAAAAATTTATCTATTGAAAATATATAGCTACAATCGGGACGTAAACAAACTCCCTATTGCTGGAAGACTGCTTTACTAATTATGACATAGTGATCTTCAATTTAACGTCAAAATAAATCTTTTTAGTGAGTTTTCGTTGAAAGCAAACATCTTTATGTTTGCAATGTTTCTCAAAATTCTTTAGAATGTTTATGTTTTTTCGACAGTTAATTTTTGTGTCTTTCTAAGAGATTTATCTATCTGTGTATAAATTCCAACTTTACAAATAAAATGTCATTTCTTTAAAAAATATATTTTAGATTAATCTTTCAATATTGTTTTCGATTTGATTAAGACAGAAAGTGGTGTGTGACCTATTTTGGATTTTTAATAAATCATTTAGATTTCAAATAGGCGTTGGAATAATATTTGTTTAAAAAAACACCCAACAAATTACTTAAAATAAACATAGTGAAGTTTGCAATAATGAAGAAACGTTTTTAAGGAGTTGTGGAAATTGCCTACAACTAGGCGAATAATGATACGTAAAATAATGATACTACTAACATACAAAGGAAAGAAATTATAATAATACTATTAATACAGTTCTGTAATATACATTACTCAGCGCCATTTGCATAAAAATTTCACCTCAAAAGCGCTTTACACATATTATTGTTAATAAGGAGGACACATTCTTATTGTGAAGTTGTAATTATTCAGAACAGACGGTCTGTGATATTTTAAATACTAATTAAATGTATTAATTAGAAAGATGTACATATAAAATCAATTATATCGAAAAATATTGTAGTTGTTACTGGGATTCGAATCTGGATCTCTTCCGATCCGGGAAACGTGTATTATCCGATTATCTATCTATACCAACACATCGGATTGACAACCAATTTTCAAACCTACATGTTACAATTTTCAAATTAATACATCTATCGTTCCATTATTTGAAAGTCATCTACGTTGTTTTTACGGAATCTCTAATACCTTTGAGTAAACCGACAGAAAGATAATGGTTCACGCAATAGAGATGGTTCACGCAATAGAGATGTTTCCCGAAAGAATTTTGATGGTATGTGTTCAAAGGTTTTTGGTGAAACTTTGTGGAATTCCATTATTACTAACTACAATATTGATAATGGGAAGATGTTTCCGAAAACGTTATATCATTTAACACAATGAAAACTGTAGCGGAATAAAACAGAATTTTGACTCATAAGATAAGACACTACAATGCATTTACGAGTAGACGGAGTTAAAAGAGAGATGTCTCGTCAATAATAAAACCCAGTGAATGATGATTCATCTCCGGCATGCGAAGCCAACGCCTCACCTACTGGACCGAAAATACTCATATAATTGGGTAAACTTAAAATATTATTTAAATATAATATATATTTAGACCACACAAATTGAGAAATTAATATGTAAATAGTTTTGAAACAAAAAGTTAGTATATCAAGTTAAACACAATGTATTTTTCAAATTCAAAGCTATGACATAAATTGATATATGGAAGGATTGAGGACGGCTCACAAAGCAAAATAAACGCCATGCTCTCGTGTCGTCAACAATAGAAAATGTGTCCATTGTGCGTTGTAACAATCGGTTAAAAAATAAACCGAAATGGCGCGCACATGTGGACGGAGGGCCGGGCGATTTTGAACCGTAGGGACCCGACAAATAAAGTCCATATTTCGCCGCCGAATACCTTCCGCTCAGAGGGAGAGGCGCTCAATTGACCGACAATTGGCCAACTAAAGCGAATCTTTTATGAGTGCTGCTCTCCGAAATATGAAAACCTCCCAAAGTGTTCAGCGTTAATTAAAATGTATTATAAATATAATTATTTATATTTTTTATTTATTATCTTTGTTTTATTAACCACTGAATTGAGTTTAAATACATCTACCGGTTTCGAAAAATACAATTTTCTTCTTCAGGATGTCATAACTAGCTAAAAATATATATCATTGTTTCTTCACCAGAATCTTTTTTAAAAAAAAAAACAATTATTTAAAAAATAAATTTAGTTCCTAACTCAAATTGTTGCTTAATACAAATTCAGTCGAATAATTTTTAGGAAAAATTTTTAGAATGGGACTCGTAGTTAAATTTAGTTGGTTATTTATAATTTCTTGATTAGTTTTAATTGCTTTATTTATCTCCAACGATTCCAAATTATTTAATTTGTGACCAACACCGTTTATATGCAAAATTGACAATCCCAATTTTTTATCAAAACCGTCAATGGTAATTTTCAGCTCCCGGTTAACTTGTGTCATCTTCTTTCCTTTACTTGACTTGTAATTTAGTATTTCCTATTCTATAATATTATTGTACTTATTTTTATAAAACAAAATTTTCAACTTGATTAATGACAAAAATCACTCTTGAAGGGTGGATTGCCTATTTAAAAGAAGAAGAAGAAGAAAAATGTCCTTTTAAATTTTATTGAAATATTTTTTTTTTTAAAGAATTTTTGTTCAAATTACTTGTACTGTTTTGATTATATTACATTTTTAATTATCACATCTAATTATGTGCATTTAGTTTTAGTATTTCTTCATAAGTCTAGTAGTCTTCATAAACTTACTAAATAAAATAAAATCTAGAAAATTAAAAAAACTACATTTAAATTCAAATTAATTTTAAAATGCCCCTTCTATATTACAGCACCAATCCCAAAATAATCACTTCCCTAAAACATTACAATTAAAAAGAGGTCAGAGTCGAAAATATCAGATACTTCGCATAATTTATTTCTCCTTGTGATCATAAATTTTATTGTTAATTCATGTTAAATTAATTTAACAATTTTAAATAATAAACCGATGTAATAGTATGGGGTAATATAAAATGAAATAAATATTAAATACGCATAAAATCGTTTTTTCGTTTCTTTCAATCCGAACTGACCAAGCGTAATAAAATTAGCAAAAAATAAGAATTAAAAAGAAGAGATGTTTATTTTTCACGTACATATTGAGAACCATTGAACATTGTATACGCGTACTGCTGCAGGTGATAGTGTAATAGCATTTCTTCCGACAGCCAGCGATAACGTGTCTTATTCCATAAGGTCACAAGGTTGATTATTGTAAACACAAAATGCTGAAAATAGTTTTTTTGACTGTCAAAAAGATAGCAGACGATATTGAACGTTGCGACGTAAATGGTATAAAAGCGATTTCGCTTGACGAGTTCAGATGAATCCTGAAATGAAATTAATGGGATTAAGGGGAAGAGTTAAACAAAATTATAGCAATTGTTATTGATACACACTTTTATGTGAAGGGCCACTTTAGTGCATTTTTGGCCACGCAAAAAATTCCAAATGTTTAATATGTGTATGGTGATTGCATATATAGAAACATGTTTCCAGTACCTTAGATCTCTAGAATAGATATTCCATTTAGGTGTGCATTAGCGCGCAACTACTAACTATTATCAAACCTGTTTTCTACATCATTACATTATTAATATACTTCATTAATTTTCATAATGTTATTATCATTTTTTAACCTTTTAACTGCCAACTCTATTTGAAATGGAAGACACCACATAGAGTAAGACTAGGTTGTAAGAGTCTTGTTATATTTATCAAAAGCTAGGACCAGTCGTTCACAGATAGAAAAATGATTTAAAAATATAACTTTAATCCCAGCACGTTTGCAAGGTGCAAAAGTGCGTGTTAACACGCCTATAGCTTGAAGTAACATACAAAGTTTGGCGTGTTAACGCGCTCGTGGCATTTAAAAAGTTAAATGATAACGAGAGAAATCAATTGATACATATACTAGTAGGTATATTGGAAAATTTTGTTTTTGTAGGATTAAGCTTCCGCACTGCCTATAAAATATACTTTAATATATTCACACAGTGTAATTTTTATATATAAAATGTAAGATATGTACACATGTAATATGAATTGACAAACTTGCCATGTTTTTTATTTTGTATTATTATATTTATACATAGTTAATAGTGTCCTCGATAAATATTATTAAATAAATATAGCATACACACTGTAAAGAATTAGCATCAACAGCAGGACTATCTACTTTTTTTCTACAATAGAGATATATACGATCAATATGGCACCAAAAAATATTTTAGCCATATGTAAAAATACAAAGATTGCAAAATCACAATGCTCCCATCATGCAGTAGGTGAATATTCACAATAACAATTATTAGGGGACCGTAAAAAAAAAACTACGAAGGATTTATAAGCTTCGCCTCCCTAAACGCGCGTATGATAAATTCTATAGGGGAAGGTTTTATGTACAATTAAATCGCATTTTACCAAGTAGAGTGGAGTACTCACTGCGACAATAATACACATCTGTCTGTTGATTTTTAATCAGATACGTAGATGATTGTGATGGAAAAATAATCGATATTTTTAATGTTTCAAATATTTCAAAACAATGATATTATACTACTACATTAATATTCATACTACATTAATATTCTACTCACATAATAAACACCATAGAAATAAAATTGAACAAAATAACATCTGAGAAATTTGGTAAATTATATTCTTATTAAGAACACATTCTTATTGTGAAGTTGTAATTATTCAGAACAGACGGTCTGTGAAAAATCAAATTTATCGAAATATATTGTTGTTGCTATATTACCTTTCTAATTAATACATTTAATTAGTATTTAGAATATCACAGACCTGTCTTCTGAATAATTACAACTTCACAATAAGAATATGTTCCCTTAATAAAATAATATAAGTTATACCAATGCGTCCAAAATATAATAAAAATAAATTGTTAATTCTTGCGTCTGCTATCGACTTACTTAAAGGTATTTGAGATTCCGAACAAACACAAAATAGATGACTTTCAAATAATTTACACAAAATACTAGTACATTTATAAGTAGGTACTCTATATACGGCGATAGGCCCATAGAATACTTAGACTGTAAAATCATAGTTTATATCTATTTGCAATTATGATATAAGATTTATAAAATTAATAATTAATAAATATAAATAGGTACCAGATTCGTTAGTTAAAAATGTATCCACGGAAAGCATTTTCTTGCCCGTCTTAGAATGAGCTTCAACATAATTATTAGTTTAAATTTGAACATTCAATATGAATAATCTTTTGAAATTAATATGCGACGATGTATCATTTCATTACTTTGTCTAAAAACACTGACACACTCGTTTAAATCGCATTAAGAATGGCTATTTTAACAGTTCAATATATTTATTATCGTTTAATAATGCAAACATCTTCAGTCCACGCTAACGACAATAGATTCGCGGAACACGAAAGCAAAAAAAAAAAAGTAATTAAAAAATTAATAATACAACATTCGGTAGTCAGAACACGATGCTTCAAAACTACCGCGAAACGATTTAAAAGTGGAAATATAAATACATTCGGTGCTCATCGGTGGGCCGGTAATTAAAAGAATATTTTAATTGGACGAAATTGGTTAAACACACACAAGCAAAGGTCGGTAATTCCTGGCCTGTCCGGGCGGTTGGGTCACAATCGGCGCGAGAAAACAAATTGAAACCTCGGTACAAAAATGTTCCGAGCATTTATTGGGCGCGCTAATAGGGAAATGATTTGGGACTTCCCGTTTGATTGAGTTGCAAGCGAGTCGGACGCGTTCAGGTGGTTCTCAGGGTATTTTTAATCCGCACTTTATAGCTTATTATTTATTAAATTAAGCCTAACCTAACTAACTAACTTACAGAATACCAACTCTTGACCTGTCTTCTTTCACGCGCCTTCTCACGCGAGCTCTTCGGTTATTGAAGCCTTTAACAGAACTGTCTTCCGATATTTGGACCGTATCACATCTTCTGCGGACGCTCTCGATTAAGTTAAACCTCCGTACCGTTTGCTTCTGTTATGTAGTGACAGCAACCCGGTCATGCGGTGTTTCCGTAAAACCTATTTTACAACCTACAATAAACACAAACGAATACCCAATCAGACGATTTAAATAATAACTAGTAGTTATTTATCAGTGCCGCCTCGTGACAGATTATATTCCTTGTCTACAATACAATTAGACGTAATTTATTTTTTGGTAAATATTATGTAAATTAGCTCTTTTGTAAGTGCGTTAAATTACATAACATACTTCCTCGATTCTATATGATAAGAAAATAAATACTTGTACATCCGTGCGACTAAAACTAATTAAAAATCATCGTTTTTTGACAAATAACATTACATATTAATTACATTCATTTTATTTTGTTTTCAGTAAGTTCCGTTATTTTGTTCGCCATAGTTTTATGATGTATCATATTGAAAGTACGCTATTTTCAATAAGATTAAATAATATTTTTTATTTATTATCTTCGTTTTATTAACCACAATTGAGTTTAAAAAACATCTACCGGTTTCGGAAAACACTTTTCCTTCTTCAGGATGTCATAACTAACTAAAAATATAGTATTGTTTCTTCACCAGAATCTATTTTTAAATTTTTTAAAAAACAACAATTATTTAAAAAAAAAAAATTTGTACCTAACTCAAATTACTGCTCAATACAATTTTTTTTTTTTTTTTAAATAATTGTTGTTTTTTAAAAAATTTAAAAATAGATTCTGGTGAAGAAACAATACTATATTTTTAGTTAGTTATGACATCCTGAAGAAGGAAAAGTGTTTTCCGAAACCGGTAGATGTTTTTTAAACTCAATTGTGGTTAATAAAACAAAGATAATAAATAAAAAATATGAATCTTAACCACCAAGTTAATATTGCTAATTTTAAAAGTAGATTAAATAATGTTTATCATCTTAATAAAAAACACGCCAGGCAACAAAATATAAATAAAGAATATTAAAATTATCGAAAAATTGATAAATAATTATATATTACATATTACGCATAATCTTGTTTAAATGAAACTATCAAAAAATATCTTCAGGAATGTAAAGTAGCAGGTCGCACGGCGAAGCGGGTCCTTACTCAAAAGCGAGCACCTTTTGAATGAAAAAACAAAACTGATAACAATATATTACAGTATAAGAAAGCCATATGGCAAACTCGTACACCGGAATTCAGTGATTTCGTTAGATAAAAAAAAGGGAGGACGGTACGAAGGTTATTATGGAAAGGGATGAAGTTGAAAAATGCTTAAATCTACAATCAAAAAGGTACATTTTAATGAAACAATTATTAATTTACTTTGAAAGATTATAAAAAGAAGAAATATAATTGGAGTAATGGTTTATTTTGGACAACAATAATGTGAAATAATTTTAACAAATTAAATATTTCTTATTTAATAACTTGGAAAAAAAAAATCGACAGTGTGAAAAAAAATATAGAAAAACTACGATTTTTCTCCTCTTTTTTAGGTAATTTTCGACACACGGTGGCCTCATTTTTAAGAGACTCGATTTGTAATGAGTTCCCGGTCCTGCGCTCGAGCTCTTATTGCCAACAACACGGTTTAATCTCCACAGCAAAAGGTAAGAAATTAAAACAAAAAATTGAGTAGAATGCATGAAATAACGCCCGCCTGCCGGCTTCCCGCGATATTTGGATGTAACTCAACGGGGCTCAAAGATAAATCAATCATCAAAAACGCCATTACAAAAACATGCACAAAAGCTGCAGAATGATTTAACCGCTATTTTGTTTGAAGATCCGCGGCGTGGTCATTGACTCGACGCGAGGGTAATGTTTTGTAGTTTTAATTCGGTTAGTTATTTTTTGTAGTTCATACAAAACTCGTATCCGAGCCAATATCGGGGCCTTCATGTGTAGCCGTAATAGCGTTACGGGTCGAAATTGTGGCGCAAAAAGTCGATTAAATGTCGAAATAACGATGATTGAGCTTCTTGGACATGTTCAAATTGTGGAAGAAAAAAGTAATTGATTCGGTTCGGATTGTACTATGTTTTATGTTTAATGAAAATGCGGACGGAGTGCAATAAATTGGTCATTAATATTATTAAAGGAAAGTTCAGCTCATTGAGCTCGCGCGTTGCTCGCATGCTACGTACTGCATGTTACCGGGATTTTTATAGATGGCCTCCATTTGCGTCTTTTTTGTCCACTAACAACACCATTTACTAATTCTTCATTTACGGTCTGAGAAAGTCCTTAACACATTAATGACAATAGTAAAAAAAAAAAATGTTAGCTGAACTTCATAACATAGAAAGCATTATTATTTGGTTGGTCATTCTCCATAGTGTATGTATATAGATTACAGGAAAAATATTTACAACACCTACAGACTGACATGTAGAGTACAACCGCTGTAAGAATGCGCATGAGATTTCAGCCACGCGTTTCTGAATGAAGACACTCGTAAAACTTGGGAAAAGAGGCGTACATACATGCTGAATGCTTCCTTATCGAAGGTATACCGAAAAGCGACCTTCTGAATTTAATAGACCTTTTATTTTGCGTATTATTAAAACATACATGAAATAAAAAGTCACTTTCGGTGCAGATTATTTGAAACGCATGCTTAGACTGGTCGTACTCGAACTTGATACGCCCCGTGTCCGTCTAACTAAGTGAATACCTGTCTCAAGACAGACTTTGTTAATATTAATTTGAATTTCTACCGGACTGTGACCGAGTTCTGCGACTGAAACATATAAATGTGACGTCTACCCTCCCCTTTTGGGGGCGTGTGATTTCTATAGCTTCTTTCTGGCCGCCTTTTGAAATTAATGTGACAACAAGTCTCTCATATTGTACAGGTGTGGTTCTGGTACGACGATACCGGAGCCAACCTGTGATGGTGTTACGATGATACGACTGAATGTAATAAAATAAATAAAAATATATGTAATTATGACGAATCGAAACACGAGGGTAAACAACTCTCAAAACGATTCGGAATTGGAAGTAAATAAATAAAAAATAATAATATTAATTTGTAATACACCAGATCGTTAGATATTATTTATCAGTGTATGTGTATATTTAAAAGGGTTTACGTATTTTATTTATTTTTTAACAACACAAGATAACTTATGACTAGTTTACCTTTCATTTGAAGGTAGATGAAAACGAGGAAAATATTATTTTGGTGTTTGACTTTGGCAGTTGTTTAAAAATTGTATCAAATCAAACACTCGCATGGCATTGGTAAAATAAGTTGGTCGTAAAGCGAGTATAATTTAAATAACATTATTGGTATTGTTTTTTGGCCCTTTTTGGTATTGTTCATAGAAACAAATTGTACAATATATATACGTCGCAATAATAACAGAGGGAGTTTTAAATTTGTGAAATGGAGTCTTAAAATATTATATTATATTTTTTTATAATTATGAATTTATTTCTTTTCAAGATGCATGGGAAATAAAAATATATAATGTTAGCGATTGATTGTAGCGGGTTCGCCTGTATTTTGACAACTTACAAAATGAATGAAAAGATTATAAAAATGTCAGTAAAAACCCATACAACAAATTATATTATATTTAACAGAAAACAAAGCAGTTTTGCCGATTGCATGTTCAAGGTAATGGCGTCGTCGGTAATGTATTTTGATGACTGTAATTCCGTGTAACCTAAATTGAATGTTGAAAATAATTTGAATACCTAACGCAACATGACACGCAACTGAGGCGCTGCCTGGTGGCAGATTTGCGATTTAGATAAATAAATTGGTTTGTGTCTTAGCTAAAAAAAAAAAAAACTTAGTCGGCCTCGAATATGAAACTGCTGGTTGATCTGGTTTCTAAATCTAGCATCTTGCGAAATACGAAATGCGCCGATATTATCGTATTTATAATAAATACAGGCTGCACGATATCATTCGCGACGCGCGACACTGGCATTTGTAGCACAATATTGTGAACAGATTATAATATTCGACGCTACACAGTACGAAATATGTCAATTATCATAATGTACAATACGTATAATATAAAATGATATTATCGATATCATAGTTGGGTATTGAATAGATTACCGATATAATTGAAATTCCAAACGATTGCCGTTGTCAAGTGGTTTACCGGCGGTGGTAATGTGAACAAATGCCGGCCAACTAATTGTGGGAGACAGCCTCGGGCTGCGCGATACAGTTCCCTGAGAACGGGGAACAATACCGTCAGGGGCAGCCAACTCGCGGCCCGCGGTAGGATGGACTGACATAGGCGTATATTTAATCAATACAATAAATCAAACACGATTTTTTTTGAACAAATAATAGATATCTCATAGAGACAAAGCTATTTTTTATTATATTTAATGGAAAAATACGGAAGTATGGGTAATTACAGGGCTTACAATCTGTCTTCGGCTGGCTTAAGTGATCACTTTATACAAATGTAACGTTCACCATTCTCACCCATAACCAATCTCCATATCTATCAAATTTTTGGATGTTGTATATATGTTAATTTGTGGAAACACTTCCACTACACTATCGCCACGATTATTTTGGTTCTATATTTAATTTTTCCAAATAATTGTAAGATCGTTTGGGCTGTCTAGGCTATTATCAACTGATAAAACATAGGATAGTGTGGTGAGCTTATATACTAATTTTGTTACAAAGTTAGGTATTACATATTAGGTGATTAAAAATATAATATCCCTTTAATGGTAAAATCATCACTATTCAAAAAATAAAAACTTATTTTTTTCCTTTTTTACTGTGAATTCTGAATGGATACTTGTAAATAACCTAAAACAATTTTTCTTGGTGCGGTGCAATTGGATTAAATCTGTATTTTTTTGTTAATTGCTTAAAAAATATACATTCTGTAAACAAAAATTTAAATCAGTAAATTATTTATTTCCATCCGTCCGTGTAGCATACCAACGTACAACATACATATATTTCCATCCGTCCGTGTAGCATAGCAACGTACAACATACATATATTTCCATCCGTCCGTGTAGCATAGCAACGTACAACATACATATATTTCCATCCGTCCGTGTAGCATAGCAACGTACAACATACATATATTTCCATCCGTCCGTGTAACATAACAACGTACAACATACATATATTGACAGCTGTCCGTGTAACATAACAACGTACAACATACATATATTGACAGCTGTCCGTGTGGCACAGCAACGTATAACAAACATATATTGACAGCTGTCCGCGTGCCGTTTTATTACATAAAAGTATGCGGTTATCGGGTCACACAAGGTCAATTATTTTATTATATTCAGTTGATTTTTTTTAAATTAACAATTTCGATACTCATGATAAATACAGAAACAAGATCTCAAAAAACTATTACATTAATAAATAAATAGGCCAAAATATTTTTAATAGCAGGATTTAAGTTATTTGAGTGTCACGATAGCTCACAATTTTGTTTAAATAAACCACCCACGAATGTGGACTATACAAGAGACAAGATTGATCGAATCAATATTTGAAGAGATGACATTAAAAAATAAAAATTTAATAAGTGATACGTCAAACCGAGTGTGAAAATGGATTCCATCACAGTTAGCAGCGAAACAGATTGAATCGCATAAAAGACATACTTGGGAATCACTGCATTATAATGGGCGTGGCCTAATAATATGCAATATTTCTGATAGCAAAGAAATTATTATCGACCAACGTTGAAGTTAGCAGACCACAAACTGAACTCCGCGGGCTCCGAGAGACCAGGGGCCCGATTCACCATCGAGTGAGAAATTTTGCAATGCACGGAAAAATTTACATTATTTTAATTGTGTAATAATTATAAGTAGCGACATGTTGGATAGACAAAAAATATGGAAAATCAAAATTATAACACCACACATATTTTCAAAAATTTAAAGTTCATGGACTATTTACTTTCTTTGTCAATTCTCTACATCATAGTATTCTTTCTATTCAGATAACCTTCGTTCATCGCGATTCCGACGAGTACGGATTCGTTATATCGCGATCTTTTAAAAATTAAAAAATTGTCTTTGCACTTGTCTGGCTTTGACAACTGTCATAACGAGTGGTAGCACGTTCACTGTTCACTCACATAATACACCTGCATGCACGTAAAGTTGCGAGTGAGACAAAATAACGGTTGAGCCAGTGCATCATTTGGGTCAATCCTTCAGTATGCAGTGTCAAACGCACGCTAGATGATATTCAGACTTAACTAATGAATGCAAGAAATGGACTGCTATACTATGTCCTAAGAAAATAACATCTCGGTACCCGTTCTCGTGCGAAAGTGAAGTGTCAAAATCATTGAAAAGGCCCTTTCTCTTCACAATCAATGCATGCAGTTGTTAGAATGGAATGACGAAGATTATGAGCGAGTGAGTGCTGTAAAGCTTTGTTGAAACAACTTATTCAACAGTTACCTGTTAATTTTGCATAATAAACATAAAACAAGGGAATCTAGATTCTTTATTGCAACACGGAACAAAATTAATGAATTACGTATGTATGTCTTTTTTTGTTGTTATTAATAATGTGGTTTTTTTTTTCGGATTTTAAAATGTTTTTTTTAAATACTCCGTTGATCGAGAATTTTAGGGGTTAAAATAATAATCGTACTATTTAAGACAAAATTCTCGATGGAATATGACCAAGAATCGGCCTGACTATCATCGATGGACGTACCATCGCTCCAGCCCGCGGCCATCGGCTGACATTCAGATCTTAAGTAGGCAAAGAATGTCGAAATCTATATCGACCTCAAGCAGATCGTAAAAGAGAAGTGCCGCGTGTAAGTTTGGTCGTTTCCATGGCCGTTAAACTTATTTTGCCAAATATCAAAAAACACGAATATACAAAATATGCACAACTAACTAGTGATGAGATAAACTGTGACCGGTGTTAGATTGTAAAGATGATTAGTGATTATTTGTATTAGATATGAGTACACAGAATACATGTCACGTCAATATTTGTGTCACGTCAATATTTGTACTATTTTCATACTAAACCAAATGTTTGTGCTATGAAAATAGGACTAACTTGCTGGTCTTCTGGGTTGGAGACTCGAGACTCTAAATCGGCGAGTCATCATTGGTACACTAGAAAGTAAACCTCTAACCTTTAAATCACAGTTACCAATCATCGTTACAATCGAACATCAATCACACAATCACAGTTTATCTCACTATTACATATAAAGGCGCGTGTTCACGGATTAGACTAGGATCTCTCATCTTGGAAATTTGACGGGAAATAAAGGTTGGAATATATCAATTGGTCATTCTTGCCTGCGTACGAAATACAATGGACTTAGAAATATGAAACGATGTCGTGTTTAATATGTTGATAAGATAGGTTACGAGTTATATGGTTATCACAAGGTTATGTGTAAGAGTCAGAATACCCCCAAATAAATTTACACCAAGGACTTAACTGTTCGTTTGAATTATAACGCGGGTGTGTGTATACATGTGCGAGTGTGTGGCCAAAGCAGGATGAACAATGAAAGACAGTAGATACTTACAGTAGATCAATGTTTATTGATGCTTGAAACAGTTACGGATACAAGTAGGTACACATAGAAATAATTATGCTGTTAACTCGCCAATATCGCGGATGCATCGGCTTGGTAACAAGATAACAAGGTGAATTTCGTTGACATTTTTCGTTGCAGGAGCATACTTGAACTCAAATAATGTATTTGTATGTAAGTTGGTTTTTTAAAATTTTTTAATGTTATATTTAGAACTGTTATATTTAAATGTTAATTAAAAATGTGCTGTTATATTTAAATTAAATCAAAATTTATTATTATGTAAAAGTCCCATAAGAGCGTCGAAGGAAATAAATAAATAATGAACCCATCTGGAAGGCGGCCACAAGAGAAGTGAGGCGCTAGGGCCGGCCCCCTTGGCGGCTGCGGGCGTGCTGTATTGTTGTCTGTTTTTCAGTCGGTAATTTTAAGGCTGACGAGAGCTCCATTTTGCACACGTTCAGGTTGTGGAGGCGACAGACCTCCACAGACTACGTATGACACCTCGATCCACGCTCAACTATGTACCTACTGTTCATTTCGCAACTTTCGTAATTCCAAAAATAATCTAACCCGAGTAACAGTGTCGAGTTTTCTGAATAATTCTGTCGCACATCTCCGATCTGTCTGGTCGACGTTTCTGGACTCGTTGTGGAATACATCATCAGAGTGTATGTCGCAGATGTGATGTCTTATCTGAGTACTGTTAAAGAACGGTATGTGTCCCGTGTCGATGAGGGGGTGTTGCATTATGCGTTAACTCCATCAGTAGTATTACAGGTATAATATTTGGGTGACAATTCTGCAGAGCCGGATATAACAAAGTTTTCAATTTTATTCCCTTATCCATATAGATAAGAAGATTTCTTTATTCACGAAATTATCCTAAAATAAATAAGACCTTTAACTGATTACATATCCGCTTAACTTCAGTTTCCCACCGTAAGTAAAATGATCAGATTGTCACAAATAATTTAAATAATCCTTGCGTGAAAGTCCATTAAACCAATCAAACGTCGATGACAAATATATCAATGGAAAAGACCGATCATCAGATATCAGATCCCATCGGCGTGACGGTGGTTGAGTAATCAAAAGGCACTTACTTGCAGTACGACTCGGCCCTCGGCGAAGAAACACAGGTACCGCCATTTTTGCAAGGAGACGGCGAACAGGATACAAATCCTATAACAAACAAGAAGATACAGTTTTAATAAATGTTTCAGCGTCCAATCAATACCTGAGATACAAGTGTAAACGTGAAGTTTTTTAACCTTAAGTGCTTTCGGTATCTTGAACTCATTTATTGATGCTGGAGTAGGGTACCTACACAATATACATGACTAAGGTTTATCGCCAGATATGGTTTTATTAAAATACTCTTCAATTAATGCTTTCATTGTCCCTCTAATTTTTATTATCAAGAAACCAAATAAATAATCTCACGTACCATCCATATATAGGTGGAGAGGATATGTGGCAATTTTCACAATTAGATTTCATTATTTTTAATATACAATTAATTAAACAATAAAAAAATTTAAGTAAATCTAACAATTCTATAAAACACGTAGAAAATTAAACTGATTACAGACGTTAAAATAAAATTTGCACTAAAATAGTAATATACAAACAATTTATATCTATCAAAAACAATAATATTCTTAAAACTTAAGTTTTTCTAGAATTTCACACTCTCACAAATTTATATTTATATTAAATCGTATTAAATAACTTTTCAATTTAAAATCTTTAATTAATTGCAAAGCATAATTTTTTTTTCTTTTTCGGAAGATTGCTACAGCAGTGGTGTCTTCTAAAAGCTTCCTTTTTTTTAATTTTTGTATGAAACACGCAGGGCCATGGTGCCATCATTTTCTTCAAATTTAGAATATCTGCGAATATATTATTATGTATATCAATAATGTTTCTTTATACCACTGTGTATAACTCGACATTTTTCTATATTAAAGCACGCTAAACCGCATTCTAGTTTGATCAAAATTTAATAGTCTGTCTCCGATTCATGTCATTAGAGGCAGGACAAACTGATTGAGGAACCTCGTTTGTATTCAATGCGATAAGAAGGTAGTCAGGCTACTTCTCGCTTCCCACTGCTGCATCCTTCCGATACCTCTTATATCGTAACACGAAAAGATCACTTATGGGTGGCCCAAAAAAATGAGAACATTTCGTAAAATGTGATATAATTACATCAAAATTATTTTAACTATATCAACAATAGCTTAAATAGTTTACTAATTTACTTACTTACCTATATTACATTTTATTTCGAAAATTTTCGGTCGCCATCTTTGATTTATTAATTTTCCCATTGTTTGTCATTGAAGACCGTATTCTGATCAAAAATTTGCAAATTAAAAAACGATGGGGTGCTAGAAAAATGATCAGAGTTTCAAAACAAGGCCTGGAGTATAGCTAGACATTACAGCAGGACGGAGCTCCATCTCACACAGCCAGAAATACAATCAACTTTCTACGTCGTGAGAATGTTAATTTCATCGAGCCAGGCATGCGGCCACCGAACAGCCCAGATTTAAACCCGGTAAATTATGCAATATGGGGTGTTTTGATAATTTCTGATTAGCTAAGTATTGTGCAAAAAAATTACATTAAGAATTATAATTAGCTATATTATATTTTGAAATAAGTCGTGTTACGAGATGTTCTCACTTTTTTTAGGCCACCTGTATAATATAATAATAACATTAGATAATTTCTTTAATTTCACCCCAAAGGCGCTTCATACATACAACTGTTTAGTCCTACGCTATTTTTGTATTTAAAAGGAAAAATTGTCATTTGAACTTATGGATATGATTTTATAAGAAGGTGCGCCAGTCCCTTTTTAAATAAGTCTCTGATGCACTGTTCCTTATGACGGAGGGCAGAGTTCCACGCTTCTGGACCTGCCGCCGCAAATGCCCGTTCACTGAACTTAGGCAACGGCTGATCGGTTCTGCAACTCTTCCTGCGGCTGAAGTAGAGGCTGACCTGAGAGCTTAACGTCTACCATTCAGGATATAGAAGCATCATGTTATGTGTCGCATTCATCAACATCATCCAGCACAATTTAAATTCTACTCTTTCAGGGTGTTTGGGACATATATTTATTATTGAACGAAGGTAGTGTACTGTGCCTTCCCCCTTCCCTCCCTCTCCTCACCCGGCACGCCGCCGCATCAGTCGAACGGCGACCTTGAACCGGCACGGTGATTAATGAATCGAAGTATAGTATAAACTTGAGACATCGTCTAATACAGTGCATTCTAAAGAACTAGGACCCCTGAACGAAGAGAGTGATAAATATAAATTTACAGTCCACCTTGGAGGTGCCAGAAGAACTGGATTGTGGTGAGTGGAAACCTCCTTCCGAATATCCTGTTTCTTCCAGCATCTATGCTTTTACGCACCACAGGGAAACGGGGTTAGCCCCGTTACATTAGTGTAGTTCACGCGAAAGGGATGTTACGTGAGGGAATTCAGACGTTACATACATTATTCGTATTCAGAATAGATTGTAATCTATCCACAACTGACACCACAGATGCATTTACGAGTGGACGGGCTGCTCTAGGGGGAAGATGTCCTCGAACTTTTTTATGTTTCAATCGATAAAAGGACTTATATCGTATATCGTTAAAACAGTAGAATCGACAAACTCCGTTGAAGACACCTCTGCGATGTATTTATTTTAATGAATGAATAGAATGTCAACTCTCCGTGCAAATTCGGACAGGTACAGTGTTACAGTTACGCAGAACGAGATCTGCTCGGTATTAAAACATCACGAAGTGGCGGTCATTGTTGCGCGAGACGAATGGACCGCTAATGTGGCGAATCTCCGCGTGATCCGCGGACAGAGCTCAATGGCGCCGGCCAACCGCCGTGGACCATCTTCCGGATGCGGGGCCGTCCGTCACCGACACCTGCGAGCGAGGTGTGCGCTCAAACTGTCCTCATTTGACCGACTAAACCGTCACATTTCTCATAACGCTCCGTGCGTAATATAAGCAACAATGGAAAACAAGGATCTACTTCTAATTATAATTATAATGAGAAAAATGTACTAAATGTTTAAAAAGTACAACTTCATAAAAATTATAAGCAAAAAATAAAAGACTCACTGAATATTAACAATGGTAAAACGAGCATTTGACACAAAGAAACAAATTCAAATCACATATGAACAGAAATCGATAAAACCAACATCTAGAGCATAAGGGCACTTTAAGGAAGCGAAACCCGGACGATTAACCAGAGAGGCGGAAATAGGTTGAAAGCATTCGAGATGTGGTACTGGAAAATACCGGAAAGATTAAGCTGGTCCGAGAGAATTACAAATGAAGTCTAAGAAGAGTTCAAGAAGTCCACGATAGACATCATAAAAAATCGAAAGGGCCGATGGATAGAACATCCTTAAGAGAGAGAAAGATTGAGGGAAGAAGACAAAAATACAATCACGAAATAATGAGTAAGGCGAATGCAGATACAACTTTCGTATTTAGGCAGAACACACTTCTTAAATATAAAAGAAGAAGGTATAAGCCAGGAGTATTTTAATGCCAAATATGCTAGATAGATGGACAACCGGCGAGTACCATAATTATCTAATCCACATGCTCTTCGGATAAGACTGCTAACTTTGATCTCTTCGTTCACCACACATGGCAATACATCTCACAATAAACTAAACGTAGTGGGTATAAGTATGGAATTAAATGTTACAGAATAGATGTCACTTGGAACAATTTTAAAATTTACATACAATCATTACACAGTATGGCTAGGCAGAGTACATACCATATTATAGTAAGGGGATATGATGACACATCCTTACGCAGGGTTGGGTGGAGATGACAGTGCCGCGAGAAAAAAGTTTTATCGCAAATATCTCATAAACGTTACATGTGAACGAGTACGTGAACACCGCGTGATGTGGTGATATCCCCTCTGCCTCGCTTCGCACTTCGTCAGACGAGTAAATGTGCTAGTCGGAGGTGCACGCGTCTATACTTTGTTTTTACGGTTGGCGAGTTTAATTTCAAAATTGCACAATTTTTGGATTTGTGACTACACTTTCTTCTATTGTGTATAATAAGTAAGTTATACTATATTCACTTATAAATGTAGAGTGGATTTTTAGCCATATAGATTGTTTTTGTTTTATAATTTGATATTTATTTCGATATCTCGGTATGGGGTTAAAAGTGCCGCGGTGGCATTTTCTTCCCGACTCTAGGTACTATTTGTACAAAATGTGTATACTCGCATTTATTTCTTCTTTTGATGATGAGAGAAAATAAATCCGATATTTGTAGAATGTCACTGAAGAGATTCATAAATCGGTTATCAGAAAATTCTGAGACAGTAGTAGATGGATATGGGTACTTTTTAGCCCATATCTGAAACTTTTAGCCCCACGAATGGGGTTAAAAGTTCCATCTGACTAATCTGATTAATTTTTAAATGAAAACTTAATGCCATTAAATTGTTTTTGATATGTTAAATGAGTCTCAGATATATCTTTTTGTACAACATAAAAGCTCTATAATCACGTTATCCCGTCATTTGTAAAAAGTGTCACTTTGATCCCACCCTAGGCTACATCTTTCGCGTTGTTATTTCACTTCTGAGTCTCGCGTTTACACACATACGTGGCTGTTTATAAATATCGCTTTGTTGCACTTCGTCGGGAGGGTGCACATCCCAATCAAGCATGCCGTAGGTATATTACCTTCATTCGGGTTCTAATCTTTCTTTACTAAATCACTTTTCTTTATAAATGAGCGTTGTTGGGAACCTTTTGATAAAAATGCCAACGCGGCATAAACAAGGAGTCGTTACTTCATGAACAAAACTCGACATTCAGCAGTGTTATTGACACAAGAGATCGTGAACAGCTTCGGAAACAATGCTGTTTGCACTGCCAGACCGCTGCCGTAATACTCGATTCTCCACGCTCGTCCGGGTTGTACTCAGCAGCGGTGGCCAGCGATGGTAGCAGAGCCAAGCAAGTTTGTCGACTGGATATCACGATCAAAATCGTGAGGATCTAGTGATAGACCCTCAATTTTAGTATCTACTAACGGTTTAGCTTATTTAGGAGCGAATGTTTGTAGAATGGTAAATAGAATTAAGAAACAGAGGCTGAAATGGTTTTGGCATGTGAGACGTATAATATATATATATTTTACTTATTTTACATTTTTACAGTTTTTGTAACATGAATTAAGTATTTATAATTAACATGTTTCTTAATTTTATGAATATATAAATACATTTTCTTATTCTTTTCACTAATTCGCTAATGTGACTGCCATTTTAAATGTTTAGCATTAGAGATTAATAAATCAATCAATAATAATAGCTAGAAACTAAATAACTAAATAAATGTATCCAAAAGTCTGACTTTAAAGTTGTTCCCGTGCAATCCCTATCCTTATCTCCCACCCACCACTTGATACTTTATCCCTCTCTGATATACCGTTGCTCTGTCTTCTCAACCTCCTATTTAAATATCTGTATTTAGATTACTCTATACTATATTGTCCTAAGAAGGTTGGGTCCAACTGAAACTATTACAGGTGGTTTAAACTGAAAGTTGTTTAAAACTAAACATTCTATTAATTAATGTAAATATAATATATGAGGCATTGAAGGTTCTAGCAATCTTTTAGAATCTTTTACATTCGACAAGAGTGCGTGAGAAAATCTATGAAACTGGGCGAGGCAAGAGTGATAGGTATACCAGGATGAAAGAAAGTTGATAACTTAACCTAAAACTAGAAACAAAATTGATTTGATCACTTAAATTTCTTCAATAAACCAAATTTGGTACTGCACACGAGTTATACTGTCACTACTAGTTTCGAAATGTGCAATCCCTCTCATAATGACAGCCAAGCTGATATAATTAACCATTCCTTTTCTGAGAACTGTTCTAAAAACTCAAAAATGATTCGATACAATCATTAAAAGAACATAACATAACAAATATTATTATTTTAATAGGTGAAATCGAGTGATGAATTGGTGAGTAATTAAAAATACAAATTAAAATAAGCTCGAGTGGTTCACAACGTCTGCTGTTTGCAGAACACCCGTGACGAAGTTTGGAACTGGTCTAAAAAATATCACGAATGAAAATCGATCAACTTTTTGCTGTTGCGAGTATTATTTCAAATTTCATTGTAATTTCACGCGGCTCGGCGCCGAGATATTAAATAAGTCATCCGAGTTCAAGCCGCGGCGTGGACGGCGCGACATCGGCTGACCTTGTCAAAACAGGACGTCTATATTTTAATGTATGCAAGATCATCGGCCACTCGAGCGCCTCACGTGGGAGTCACGTCATATGATATTATATTATGCGTTAATGTACTCGGGCCGCGTTATGCATTACAAGTTTCTGGATCCAAACACTAGTATGCACCGTAATGTTGAATGGAAGCAGGTAAATAACACAACACAGGCACTGGGATCCAACGATACTCGGTCATCCGTGGACTCCATGTACACATGACCATCTGAAGAATTTTGACATACCCTCTATCAACGGATCATTCACACCGTTGTTTGACATTACAAAGGGTGTCAAGCTGGGTTATATAGTATCTCCGAGGTTGTTCAACTTATAATTGTGTGAAAGAAATTAATGTAAGAGCGAAAATGGGCGATTTGATTACATGCCGACGATGCAGTATTAAAGGCGAATAGTGAACGAGAATTACGATGTATACAAGGAAAGCAACCTTATAATAAATATTAATAAGTCTAAAGTGACGGTATTTCAGAAGGAGGAAGGCAAGACAACACGCAAAATGTTGGTAATGAATCTTTTGAACAAGTAAACGAGTTTGTGTATTTGGGAAGTATATCTGACAGAAAAAGAAAGGCTAACAAAGATATCAAAAAGCCAGTGATCGCATGGAATAAAGTTGGTACTTGTCAACCGAGGTAAGACTAGCGTTGCACAATGGAGTACAGGTATCGACTCTTATGTATGGAAGTGCAGCCTGTAGCTAGCAGAAGAGGAATAAAAGTAGACTGAAAGCAGTGAAATGAGATCACTTAAGCATATATGTGGCAAAACCTTTTTGACAGAGTAAGGAATGAAGAAATTAGGAGAAAATGTAAAGCTGATCTTAGCATGGTGAATTGGATTAAAAAAAGATCGCGGAAGTGGTTTTGTCATATGGAACAGATGAATGAGAAGAGAATAGAAAGAGAGATATATGACGCAAGTTTCGATGGCACCAGAAATAGACAACGCCCGCAGAAGACTTGGCACGACCGTGTAAACTAGAAGGAGATGTGATGTGAATGAGGCAAGAATTGCGTCAGGACAGAAGAGCGTGGCGCTCTATCCACTCTGCCTATCCCCCCGGTAAAACGGCGTGCCGGTAAGTTAGTTAGTCTATTAGTATTTATTGTATTTGGTCGGGCCAGCTCTAGCATTGTTATTGTGCAATCGCGCGTGCTTAAATACTGTGCTCACAATACAGGAGCGAGGATAGCGTGAACAGATTGGCGGTTCAAGGTGGGGTAATCTCGTTCACACTGGATCTGGTAAAAGTACACCAATAATTGCAGATGCAAAATTACAAATATGGTGCGCTATTGATTAATCTGGCAAGGGAATATGAAGAAAAAGAATAATCTTTTGCACGGACTTCAATATTCAATATCCGATCTATCTATTTTCTTCTTTTATCTATCAATCCTTCTCGTAAGAATTCTGCAAGTCAATCGTTCATTACTACGCTTACGTATGCTGTCAAATACAAGGTTTATTTTACTATAGGTGTTTACGCGCTTTATACTTCGATAGGTAGGCCTGATATAAAATTTTGAATATGTGTGTTCTTTTTGTGTAGATTTAAAAACATAAAACAAAAGCGAAGCTGCTTCTGGGAAAAGAGTTATTGTGATTCGGACGGACTTTTTACGGCGCCAATAATAAAACTTTTAGTATATATAATTTCGGATTATCGGATGTGTAAAGGTTTTCGGTGGCTGACCAGCATATTTGCGAACCATCAGGCTACAAGGATAGCGACGTCGGCCTCAACCAGCACAGGTTCACAAAGGTTTGTGTAATTTGAATTTACATAGATTGAATAACTGTATTCATCATTACCAATAGAAAACCCAGAACTAGCTATCGAAGTATTTACGGAAACAATAGGATTAATCTCGATACGAGACGGTAGTGTTTGGTGTAAGATTTTTCGGTGCCCGCAGATCTTCCCGGTTATGGGGGAGGATATCATGTAGCATGTGGCTAGCGCACCAACTGCATATCAATTTCAGATTCAACAGGAAAAGGACGCACAGTTCACATGATTGAGGGAAGCGCGACAAGTTGACGTCGGAAACCCATCGCTTGAAAAGTGTGAAACCTTTTAGATTCGGAAGATTGAAATACACAGCTAGCGAAGAAAATATCAAGAATTATTCAATTAAAACTTATTCGATAAAATTAAACATAATACCTTTGAATAAAACCACGAATTTTATTACACGCCAACCGGCTTCGCCTAGCTCAAGCTTCAACTAACTTAAATCTCAAACTAACAATGACAATTGTTAGTTTTAAATACACCCTGACGAAGCTTGAGCTAAGCGAAACCGGTAATAAAATTCGTGGTTTCATACAAAGTGAAAAATAAAACTTATTCATTCAAAGAATATAATAAAGGACAAACGTTATATAAATATTCCCCTTCTAACCTGATCCACATTCCCGTTAGACAGTTTGTGATTTGTTCACAGATTTTGTAGGTTATCCTAGAGCTGTCTTAAATTGATATGATTATCGTCAGAATGTTATTAAAAACATAAACACGAAGGACACAATGAACTTAAACAAAATTTAATAATATGAACAGATAAAAATAAAGAATACGTTATTTTGCGTAAAACCTTTTTGAACCGCAAGTAATTATTCGTAGCAGTTTTAACAAATATTAGACAAGGGTGACATCTATTACACAATGCGTAAAGATTGTAAATTAATATTAATATTCATTATTTGCTAATCAGTACTGATTTTCAAACACTACTTTGGTACATAAGGACACTAACATACCGACCCAATAGCGACAAAAGCTCAATCATATTAGATGCATTATAATAGTTAAGTTAATAAATATATAAAATATATGTATATTTAGTTGTATTTTAAATGAGAAATTCCCGTTGCATCAAGTAGAATACGCAGACACAAATCGAGCAGTTCCTGTGTAGTGAAGTAAAGGACGTTGACGGGATGATAGATGAACTAACTGTTTCCATCCGTATTATAGGAGAGGTATGCTATGTTAGTTCCTGACCGGACGCGGCCGTCTAGCTATTACAGCTCTCTACATCGCTCGCAGCTTCAGCTTCTCCAACAGTGGTGCGGGGCTGACAGTAAAACACCATCAATCATTTGTCCAAAAATATAATATCAAATAATGTATTCATAATAAATAATTTTTCAACAATTATCTAATTTCGATAGGACATATCTCTGTAACAAAATATGCTCAATTTTTAATGGACTGTAATACAATTAAACATTCCAAATTTTCAAGAACTACATGTTGAGCATTGCAAGAAATGGTGAGAGCTTGAAGAAGCTGGTGGTCGCTGGAAATGTGCGAGAACGAAAAACAAGAGATGGATCATGGACAATGGGATCAACAAGTTTGAGAAGTGTCTACGTTTTGCTAGAATAACTCCCAAAACCGAGAGAAATACTATTCGTATACTATTCATATACTATTCGAATACCGAATAGAAAAACTAATATTCGAATAGTTTTTAAACTATGACAACAGTATGAAATTAATTTAGAATATTTCAAATAAATCGTCGCATACGTATTTATAAAGAAAACGAGCTAAATTACCATAAACTGTTAATTTATTGTAGTTTTTAAAAATAACAACGTATTGAACGTTTCGCATTTTAAATTTATTTTTATCGTCGCTGCAGTTGAAAATACCCGCTCAGTAGCGGTCGACGTTGGCTTAACTGTTAAAAGTGTTATAAATAGTAGGTCCAACATTTCTGTCCTTTTTTTGAAATTGTCCAAATATCTAAAATCTTTTTTAGATTATTTAGTTTCAACGAGGGATAAAATGGTGCTTCTTAAGTCAGTCTGCAATTCGGACGTCGACGAACTCTTCGAACAAGCAATAGGTATATCTTCCGCGTCCGAAGCAAAATCCTGAAAATTGTTTAATATTCCATCCTTAGAAATTAGTACGAATACTATTCGAATAGCTGCACAAATATTCGAGTATCGAATAGTAGAAAAGGTCGAATATATTCGAATATCGAATATTCGGATTAGAAGGAGGCGATCAATACGATACACAGACATGAGCTCAACGATTAGACAAAAATAAGTATTTTATTATATACAACGAAAAAAAGGTAATGTTAAACAGTATTGAAATAATGAGGGAGTGTGTGGGTATTGCTGTAGTCAACGGTTTATAAATTGGATTTATTTAAGGCGACATATTTTTCTTTGTAATATAATATATGATAAGTACACCATTGATTTCAGGCTCTGTTGAATCTTCTTCGTGGGAGCGAAGAGACGACCCAGAAATGTGGGTAACAATCCTTGACGATAAAAAAAAAAGAAAAAGGTTTGAGGACCACCGATTCGGTTACAATGTCACACGCAATCATGGCACAAGGATGGTTCCGTGTGCCATCAAAAGTACTAAAGCCAAATTACAAAACAATTCCGGCGCCATAAGCTCGATGAGCAGACGGTATGAGCAAAGGGGTTGTGTTCTATGATAATGCGACCGAAAATGATTATGTAATTGGTGTTACAGGTTAAATTGTGTCTAGCACGCACAAATCAGATAAATTGAGATGAGACAAAAACTTCGGATGGACCAACAAATAATACTAATAAAGGATGCATGGGTGTGTTGGTGATGGCGTGGGAAAGGGTAGGTGGAGTGAGTCTCTACAATTATTTATAAAACCAAGATGATGTTTTGAAGTCAAGCCAAAATCTATAATCTAATAATTTTACGTAGAAATCTGAGGAAAGATTGTATGTACCCTAGTATTAAATATATTATTATAGACACTTGTTTACCACATAATTCTATAAACAGGAGATGCTAAATATAGAAAAATTAATTATTATTATTAGCCATAGGAAAATGTCGTTTGGGCGTGTAATATAATATACTGGTCTAAATAAGAAATATATAAAATTGAAAATTGACTTTTTAGTATAATGTGTTAATCATTCGTCATATATACAGATGAAGAATATAGCTTTCATATTTCTAAAAAAAAAGATTCTCATTAGTGACATCTATGCTATTTCAGAGGAATGAATAAAAAATTTCAAACCATAGATGGCGATAGCGAAGTTGTAGTAAAATACTTGAAATGTTTCTACATCTTAAAATATAACTTCCAAAATTTGATACACGTGGGTAGAATTGGTAAACAATGAATTGTGTAAAGTGATTACTCAAGCCAGCCGAAGACAGTGCGTAAGTAGTGATGATAAAATCGTTATTTTAACTGTTATTGTATTAAGATTGATAACTGATTAACGTAATTCTTCGAGCAATGGCTGGTACACTAGAAAGTATGCCTCCGACAGTTAAATCTCATTTACCAACCATCGACACAGTCACGTAATGGTTTACCATCACTAGTGGTAAGCCCTGTAATACCCATACTTCCCATATAATATAAATAGCTTCGTCTCTATGAGATATCTATAATTTGACTATATAAATAGTCTATTTAACAAAAGTAGCAGTTCTACGAACAAAGTCTTCGTCTTTAATCACCTCGTTTGAACCAGTGTGCTTACTTACAATTTAAAGATTTAACAAAATTTTTCAGGGCTACTTTGCGGGTCCCATTACAGAATTCCTTAGCGGGGTCGGTGTAACATTTTCCTTCAAGCTTGTTTCACTTAGCATTGTGGATACGTTTTGGAAAAATGCCAACATTATATTTCTTGTCAGGTTTGGAACTTGCACTCGATATTTAATATAAATTTTTTCACCATACCCTAGTGTTTATGGCACAAGAAATGAAGGAAGATGACTGAATGTGGATAAGGTGTGAGAATTGTGTCAGGACAGAAAAGTGTGGAGTTCAATCCCTTCGCCTACCCCCGAAACTTTCAATGAAGACTAAATTATGTAACACTCGACGTTTTGCTAAAGCTACGGGTATATTAATTGTTTTACATTAAAATTGTCAATCTTTCTTTTATTAACATTACTTTTAATGTAAAGATTCCTTGATGACTTACTTAAATATAAATAACCAGAATGAACGAATGCGTAAATTAGATTAGAGACATATACAAACAGACGGAACATTAAGGGAGGGGAAAAATTTTCCCTCCCTTATGTATTTTCTCTCTCTTTCGCATATAATTTTATATTCTGTCTCCTTTGATGTTCTATTTAACTATATATGTATTCTGTCACTCTCTTTCACGTATAATTTTATATTCTATCTCTCTCTTTATGTATATATAAGTGCACTCTTTTTGAATTTATGATTAATTTCAAATACGTCCCGATGAAGCTTGAGATAAGCGAAACGTATAATAAATTTCGTGGTTTCATATAAGTGTTATTTTATTTAATCGAATATGTCAATTCATAAAGTGATCGCTTTCTACTAAAATATACATAAATTGTGTTAGTTATTTCTGAACTGTCTTTTAAGTTGAATTTCTTTAAAATTCCGGGATCATAAAAATCAAATCCCAAAATCCTGGCGAGAATTGTGTCAAGACGGAAGAATGTGGCACTCAATCCTCTCTGCCTATCCTTGCGGAGAAACTGCATAATTGTGAATTAGCGATCACATAACATAAAATACTTAAAACGTTCAACATAGAATATTAAAAAATGTAATAATTATTGCGGAATACAAAAATTATAATCGAGCTATATTAAATAATTCGGCGTCCCATTCGTGTTCGTTTAAAATAATATTGTCGTTGTGGGCGGGGTATATACCTGCTTATTTTTAAATGCAAATATTAAAAAGTAGGTGACTTCACTAGGGCCGGGCGGTCCGTTACGTATGGCAGAAATTAATATTATAAAAATAAATATAATAATTTAAAACGTAATTTGCTTTCAAAATCAGTAACAGAGCAAACATCACGAGTGTTGTGGTGAGGCACGGCCTAATAGTAATTGGACACTCTTGTCAGCTCAATTGGGTCAATTTAGCGGCCGACGCACAACGGGACGGCCGATGTGCCGGGGGCTCGGAATCACAGTGGGACAAGTGTAATTTACATCGGCACATTAAATAAAATGTATATTTTCAGGACAAGGTGGCGCGACAAAAGAGTTAATAATTTTTTTTTTTTAAATGACGTTATGATTCAAGTTCAGGATCATAACGGGGCAAGTCAAAATGTTGATCTCGATCTCAAAAAGTTACAATTGTTTACACGTACAAGTAAAATTTTGTAGAAAATCGTTTTAAATAATGTTTTCAAATAAGCTGTGATAACTTTCCAAGTATCACCAGATTCCAGACTACGATTCTTTGTAATGTAAAACTCAGTATGTCCGAGTAATTATAAATTATACACTTCAGAGATAGACTAGTTATTCAGGTGGAGCTGTGATGGAAGAGAGCCGTTAACCCAGAGACGGCCTATTATGTTTGTACCCCACCACTCATCTACTCACACTCATGACACACACACACACACACGTACATGTACAAAGTGACAGTTCTCACAATATTACATACATACTTTCCTAATTTCTTCATTGTTTACGCATGTGGTGTTTATGGCACCAGAAATAGAGGATGTCCGCAGAAAACTTGGAACGATCAGGTAAACCAAACACAAATGGAAGATGGCCCTGTTAGAAGGTTCAATAATCGACGACCTTGTATGAAAAGATGTAAGAATGTGGATGAACTGCGTCAGGACAGAAAGTGTGGCGCTCTATCTTATCTGAAGAAAAAACAGAAAAAAAAGCGTAATGGTATGTATGTAAGGAATTATAATAATATTATTGATGTAGAAACTGCCGAGAAGTTAAAAGATGACTGAAAATACGGATCTATGGAAAGAGTTAAAAACCACTAACTAAAGACGAAGAAGAAGATAAAATTCTGGTTAGACTTGATTACTGACTGGCAATGTTTCCTTTCTAAGGTGTGCGGGTGTGCGCGCGCAAACTATTTGGCATCATAGCGCATACAAAAAAATACAGCACGCATACAATTTTTCACGAGACTTTTTCACCATGTGCCGCCATCTATCGAAGGTTGGCGACCATGTTGATTTATCCTGTATAAGATCACCAACATTTTGAACGGTGAACCATTTTCTGAGGTTACACAGCCAAGATAATCTCATTCTAACTACACCTCTGCTGACCGTAATCTTCTCCTGCACAATGAATTGTAAAAGATTACATTTTTCATTTCGAAGTATGTGGCTTCCTTTGATAATTGTTATTAGTTCTTAAACAAATAAAAGATATCTAGTAGAGAAGAAGGTATTTTTTATTAATGGGAAAATATGGAAGTATGGGTAACTACAGGGCTTACAACCTTTTATATATATAACATTACGACCATACATAACTTTAAAAAATTTGATAAATATGGAGGTTGATTGAGTGGAATGGTGAACGTTACATTGTGTAAAATAAAGTGATCACTTAAGCCAGCCGGAAGACAGGTCGTAATCCCTGTAATTAATTACCCATACCCAAAAAATATCTTTATCTCTATGAGATATCTATTATTTGTTTAATAATGTAGGTGAAAATCCTGTAATTGTGTGTTCTTGGACATATTAAAATATTGTTATTAGTTCTCTTGACTTATTTATGCTTAATAATACATGTTCATTAGTAATGTGATCAACCCGTAGTAGTCTTGAACCGGGGTATGGTAACGTTTTTCTTCTTCCCCGGCGAACACATATTAGCACGGGTCGTTAAAATTGCACAAAAGATTTTTTATGCGTACACCGTGACTTCCACATCAATTCTCACTTATAACATTTAACATTTAAACAAACGCGTTTACGGTCCGTTTAACATTCACACCCAACATGCAGCAGTTATTTGGAGCAAGGTTTTCGATGATCGATCCATTGAAGATTAATGACGATTTTTATTGATTTAAGTCACGAGGATTGCGCTACTTTACCCACTCCTATACAGGTGTAACATACCTAGTCCACAATATTTTATGGGTGGATGGATACCTGACTATATAACGAGTCGAAAATGTTCAAGGAATATGTGCAAGTTCTGCACTGTTACGAAAAATATTATTGTGTAATTTTTTTTACAAAATCGTGTTAGGCTTGAAGTCTACGTACTGAGGGGTGGACCCGCCGCTTACCCATAACCGTTTATAAGCAAAAGTTCCTATATAGTCCTTCTCATTTGCCGCCTATTTGGCGATTCCGTCTGTCACTTAAGTGACAAAACGGAGCCTCACAGCCGCCAAAGAGCAATAAAATAAAATAAATAAAAATTTCAGAGTTACATAATTTCAGGCATAAATCATAGTCGGGTAGGGAGACAACATGGTAAATGGAGCTGTAGTCGGGGAGCCGAGGGAAATAAAGAAAAACCACGCCCCCGAAAGAAGGAAAAAGATAAAGCAAAATAATTACGATCTGACTTGACATCAGAGCATCACCGCTGGCCATTCGTCCCCAATGACAGGAGAAACAGACAAAGAAAACCACTGACATTGGTATTACTAGTTAATACTACTAAGTAATTCCCACCTAGAAAGCCAAACTCACAAAGATCCTGAATAATTCCAGATTCTTTATGCAGCTGAGGAGATCGGAGTTCCGGATGGACACCCGATCCACTACTATCAAAACTTCAATCATATCCTCTCTTGCATATGTCGCATCGCCAGTCTACGTACTTCGAAATAAATATTTGCCAAATTGTTTCATTATTAATCTATATCTTTGCTTCAGGTCCTAAATCATCTAACAAAAAAATTATTGATGTTTGATGACCTTTAATTATTATTATTATTTTTTTTTTTTTAATATTAGAAGATATAATACATTTTAAAAATAATCAGTAGGATATATCATATATATATTTCTCTTAAAATTTATTTCTTCTCTATGAGAATAAGACTCGTGTGTAGAGAAGGAATATATACGAGAGTGTATAATTTATGTTTCAGTTAGTCTGTGTACATATTTTTTAACTTCAGATACAAATTTATAGTAGTCTAATTTTTCTAATTGTGATGGGGAAATATATATATTCAATATATATAATTTGGAATCAATAAAATATTTCAATTAATCTAAATAATCGCATTATTACGATTCTTTTGAAATGCTTATATCTCTGACATGGTTAAGATTAGTCACATATCCCTTGAACATTTTCGACACGTAATTTAGTCAGGTGTCCACCCATAAAGTATCGTGGACTAGGTCTGCTATACGCTGTACACTCACAGTTGCAGATGAAATAGATTTTTATTATTTTTGGACTTGTCCAGTTTTACTTTGAAGCCGATGGATGTGCTTTTTATTTGTATGGATAGCGTAAGAGAGTCACCAAGTGATGAATCCTTGTACGATTCAGTGGACGGATCGCTGCAGCGGTGCTAACTGGACGATTCAAGTGGTGACCAATTATTCAGTGAGCGCACATTAGACAAAACTCTGCATAATGTCACTAAACGTACAATTAAAAGGCGATATATTACTCACAAAAATAGTGGATACTTGTTTATTAAACAAAATAACAAATAGATAGATAGGTAATAAATATAGCAATTATTAGTTTAAACATGAAACTTTTAAAATCGTTTTGATATCACCGTGTCTTCTTCAGGTACGTACGTTAATTCATAAAATAAACAAAAAAGAAATTAGCAATATTTGAATATGTGCAAGAACACATAATTACTAGATTTTCACACATATATATATATACCTATACTGTTTCAGGGAAAAAATATCAAATTTAGTCCATAGGTGGTGATAGTGTAGTGGTACTCGAAGTGATTTTACATATTAACATATACACAACATCCAAAAATTTGATAGATATGGAGATTGATTAATGGGTGAGAATGGTGAACGTTATATTTGTATAAAGTGATCACTTAAGCCATCCGAAGACAGGTCGTAAGCCCTGTAATTACCCATACTTCCATATGTTTACCATACGTGACTGCAGTCGTATTCAGGGAGGTGTGGAATGCAATTATTAAATATAGAGTTATCCAATATTTCCTTTAAACATTAAGTGTTTTCTTAAAATTTCTAAATTATTTAATCTTAATCATTTTTATGGTGGATTTCAATGCTGTTTTCGTTATCAATAAGCATGGCATGTCTCTTAAAAGAAGCTTTGAAAACTCATAAAAATTATCACTGTTGAGATATCTTTTATCATAATATTGAAAAAAAAACTGTATACCGTTTTACTAATGTGCGAACAACCGTAATACCGATTGGCTTCTCCCGACGACGAAACAGTGCTGCCGTAACCGGTTGACGTGTAAATCAACAATAATTATTTCTGACTACATATCCAACGCTATAAATATTAAGAATATATATATATATTTTTTTTAAACACTATTCGTTATGAAGGCGAGCAGTGCTACGTGATTAATTATTCAATAAACGTGCATACGTAGCAACAAATTACATGTTAGATAACCATTTAAACTATTTTAACTAGAAAGTAACACGTTTTAAAGTGTACGACTAATTGTAATTAAAAAATAATTTGGTATTTACAAACGATAAACATAGTAAGTTACGCACGATCAACCCACCTAAATAAACCGAAAGAAAGATTAAACGTTTGCATTTTTTAGTGACTCATATACATAGGTTTAAAATAAACCATGTTAAACTATAAATAGTCTTATAATAAATATATTATTCAGTGTAAATCTTAACAATTGACGTGTTATCAGGTTTTAAATATAAAATGATATCATTATTGCTATTTTAGCTTGCAGCGATCTCTATACTAAACGGTAAATCGTGGGACTTCCAAATTAGAGTTCATTATTTGCCGCGATAATAAATAATATTTCTTGCGTGAGGAGTCTACTCTACTCCGTGTTCCTCGGAAAAAGATCCTACGCTACTATCATAAAGCGTGTCGAACACAACAGATAGTAAAGTCCGGTCGGCGTTCTCCATCCTAGCCGGGTACCACGAAACCCGTGTAAGCCGAGGCATGCGGATCGGCCTTACAAGATACAAATTACAACGTTGCATTACAAATATCCATAATCCTTTTCCCTTTGTCTAAGGGTCACGTATCGTATTGACGTGATACAGTAATCCGTTCCGTGTCGGGCGCATATCGGAGCCGCACACCGTCGAGTGAACAGTCGGTATAAACTGCGGAGAAATTGATTATGCGCGGATATCTCGAGGGAAATGCATTGTTCTGCTGAGCGAAATGACTGCAGTTGTGCATCGGTCGGCAACGGAACTCCCGCCTACTTACAGTGCAATGAGATATGACTATGTGTGTGTACAGATGAAAGTATAACAAAGAGAATGCGATGCAGTTTAAAGACGCAGCTAGACATCTAATCAATACAAGAAACGATTTGATTGACATGCCAATTTCAGCAGAATTCGGAAATAAACGCTATCAATGAAATATTACTGAATAAAAAATAAGCAATAATTATTACAACTGAACAAAGGTGTACCAAATACTGCTCACATTATTTGAAAACCTGTAGAAATTTGTATCAACTGTGGAAGGAACAAATTTCCAGCAAAGTTCCGGTGTCCCAGTCTTAGCTTCAACGAAAAACACAAACGAATTCATTGGTACATAAAAATATTAATATATACATGCATTGACATAAAAAAAGGATAAAGGAAACTAACAAGTCAGGAACGGAAAATAAATGGACGTCTTTAAAGTCTTTCTTTATCTCTTAATATATAGAAGTCAAAACAACTTAAAGATCTAGTATTTTGATATATTAAGAATATGTTTCAGACATGTATTTAATGTTTTTAATATGTATCGTTCAGTATTACACATGCGCTGCGTCATTATATGGACCGTCATTAGTACCTACGTATAGTATAATATATAAAGAGTACGATTGATAAAAAATATCGGACGACTAATAATGAAACTCATCTCAGACTTGACTAAATATGTACAGCCGGGGCCACAGTGAAAAGAATCAATAATAATAATACCTATTCACTTAATATGACCGTACGTAGATATTAGCGGTTCTTGCGCAATCGGTTTAGTCGCGAGCAGCGGCCTCTATGGGATTTTGATGAGCCGAAACACGGGCTTTTGTGCCATCATAGCATAAAAGTAATTATAAATCGATAGTTAATGAATACGGGTATTCAAAATGTGTTCAAGTCATTTAAGACAGGCCATTAAAGGCGGGGATGTGTGCGGTCTTCAGCAGACGCGCGGATGTGGAAGAAACTGGTGCGCCGCGCTGAGTCACGAGATTGGCAGCCAGGAACAAGGTTAAATCCATGGTTTTTTAAGGAATCACGATTGTAAAAGAGGTAGCACATAAACGCCGGAAAAGAACTACATAACTATTACACAACTGCGAGTTGCAAACTCGGCAACCTCCGTATCGGTGTATTTGGAAAAAAACGGGTAGAAGCTTGAAGAACAATAATATTAGGCAGGGGCGTGCACTGTATACAAGCAAAAAAGCTGTGCATTACTAAAAATGATGTGAAACAAATATAAAATGAATAATCCATACGTTATAATTACGTTAGCGCCCGCCGTGTATCGGTAGAATCATTAGTTGCGTAGTTCTGGATGCTACCGCGCGACCCCACCGTAGCGCTCTTGTTCTCTTGGGTTATTCTTCATTTTTTTGCTACAATTGTTAGCTACTATTTTAATATATTGTTCTATTCAAGCCATACAATTGCTAGCCACTGAATTCAAAAAATAAGAAATGGATCAGCTGATCCATGTTGTACGAAATCCTTACTTATGTTGTTTACCAACATAATGAATTCTGAAAGGTTTTGAACTTGGCTTAGAGCTGATCGAAGCATCCTCATTTACTAATTCGCAAATTTGACTACCTTACTAAACGTGTAGTTTTCACGATTGCTCTTTGCGTTTGAGGATAATACATTTTTATTATGATGGATATATTTTGCTTAAAAACGCCGAATAAAGGAAAGTAAACCTATGAACAATGTAGCATATAGTATATTATATAATATCATGGTAACAGCATAACCTAGATCTAGTACTGCACGCCGCTGATATTAAGTAATGCGCTTCTTATAATTAATGACAATCCCTATAATCTGGTTTAAAATACAAAATAAATGCAACAAGCCATTTGAATTTCAAAGTAGCAAAGATTGCTATTCGTCGAACCCTAATAATAAATAGCGGCGAGAAAAAACAACTGATTTTGTATCTAACACCGATTTTGAACGACTAATTTATGTCAAAATGTTTAAAATTGAATTTATATTTAATTATAAATTATGTCTAACCACAAAGTTAACGCTACAGAACATTAACAATAATATATGAAAAAGTGCTAAGTTTGATTGTTAATACGAAAAAGCTATATGAGAAGATAACTGCTTTAAAAGTTAAAGAGGCTTACTTTGCAACTGGTATCCCCTCACATAAACTTAATTAATATTTTTATTGTTATTTATAACGATACATACGAAAATGAATCCTAGCTCGCTTCGCGCTCAACTCTATACTGTCCATTTCGCGCATTCGAAAGGTATCGCCCAAAGGAAAAAAAAAAATTAATGGAGCGTTTAAGGCAACACAAATTTCAAAAAAAGTATCGCGTACGCATACGATTTGGCATCACAGCGCACACAATTTGGCATCACAGCGCACACAATTTTTGACAAGAGTTTTTCTTGATGTGCCGCCTACTATCAAAGGTTGGCGACTATCTTCTCTTATTATGTATGAAATCACCAACATTTTGTACATGGAAATTCTTTCTGAAGCCAGGATAATGTCTCTCTGCCTACACCTCTGCTGCCTGCTGCCTTCTATCGTCCCCTGTTAAATTGTAAAATATCATATTTTTAATTACGGAGAATTTGTCCGAAATATGCATCTCTCCTTGATAGCTGTTATCATCAAGACAATATGTTGACTTATTTATGCATCTTAATACATTTTCATTAGTAATGTGGGCAACCCAGGCCCTACCAGTAGCCTTATACTGGTTTGGTAATGTTTATCAGATTTTCTCCCCCAGCGCACACCGTGATCCAAATAAACATTGCTTAGATGTTCTAACCTCTCTGCGTACCACTGTAGAAACGACGCGGTGACGAGTTAATTAGTTAGAAAACGGCAAAAGTGATATTAATGTAACGATGCAAGAAATGTTTGCCGAGACAAGAGTGTGCGCAATGACAGGCTTCACTTCGTTTAGGCGATGGTATCAGAATTCCATTCTGTCGATTTTCCAGAAACCGTAGTGGCTAAAATGAGTACCGTCACGACACGGACACGGGGCTCCTTATCCAGGGTCCAGGGAACGGAACCAGAATGTGGAGCAGCGCAGAGATGGGCCTAATTGACGCCAGTGCGGGCGGTAATGAATCATCATTAGTCGCGAGCCGCGAGCTGCCCACCCATTGTTCCCGCCGACTGTCTCTCCTCGATAGTGACCGCCTGTTGCAGGCCGGACACGGTCACGACCCGCGCGGACACTCACGACACGATTCGCACCCCTAAAGAATTGCGGAATAAAACTGCTACGCCCTGATGCCAATATTTATATTTCAGGGCTTATTTAATTCCATCCAATGTATTTTTGGATAGCATAATTAGCTCTGTCTAAAAACAATTGAGAGTATTAGTCACAAAGTCAAGAGACTCCATTTTTATCTTTTTTTCTAACGTTTAATGCAGTTTTTTCTCATGGAGTTTTTATACAATAAATTAATTTAGCTCTTTTTGGTGTCACTTGATTATTAAAAATCGGTGTTAACTGCAAAGTTAGTTAGTTAGCCAACATCCATTTACATTAATATTAGCAAATTGAACTTTGTGGTTTATGTTCATTTTAATATAGATTATTTAATTAACAATTGAAGTGTCCTCCAGTATGAAAACTAGCTTGTTTTTAAAAGGTGTTGTAGTTATTTTGTGTGTTAAACCAGATAATAGCGATAATAATAAATGCGATAATAAACACACTGTTCTTCAAGCTCATCGATCGGTATTTATATTATTATCAAAATAAAAAATATGGAGATAGCTGAGATTAAAAACTAGTACTCTCAATTAGACATAAAATATTTATCAATATGATTGAGATAATCTCCTAGTGATCAAATGGCCGGAGGTTCGAGCCTCCTTTCAAGAGTCCATGAAGACAGTCCTTTTTTTAAATCCACAAGCGTTTAACTTAGTTTCAAAATACTAAGAATATTGGTATGACTTGTATTCCGTGTACACGTATCTATTTTCAAAAAAAAGCTCTTGTCGGTGTATTTATGATCCATATAATCTAAAAGTGGACAAAAACATACTTCTTATTCTTAAATTCTGTTTTATTTTCTAACCAACGCAACCCAAACAATACAAATGTGAACTTCTTACCAATACTTATTTATAAAATATATATTTTCGTTATTTCATTTCCCGTAAGACATCAAAATCAAAATAATATACTATTTTACACGAAAATTCAAAATAATTTAGTACTCATTTTGGTTTTTCTATACGTTTCGTCGAAATATAAAAACAATATGACATTTTGTTAAAACATTTCACAATATTGACCAGGTTTTTTACAAAATGGTTGCCTTTTCAGCGAACATAAATACGTAACGTAATTATTATATACAGTTTATTTATTGATATAAGATATATTGCACATGATAAATAACGAGATCAATCGTATTTACATATATAATTATTTACAACATAGAATTGTAAATTAATATAATTGAAGTAAGACCCATTTGTCGATGGTTATTTAACTATAATAATTACAGGAAATGAGTTCATATTTAAATACGATTGCAATTATAAAACTGAAACGTTTTAGGATGTAGACAAGTGCAATAATAAAATCATTTATAACTTTAAAAAAAAGACTATCATTGACTGTCAGCTGAAGAACTACCCTACTCCTTCCTGCTAACCTTGTCAACGTTCGAGATTTTTTGAATAGCTGCAAAATATTATATTTCTCAAGTTTATATTAATAATTCAATATTATTCGCAAGTAATAGTGTTTCGAATATATTTTTAAATTGTCTATTCAATAAATAATTTAAAGTTCAGTACGGGCTGGTCCGTTATGTCTTTACACGAGTGTATTAATGAAGCGATGAGTCCACGTGAAAGTGCAGATCAGTGATGGAATCTCTCAGCTTCCGGCGCGAGTTCCCATGGAAACGGAGCTGATATTGTCGTGTTGGCTTGTTTACGGTTACGGAGGCGAAAAGCCATAACACGGCAATTATTTTTAATTTATTAACCCGCTCTTTACATTCAACATTTGAATTTATAACAAATTAATTATATTGTTGAAACGAGTTTACGAGAAAAATGTTGCAGTCGGGTTTCAACGTGTTCGGTCGCGCACACTGGAGAGTGAAATATCTAACCGTTGAATCGGTTTAAACAGGTAAAAAGGGAATATAATTTAGCGGCTTTTTATTATTGTTGCGAGATATTTAACCATTTTAATTTAGTGGTTTGGTAAATGCTAATACCAGAAATTATTAGACACTGCATAAAAAATATCATACTACTAAACTATATCCGCGATAAATACCGGTGGATGGTGTCAATGAATGTTTTTTGGTCATTCTCAGATTACTAAACTGTATTTGTTGCTTTTCTTGTTAAAAATAATAAAACAAAATGAAACAATGTGTAATCGATAGATCGATTTATATTTGGGAAACACTTGTGGTGACCCTGCACGCGCCCGTAGACATGGCCGAGTAAGGACTCAACTATCAACCATATAGGGCTCTAACCAAAGCGACCAATCAGCAAAAGCACTAAGACAATATGCACCAGAGACGGACACTGCTCAAGCAGCTAGCGATCACTCTTTCGCAGACCGTCCCCTCATAGACATCTCCATTCAACAGCATGTCGAGCGAGCCATTCCAGATTTCAACGCGAATTTAATTGTATAATTTAAATACTAATTAAATGTATTCATTAGAAATATATGCATATAAAATCAATTTTATCGAATTGCAGTGCCATTTTCGTAAAAAATTTCAACTCAAAGACGCTTTACACGAAAAATATTGTTGTTGCTACCGGTATTCGAACCTGAATCTCTTCCAATCCGGGAAACGGGCATTATCCGATTAGGCTATACAAACACACTGGATTGACGACAAATTTTCGAACCTTTACACTTTTCAAATTAATACATCTATCGTTCCATTATTTGAAAGCCATCTTCGAATCCCGGTAGCAACAACAATACTTGTCAATACAATTGATTTTATTTGTCTATCTTTCTAATTGATACATTTAATTAGTATTTAAAATATCACAGATATATGTTCTGAATAATTACAACTTCACAATAAGAATGTGTTCTCCTTGATAATGTATAATTCATCATTTTATAAGTGATCTTTCATTTCTACACCCTGCTCTAGTTACAAAAACAGACACCCTACACTGCGACATACAAACTACACGCGCGAGACTAAAATATGTTAGCAGATGCTGTAACCCTTGGTGCACAGTCCGCGCTCCCAGACAACTTCTCCACACTGCAAGGCAGCCTAGGAGCTTCTGTTTCACAGCAACAAAAACCTTCAGACACAATCACGAGTCAATCATATTTAAATAACAACATCACAGTATACTCCTACACTGGTGACCCCGACGTACATATAAAAATAAAAATTCATCTATGATCTATTTTTAAAAAAAAATTAGATAAGCATTATCTATGGTACCTTATTTTGTCTATGATTACATTTAACAGTAAATAAAACTATTAATTCGGCAAATTTTGATAGCTAACGGAAACATTTAGGATGACATATCTATTATTAAAAATCTTATACTATAAAAATCGTTGCACAAATGTCTCGTATGGGTAAATAGCAATCAACATTATTGACACCCCTGATTGTGGCTTGGCGCGGTGCATTTTGGGGTACAAATAATGACAGAAACAGCTTAAGTACGTCAAACAAGACATGGCAACCAAAGACAGGGACTATCAATTATTTCCGCGGAATGAATGTTGTTGAACCTACTCAACTGATTCTTAATTATATTTCATTTAATTGTCTTAATTTTACAATCAAGTGACTGAAGTAGTCGAAATTTAAAAAAAATTACGCCCCAGTAAAGCCACAAAGCGTACAGATATTTTGAAAACAAGAAATGTATTCGTGTATTACAAGTAAGCATTTAGAGTCACGAGGCATGATGTATAAAATAGCTGAATTTATGTAGATTAAAAAAAATAATAGATCATGAATCTACATTACTCGATATACATGTTTTGAAAATTGTACATGATTTCGTCTTTGATCGAACACGAGTGTGAAACCGAAATTAGAAAGAGAATAGATATGGTAAGGGGTGCGATACTGAGCCTGTCAAATATGAATTGATTGTCCAAGAACTGAAATGTCTGCCATTCTTTGGACACGTGGTCAGAAGAGAGAAACAACACGGAGCTTGCAATTCTTTAGATATGGATGGACAAAAATCCATAGGTCTGCCTTTAACGGATGCGTTTCGCTTTGAAGAATACCGAATGAGATGGAAGAGAATCGTCGATGCAACCGGAGGGATGCAATCTCGTGCGAGTTACGATCTTGTGAAGTAGCGACGAAGATATATTAATCGGTTACTAATTAGATTGTAAGGTTTCCCAACACACGTTTTCTAGTATTACCACGAAGGCTTATCCGTGACAGTGTAGATTACCGCAAAGTAAATATTTTACCGATCATTTATTAGATTGCCAGAAAAAGCGAACGAAGCTACGCAGAAGAATCGAGATAATGGATCGGAGAGGTCACCAGTTAATGCGCTAACTTCACGGGAAGAATAGAAAGTACGTAGAAAAAAAAATTAGACGCAAATAATTGACAGTCAAACGAAACGTTCAGATTGCGGTATTCTTTATAAAATTAGATGCATTTACACTTTTTACATCATTTAGAGCGGAAATACAATATTGTTGTTTAGAATTTGCCGGGACATGCTGCGTTTTATAAATTCGTACTAATAAAAAAGGTGCAACCATTTTATTTATTTATTTAGATTTTATTGCCATACATATTTTTGTTTTAATAGAGGTAAGTTTATTATAATATAATATGATAAATATAAGATACAATTATATTGCAATTAAATACTCGTAGTTTATTGTATGGGACGGAGTAGACTCCACCTCTGATATATACAGCGTTGTCCTGGCTACTTTGCTATACTGAAGTCTGTATTGAAGTAGCCAGTTTTTTTTTGTGCTGTTGTGGTGTTATTTAATAAAGATTCGACAGAAATAAAAATTGAGAATAATTTTTTTTTTTTTAATAAAAATGTAGTGAGTGTTGTAGAACTAGCGAATTATTAGTGCAGGCACTGTATAATGATTATGATAGAATGTTAGATAGCCATGCATGCTTCTGATTGCTCTCTACCCGATTGGATCATATGTTAAGTCCATATTTGTGTAATCTTATTGGAGTTGAACGAATTCCAGTTGGCACTGAGTGTGTTGTACAGTTTCGGAGCTAAGAACATGTAGAATCTTAGATAAAATGTCGTCGAACTGGCGTAGATGTTCGTTGTTTGTCTTGTGTGGTGTCCATGATTTATTGCTTGGGGTGAGTTGTTGTCAGCATGGAAAAATTGGACGAGTCTCAACATAAAGATTTGTCTTATGTCTAGGGAATTGTACTCTTTAAATATAAGATCTGATGGAAATCTAAATGGACGACCATTTATTACCTTAAAAATTGTTTTTTGTGCTCTTTTAGCAGATTCTAATATTGTTTTTGCTGCTCCTCCCCAAACTAAAATAGCATAATTAATTAAAGAGTAGCAGAGTGCAAAGTACGGAGATCTTAAGAGTTTGTTTTCAATTATACATTGTATTCCTTTAAATAAGTAAATTAGTTTTCTTAAGCGTTTAGCTAGGTTCGATATAATGTTCTTTCCAGTTAAGATAATCATCGATCAGTACTCCCAGATGTCGAATAATTTAAACTCGTGTCAATTGAAGAATGTTATCATCAATTTTAAATATAACTAGATAAAATAGGCAATATTACATTGAAAAAAAATATCTTCATACACGTTCTTTTTATTTTATTTGATTTTACATATCAAAGACTTCATGATATTTAATTAATTTACACATTATAACACACGAGTATAATAGATCCATCACAATTGACGAAATACTTGATACAAGTAGGTACATAAAGAATTATTGATTTAGTGAACGCTAATTTGCGTTTCGATTGGATTTGAAGAGTGATTGCAATGAGCCTCTGTTTTAATTCAGATATGATTCGTGTACTGTTCGCCCGCGTTGATATTGGACTAATAAACTAAACTAGAATGTAAAAAGTAAACTAGAATATAAAATGTAAATAAATAAAAAATAATTTATTAAATTTTTAGATTTTATTTAATTAAATAAATTTCCAAATAACTATCCGATGAATAAATTTAATTTCACTGTATTAGAAAGCTTCACACATTCTATTTTGAGTTTGTTGATTTAGTTTATGATTGATTACCTTTTCCGTGGAACAAGGCGATAACCAGCGGAGTAATACTAATTAGAATTTAACTATAGTTGGTGCAATAGCTTTTTACAGTTATTTTATATTAAAAAAATGATGGTAAGATCATTCGCCATTTTTACTTTTAATCACCTGCTTATCCAATAAGATTTGAGGATCATTTTTAATCGAGTGTGCATAGGTTTAACGTCGAAACAGCGGTAAAATAAAATTGATAGAGTTGTAAGATTGAAAATACAGAACGCAGGAAGTCGTTAATAGATCTAACATATTTACTGAACACTACGAGGAAAAAACCAAATTGTAATCATCAATCTTCTGTGGCTTTCTTCAGGGGTAGCCAAGAAAACAATTATAAAAATACTTAGCTTTAAAAATATATCTGTGTACTGAAAAGAACATTAAGTTTCAGATATAAATATAAGATAAATCATTTCAATAACAATAATTTAAAACTAATTATAAACAATCACATTTATGATTTAAATTTGATACACCAACCGGTTCGGAAAGTACAAAAAAAACCATATGTCAAATTGTTCTTATGTTTTTAAATTAGTTAAAAATGTAATTGTTCATTTAAGAAATAAATCTAGTACCTAACTTAAATTGTTAATATGATAAAAGATGTGGAAATTGACTTAATGATCTAAAATTATTCAATTTTTTTTTTCAGGATAAGACTTGTAGTTAAATTTAGTTTGTTATTTATATTATTTTTGTTAATTTTAGACGCTTTGCGTATTTCTAATGATTCTGAATTATTCAATTTAAGACCAAAAATTGTTCACATGTACAACAGACAATCTCGAAAATACTAATAAACATCTTTACTGTTCTTTGACTTTTATGTTAAGTGTTAAGAGACAGGGTTGAAAGGAGGATCTATATACGGTCATTAAATCTACTCACTACCCACGTCAGGGCGAGAAAATTTGATGAAATCATCCGTTTAAGATTGGATATTAATTACGTATGGACGCTAGGTAGCGTATGACAGGTATTTCTGCTGAGCTCCAGCGCTAGAGGACTCACAGGAATGCTTGGACACGACACTGATGCGTCACGAGTGAGTGTTGAATGATTTAATCATAAATAAATTATAGTACATACATATAGTGAATTACTTACCATCGCGCCGTTTCTAGAGGGGGTAGGCAGAGAAGATAAAGCACCACACTCTTCTGTCCCGACACGCAATTCCCGTCTCATCCACATTCACACATCTTCTCATACAAACTCGCCTGATATTGACAGGACCATCTTCCAGTATCTTGTTTATTTATTTATTTAATTCTTAACATAGTGCATACATAAGCACTCCTATGTATGGTCTAATATAAACAAGATTAAAGTATTTTCTTTTACTAAAACTTGTCTTTTGCATATTTGGTCAGTTTCATTTTAAATCTATTCAATTTCTCCTCCTTTCTTATGTTTTTTGGCATTTCATTAAAAATCTTCATCGCATTTGGCCTTTTTCCTGAATGGCAGTCTCAGTCTATCCCTTTCTTTTGTACGATGCTCGTGCTCATGTTAATTTGTATTAATTTTTCGTGTAAATTCAGCTGATATTTTCTTATTGCGGATTTTGTAAATAACGACTATTATATTAAATTATATTTTTTGTTTAAAGGTCTTCATATTTAGATATTTCAGCATTGCACTGATCCGAGTATATCTATTTTTTCTGAGTATTATTCACAAAGCTTTTGCAAAGTTGTGCCAAGTTTACCGCGGACGTCCTCTATTTTTGGTACCATCAACACTCGCGTCATATATCGTCTTACCATTCTCTCCTCATTCATCCGTTCCATAAGACCTTATTTCTTCATTCTTTATTCGATCATAAATAGATCAATTTATTTATATTGCATTAAATTATAATAAGAATTAAAGTCTAGAGTATAAATGTGGCAAAGAAACGTTAATTTACTCCGGACAGTATGCGCGCACTAGACCAGTAATGGCGAGCATTTTGTGTCAAAAATAAATAAAGCGCGTAAAATGTACACTTGTAATGTTGTGATAAATTCGAACGTTGTTGTCGGGTAGATGTCTGGTAACCCAAAACGCTGTGGCGCGTCACCTTTGACACGTGTGTCATAGGTTCGCCATCATTGCACTAGACGGCCCCAATAAAACTTAAATGATTATGTAGATTACTTAATATATTTTCTTTGAATGAGATTAAAATCTGAGAAAGAGAACTTGTTAATGGACTAGGAGAATTATACGAAATTAAAATATTAATGCGATAGTGTTCCGGTTTTTGGTGTAGCAAATTCCTCGAATTATAAACAATATACTATTATTTTGCTTTATTTTTCTTCACGTTTTCTTACGCTCGAAATAGAAGTAAGATGATCAGGGATATTTGTAACACAAGAAAAACAAGCTGTGATAATCTGAATGCCTTGTTTCAATCGCTACGGGTAGTCATTCTGTGTCATGGCATTACTCACTAGAGAACTTTCGAATTCATTTATCGACAGCTTAAATCAGTCCAATCAAATGATGCCAGAATTCAACGCCGTCAATGACTTTGTGGAACATTGATTTCGCAGCCTGAGAGATTGTAGCTCTGAGGTCTGACCGCTAGACTCATTAATTTAATATAATCGTCGTGCACATTGGAAGTTCCCGAGAGTTTTTTTTTTTTTAAAATAAAACAAAACACACACGACAGTAAATCATCTAATGGCGATCCCGCCTAAAGCCGGATACAATTAGCCACGTTCTGGATCAGAGCTGTTTCGCGACTCGGAAAAGAGGCGACTCCGTCCAATGTCTTCTGACGAGCATCGTCCATTCATCAATTGGCCAACGAGAGCGGAGAAACATGTTACCGCCCGTGTCTTTCACTCGGTTACACATACCCCGAAAGAGGGACGGCTAGACAGACACCCGATACGGATTGAATGTGGTTGAAGTCAAGGATGCCTCGAAGATTCGATAATAATTGGGAGTTTCTAAAAGCTTGGATCATTATTGAAAATATGATAAAGGGAATGTTAGTCTCTCTGATTCGGTTGTTAAAGGGATAAGAGCTGAGCCCTCTTGTCTCCGACATATGGCCAACCAACAATGGCGTATGATTTTTTGGGGGAACCCTATTGCGGGGAACATGGAGACATTGTTTTATTTTAATTTTGGGTATGATTGTATAAAGTAGTAGCAAAAATGCGTTAGGTTTTTTACAAAATATATTTTGTCAATTCTTTTTTTGTTTGATTTTGTATTTTTTTCATTTTTAATATTTTTATAAATTATGTGGGTCAAGAACAGGGTAAAGAAGTGAAATGGGACGAAGATGATGAGGATCGGATGAGGGATCATATAGGCCTAAAGAATTTATGGAGGGGTTTGGGATGGAAATTAATTTAGACTAAAATTTAGAAGATAAATCGTGTATGTGTCGTTTGAGTGAGGGTTTGTTTGAGTCTATGTGAATGATTGTGTTTCTGAGAAACCAGGGTGAGTTTGTGATTCTCCTAAGGATGTAGTTTTGTTTGAATTCTAAAATTTTTGTGTTACTTGAACCCCAGGTGGGGCTCGCGTGTGTGAGTATAGGACGGATGATAGTTTTATACAAAAGTAATTTGTTTTTTAGGGATAGTGAACTATAGAAATCTAGGAGGGGTAAAGTCAAACGGGTAGAAGCAAAAATCAGATGATTAAAACAAAAAAATACGTTCCATCAGTTGACAGTTTTGCCTCAATACAATAATCTGAAAACTTTTAAAACAGTCCTCCATTAAGCATCGGTGATTTCGCAATCACACGGTACTTGGAACGCAACTGACGTCTCGTCTCCCTCGCACTACCTGGCGGACACGCCTTGCCCGAGCGGGATGGCGCGAGGCGTGGCCGTCCGTCAAGTGCGGTCCGTACTAAATGAAGATTGGGCGTTGCGTCCTCTGAGGAGATGGCATTTGAAAGCGGTGGACGGTCGACTAGGTAAAATGTTTATAGAGGGTTATCAATCAATCTATCAAAATAACAATTCTGATCGTGAAATCAATATTACAATATGAAACGTGGTCTCTCTAATGTATTATACCTGCGACGGTCTAGAATGTTCCGGTTATGATTCGCCCAAACGTGTTATGTAAAGACCAAAAAAAGTACCAACTATTCTATTAATTCCACGTGTCGGATATCTTTCAAATATACGTTAACATCGATGGCGCAACAGCCCGGTGTGGGTTCTGGCTTTATCAAGCGACTGTCGCTTCTTCGAACTGTCATCCAGTTCATCGTGGTGGTAACTGGTGACCGACTGCACGCGCATCCTACATGATGCCGTTCAATCACCGTAACTTGGGTCTTCTGACATTCCTCCGGTCAATGTCGGCTCAAACACTTTCCTCCTAAATATAACAAGCCCACCTCACAATCTTAATGATATATATATATAAATCCCGCTACAGTTTTGGCAACCTTTCACTTCGCATCCTTTTGACTACCACTACTTATGGTAGGTTTATAAACAAAAGCGTTGTGAATGTTCACGCATCTTTAGTTATAAAATAAAGTGATAGTAACAGAATTAGCCAGAAATCGTGTTTTTGGAGAATTAAATTTTTTGCATGGTACATATATTTTGAAGTCTTTTTGGACTCCTTTTCATATTACCGATTTTTAAGAATAGGTCTGTTCAATACGAGCATTTAGTGAACTCTGTATATTCCCTTATGCAATACATTTATAATACGATGTTTTGGAATCCTTATACGGCGCGACTTTCAATAGTATTTCGAATTTGAAAATATGTTTTTATTATTCGTTTACATCAGAAGTTATACACTAGATTTGAATTTTTTAAATTATTACTTAGATAGGACCTTTACACTCATTTAAAACTAATAAACCTAATGTTTTTTAGCATTATTAAGAAAACACAACCATTATAAGAAAGACCGCGACCATTAGAAACATTTTACGCGTACCACAAAATTGTCTTAATATGGAAAATTATTGCATACATAAAATATATTTTCGTACAATCTTAAAGCCAAGATTACGGAAACAAATCTCGATTGAGACAAATCAACCAAATGTTAAAAAATTAATAAAGCTGTAACCACTCAATTTGCAGGACATGTTATCAATTTTAGGAAAAGAGAGATAAACAATTCAGAAAATGGAAAATCTGCCCAATCTGCATATTACAAAAAATAATATAGTCAGTGTCGAAATCAAGTAAACAAAGAAATATATAAAACCAAAAAAAATATACTACGCAAATAAATTCGGCTCCTACTGCGACATCACAATAATTTGTAAAACAATAAATGAAGTATTAGGGGAAAAATATGGATGAAATAATTAAAAAATATCATGGAAAAAGTATTGCTGACAAATTTGTGAATATATTCAATGACTCAATAGAGAGCATTCAAATATCCTGCAGGCGAAAATGCATGCTAGATCTATGTACTTGCCATGACCAATGATAAAAATGATAGCTGAAATAATTGACTAGGATACTGTTACGATGTACTAATATGTAAGAATTGATTGAGAAACGTGCCGACAGGCCATAACGCCTTGGCACGATCTAGAATAATGAAACTTTGTATAAAAAATTAAAATAATAACTAAACAGCTCCGAATCTTTAGATATTTTAGCCATATTACCAGACTTGACACCGTGGAAAAATTGGTGATCCTGGAGAGGTTGGAACCTGGTTAAAACTTCGATGCGGAGCCCACTCAGGGAATACACAAGAAATGTCGAGGACCGGAATACGTGGCGACAGACCATTTATGCCGGTATTCGCAATTAACCGCAGCTCCGTGATCACGACTGCTCTCATCGAGAGTAAGACGAAGATGAAAAATAATATGTCATCACCCTAATGGCAAAGGATATTAATTTTATTATAAATTGACATTTATATGCCACGCTTTAGTTATTTGAATTAAGCAATTCTTTTTTTTTTTTTAAATCCCTATCAATGCATTTTAGTAAAACAATAATAATTATTATTTATTTATTTGATTCTTAGTACAGTATGTTATATTATAATCAGATAAACATTTCAGAAAAGTAATAAATATATTTGGGTACCCCCAGCTACACTTGTAGCATACTGTATTATAGCAGATAGTGTTCTTCCGGTAAAGTAGTAAATAAAGTGCAAAGATCAATGTACAAAATATATACATAAACAGTTAAACAAGATATCATTAGATTAGATACTTAACGTAAATGCATTGTTCAATGTATAAGATATAATATATGGTATATGTAAAGAGTAAAGCAAGATGCAATTAAATAAGGTATAACATACAACGGTTGTATATATTTTTCTTATATTCGATAAACTGAATATATTCCATATTCCAAAAGGTTTAATTCTCTTCTCTAACATTCGCGAAAACAATTTTACAATTATTGCGGCGATTATATTAATATCAAGAATTTTGCTTTAACCCTTCCTCTATATAAGAACAGTACACTACATCCTCGTACAGTGCACGACACAGGTACTGTGCCTATGGACCGCAGTCTGGGAATACAGTAAGACTAAGTGTCATATACAGACGAGGGTGAAGGATAATCATGTAGAGAACGAATCTGTGAGCAATATCACATCAAAATAAGTGAGTTGTGTAAATTGTACGTATTTCTCATAGCATTATTGTTTATTTTTTCTCACAACCAATGAGTTCATGTTTCCACACAGACTCAGACATTTCGATCATTTTATCCGTTTAGTGTAAACAATGTACGTGTGAAAAGCTACATAGCTTTATGAGAGCAAATTAGGTCTACAAGTTTAAACACAATAATTATAAATAAATCGTCCACAATTGTCACAATTGATTATATCTAAAATAAGTTATTGCAATATGGAACCGAAGAACCGAGAACCGTAGTCGCTGAAACTAAATGAAAATAAGAGATTTGATCAGCATTTAAAAATGATTGTAAAGAAACAAAAAAAATCGTAAAATTTAAAAAAATATTTATTTAAAAATAAAAAGTTACTACTGATCACACAACCGGCCCTAAATCGCAGGTCTATTTAGAAAAAAAAATTAATAAAAGTGCGAAAAAATACATATTTTTCTGTAAAAATGTAATTGCAAACTGACTAAGAATGAGGGCGATATCGCTCATATTGACATACAAATGAACTATTATTGTATTACTCGTAGAACAGGATTCACAAATAAAACACCTCTGGTCAGGTATGTATTACCGCTACCGGTTCACCCTGTATGATATATATCCATCCATAATAATAATAATAATGACTTACATTTATTTCGTCACAAATATCGGCCTGCATCCATATTGCATTTAAAAACACGTTCGGTTTCAAAGTTCGAACATCGGACGCGAGCCGACCGGGGAGAGCGAGAGAGACGTCTCTCGTCCCGCTCGTACCCGTTACCGGCGACCCGGTGCAAAAGCGACCGTTAGGAATTGAACCCCCCGGCAATTTTTTTTCACTTTACGTTCGTTACAGTGAACTATCCTAACCATTCTATTGGTCGGCTCGAAAACGGAACGCGTTGTTCCATTTATGACGCGCAATCAAAATTTTATATTAAAAATATATTTTTTTTTTACTGTGATATTTTTATTAGGTATCTTAAAACTACGAGTACAAATGCAACATTGGCTGGATTCATCGGAAAAAACATTGAAGATCTATTGCAGTCGTCAAACGGAATTCGAAAACTACGATCAAAGCGATATATTAATGTTGAGTGAGAGAAATAGCGAGTTTGAGAAAAGAAAACGGCTATATACACACATATCGTAATTACATGGCTATTCATTGAAAAAGTCGAAGAGAAAAAATGCTACTTTTGATTCACTGGTGTGATTGTGATTGATATTCGATATTAGTGTTGAAAACTGTGACTGTGATCAGTCATTGTGATATCACAATACATGAAATAAAGGAATAATTTTAAAAAACATAATTTTGAGCGGATATAGCGAAAACCATAAAAAAATGTGAGTTTATTTTTCGGGAAAAATTGTCAACATTTTGGGTCAAATGCATAAAATATTTTGGCTGAATCTACTACACGGCGCGTATTACGAATTATAACGTTATTCCTTCACGAATATTTTCGTTTCATATGCACACGCGCTGAATCATGCTTCACAACCAAATATAAATAGAATAAAAAAATTAATCGCGAATCATGATATTCCCAGATATTCAATCACTGATAGTGAGTGTGACTCAGATATTAGTGATTGACTCACGGTTTGTGATTTTGAGCTCATCACTAAAGTCTATACAAATAACTATTCAAAAAATCATTTCCAAAGTTCAAATAACAATTTTTAATTTTAAATATAACGCTAATAATGTAGGACTAAAAACAGTTTCCGTGTAAAATGCTATTAAGGTGAATTTTTTTAAGAAAATCTCGCTATTTTCAAAAGTTTAAAAATCGTCCTTAAATTCGAATCATCGCGCGTAATCTCATTTAAAAATTAAACTAATGTAATTATATGAATAATTCAAATTGACTAAATTGCAAAAACCAAAATTCATTCAACGCTTATATGAATAAATAATTATAGATGTTGAAAAAATGACTACTTACACGAGTGAGTTTTTATTTAAATACAATAATCATGAACAGATAAATAAACAAAAAAAGGCCTGTAAAAAATATGGTTCCACGGCGTGAAGTTTCTGGTTCTAATTTTTTAAATGTCCGAGACGACACCATTAATTATATCTCGACTCAATTCGCGGGTTGCCTCCCGATCGGGGCTTTCTTGTCTGTCTGCACACGAGTATAATAATTATGTACAAAATATATGTACACGGTTACATACACGCGAGAGCACAACTCCCCGCTTTAGGTAATGAATACCGCCATTCAAATAAACATTACATAATTATTTTAAACCAATTTCTTAAGAATTCTCACATAGCCTTTTTCTAGCTACATTTGCGGAACCAAAGATTGCAGATGCGGCCTATACAGTTCCAAGTTAAACGTAGTTCACTGAAAGTGGTGCCGAGGTACGTGCGTGAAGAGGTGTCCGAAGAGCTGGCTAGGAGAAGAGTGAGCGGTTCTGGTGGTTACTCTGACTGGTTCAATCGCAGTGTTGTCTGCACCAGGCGGACTGTATGGCTATTGACTGTTTATTAATGCAGATCTGTGAGGCTCGAGTAGGGCCACCACAAACGCTTATTCGTCGTATAGACAAGGCATTCAAACGAAAAAAACTTGTGAATAATGAAAGAATTATAATTTAAAATACACTCGACTTTGGTAGTCTGGTTTGTCTTGCGACACTACACTAGTTGTATTAGGAGAAAACAAACTAGAATCCCAAAAGTAAAAAACTTTAAATCAAAAATCTACATTGCATCAATTCGGTTTTCCGTATGTTGTTCCAGATCTGAGCCTTGACCAAAGTTTGAGACATAAATATACAAATATCGTGCTTGCGAGAATCCCAAAATGTCACTTTGACAGTTGCTGGCGTTTGGGGCGTCCATCAGCTGACCCTCAAACAACTCCGCCGTGCGAGCCACCTGTCCCCCGCTAACGTCTTTTCGCAGATGTCCCAATGCTATACGAAATTTAAATTCTAAACGGTAAAAATATGGGGGCTAATTTGTTTCATTACCCTTGGGTTACTTATTCTTATTGTAAATGAAAGGGGAGTCAAACTCGGATCTTACGCGTGAAGAGATCAAATTTACATATTGATGTAATTCAATGTTGGCATCGATGGTATTTTTTTTTATACTTTGCATATTTTAAAGTAAACATTTTTATTTTAGATTTTAAATACAAGTAATGATTCTGTCAGTAATATTGATTGTGAAATTTTTTAAAGGTGCATAATAATAAAACTACGTTTAACACACTTCTTTATTTTGGAGCTGGGCCAGTTAACTATTTTAACGTTGATTATATACTAATAATAATATTAAAAGTTTGGCACTGAGAGGACAGCGAACGGCAATTTTTGATATTGACGTGTTGTATTGCACGCCGTGTTGTATTGCATTATAATTATTATGCAACATTGCATGCATTAAAATACAAGAGATAAAAATGCTTTTGCTTATAAAACGATCCTGGGTAAGCGGAGTCGCCACTCGCTTTAGAGAATTGGTAAAAAATTTACAATGGCATATTTTGATAGACAGCGATTGTATTTCGTGTTCTTCGACTAGATTATAAGAACGTGTTGGGTTATCGTGAATTAAGACTGTTTGTGATATCAACTCCAATTTATTCGGTTTAGAATAAGTTTCTTCGTTGTAAAACAAGAATTCAGCTTTATATGACATAATATTACAAAAACTAAATGTTTGATATGTATTAGATATTATGTAATATGTACGAGTTACGAGAATGAACACATTGACAGGATAAGAATAACAAAAAACGTGATAAAATAAAATGAAAACGGGAACTATTAATATGTACATTAAAATAAATAGATTATTCCTTAGAACAAATTATTTGTGCGATAAAATAATAAAAATTTAGCAAGATTAGTTATTTATTTAAGGTTCATTTTTATTATTGTATTACACAAATATTTCGTTTTATGGAACAAAGTATTTATTTTAATGTACTGTTAAATCGTTCCCTTTAAAATTGCCTATTTCTATGTCATCATAGAAGACTTCAAAGGATTCATTCTGCTACTGCAAAATTAAATCTAGATGCAATACTTTCTAATTCGGAAAATTTGATTTTTTTATTGTACACAGCACTAACACTTGGATGACAGAACATAGCAGAACAAAGAATAAATATGTAAAAAAAAAAAAAAAAAAATATGATTATCAAATGCTCATCACAATTGCATTGACAATGAAATGTAACAGCCGCTAGACTGGCGCCCGCTATATTCAGTGTTTCTCTTACTGTGATTGCTAGAGACTGATATCGCTCATGCGGTAGAAGAAGTTGTTCATCTTGGCAGGCAATTAGATTTGGAAGTCAATGTTAACGATATCAACGAGCTGATGGATTCACTTAGTCAGGAGCTAACAATCGATGAGCTCGTAGAGATGCGTAAGCGAAACGACAATGAAGACACTTCAGACCCAATTCCACCAGAAAAGCACATGAAGGTGTCAGCTCAATTGAAAATGCCTTAAAATTTTTAGAAAATAGACTTCAATGAAAAACGCGTTATAGCTAAGAAGCAAGGAATAAAAAAAATATCAGCTTGCTACGAAGGAATTCTGCGTGACAAAAAGAAAGCATTGTGCCGTCAGACGAATTTGTTAGATTTTATGAAGCCATCGACATCGACATGACTTTTTTTACGTGAATCGTTTATTTTTTTTTAAATTTTGTATTAATATGTATAAAGAACTGCATTTTTTTTTCTAAACTAATGTTTTTGTTAGTCTTTGGTCCCAATTAAACAAAATTGTATGCATTTATATGCAAATTTGTACCCCGACTTATGCGAATTCGATTTAAGCGTGATATTACTGTATTTTCACTATACAATCTATCTACACATTCTTAAAATTTTATTAAATTACGCGATACTGCTGTGAATTTTAATTAAAAATATTGTTAACTTACTAATATTGCTAAAATATTGAGAAAAAAAATTAACGTTGGATGTTATAGCATATTATATAATTTAATAATACTAGCATACAATTATCAATGCATTGTATTAAATATTTTAGTTTATACTTAGAATGGTGTCAAATGTATTGTAACTCCAAATAGTTACATGTACTAAAAAAATTATAGCCATTCATAAAGTTTCTAGACAACGTTGTAGATGTGTGTGGTTTTTTAAAAATAATATTAATATGTAATAATATAATCAATAATTATTATCGGAGGGAGAGAGAGAACTGCCGCGCCCGAGAGCAAATGAAGAAATTAATTTAACGTTACTCTTAATAACAACATACAGTTTAATTAACCTCTCCGTGCTCCGAGAGCAGTCTCCAGCCTCCGCTCTCCGACCAGCCCCCACTCCACAACCGGCAGTCAAGTATTACACTAATTGAAAGCTGACCGAATAAAATTATTACCTTTCCACAATATTTGATTTAGAAAGCGGGGGGTATACTAAAAAAAGGAACATTTCAAACTCATGCAAAGACCGACCTAGGATAGAAAAACCCAGAATATTCTCAACAGGCCGTGAAAAAATTATGTTTATTAAATAGGTGCTCTTTAAAAACTTCATGTTAATGATAATAATATTTTAAATACTAAATTAATGTATTAATTATAAATATATACATATAAAATCAATTTTGTCGAAAAGTATTGTTTTTGCGTCACCGGGATTCGAACCTGGATCTCTATTTCCAATCCGGGGAAGTGCACTTCCCCGGATTAATTTAGTATTTAAAATATCACAGACCTATGTTCTGAATAATTACAACTTCACAATAAGAATGTGTTCTCCTTGATAATAATATTATAAATTAACACACTTTGTATTCGAACTATTCGAAAAATGTCAATTTACCTGTCCAACTAATTCGTAATTCATAGAAAATCAAATTCCTTTCAATGTCCCTAAATATAGGTCAGTTCTAGGATGATGTATTGTTACAGTTTATACACATTTTATATCAATTTCCCAATTAAAAATACTGCCTCGATACTAATCAACTGATAGCAGTACAAAAACGGAAATGATTTTAGATTTATAATTATATATAACAGAGCGCCTCATTTAATTTACAAAAATGAAAATAATGGAATCTGTAATAATTAGAAATCAAAACTATCCAAATTGAACAAAACTTGTTGGTCTAGTGGCTAAGATACTCGTCTAGTGGTTGGGGATTCAAGCAAGGAAGAGCAAGTTAGTCTTATTTTTGTTGCACAAGCGTTTAGCTTAATTTGAAAACAATAAGAATATCTCTATTTTTTAATTTAAAAAATACTATCGACAAAAATGCGCTTTGGGGCGACATCTGTTTTCAGATTTTCGAGATATTGTAACATTTGTTTTAAGTTCGGACGATCTAGATGTTTATTAAAAGAATAGTCGTGAAGGCGAATTTTTACAATTTATATAAATGTATTTAAGTATATTGAGAAGGTTTATTTGTTTCCAGATACGGCGCGAGACGTCCTTACCTCATTTTTTCACACTAGCGTCGATTGTACGAAAGAATAATGAAAAATTACATAAAATAGTGTTGAGAAATTTGACAAGAACACTCGCAGCTATCCCTCGCCAGCCATCTAAACCAGTTTCGTCACAGACAAACAACACGCACACGGGCTCGCCGCGCGCGCATTGCAGGGGGAGGCGCGTCTAGTGTGTATCTGAGAACATTCATTTTGACAACGCTACACGACTGTATATTGTTTGACAGTTTGGATAAAATATCGATCTTTGATTTGTGTATCGATTAGCCAGCCGACAAGAATAAATCACCCGCTAAGTATTGGTCTGCGCCGTGAAAGTAGGTACTAAATAACATTTTTTATTTAATTTCATTCCACATGGGAGACTATACTGTCATCAGTGCCAACTTGCGAACAATAAATTGGCAAAGTTTTGTGTTATATAACATTAAGCTTTAGTGCTCGTTTAAAAGGACATACGGCAGAGCACGTTTAACGCGAAAACTTTATCTTGATAATACTTGACAATTTAATCATTTCATTATTTTTAATTAAATGTATTAATATCAAAAAGGTAACATATAGGTTCGAAAATTTGTCGCTAAACATATCGTCGCTGTAGGAAGTTGGATAATGCACCTCCCCCGGTTTGGAACGATATCCAGGTTCTTATCCCGGTGACGCAACAATATTTTTCGATAAAATAGATTTTATATGTATATCTTTCTAATTAATATATTTAAATCGTATTTAAAATATCACAGACCGTCTGTTCTGAATAATTACAACTTCACAATAAGAATATGTTCTCCTTATGGAAATATAAAAAACTCCCAATAGACGGCCCTCAATATTAGTGATAGCTATTGAAATTAAACAATCCCATATGTGGTGTTGTATCTAAACTCCATAAACTAAGTGATTATAGTTGACCAAGTGATTTCAAACGAACATTATTTTTTTGTATATTGGGCACCATCTATAACTTACAATAATTATAGTCTTAATGTATAATTTAGAACTACACAAAGTATTATTGTGTAGGTATTGTGACTCGGTTTAAAATATAAGCAATTGTATTATAAGTGTGAACTGAAATTTAAAAATCTGTAACACAGCGAAGGTAAACCTCAAGTAACCAAATTGAAAACACGAAGTCACGGCAGAATTGATAACACAAGTGAAACAAGATGACCCATTCGTATAAATATTTGTTTATACATAGATATCACCGTTGATATAGTACGTCTCCTCTTAAAAAAAATACCATTACCTAGCTAAAAGTTTTAAACATTTAATTTTTTACACGCTAAAATACGTTTTTTAGTCAGTTTTGAAAAATAATGTCATTCCAATCTATCAAAATTATTATGTGACTCAGTTTAGTTCAAATTATGTATAGTTTCAAATAAGTCATGACACTAAAATTATTAAAAGCATCGCACACCAGGTTATGTAAGGTCTGTGAGACTCCATCCCCCTCGTCCAGCTGTCCCCAGGATCGGGCCCCGGGAGAACCGAGTTCACGCCTGAGTTGAGCCCCGGGTGTAGGCCCCATGTAACAATAATAATTAGCGACATGCACTAAAGTAGTTAGCTGCTTTACAGACAGGGGGGATTCACACATCAAAAAATGACAGTTAAAAATTCAAACGTCGAAAGTTGCAAATCTAACAAATTTGTGATTACAGGATATTTGTCAATTTTGTTAGTACAACTCCGACATAAATTTTGGCACGTCACCTCGAATAAGACAGTATATCTCGGTTACAACGCCATCATATTCCGCATTGTATTCTCAGGAATGTTGTGTCTTCCGCACATCTGGTGGCCTTACGTCACACGGGTTTTTTAAAAACTTGCCTCCGTGTGTAACGGTTTATTGATTTATAACTGTCGTTAACTTGGACCAATGAACACGCATTTTTAAACCCTTATTTCATAATGGGTGGTAAATGAAATGGTACATTACGAGAGGAGAAAATTATAAAGTGCGACGCAGTCTTTAGAACTCGTGCGATGCAGTCTTTAGAAAATTAATTAATTTGATAATCGATTCGATAAAATAATATCTTTAAAAATCACTCATCTAAGGATAGAGACGTTATAAAAGATGAAGGAACATTTTATCTAAATTTTTAATATGATCTATTTAGGTGCAACGTCAAGGACATCTCGGTTCTTTCAATAATGAGTTTCACAGGATAATATGATACATCGAATGTTACCTTCTGTGGAGTGCAGGTATACGCCTGCATTCGATTTGGCATCATAGCGCACACAAAAAAATATATAGCGCGCACACAATTTATATTGAAAGTTGGCAGTATGTTGATTTAACCAGTTTAAGATGAACAACATTTTGATAATTGAACCACTTTTCGAGGTTACACAACCAGGATATAAAAAATCTCTGTTTACCTACGCCTCGTAGACAATACAATATGACATACAACATATTTTTTTAATAGAAGATATAATGAGATATAATACATATGTTTCTTTGTACATTTATATCTTCTCTGTGAGAGTAAGACTCATGTATAGAGAAGGAGTATATAATTTATGTATCTGTTAGTGTACAGATACAAATTTATAATAATCTGTAATTTTTCTAATTATGGTGGGGAGATTGTTAAAGAATTTGATGTCTTGATAAATATAGTAATGTGGTCACCAAAGCCCTACCAGAAGCCTTATAGTATATTATTTTCTCCCCTAACACACAAACAACAGCATCGATCCTTAAAATTGCAAAAGATTTGATATGCGCACACCGTGATCTACAATTAGAGGGAACATTGAATGCATCCTGGTCAAGTTTCAGACCTCCATCACCAATGACGGATGCGCGATGCCCTCCGATTCTTCAATATTCTTATTTTCAAGATGTGAAAGTAAAAACACCATACACTAGAACATCTTGAACATTTGCTCGGTTGTTTACCAGATTTGCGAGGACAACTCGCGTACTGATGGAACACCTGCTATAAAGAATGCCTGCATGAAGAGGACTGCCCCTCCAGTGAGTCACGGCGGCCATTCACAGCAACATTTACCTTCCATGATGCATATAGATTATTACATTACCAATACATTTGTCAGGTTTTTTAAAGCTGTCTCAAAGTGGGTGGTTATCTACCACAGAACGTTTTTTAGTAAATATCCTGCCAGGCATACTTGAATTAATAATAATAATAAAAAACTGCATAAAAAATATTTTTTCGTCGGAAAAATGACCATATTTTTCATCGATATAATTTTAAGATCCTTCCTTGGAACTTGTAAATAACTCGTTTATTGGTATATTATAGGTGCACAAATGTATAAGGTAGCGTGCCTACGGAGATGTATTGAAACTAATATACTTTCAGTTCTTTCTCGTTTGGATGTTAGATAAGATCTGATCTCTGAAGGTTGTGTTATAGTTTATAAAGATAATTGTGGAGATATTTCTCCCATTCAATAATATAGAAGATAATTTAAATCCGGGTACTACTTCGAGTAAACAAAGTAATAAATTAGATGATATGAAATAATCGTTTCAATGCACATCCGCTTACAGAAAGCATAAATACTAAGATTAGACAACTATTAAAATAATGGTTCTAACCCATAACTCTCCTCAAATCAAGAAAGGTTAAAGTTGACAAACTAAAAGATAGGGATGTGGGTTCGGAGTGTAGGTACATACATAACAATAATACATCATACCAATTATTTTTACGATTGATATACAATAATTATATTAAAAACGTTTTCCATTGAAATCATTGTATTACTATTGAACGGCATCCTTAGTTTGGTTTTCAATAACACACAAATCATTACCCGATATGGATAAATAACAAAGCAATTTAATTAAAAATCGGTTAAGTTGATTTATATTTCTTATTAATTTGTTCTGTGGTGACTCTACACGCGCCCATTATGCAGCCGCAAATAAACAATCAGCACCAGAGACGGATACTGCTCAAGCAATGAACATCACTTCTCCGCAGATCACCAACATCGCTACTCAACCGCGTCTCCAGCGAGTTACTCCAAAGTTCAACCGCGCATTTAAATTGTATTAATTCATCACCTCAATAAAGGAAACCTTAAATTCCTGCTCTAGTTACAACCGACACCATGCACTGCGACAACTTAAGAGGTTCTGTCTGACAGCATCATAACCTTCTGACACAATCTCGAGTCAATCATAATTTGAAAAACTTCAACACACACACCTCAACAAGACAAGATTGAGGCTGAAACTCGGATGAAAGGTTTACAATATCAACTGGGTGAAAGTTCACACAAAAGACACGCGCATGCGCATTGCTCGCGTCTTAACACTCTTATTACAACCGTAAATTACTCGAGAATTTGCGTGCATAATCTCCGGGGCATGACGTTAAGTGAATTTACTTCCTTGACTAAGTAAAATAATATATATATGCCAATAAACATTAATAAAAATCACTTTTTCGTCCTAAGAATTATAAAGTTATATATAAGTAGTCAATCCAATCTCGAGTTAATGTTGGGATTTCGGGAAGTCAATATTAATATTTATAAATTTGACGTTGCACAATGTCTGTTTCACTAGACTATATTAAGACAAACAATGTTACATTTATAAAATAAGAAGAGAAAAAATATTTTTTGTAAGATATGTATGTTTAACTAAGGAATGTTCAAATAAAAAATACTGTAAATAGTAATGTAAGACTAACAAATAACAATTAGAATATGAAATAATTTTGTTGTTATGAATAAATAATATGTTCGCAGATATATGAAAGAAAGCATGAGCATGTCATCATTTAATATTGATCCCGAAAGTTTTGGGATTGTACGTAATAATCATGAGATTCATAAATATGTTCTGTAAACTAGTTATAATGACATTCGACATTTAAGAAACAATAATATAAAAAAATAAAAAAATCTGGAAGTGATTATTTTCTAGATCCCATTTCATCTTTGTTATTTGTAACGGAAAAATTTACCACTAGTCCTTATACTTAAACATATGAATAATCAATCATTTAATAGGTATTCCGATGTTAAAAAAGCTTCACAGTATCAAATTAAGACTTAATTAAATCATTAGAATAATCGATTGTTCGTTTAATTAAACTGTTTGTTTAATTAGATTTGGACTACGAGCGAAGAACCGGTGATTTTCGATACAATCACAACCATCCGGCAATATGGCGAGAAATCTTGATTGGCCATGAACGAACGTCATTCATTCTGCGGACTGTCGGTAATTGAATGCCAGTCAATGAATAAAATGCTCCGTAGATACTAATATTATTACAGTATATTCAGATTTATATTACGATAATACATAAAGCGATACGCGTGTGTACATTCACCCGGCCATCGTCACAGATCAGTACTGTTTCAAATTAACCCTCTGATCCGAATAATAATCTTTAATCTGATATTTAAATATATAATTAATTAAAGGTTCATACCTTACGTTACCCAATATTCGAATTTATTTATAATTTCAGACGAGGATTTAACAGGAGGACATCATTTATGGACATGATGGGGAGGAGTTGTTACTATAGTTTCGATGGTATTCAATACCATACGCAAATATTGGGGGGAGGGGGATAAGGTAGGTTTCCCATGTTTTGTGCAGAATTCTAAAAAATAACAATGCAAAATGTGGAATGAATGGTATTCCATTTAAAACACATTTATTAAGGAGAACACATTCTAATTGTGAAGTTAAAATTATTCAGAACAGACGGTCTGTGAAATTTTAAATACTAATTAAATGTATTAATTAGAAAGATATACATATAAAATCAATTATATCGAAAAATATTGTTGTTGCTACCGGGATTCGAACCTGGATCTCCTCTTCCAATCCGGGGAACGTGCATTAAATAACGAAGATGGCTTTCAAATAATGGAACGATAAATGTATTCATTTGAAAAGCGTAACATATAGGTTCGAAAATTTGTCGTCAATTTAATATGTTGCTATAGCATAATCGGATAATGTACATTCCCCGGATTGGAAGAGATCTGGGTTCGAATCCCGGTAGCAGCAACAATATTTTTCGATAAAATTGATTTTATATGTGTATCTTTCTAATAAAGACATTTAATTTGTATTAAAAACACATTTACATTGTGGTGAGGGATGGGGTGACCAAGAGGAAGCTGCCTATGTTTTAGGCAGGGTTCTAAAGAGTATCAATGCAAAATTTAGTTTAGTTCAATAAAAGGGTGTAAAATTGTGAAGAGTATCGACAAACAGATATTCAATTTTACATTTTTTTTTTAAAATGGGTCCAAAATCTTCATCAAAAAAGCTGTCCTTAAATTTTTTTTATTCGGATTTAATTACTATATACGAACATATACAAAATACCTATTCCTAATTTTAATTATCACATCAAGTGATTCTCTATGGATCAACTAAAATGGTGAAAGAACGCTAAGAGCAACAGTTCAAAAAACTCGTAGCCACCTGAAATTGAGGACCATAAACTAAATTTTTTGACATAGAAAAATACTTTGCGTTGTTGTTAGCGGGATCGTTATAAACATTGCATTGATTTTGAATAAATAATATATATGTTGGTGGCGATGACAAAATGTCGAAGGACGTGAAACTATTTCGTTGTTTATGTGAAGAATGAATAGTGGCGTTGCAAAAACAAATCAAATTAAAACAACAAGAGGCGAAAGATATCTGAGAGAATTAAGTGCCACATGTCGGATCCAATTTCAAGACCGCGAGAAAATAATTTGATAACATTTGGAATGTGTCGGTCGATTGTTAGCGGAAGATAAAGACTTGATTAAAACAAACGTGCATTTGAAAATCAGCCTGACTTTCATCAAATACTATAAATATCAGCAAATTATTTATTAGACGAAGAGCTTTTTAAAAAAGATTTCAATGCAGTATAAATCTGAAATAACTTATAATACATTCTAAAAACTTTTAAAATCACTTTCAATCCAGTGTTTTATACAATTCAGCAAAGTACAGACAACAGCAGCAACCCCGTAATGGGACAAGCTAAGGGTGTGCTTCGACCATCCGTGGTGATAACTATTATATTTAAGCTGACCTGGTTCTATCTAAAGCGAATCATGAAAGAATAATTTAAATTGTTTGGTATTTGTTTCCTTTCGGGTTAAAAGCTTTTCATCGTGGCACCCCCAAAGAGCATAATTATTCCTGTCATTAAGTATTGGACCGCTGTTAATTTTAATTTTCTCGGAGGATCTGAAATCCTCAGCTGACGGTCAGGAAGGAAATAATCACACAAGTAGGTCTTGACTGACCAAAAGGTACGGATGAAGTTAGCCCGGCTAATCTGGGATAGAGAACGGATCTAGTGGGAGGAATTCGGAGAGATTTATGTCCTACGGTGTACTACGAAAAGCTGGTACAGAATAAAGTTTCAATAATTGTTTATTTTAAATACAATTTAAATGTATTTTTTATTTATTACCTTAGTTTTATTAACCACAATTGAGTTTAAAAAATTCAATTGTGGTTAATAAAACTAAGGTAATAAATAAAAAATATGAATTTTAACCACCAAGTTAATATTGCTAATTTTAAAAGTACAAATTAAATGTATTAATTAGAAAGATATACATATAAAATCAATTTTAAAATTGGCAAAATTAATTTTGAGGTTAAAAATCATTATTTTTAACTTTGTTTTATTAATTGAGTACATCTACCGGTTTCAAAAAAAATCATTTTCTTCTCAATAACTAATAAAAAAACATGTGTTATTGTTTCTTTCATAGAATCTATTTTTAAAAAAACAATAATTATTTAAAAAATAAATTTAGTACTTAACTCAAATTGTTTCTTGATGATACAGAATAATTTTTAGGAAAAAAATTTAGAATGGGACTTGTAGTTAAATTTAGTTGGTTGTTTATAATTTTTTGATTAGTTTTACATGCTTTATTTATCTCCAACGATTTACATGTAAAATTGACAATCTCTTTTTTTTTAAAGCATGACCATTTTCTATCAAATGATTAGCATTTTTTCCTAAAAAATATTCTAGTAATTCTGTATCATCAAGTAACATTTTGAGTTAGGAACTAAATTTATTTTTTAAATATTTATTGTTTTTTTAAAAATAGATTCTGTTAAAGAAACAATAACATATGTTTTTCATTAGTTTTTGACTCCCTGAAGAAAAATGATATTTTTCGAAACCGGTAGATGTATTTTTACTGAATAAGTGGTTAATAAAACAAAAAATAATCAATTTTATTGAAAAATATTGTTGTTGCTACTGGATTTCGAGCCTGGATCTCTTCCAATCCAGGGAACGTGCATTATCCGATTATGCTACACCAACACAATGGATTGACGACAAGTTTTGGAACCTATATGGTACACTTTTCAAATTAATACATTCGTTCCATTATTTAAAAGCCATCTGAATACCTTCTAATTATTACATTTAATTAGTATTTAAAATATCACAGAGCTATGTTCTGAATAATTACAACTTCACAATAAGAATGTGTTCCCCTTGATGATTAATTATTATTGCACATTTTTTTTGTGAAGTTCGCATTTCTGAAAAGGTTTTTTGAGATTAATTGCAAATATAAAATTGAGCCTTTTAAGAATGGAATAATAGATATATCATTTACAAGAGACTGCACAATAATATATTAGTCTCAAATTTGTTGTAAACTTAAATGGTTAATATAAGTATTATGCGTTATCTCAAGATGTATTAGTTTAATGTGGGAACTTCACGGATGGAGGAGCCCCTCGGCGTAGCACAGCGTGCCTTACCGCCGATTGGCCGGGGATCTTTAGCTTAATCACCGCGAGTTTTACGCACCGCGGCGTATGAAATTCGTACGATGTCGGCACCTCGCTCCGCTGGCTCCGCCGCCCCTGGAGACTCCGCTCTCCAGCAGCCAGCACCCAGCACCAGCGCTGATTACGCGGGCGGCTGGGTTTGACTATGAGAATAGTTTCAGATTTAACGCTCAATTACCGTGCAAGTGAAAATGAGAAATGAAATGTTTGAAGAAGCAATTGAAATTAGAATTTTAATACACTGCATTAATTATGTATTTTTTTTAGAGGTACTGTTTAAATGCGATGTATATGATTAGGTAGACGTAATAGTTTTGTTTACACCAGTTAAATGTAGGTCGAAAGTCTTGTAGCAAGTATACCGGCCAAAAAGCAATTAGTTGTCGAATATTAACTTTGAAATATATATATCCACTTAAAGACATTCTTGAAAAATACGAACAAAACATTAATATGTCACATTTGAGAATGCTACCATAGGATAAGGAAAGAAACTGCGATCATGGAGTGCAACGCGATATGACCATGAGACAGATGCTCAATATATTTGCCAGGCGTAATACGATTTCGCGTATATATATATATATATATATATATATATATATATATATATATATATATATATATATATATATTTAAGTAATCTTAACCTACAGATGTTAAAAACACGTTCTTTTTTGCTCTAATCGCGCCTCACAGACCTGGCCGTTTAACCAAACACTTTACAGCCACAAATGACACTACGCCCGAAGCCGCCAACACATCCAGAAAGTCATAGATGATAGACGGGGAAGCGCACTATTATTATGGATGTATAAACTCGGTACACTGATACTAACTTAGTAATCGAAATGGGATAGAAATATGAACAAATTGGGAGCGGATGTACATCTGTAAGAAGCATGGTCGATATAATTAAAACAGTGTAGTTAAGATAGTTTGGATGTGTGTAACGAGTGAGTGAGGAGACGATAGTAAGGAAAAATAGGAGACGGGTTTTGGAAGCAATAGGGACAGCAGATTTCCGCGAAATACTGCCACAATCAGGTAAACTAATTTAACAAAAATTGACAAGAAAGGATGAGAAGATGTATGCGAAGTGTGCGAGGTACGCTAAGGGCAAAAGAGTGTGCCATTTATTATTATCACTACAGTGAAACGGCGTTATATTTACTTAGCTTCAAACAATGATTGGAATCATATAAAAAAACTTTATCGGTCACTTTTCTTGAGCTTTTAAAGCACTGCATTAATGTAATATTATAACTTTTAATGTTTGTTAACATTAATGTTCGAATGATCGAAGGAAATGCCTTTATTTACGTTTGGGTAACTCTATACAGTAAATAGAGGCAAGGGATGGTAACAAAATAGGAAGATGTGAGGAAATTGTACAGTAAGAACTATTGACGTATTAAAGCGCTCTTCAACCAATTCGAACAATATCATTCATTTTCATTGGCATTATCGTGCGTTACCAATTTACTATTAACCATTTAACTAATTTGAAATGGAAGACACAACACCGCGTAGGGTAAGACTAGGCTTTAAGGGTCTTGACTTATCTATCAAAAGTTGGGGGACACGTCGTCCACAGATGAAATAATGATTTAAAAATATTACTTTAATCCCTGTATGATTGCAAGGTCCAAAAGTACGTGTTAACACGCTTATAGCTTGATGTGACATACAAAGTTTGGCGTGTTAACGCGCTCGTGGCATTTAAAAAGTTAACATAAGCCGTTATGAGATTGTGATGATAATTGGTAACTGATATTTAACAGTTGGAGGTTGACTCAAATAGTTACGAATCGTCAGTTAATAATCCAACACAAATAATGTTTTAATCTAGATGTATTTATGTCACTACATTGACAATAATTACCATTACAATGCCAGATTACCATTATGTATTAAGTTCTATACATATGAATTGTACGTGGATATAATGTTGCGAAAGGTCATAAGAGCGTAGATATAAATAAATACATATATAAATATAAATAAAGACATAAATAATAGTTACTAAAACATTCAGATATAGTTCTGGAATAAATGATGTATATATTATGAAATTGTAATCAGATGATTAAAAATATTCAATCATATGATATGACATAATTATGATAGTATTGTTCGATATGAAATGATATAACTAAGACACCCGTGATTGTGATTCGATATCATATGTCCGAAGGAATCGTATTACCTGACACCGAATACAATCCGACACTGGTGGAGTGTAATAAATCGTCTGGATTTAGTAAATGAACGTACTTACGTTGAGTATAAACTAATAAATACGTAGGATCAGAATATCTATCTAATATTTATAATAAGATCTAATATCCGTTTGGTAATGGTTTCTGTGCGGATAGGGATCAGATTCAACGAGTTTCTCAGAGGATCGAGAACTGAGGAGGAGGAGAATGAAGTAATGTATCCTTTTCATGAACAATATTTAGTGGGGTTAAATATATACTAATTAATTAAATATCACGGTTGATCTTAGATATTAAATCGGGTGAAATTATCGTAAACCTCATGCACTATTTCATTAACACCGCTGAAGCAGTCAAACACATGAAGAGTCAACCACGTCCATCACAGACACCATTCATATAAAATTAACTTTACTGTACCTACCTGAATTCTTCTTCTTCTTTTGAGTAGACAATCCACCCTTCAAGAGTGATTTGTGTCATTAATCAAGTTAAAACTTTATTTTATAGAAAAAAAGTACAATCATATTATAGAATAGGGTATATTATATTAAAAGTCAATACCATTGTCGTTCAAAAAAATTGATATTATATAGATTAAATGTGGCGAGTTAAGGGAAAGAAGATGACACAAGTTAACCGGGAGTTGAAAATTACCATTGACGAGATTACTATAAAAAAAATTGTGATCCGCAATGGACAGGTAAAAAATATATGCTCAAGGGTTTCCTCCTCGGCACCACACTCACTCATTGGAGAATCTATTAAGTACCTACACCTACCTGAATTATAAAAATTATATTTTTCTAGGAAATTTATATTATGCCTACTTATTACCTATTCTTTCTTTAATTCTCTTTGTTATTATTTATTTTTGATGTGCCATAAAATTTATTAATTTTAATAAAAAAAAATAATGTTACGCTTTGATTCACTGTACGTTTGATACGGATAAATCAGATCACGTATTCTTAACATACCTTATAACGTAACCACAAAAATCTTAAGTATTATTTTAACTTACTTATACCATCACACGGTAGGTAGAGAGGATAGAGCGCCACACTCTTCTGTCCCGACACATAATTCTCGTCACATCTACATTCATACATCTTCTCATGCAAGCTCACCGGTTATTGGGACTTCTGACAGGACCATCTTCCAGTATCTGGTTTACCTGGTTGTGTCAAATCTTCCGCGGACGCTCTCTCATCTTGGAGTCATCAACACTTGCGTCATATATCTTTCTTACCACTTTCTCCTCAATTATCCGTTCCATATAACCAAACCACCTAAGTGATCCTTTCTTAATCTTACTCACAAATTTTTTTAACACCGCAAAAAAAACTGTGATGGCCAAGATGAAAGCATTAATTAATATTGTACCGTTTAATTGTATTTTAAATGCATATTATATTTATTAGAAGAAGAAAAAAAAAGTGATTTTATTAAATACTAATTAAATATATTAATTAGAAAGATATACATACAAAATCAACTTTATAGAAAAAAATACTGTTGTTGCAACCAGGATTCGAACCTGGATTTCTTTCCAATCCGGGAAAGGTGCATTAACCGACTATGCTACAGCACACAGTACTTTAGACGACAAATTTTCGAACCTATATGTTACGTTTTTCAAATTAATACATCTATCGTTCCATTGTTTAAAGGGCAATCTACTTTATCTACGACGACGTCATTAGGCAACATGACAAACCATTGTTAATATTATTATTCTATAACATTAATAGTACACTATTTATTTAAGTTTTCCTTAAGAAATCCTTGAAAAGTAGTCCCTTTCATAATGTTGTTTCATTGTTTGTACCATATAATGGCACATATTTTTTTTATATAGCAAGATTGCAAGCGAACGACTAATCAGTTACGTCATAACAATGTCAATATGAGTATATATTAATTGTCCACCCTATTTGGCATTATATTAAATATGCATTAGAATGTAAGTAAGCATAAACACTAGTGTTCTTTAAAACATGTACAGTAATAACAAATGTAGATGAAATTAATATTTTAAGAGTGCGCCGCGCCGGGTTCGGGTTTAAGAATCGAGATTTAATTATGAACCGGAAGGAGGCTATAATTTATGGTTCTTTTATCCCCCTAACAAAATCTGTGGGGGTAATTTTTCAGGAACAGAAAAAACTTGAATTCCACGCTCGGCGACAGTCGGTAGAAAAAAATGTCAGCTTCAGGTGAAGAAAAAATATATACTTTAAATACACCATGCATCCTGTTTTATCGGCTGCACTTTTAGAGGCGGAAAGCATTATAAACCAAACATATTCAACATAAATCTGTTATGACTAGATGAATAAGTTTCAAATTTGAATAAATCATTTTTATAACGGTTCCTGAAGTCAAATAATAAAAAATATAACAAAAGACGAAAAACTATACATATACAGATTTTATATTTTAACAGAAATGTAGGATTAACAACCGAAACCCTCGTCTTCTTGGTTACTAGACGAGCGTTTTACCACAAGGTCAAATAAGCTAGATTGAATCGATATATGCCTGCGTTTGTGAGTATTTAAAAATAAAATTCCAAATTTGACGAGAATAATAAGGATGTTATAGCTACATTAAGAAACCACCCCACCGACGATAGAATATTAAAGGTTAAAATTCCGGTGGCATTAATATTTTAGTGAAATATCAGGGTGCTGAAGGTATTTATTGCTGATATACTCACCAGTTGCGAAGGTATTAAAACAAAAGAATGTGATTTTTTCTATATAATCGCAGGACATAAGTGTGTAACCTTCTAGGTCACTTTCGGTACTATTGTATTTACAAATCAAACACTAGGTCACTTTCGGTACTATTGTATTCAACAAACGTCATAAATTTTTTTTGGTATTTTTTGTCGGTAATACGATTTCACATACAGAACAAAATGGTATCGAAATTAACTTTTCGTGTGATTTAATTGACCATCGATTGCAATGAAATCATATGAATATAAGTATAATATAGTTGTTACCTACCTATCTTATCTCATGAGAAAATTTGTTTACATAAAGATAAACTAACCAAATAACAACGCATTTAAAATAGCAGACTTATGTTACTGATATTTTTAAACTGAAATCTAAGAATTCTTATCTTACCATTTCGATATCGATGTTAAACAATAAACGTACAGTATTTTCTGGAGGTTCTAATACTTTCGTAATATAAAATATTTAATAAATAGCAAAAACTTGCGATTCTTTAGAACAATATTTATCGTTATTATCCAGACCGGTGAAGGGTTTCATCCGCCGGTACTGCAGATACCTGCAAGAACTCGAAGAGCCGAGAGTTGATTTACCATTTTGGGAGTAAAATGTCGTTCCACCGATATCTCGTGCACAGTGCACGGGGAATAAATACCTTGCCAAAATGAAGCTCTTGCCTTTCGAGAATTTTTAATGGTAGAGTTTCTAAAGCTTGCAATAAAATTCAACGTATTTACTTGCATACAACATGACCCACAATAAAGTTGTATTGTATTCAATGAATTCATTTTATTTACGAAAAAAAACACCAATATATGAATATAAGAATAATATAAAAATAAGATAATTTAGGTATATATACTATTAAAAAATAAAATTACAAGATGTTATGAACAATGTAGAATATAAATAATTAAAAATAATAACAGGTTTAAAAATAGAATAGAAAAAAAAATTATGTTAGAAAATCATGGAAAGGTTAAAAGGTTAAATCCTTACTCAAACATTTTACACAAGACATATACTCGTAAAACGTTATATTCAAATATCAGACGTTAATTTTTATTCGTTTTAAAGGGAATGGGAAAGTTAATATACAGAATGTAACAGACCCTGGTGACTAAATTACGAGTCGAAAATGATCCAAGGAATATGTGCAAATTCTGCACGGTTACGGAAAATATTATTTGAATTTTTTACAAATTGGTGTTAAGTTTGAAGTCTACGTACTTCGAAATAAATATTTGCTAAATTGTTCCATTATTAATCTATATCTTTGCTTCAGACTAAATCATGTAACAAAAAATAGTATAAAATATAGTCAAAAAATAGTAAAGATCATCGAAATTCGATGACTTTAAATTTTTTGTATTCAATATATAATTTGGAAGCAATAAAATATTTCAATGAATCAAAATAATCGCATAATAACGATTTTTTTTAAATGTTTACATCTCAGACATGGTTGAGATTAGTTACATATCCCTTGAACATTTTCGACTCGAAATTTAGTCAGGAATCCCACACATAAAGTATTGTGGACTAGGTCTATTACACCTGTATATGCTTGAAGTATTTACTCGGATTCAAAGAAAATAAACATTTAATATCATAGTATACATTAATTTAAATTCAGGGATACCTTTTGCCTTTCCACAATCGGTACGTTGGAAAAACTATTAAACGAAGTGAATAATGTCGCATAATTTGAACGCTTTGAAGAGCTATCTGGCAGTTAGGTAGGTACCGAAATTGAATATTGTATTATGTGCATACAAACGTAATACTTCATAGGGGTATTCCATGCAACGGACGTTTCGAGGGCTTTAACCCTTCGTTTACTTACAACCCTCTTGTTATAATACACATTCAACAACGTATGAAAAAGAAAATATTAAAATATATATCATATAATTTTTGTGTTTAATATTTAGGATCTAGAAAAACGCATTTATCGTTTAAATATAGTAATGTATCCAATTATTTGTACCAAACTTTTTAAAAAGATCCTTACAAAATACTTTCAGAAGCGAGCGAGTATAGAAAATTACAAGTCCGGGAAAAAAAACGAAAAAGTAAAAAAAATACAATCTTATCAGGGTTAAAGCAAAACGAGTGAACCGTATTTGGACGAAGCAAATAATAAAATATAATGCACAAAGGCCCTACTCTAGGCATCGCCTTCGTATTGTCACGGCAAAATGATCCCAAATACCAGGAGAACAGAAGCTAGTATGGGAAAGCCGGCGCGTGTGATGTACCCTTCACAACCATACATGGGTAAACATTTACCGCGCATTATAATAGTGCAGCTGTCCGCATGACGTCACAGAATACAATCTTGCTAGACCGAAACGTGCAACATAAAATATATTTGATGATGTGGCGTTTTATTCCATTGATTCAAATGTTAAATTATTTTGTTCGTATTGTCGTGTTAAATGTGATTTGAATACGTGGATGGTGTCAGGTCACAGAGAAGCGTTGCAAATATAAATAAAACAAAAGATATAAACACAATGCCGAGGTCATTCTCTTTTAGGTATAGTTTTGCTCATCAAATATAACATTTATTGAATTTTGAATAGTATATATTATACGCTTCCAGAGGCACGTATTTATATAAAAATAATATATAATTTATGTATAAAAATGTTCAAACGAATTTTAGACATTTTTAAAATTCTACGCCATCTTTCGATAACTTTGCAACTACACATTTAGTATTTACCAGGTGGTCCCCTGAAGAACGTTTCGTACTCTAAAAACAACATTGTACCCCATACACATATAGGATAAAATTTATACCCCAATGAACGGATAAATGCATTGCTCGATGGCTAGACGCAGGAACGGCCAAATTCCAGAGAAGTTCTAAGGTAGCAATATTTATTGTTTGTCCTTAGACTGGCCTTATTTTTTAAAATTATACACCATGTTGGACAATTAGGGTGGCATAATAGTTTGTGGGAAAACTGTAAAAAATATAGAAAAACATCTTTAAAAAAATAATTATAGTATGTATAAAAATGTTTAATAATAGTTTATGATATGTACCTTCAAATTTCTTAAATAGATTAATCTCATAAAAATAATCATGGTGAGTACACATTTTACTCAGAAACCGTAAACGTACGTATTCAAAATTAAAATATTCTGTCACGTCCAGGTAGGTACATAAAGAACTTCTTCGTGAACTGAGTACCTTTCTAAAATGTTTTTTTTTTTAAATAATATATACCTAGTAGGTATTATTTACATTGAATACAAGCTGAGAAACCGATTTCTAAAATGGCAAAAATAAATGTAATAAAATTTCATTCCTTCCTTCCCGGTAAACTGTACACATAACACATACACGATGTTTACACATACCCCATGAGCTTACTAGTAATTGTACTCGGTTAACTTTTTTTTTGGGTATTTTTTAAGAATGATCGTTTTTATATCGAATATAATTAACTCGAAATGGATATTTGATATTACATTTGCATACAATATCACGCCACCGACGTAGATAAAATAACAAAATTACGATTAATCTCCGTAATAGCGTTAATTTCGTATGAAACTGCGATTAAAATGTGGCAGATAACGAGCCGCTCCTATCGGATTCTGGGCGCGCAGTAACTGCTCTCCGTGCGCGGACAGGGCTGCACTTGCCGCATTAAGGTAACACGCTTCCGGTTCCTGCAAAGACGGCTAACCAATAATTGGGACGTAAATAAAATATATTTTGGCTCTGAAAACAAGAACAATATAACAAACCATTCAAATTTGTTTCACATTTTTCCTACCAATATTTTCTATTATATTATATTAACTATCATCGAGAAGGATATTTTATAAATAAAATTCTAGAATAAAAATAGCATGTAACAAATCTAAGCAGATATAATATATTACAGAAGAAAAATATATTCAAATAGTGAAATTGTTTTGACAGTTAATATTGCAGACATAGATTAACGAATATAATAGATATTGCTTAAGAGCAAACGTTTGATCTTGCGAAAAACATAGGTCCTCCCTCCCCGCGATTTTTTTAATTGTACTCTGGGACCCTCAGGAAAATATTATTATGGGACACCTAGACCAAATTTTAAATACATTGTTACTGTTTAGGGTCTTCCCAAAACATACTTTCCCCCACTACCTTCCTGGATAAAAAAATATTATTATTACGGAGAACACATTCTTATTGTGAAGTTGTAATTTTAGTACATTGGTCTGTGATATTTTAAATACTAATTAAATGTATTATTTATAAAGATATATATATATATATATATATATATATATATATATATATATATATATATATATATATATATATATATCTTATATATAAATTGATTATATATATATATATATATATAATCAATTTTATCGAAAAATATTGTTGCGCTACCGGGATTTGTACCTGGATCTCTTTTCCAATCAATGGAACGATAGATGTATTAATTTAAAAAGTTTAACAGGTTCGAATATTTGTCGTCAAAGTACTGTAGCTGTAGCATAGTGGGTAATGCACCTTTCCCGGATCGGAAAAGAGATCCAGGTTCGAATCCCGGTAGCAACAACAATATTTTTAGATAAAAAAAATTTTATACGTATATCTTCCTAATTAATACATTTAATTAGTATTTAAAAAATAATAAATTTAAAAACGTTTATAATAAAAATTCAGTTTCACAAACATTTTCACGAGATTCCTGGACGGGTGTTAAAGGTCAGATATATGGAGGAATTAAAAAGCTCGAAACATACAAAACAATTATACAATTAACTAGTAATAATAAAATCTGTCCATATAAAAAAATAGTGGGTACATAATGAGTTGATAAAAACTAATAATGTTGTATCATCTAAAATTCATGCAAAAAAGTAAAATACAGTCGTGAGGAAGTTAATTTTTAATAATTCAATATTTATCGGTACCCGTAACGAAAGGTAATAGTACTAAATAAATAGAACAAAATTGTATTACATACATTAAATTTCCGTATCCATGACTTTTATCCCAGATAAAATAATATACTCCTCAGCTTTTAAAAATTCATTAATTTATTATGTCTTCCTTTCATTACCCGGAACTGTTCGATTTACGATTTGATTGATGAGCAAATAATTTCACACTAGAAACATGTGTCGAGACGTGCAACCTTCAGTCCGCCTCTGCTCTCCGTTTAATACGAGCACACTTCCGGGAGAGCGTAATTGGATCTTTTCTCGTGAGAATTTAGTAACAATTGTGATATAATTTTTATACGAATCGGCCGCAATCGGGCCGAGATATGGAAGCCGTATCGGACGCCATACGCCAGCCGGCGGCGCTGAGGATGTGGACGCAGACGAGGGCTGAACACGTGCCCGGCTGACCGCGAGAAGCTGGCCGGCAGCGGTGATTAGCACCGATTGGTTGCCATCGCTGCGCGAGCAGAAAAAGGCCAATGAATGCCATTGCTGACAAAGGATTCTTGACGCCTTGAATAAGTAAAGGAGTGTGTTCCTCGGATTAAATATTATACAATAAAGTCAAGTGAACTGAAGAAAAGAGAAAACTAATAATATTAACGATATGAGAATTTACTTATGGCTAATTTTTGAATATGTAAGCTACCGTGAAATAGTTGATTTTCTAAGGGAAGGTGGAAGGAACAAAAAACCAGATGTCGTCGTGGTTATAATACTCTTGAAAAGCACAAGAAATAGAGTAAAGTTCTGACGGAACATGCCGTCATCCGCAATCCGTCGTCGCAGATCACGACTGCTCTCATCGAGAATGGGATGAAGAAGTCACAATGTCACAATGAATTCAGGGCATATTTAGAAGACTAAAGCATTCGAAGTATGGCTGTTGGAGAAGGACATTGATAAAACCTTGGACAACTATGCACACCAACGTATCCACTGTCCAGGAATTCGATATACGCGAACGATTCCTTTCGACACGCCTGTGACGTATTCTGCAATTATTGGACACGTCGCTAGATCGAGAGCGACAGCATGGAGAAGCTTGCGGTGACTAGTAGGATCGAGGGTCGAAGAGGAAAAGAACAACCTCTCTCCGAATGGACAGACCAACTGAAGAGAGACAAATTCGCTATAAAATCTACATATTTGAATAGATCTCAACATTCAGTAACTACTTTAGGATTCCGATGGATGATTGTTAGACCCGGATATTTTAATCTGAAAATATTTATTTATCGTCAATTTTATAAAAGTTTTTTTTTGTATAAATGAATCACCATATTTAATCGATATAGAGGCATCCTTATTTATATACACTAATAATAAAAAATAAAAACATTATGTAAACTTTATTATAAGTCATACAATCACAATTAAAAGGTTTTAAAAATAGGCGTGTTATTTATTGTGCTATCACCATCAGTCTCAAATTTCACCTGATTTAGTAAATCACTTTTCAAGTCAGTTCTACCAGTAATCGAATGCAGAATTTTATAGCGATTGGAAGACGCTATCGATTATAAGACGCACCCCGAAATCGGAGACACCAGAATAGAAAAAAAAAATGCGTCTTATAATCCAAGAAATACGGTAAGTAGGTTCCTTGAACCTGATTAAATATTATTTAACTTCATGTGAAAAATCTCACAGTTAATAATAATTCCGGGTTAAGTTTTCTACACAATTGGTATATTTCACCCGGAAGATATATTTTTATTTAAATCTTAAAACTAAGTGCATTTCATAAATCTGAACACTGGAGCCAATTACAAACTACTAACAATACTCCTCCGCTACAGCCAGCGTTCCCTCTAGGCTGGTCGTAAACTGCTGTCAACATAAACACTGCACAGAATTTTCGCGCATCAGATTTATAACACTAAAAAAATTGTTTCCAAGAATTTTAAGTACCAATATCTTGACTCTCGGCCATAATTGATCACCGTACGACAACTGTATGTTTGTTTCTTCGTTTCAAAATATTTCAGGGGTTCGATACCTCACTCCTAAAATATTCAGTTCATTTTAGAACCTGAACCTGTGAAATTGAACAAAGATCGACAAGGTTTTCAATAAGCTGTCAAAACAACGAAGCTTACTCTCCTGAAAAATGCGAAATACCATCATCATTCTAGAATGTCCTCGCACCATCTACAGCTTTCTAAAACACCAGATTTCCAGCGCCTTCCGCAACAATATTTAATCAGATTGAAAAACACTCTTAATTGAAACGATCGAGAACTGGATCGCTGGCTGCAACCAGTTCAGAACTGAAATCTCTCCAATGATGCAGATGTAAATGAGAGGTATGAAAGTTCAATGTACCGAGTCACTTTTAATCCTTACAGTAAAAGCATTCAAATTAATTGACATTTCACAGTACTAGCGGCTTGTACAAATAACATCACAGTAATTACGGACAGATTCACCGAAACTAGATTCTAAATAAACACTACGACTACGCCGACTTCCGGTTTTGTGATTAAGATTTCGGTTTCAATGGCGCCATTGGATCGGAAATGGAAAATTGTAGTTCGAAAGTATGTACTGAATAAAAAAAAAAGAAATACGAAATAATTAGATACAAATAAAAAAAAACTCTAAAGTACAGATAAATTCTAATTGAGTAGCTATAACTCGTAGAAAATTTGTCGTCAATCTACTGTGTTAGTATAGCACAGGGGTCGGCAGACCGCGGCTCGCAAACCGCATGCGGCTCTTTTCATAGGCATTTGCGGCGACTCTTCAACTCCAGCTCATATTTTATCTACAATCATATTTGATACGTGGAATAGTTTGGCTGAAACATATGACACAAAAAAATAACTAGCATTTGCAAATCTTTAGTTCTGCCTATTTTTCCGAACAAATATTATCTTCCATGAATCAAACAAAAAATAAGTTAAAAACCAAATGAACCGACAAAAATGTACAATCTTGCCTAAAATTGAACAAGTAGTTACATGGCAGACATAGTAAGGAGGTGAAGAGCACCTGTTTAAATCGTTCTTCACCAGCATATATACCTGCGAGCTCTGATCGAAATACAAGTAAGTGACGTATAACCGTCTCCGAATTCAGTACAACTCATACAAAATACTGTTCGGATTGGCGCCTTATTGTAGCGCATCTACCATGTTTACAGAAGGTCGTATACATGGATTCATTCCGCTTTTAAGACATCGAGTTGCTAGCGTAATGCTACGGCTGGAGCTCAGCACCAACTCTCTGGTGCAAGCGGCGATCTCATGAAAAGCTGGTTCCCTGACCAGAGAATGGCAGCGCCCACAAAATAGCTACATATACAGCAATGGCCGTGACTGAAGGAATTATATATGTAATATTTATATTTTGCGTGTATATATATGTGTGAACTTTTTACATTTTATTAACTTTTTAATTTTTTTTTATTTATGAATATTTTCCTTGGATTTATTTTTCATAGCATTATATTTATTTCATAACTTCAATGTACAACATAATATGTATTATATTTATGGCGAATCGGGTTAAAAAAAAAACCTGATCACGCTGAAATAAACACAGTATTATTATTATTATAGTATGCAAGGTCACCATTCTAACTAATCAACTTAACCTAAAATTTAAAAATGTCAAATTATTTAGTTTTCTAGTTCTATATAAAGTGCCGTATGTTACTGAACCTTGTAACTCCTATATATTATATTATTTTAAGTAGCTTTCGACTGTATTGTGAATTTAAGTTTTAAAATAATAAAAATCTCGATTTTATCTCGTTTTTTCGTCATTAAAATTTATATAGCTACAGTGAAAATTAATGTTGCGACTCTACGAAAATTTTGAGATTCTGTTTACTTATTTGGCTCTTCTCTCTGGAAAATCTGCCGACCCCTAATATAGCATAATCGAATTCAGGTTAGAATCCCGGTAGTAACAACAATATTTTTCGATAAAATTGTTTTTATATGTATATTTTTCTAATTAATACATTTAATTTGTTTTCGAAAATAAATGCCTATTTTAATAATACATTACTCTTTTCCTTCAGAAATGGGATTAAAAACGAGTTACGTGTTATATTCTTGCAAGAATTTAAACTTGGGAATTATTCATCTGAAACTGCACGCAATGTTCACCAAGCACGGAGCGAAAGAACCACTTCTGAGCGAACAGTGCGGCGCGTTGATTCAAAAAGTGTATGAACGGAGATGTTAGTCTTGAATATGAAGACGGTCGAGGATGACACCTTGGCCCTGGTGGTGTTAAAAACAAAGAGTTTGAAAGCCTCAATGGAAGAAAAAGCAAATATCTTGCTTCACGACAACTTTCACATTTTTAGGCACCTCAGTAACGCTAAGTATTCTATAGGCATAAATAAGCTTGTAGTTTGTTGACAAAAATACATAGAATCAAATGGTACTCACTTTGATTAATAAAATTTATTTACTTTAATACTATGTTTAATTGAATTAATCGTTAAAATTAGTCATTATTTGCAGGACAATTTTTATTATACTAGATTTATTTTATTTTTATTGGAAACCACTAAGTATACATATATTTTTTTTAAGAGCTTTAATTAATTTACAGTAGTATTTTGGAGACTGTAGCAGGTGGCAATGATTAGCTTAATACGACCAACGTAATCCATGTCAATTGAATTATTTACCACATATTAGATAACTTATAATTAATAATTTTTTCTGAATCTATATTTTTCACACCACAAGAAGATGACATCAAATTCTCGAAATTGTAAAAATACGACTGTAGCACTGTATGGGGGTTAATATGTTGTATGGCAACTTCGTATCCTGTCCTTCAGATCCGAGTTCCGTTAGTTTATCACAGCACTGGCGCCATGCTTTGGTAGCGAGTCCTGTATTCAGAATCAGAAATATTTTCTGTGTACTGATAGCGGAATAAAAGAGAACACCGGCGGAAGTGATAATAATTAATACACACAATAATATGTTACGATGGATGTCAAATTTCATTCGGAGAAAATAATACGACCTTTGTGGCGCAGAAGCGGAGATCATGATTTTTATTCTTGCAACGTGGTTCGATTCCGGCTCTAAGAATCGAATCTGGTTCTACAACTCGGTATGGGAGTCCTAGAATATACAATACATACATTCACCGGTCACTGCAGTAGGCTGCTTCACGTGTATTACCGACGTCAAGGATGCAACCGATCTTACTGCCATAACAATTGAAATATTGACACGGGGCCATTTCGCGAACCAGTCTCTGGTCGAAGTTCCATCAATACCATTTAATTTGATATTTTTAAAGAATGATGCTTATATATTTAAATATATATATATATATATATATATATATATATATATATATATATATATATATATATTTATAATATACAAGTAACTTCTATAATCGCTTGTTGGTCTCATAGGACGAGGCTCAAAGATTGTAAAAAGCACAAGACTGCTTAATCTGATTCTGTACTAGGCGAGTAAAAAAAATTTTTTTTGTAACATCTGTACAAGCTATCTATCGTATTAGCTCGAATATAAGACGACCTCGAATTAATTGACTTTATTAATTCTTCATCAATAACTTTAATACAAAAGCAAGAGCAATGAATATTTTTATAATTAATATATATATGATATAACATTTAATTAGTATTTAAAACATCACAGACCGTCTGTTCTGAATAATTACAACTTCACAATAATAATGTGTTCTTCTTAATAATAGAATATATGTATTCCCTTACAGTAAGTACCATTCAGATTCATGGTAACCTATTTATTTAGCGATGTTCGATTTTTCACATCTTATCAGAACATTGTTAATACTAAATGAGAAGCGTAGTCAAATTTCTATGATTGTTTGATAGACCTCGAATATAAGGAGAGTCCTTTTTATTTAAAGAAAATGTTTATAAAAACATCGCTTTATAACCAGGTAAATATAACAACTTTAAATATTTATTTTTAAACGTGTTGTTTTAAATAAATGTTAACACAATCTTAGAAAAAGACTAATCTTTTGTTAAATTAGTTTATTAATTAATTTATAAAACTTGTAACAATTTTTTTAATAAAACTTAAGTGACAAAATTCAATAGATTAGATAACAAGATCATTGTGAATATGATTTTATTTTATAGTAGTAACTAACGATGCCGATATAATATATATTTCAGATCAAATGAAATTTTGTAACACGATTATCCTTGTACGAGGAAAATAAATTTTGTAGGCACATTACTTATTTGACGATAATGAGATTTTTTGCGAAACATGTAAACGGATGTTACATAATTATAATTTTATAATGATTATTCAAAATAAATATTTTAATCTGTGGCCGATTGTTTGTTCGACAAATAAAATATATAAATGGAATCATCATACACAACTCATTACAAATAAAATTAAAAAAACAATATATTTTTTTAGAAATATTAGAAATTTCCTTAATATAAAACTTCTTGAAATGGCGTACTACGCTATCTGTCAATCAATCGTAGAGCATGGTATAACTGCTTGGGGTGGAGCGACTATGTCTGCAATTAATCCAATAATAGCAGCTCAAAAAATTATATTAAAAGTTATCCTCAAATCACAACGAGCACTGACGAAATTTTTAATAAATTCAATGTCTTTGATATTAGACAAATATACGCTAATACTCCTCTCAAGTACATATATAAATACAAACAGACATATTTTAAAACAACTCAAAACATAATTTCCACACGGACAAATACAAATAACCTACAAACCCCAAGAGCACATACAACATTTGGTCAAAGGAACTACAAATATTTTGGACCTAAATTATTTAACAGAATGCTAAAAGACTTAAATCAATTGAATTGTCCCAAGAACATGAAACTATATATTAAAACTTGGATTCGTGATATGGATAGAGCCAGTATTGTTTCACTCACCCTAACATATTGACTCATACCTATATTAATTATTGCTACAAATGATCCAAAAATGAAGTCCATTTTAAAATTGTTCTTCATATACACCTTTTATATAGTAATAAATGTAATTCTATCTACTTGTAATTGTAATTAATTGAACAATTGCTTGTAAACTATGCCCGTCTCGACGCAGAATTTTTCTAGTGAGACAGGCACAGTCCAAACAGATTTTTACATAGTATTATATAGTTACAAATAAAATATAAATAAATGTGTACCGGTCTTATATTTGCCTTAATCTCACCTCGGTACCGCCTACCTATAATGTTCATCTGCATGTATACGTAGGTACGTAATATCCGTTCAAAAATTGTCTAACGGTTAACTGGAATAATTTGCAACAAATTTTCACATGTTCACACGCATTATTCGAAATTTATATGACGGAATAATATTAAATATTATAACACAAGTCGTTAGGCAACATTGCCGAATTAAATAAACAGATATTATAGGATATTTAAACGAAATCAAACGGGCCGGTGGAGCTCCGGGCTCTACTGGAAAGATAAATAGCTTATTGCGGACGCTTAGCTCAGGGCTTACGAGACATCTGAATTAATGAGTAATTTTCAATAAATAATATTAAATATTTGAGACATGATTTAACTATTTGCCAGATTTGAGCCGAGTCAAAAACGTTTTTGACATTTTTTAAATATCAAACATAATGTTTACTAAAGTTTGTCCGTTTTGTTTATGGCTAGGTAGATAGTAATTACGATTTCAAACGTATAATAAATTGTTGACAGATATTCAATGCTTTATGTATCTGTCTTGTTTTCTTTACACCCTGCCCGGCAAAAATGAAACATACACAAGTGAATAGAACTAGAAAATGTATATTGTGTTTTACATTTTTTTTTGCTCGTCTCGTATAAAGAAAATCTATAATCAATACATGTATTATTCCAACCACTTTAAAATTAATGAAAAATATCCCGACATAAATGAATCGCGGGAGTAATGAGTTATTTTAATTAAACCGAAATTGCTGACCGATCACTTCGGTAGTCAGCGGCAGAAGTCTGGCTTGAATCTGAAATAAGAACAGGTTCTCCGTTTTCGGTTCCCGCGGAAATCCAGACAGTAATGAAAGGTTCTGAGCACATCACAGTTCGCATTATCCAGTCACGTATTGTTCAAAAGATTGTAATTGCTGCTAATCTAGATGGCAACCGCTTGCATGGCAATGCAACTGACGTGGACGGAATGCCCGCCTCTCAGAAATAAGAGTTAAATTAACATATTCAACGCAGCATTGGTTGGTGGAGACGGAAGGCTATATAAATCTAAGAAAGATCACTTATAATGCAAGAAACACGGCTCCTGCTCGCACACTGTTGACGTGTTTTGAACATCAACCATGAGCGACTAAATACGCACCTCTTCAAAAAAATCATTTCTATTAGTTCAATAACATTTTTTAATTTTAAAAGGTAGTGAAGGGCTAAACAGTTTGTATACAGCGCCCTTGCTATAAAATTTTACCAATGTTACGATTATTAAGACGAGGAAAAAAAATCCGGCTCGAATGACCATTCTTACCATTTTTAGGCTTCATGTTTATAAAAAAGGTATTAAATAGTGATAAATTAAATGTTACTCAGCCATTTTTTGTGCAAAGATGTAAATATATATAAAAAAAAGGGCATAAAACAAAGCTGGGTTTAATGAATATAAAATAATCACTGGGTTTTTATTTATTTAATATAATGCAGCCCGGTTTTAGATCACCCGTTACTTCAGAATAAAACTAAATGAAAATATATACATAAATATAAATCATTGTTATTTATTTCGAAATTCGCATCTTTATCTGTTACAAAAAATAATTTATTTTTTAAATTTAAAATAATTTATAAAAAGTCAATTTTACACAGCAATTCTTAGAAGGTGATCGATCCAATCGGGTAGTCGTTCTTAGAATTGAGTCTGCCTTATTTTAAAGTGTCTAACCACAAAGTTATTGTTTCAAGTAAGTATTACAAATATAATATGACGTATTTCTTAAGGTTTGAACTTTCTCAATGAACAGTGAACACAGTTGTGTGATACAGTGGGCGGGTGTCGAATTCGTGTGAACCTTCGCCGTCGTTGGCCAATCTGCATACATACATACTGGTCTGGTCTGGTTTGGTAACAATAATAATTAATAATGCAACTAACTGCACGGGAAAAAAAAATAAAAAACAAGATTTATAAATGTAATGCAATTTCAACCTTTATAATGGTTTTTTTCCTTTACATTTTTTATATCAAAATTAATTTTAATTAATTTAAAATTTCATTCGCAAAATAGTTGATTCACTCATTGAATGGGGAAAATGCTTGAACCAGGAGTCCAGAAACATTCGTAGGTCTCCGCTGCATTGTGAGCGAGGCTTTCGGTACTCACGGTATATCAAAACCAAATTGCCCGCCACGCAAACAACGCCTACTCGGGTGTAGTAGCAAATACCTCGTATTTACCATTCTTGTGTTATGCTCTCCTGGTAGTTCACACGGTGAAAATACGTGCAATGGGCGTGTCCACCACACATTTCAATTTGATTTAATTTTTAGTATACACGTATGAATACATGCAATAATGGATATCTATGTAGATTAAATTTTAATGTCGAAAGTCTATGCATATATATGTCATGTAAAAATCAAAAATATGTAGCAGTCATTGTATTGACAAAAATATCTGCGAGTTTAGAAACGCCATGTCACAGTTTCTCTACACAAACACAAAATTTGACGAATGGTGTGAGGACAATATGCACGTTGAAACGTTGAGCGTCCTTTGTACTGGTGTGACAGATTTAGAGGAGAAAGGTTGTACAAAAACAGATTTATACAATACCTACACATACATTGACGGTGTTACACCTCAGATACAAGTCTCATGAAATGTGTGCACGACATTCGGTATATTATTTTGCCACGTACAACGGCTCAATATAACCTAATGAACCTTCTAATTGGTTACAATATATATATATATATTCGCTGAACTAACGGTACATCTATTAAATTTGATTGATTGTATCCCTAGATCAAAGTTAAATCGTTAATGTTGTTTAGTGAATTAGATCTAAGTCGCTGACTCTGATTTTTGAATTTGGCCTATAATCTATAATCTCAAGAAATTTCCTCAAAAAAAAAACATTTTTAACCGTCGGCAAAATAACTATTACATATAATAGACTTATTTACAATCATCCGCGACTGTCAACTGAATTATTATGAATTTGTATCTGTCATAATAATTTTGAATTTGGAGTTAAACATTACACTAGCTAAGTAGATACTCGTGTAGAAAATTCATAGGATGAACAAAAAAACAATTTATAGAAAAACTAGTGTTTAATTCCTAGAACGGGCATACAGAATGATTCTATCAACATTTTCCCTACGTAAAAGGCTTAATATTTTATTTTTTAAGTTCCAACATCAAATAATTAAATAGACTTTTAAATTTATACACCTACATAACATTTAAATCCATATTAATTTCTTTGTTTACTCTTCGAAATTCCCATTGAATTTTCAATTGTGACGAAAACAGATTATTATTTAATTGGTATAATCATTGATGTTTTAAAAATAATTTAATTCTTTACTAATTTTCCTTAATTACTTACTGACAAGTTACATCTAGGTAGTGATTAAATTATAAAAAAATATTATAAAATTTATGGAGGACCAAAAAATTGTAATTTTCCATCGTCACATTTTTCGTTTCGTCACAGTTGCGTTGCGTTACGTCAGCGTTCGGAGCCCGGCAAGATACCAGGAGCACAGGGCGCCCGAAGAGATATCAGCGCGGCAACTTCCCTTCCCCCAGCCGTCCACCCGCCGGCGAGCGGCTGCGCACCACCGGCCCCAGCGGCAGGGTGTGCCACGGCGAGAAATGCAGGATGGAATATTTACGAAATATATATTATCTTAAGGCAGGTTTGTTTGTTCAATGGTAAATTTTTAGCATAGTTAAAAAAAGTTACCACTGAACAAACAAACGGCCCCTACTATCAAATATAACATAATCGAAAAATATTAAATGTTTTAATAATTCGGCTTCAAATATTCAAACCAAACTGTCAAAATGCGTCACACAAACAAATTTCTCAAAACAATCCGCTCGCTTCGTAATATGTATGCTATTTTGTGCATTATACCCATAAGCATTGAAGTAGTTTTTTGTACGTTAGATGCAGTTAACAAATACGTATACAGTATTCGAAAACGTTGGCAGGTGGAATTAAATGGGCGTGCCCGAAAGTAAAATACTTTCAAACTTTGTGAATACGGAACGAATGATAGAATCCACTGTTGCTGGTATTAATATGTATCCTGTTAAGAATGTATATGTATTTCGATGTGTCGTAGTGTGTGTTATGACTGGTCTCTAAATGATAGGACGAATTTATTTGCAGCAATGCAGTTTTGGGCTAGAAACAAAAAATCCAAAGCTTTTTGACTTTTTGAGGATCCAAAGCATGAATGAAGCGACCGCGCCTGATCCATACGCGAAGGAAGATAGGATCGGGCGCATTCGAAACGCGTCTCAAATAAATTAAACGAATAGAATCAAAAAAACAAGTGTTATATTTTCACATATGTGATAAACAATTATGCCCAAATTTTCAGAATATATCGTGTTGTTAAAAAATATAAAAACCGTTTTCCCGTTTTAGCGAATAACGTATTGTTGTCATCCCTGCCGCACTACAAAGTCTCCCCGCCCTCCCTCGGCGGGCGCGTACACACACATACAAACACACTACTGCTGCACAGAGTTCCGAGTATGAAAGTGGCGCGCGCGGGCGTGAGAACCGAGGGACGAGCTCTGTAACCCGAAGGTAAGTTGTTTCGGTACGAAGGTTCATACATACCTTCCGCTCCACTGTGCGCTCCTAGTATCTGGCGTTATGTTCGACGTCATCAGACGGACGTTCCCGTATGATTGACGGACGACGGGGACCTGACGTGTCGCGGCGGGTTTTTTTTGACAAAAATTCTTTAAAATTTTATATTGTTGGGAAAATGATTCAAAATTCAAATACATTCCACATAAATGTGGAACATTTTAATATTGACGAGTTTTTAAACTTAAGCTTATGAATTATATGCAATGCAAAAATAATAATTAATACGTACTTATATTAAAAAATTAACTTCGGACTGTAGTTTAGAATTGTAAATTTTAAAGTATTATAAAATTATTATTGTTTAATTTAATACAAGCAATTCAATTAAAAATATATTTTCTTATTTAGTAAAAAAAAACAATTAAATGCGGAAATTTTTATGTCAGTGTGAATTTTATAACTTGCAACAAAAAAAATTTGACACGCAAATAGGTGGGTAAGTCACTTGCCTGTTCTCTCGAAATTGTACGTTTCGTTACGTAGCCCGTGAAACTCTTAATTGCAAAGCTGAAATCGAAACTGAAGGCCCCGGGCAGCTCCGGGTATGCAAGGGAGCCATAAGTTCAATTTAGTAAAGTTGCAACTGAACAATTCAAGGGTTAATTATTATTATTATTATTATTGTAAAATTTTCGGGCGCACCAGACTGTGAGATTGTAAGTGGGTTAATGTTTTAAAATTAATTTATAATTTCCAATAAAAAGTAACAGATTACAACTAACAGCATTCAACAAAAGATTTAGTTATCTATTTCGTTAAAAATAAAATTTCATGTACAAGATTTGAGAGTTACGGTCATTAAATTTAGATTAATGAATTAATAAAATAAAACTTATTTCAAATAATCAGAAATCACCGAAAGACAGTCGAAGTTATTCACTCGCTGAATTTTCCTTTAATTTATTATATTTATTTGTATTAGAAGGTATCGTTGTTATATAAGTATAAAATATGTCATTGTAAAAATGTATTTTAAATTACAAAATTGTTAAATGTTTATTTATAATTGAACACGTACTTCGGTGCGATATGAATAATATTATATATATGATATACACGCAAACTATAAGCTTTAAAAAAAACATAATTATGGAATTATTTCGATTAATTGAAATATTTTATTGATTACAATATTGAATACAAAAAAATAATGGTCATCGAATTTCGAATAAATTTCGAAGTACGTAGGCTTAAAGCTCAATATGATATTGTAAAATTTTTAAATAATATTTTCCATAAAGGTGCAGAATTTACACATATTCCTTTAGACATTTTCGACTCGTAATTTCGTCAGGTATCCCATCCATAAAGCATTGTGGACTAGGTCTGTTACATACACCCTGTAAATATAATATTTTTTGCCACTCAAAGATGCATAAAGTATATGCGAAATCATATCATTAAAGAAAAATGATAAATTTGTGGAAGCAAATGTCATGTAGTGAAAATTAATGGCAAACGCAAAATGATCTTAGCTTAGCGAATAAGTTAAAAAAGGGTTAAGTGGTTTGTACATGTGGAACGAATGAATGAGGAGAGAATGGTAAGAAATATATATTACGCCAGAGTTGATGACACCAGAAACAATGGACGGTTGGCGGGTGGAGCCCAATTGGCGGAGAGAAACAATAAGTCATATTTTGAGCACTGAAACGCGAATATCAAAATAAGCCGCGATGTAATTCAAAATTTAAAAATAAAATTGTTCACTCAACTCGGCCGATAAACAAACATTTGAAATCGTAATCAGGCGGCCACCTGTTGTAGTACAAAACCCGTATTACATTATTCAGATTGGAACATAAAATAAAATATATATATATGTAGTCGGTCAACGATAGAGGCAGCGAGCGCAAGGTAGAAAATAAAAGGTCAACTCGCGCCGAGCGTTGCGACACAGCCGCCGAGTTGAAGATCAAAAAATATCGCGGGATTTCGAGCAATCCGACCGCTCCGCTCCAAGCAGGATGTGGATTGACGATGGAACAAAAATGATTTGCACAACTTTGCGAGCGGAGACCTCAAATATTTTAAGCTTGAAAGACAAGATAATAAAATGATCGCGTTATCAAGTTATTTGTTAAAGAATAAACAATATTGATTTCGATAATTGATTATACTGCATATACAACTACATAGCTAGACATAACGGGAGGACTATGCAAAACTTTTAATACAGGTATCACATTATGAACAAAAAATGTGGTTTAAAATATTATTGTGAGATTTAAAAAAAAAAACATGTTAAGTTTTAAATCTACGTTCTTCGAAATAAATAATTACCAAATTAACACCATTCTATATCGTTGCTTGAGGCCATAAACAATCTAAAAAAATATATTTCAATTAATCAAATATATCTGACACGGGTAAAATTAATTGAACATTTTTAATATGCATCTATCACTGAAAATTAAATATGTTTTATCAGTAAATCATGTGAGGAACTAAGCCTTGAATAAAACCTCTCTAGGGTACAGAAATCAATTATTGAAAGCTGCAAAAAATGTGTCCAAATAACAACAGAACATCATTTCGAGCTTAATTTAGGTACAAATATTTTATTACACCCGATTTTATTATTGCAACACTTAGAAAAATATTGTTTCAGTGTGTTATACCTACTTACGTATTCAAAGATAATTTAACGTTATATCTATACTTATGTATATTCATAGTTATGTGCGTTTCGTTTACAGCCTGCATATTTAAACCGAAAATAAATTAAACACCACACCACGTGGTCTAACGATACAGCGATCGTTAACGGATCCAAGGGTCGCGGTCGTGGACACAAAGTTTTACTGATGAAAAAATCTAATACACGCTGTGTAGGCGTTTGATTACCATCGTTAAGCTTTAAAAATACTAATAAATATCAAAATCTGTGTGCAAAAAACAGATATTAAATATTCTTGCTAGTTATTTTATTTTTATCATAACAAACATAAAGTTTTTATTATTACGTTAATTTTGCCGCCATGGTGGAGCAATTTGTATATACATCGATTAGCGATAAGAAAAATTACTGTTATTGTTTCCACAAATTCAATTTGATATCCCAGTCAAACTAATTTAATTTGTTATAACATTTTGTGAACATTCACAATTCAGAGATTTAATAATGTACGCGTCACGTGATATTTATTTTAATAGACACGTGTCTCAATTAAAATAAATACGAAGTGTAAACTGCACAGATAGCATTATCGTTCGCCGGTGATAAAGACCCGAGAGGGTGGGGTAATTATTTAACAAGGCGTTACCGCAGTTACATGCATATATCATATCAACTATAAATATGGAAATCAAACCGAAATTGAGTGTAACATTCTATTTAAGATCTACGCTCAGATGCTATGTGTTCTCGATATTATTTTATGAAATGGTAGCATGGACAATTACCGACGAAATGATAAGGCGACATGACGCATTTGAGATGTGGATCTACAGGAGAATGCTCAAAATAAACTGGATTTATACAGTACGAATGAAAATATTATGATTAAAGACAACACATTATTATTGTGAAGTTGTAATTATTCAGAACAGACGGTCTGTGATGTTACAACATCATAATAAGAATGTATTCTCCTTAATATATAATTTGTATCAATGTGTCCAAAAATTTAATAAAAATTAATTTATCTTAAAATGAGTCAGTCTGCTATCGGTTTACTCAAAGGTATTTGAGATTCCGTAAAAACAATGTAGATGGCCTTCAAATAATGGAACGACATAGGTATTCATTTGAAAAAAGTGTAACATATAGGTTCGAAAATTTGTCGACAAAAATACTAGCGCTGTACCATAGTTGGTAATGCACCTTCCCCGGATCGGAAAAGAGATCTAGGTTCGAATCCCGGTAACGCATCAACAATATTTTTCGACAAAATTGATTTTATATGTATATCTTTATAATTAATACATTTAATCAGTATTTATAAAATATTATGATTCAGATAAATAAAGAAAAATAAACAATAAAAATCAGAAAACTTCAATATCTCCGACAGGGAAAGATTGCTGGAAGTCGGGGCCCTGGAAGACGAAGAACATCGTGGCTGAAGAACCTAAGGCAAGTCTACCGTAGAGCTTTTCTGGGCCGCAATAAACAAAGTGATGATAGCCAACATCCTTACAATAATCTAAACCCTACGTCATTGAAGGGGCGGGGTGTCTGTATTTATATGGCTACATCACGAGACATTTAGAAAAATTTTAGATCCTGCATCTCATCATCCAAGGTAAAATCGCTAGTTAAAAATAAAGAGGCCTTGAAACAAAGACATCCTGGCTGGAGAATCTAAGGCAATGGTTCGGAAGTCCACAGTCCAACTATTTCGAGATGACAAAATAATGATCCCCAACATGACCACTAAAGTTCTATAACCGAATAAACATTATAATAAGTTTTTTTTTCTCTCGGATCATTATCGATAGAAATGCAGAAAAAATTTTTGGAGAAATGATTTTAGGGTTCATATATCCTTTACCGATCGCCCAGTACATATTACTAACGCCACACCTAGGGGTGCCAGCCGGGCCTGAACAGAATGACCAATATGATCTTTACAGACAAATCTGAGATATGATCGATATCTCATGCGTGTACACGACAATACGTTTTATTCATTGGGCGACTCTTAGTTTTGTTTTTTAGTTGATTACGATTTCAGTTATGTGCGAGATTTTGTATTTCCTTTTAATGTATGAAGGTGAATTAGGCTTGTTTAAACTAAAGTTTGTACTGCACATACAAAATATGTAGTATAAGGTTTAGTTTATTGAGATTAAAATAAACACAACGTAACTGCTATGTCAATTAACTATATTAGGCTTGTCTAACTCATTTATCTGATGTTTCACGAAAAAAAAAGTAAAATCGAAAACTTTAACTGTTAAAAAAAAAAAGAGTTTATCAATTATTTCGCGTCACGTTGTTTTAAATTAATATAACATGATGCAAATCGCAACAATTGTGAAACATTTGAAGCGTTACGTTCAATGTATTGTTAAGAAGTTCAATGGTATTCCGCTAGTGTTTATTTTGATAATGGAGTGTGGTGACCGTGCACACGCCCCACAGACGTGTCCGTGTAGGGTCGAAACCCAACTAACCAATCAGCAGACACCATTCGTCGTGACGGACACTGCCCTAGGATCTGGCGACCACTTCTCCGCAGGCCTTCCTATCATCCGCACCATCGAGCGAGCCACTCCAGCGTTCAACCGCATATGCGTATTTAACTGTATACCGCCTGTGTATAGTTCATCCATATATAAACGCTAACCTCTGTAAGTGCTCTTTAATTTTAATGCCTTGCTCTAGATAAAACATAAATACTCACACACGCACACCGTATACACTGCGACATGCACTAACACGCGTGAGACTAGAAAATAGTTAGGGGCTTCAGTATCACATCTACAAAACCTTCTGATAAATCACAGTCAATCATATTTCCTTATAAGCCACATGCAACATTTACATGTCGAAATAAATCTAGTAGACTAAATAAAATTTGAAACATTGTGTTGTGTAATATAAAAATATATTTTAATCAATTCAAACGCAAATCTTTAAATATCTCGAAACGAAAGAAACATGATTTAGACCACTTTCATAATAATGCCGCACACAGTATCATCGTTGCTAGGGTGAAATAATAAAAAGTTTTTAAAGGTAATGCGAAGCCCAAGATAGTATTACAAGTGATACCGGTATCAAATAATCTTACTCCTGGCAATATTCGTGATCTTATCTGTATATTCGGTTATGCAAATACGACTTGCATTTGAATAGAGTCCTTTGTTGGAACGGTTGGTTTGACTAACTGTTACTCTTTAAAAAAATTTGAAACTTTAAAAATATAAACTTGCTGATATTCTAAAATATTAATTAATAGTCCACTTCGACCCAGGATCATCCCAGTGAGGGGGCATTTTAATATAAATTATTTATAACATTGTTTTTAACCACTTTTATGAGTTAAATAAATTTATTACACCCTTTCCTTTATCAGGGAGTCAAATTGTCATGTTTTTAATTAATTTAAAAAATATATTTTCCGAAACCGGTCGGTTTATTAAATTTAACTCATAAAAGTGGTTAAAAACAAAGTTATAAATAATTTATATTAAAATGAATAACCACAATCTAAAATTTGCAATAAATATTACTAATAATTGTTAAAATATTATAAAAAAACATGCATACATATTACCTAATATTGCTTATATGGCATTTTTGTGTTCGCAAGTATAAATTAAAGACAGGACTGACAAAATCGTTTCATTGGAGTTCCACGAGAACGATCAATTGACAAAAATGTCAAAGTTAAAAATAACAATTCTAGAAATGATACGCCTATATTCCAACTACAATCAATGCAGTGACACCAAATAAGGTTTAGGATTAAAATCTAAAAAAAATGTTATTGCCTCGGAGTCACCCTGTTGTGATTCGGTCAGAATCGAATCCCGCTGGACACCGATGTCACCAGCAGACATCGAGACGTGTTTGGAATGTAAAAAAGTACCCGACCGAAAGAGACAGATGTTTTATCAAATTATTTGTCCGTCGGGTTAAACCTTATTTACATACACCACTGCAGTCTTAACTGCTTAAGTAAGGTCTCACCGTGGAGCAATGTCCATCCAGAAATTTGGAACAAGCAACACGCGATATTATCGCTTTCGTAAAAATAGTTCATATACGTGGGCTACACATTTAAAAATATCGTTTCTTTTTATATATAATAGAATACTAACAAGCATTTTTGAAACTCATTATGTAGCCATTTAAAAATTGAACGGGGTTTTGTTAAAAATTCTGTATTTTTCCGTCGTTCGGCTCCAATTTGAGCAATATTCTTACAGTGAGAAAGATTACATATCTGTTGATTCGAAATAAAGTTTTATTCATGTAGGTATTATTGGAGAACCAGTGGATACCGATCGATAGATTATCTGTAAATAAGTCGTGATGTTCAGGAACTCAAGGGTTATAATAATATTTACATTTATAAGAAATAATAATTGAAATTGTGGTAACATAACGTGTAATTATGATCGGGACTGAACTAGTATTTTTTCGCCTCGGACACGCGACCCATCTAAATATTATTTCAGCGCTTCCTCAGATAACTGGCACCACCAGTTTGCTCAAAAATATTGCTAGTATCATATATTATTTTATATATACCAATTTAAAAAGTAATGTAACGTTAAGTTAATGTTAACTTTATTATTTCAACGTGATAGGTAATGTCGACTAGTTGTGAGATAAACTGTGATTGAGATACATTGGTGTTTGATTGTAACGATGATTGGTAATTGTGATTTAAGCTCGCCAAATTATGAATGATCACAGTCATCATTATCGTTGCAATCAGAAACCATCACAGTCACCATCACAGTTTACTATAATACTACTGTGTATTAATTATAACAAATTTTGCGATTTATTCTTTATTTAAAGTATACACGTACAAAATTGACATATTTAATAGATTGTATTTCAATATGCTGATCTAGGACGATTTTTAATACGATAGATAAAATAACAAAATTCGTCCGTTATAAGTATTATGCTGCATATTTGCAATTAACGTGACATTAATATACCCCAACTAAAATATAAAAATGTTTGCTATGGAATACAAATGCTCCGATTTTATAAATTTTGACTAACAAACTAGCATCACAGTAATAAAGTATATTCATATGTGTGTACCGATATTACTAAATTCTAACGCGTACATATATACATATTATTCATCGGTTCATATCATTAACATACAAGCGTGTCAAGATGTTTTAAATCAAGTAATTGAGTTTACATAAGCATATTTATAAACGAGCATTATAATTTGTTATGCTTTATTGTGATAGTATCATCGAGCCAACGAATCAATAATAATACTAAGAGTCAATATAGTTAAAATTATTTGTCACATCTATTTTAACAACAACGATTAAAGTTAAGTCGTGCAACTTTAATCGCAAATGATTATAATTAAAGCTACACGCCGTAGGCATTTCGTCTAATTTAATTAAGAATTATTACGACACATTAGCGAGCGCGGCCTGACTTGTAATAATTACTATAAAACCCGACGAAACAAAACATTTCCCACGCTTTCTATGCGAAGAAGTTTTTTCGCTAGAAAACTATCGCAGGGAAGTTTGGAAGATACGTGTATCGGCCGTTGAAATCACTGCAAACGACAAAAGTTGTCGGTATTGTATGGAACTTGTTGCCTCGAGCCTCGACCACTGCACGAAAGATGAGCTTTGAGAAAGCTCGCTCGTTCTGGAGAATGTACTGACGGATGTATACGAAACATAATTAATGTAGATAAATACCTGCTGCCGGATTGACTGTCGTCAAGAAGACCAGAAGTCCGAAGAAGATGTAACCAAACATAATCCCATAATCCGGTACAAAGTTTCTGGACCACATTTTACAGAACTCACACACACATGGGGATATCTCACATTTATCCTTCGCTTAAAATCACTTTTCAACACTCTCTGTATCACTTTACGGTATCAGATGAAGAAACAAACACTTCATTTTGGTTTTACAACACTTTAACTAAACTTTTCAATCGAAATATGCATCATGTTTTTAAAACTACACAAAGTTTTGCCGTCAACAAAAGTACCCGCCACATGCGCGCTCGCGTCCTGTTCGCATCTGATGGCTTTGTTCATAAAAATAAACTAGTGCATAAAATCAAAATGGCCGCTCAAATATTACTCCGCGGCTTATTAACAAATACAAAATGTTGCTACATTAACCGCTCAAAAATATTATTGCAAGACAATTAAGGAAATATTAATAGTTTTTTAACAACTATGCATACTTTTTCGTACATCTTTGACTGAAAAATCAAGAGGAATCCTACGTGAGAAAAAAGTTTGGAACTACTTAACCACTATACGTTGAGGAATGTTGATGTCAGTGGCAGAACCACCGGCTAGTAAAGTTGTCCCCTTTGGTGTAGTCACATGGAGGGCCGGACAGATGGCAGCACTTGGCGCGGGTATTTTAAAAATTCATTTATTTATTTTGTTACGTGTATGTTAAAAAAATTAAATATCGATAACTATTATCTGACACATAATAAATAGTAAAGGAAATTAGATTTAGCATTCAGAGCTAGCTATTTTTAGTGTAAAATGACGCTGCGGTTTTAAATAATAAATATTTTATAATTTGGAAATATTAGTTCTGGAATAATAAATATTAACATGATAAAATATACAAAATAGGTTGTAAATATACCAATTGTTCAAAATTCTCGCAGTAAAAAGAAAGCTTCTCAAAAAATATCGAGTTTTAAATGTGTTATTAGTGCCATCTTTCGATTTATGATCAAGATATTTTTATCGATGACATAAACCTTAATGACATTTTAACGATATTCAAACAGCACCCACCCACATAATTTTTTTCTGTCTTTATTATTTTTTTTTTCTTACGATGATTATATTATATTTTTATGTTAAAAAGGTAGGACAACACAATATTATGTTATTTTACGTCAACATGTTATTTGTTTCCAAGATGTTTTATCAATATCTCATCAACTGCTTTTGGTGTTTATTTCACTCAGTCACAACATTGAATCGAAGACGTTGTTTATTTTGTTTCGATGGCTGATATAATATAAATAATTGGTTAGAAAAGTAAATAATTAAAATGACGTGCTTTCAAAAACAATCCCTCGGCGTCGAGTTAGAGAAAAATCTTATAACAATAAATAAGAAGATTTTCGAATTGAAAAAGAAAATACAGTTGTCAGGTGGGAAATTTTTATTTATTTAAATAATTGTCAGTGCGGCAATTTAATTTCTATTGTAATATAGTTGTTAAATATATTACAATAGAAATTAAATTTTAATCTTGGTGATAGATGTCACAGAGAGTTCAGAAATGGACAAATAACAATAGATAAAAGTAAAGCTTTGCTCAGAAGATTCTGCCCTAAAAACTATAAAACTTAAACATAGTAAATTTAGACAAACATAAATATGCAATTAATTATATCTTCTTTGGAAAAGCATGTTGCAAGATCAACTAACTTATCAAGAGATCCCACCCCTCTGAGTATTCTATTTTCCAATCCCACCCTGATCACTTTAGATTCCCGTTGGTCTTGTAAAAATTGTGGAAACATGAGAAAGTATACAGGTTCTCTCAAAAAGTGTTTTTGTCATAAAATAGATGTACAGAATAATACAGTCAATTCTATATTTTCTAGAGGGCCAAAAAAAAGCACAAAATGAAGAGAGTGAGTCACAGGTGAGGAACAATGGTGAGAAGATTAACAGGCTGAAGAAAGAGACAAAGATTCTAACAGAACAGCTGAGCAAGGCCAAGCGGGAGTTAGGAGGAGAAAAGCAGTTCCGATTGGCCAAGTACCTACACGAGTTGGGGCCGGTAGGACAAAAGGATCATGAGCAGGTGAAGGATTGTCAGTCTATTTGTAAGATTACTGTAATGTATCATGATGTAGCGATTATATGACACGCACATGTTGGCAAGATGACAGCATGAAAGGGATAAAAGAGTGTCACGCTCTCTCTCCAGAATCGTAGATCAAAACACACATATTATACTTGTGAGATCTGTAATAAACTGTATTGTTGTACATGGAGTTCTTGGCTACCTGAATTCCTGCACACAAGAAGACACCATTGTTTGCAGCCGTAATAGTCAGGTTAAGGATATAACAATTACATTAAGTAAGTTAAACAAATTTGAGAAATTAACATCATAACGATTGTAGATACATCAAATTGTAAGCCATAATATTTATGTACACAATTATTTAATTGAATGCAGTTTCAGGGCACAAGCAGAATACAAAATGATGATTCCTGTAGTACTAGCTTCTTTGAAGATGAAAAGGGCAGGGTAGCTATTTATCAGAGAATATATATATAAAACAATGCCTCTCATATATAGACAATCAGAACCCTTCCCTTGCCTTTATCTAGTTACCCAGGGTTCGGGAGAGTTTTTTAAATATGATAGTACATAATATGTACATTACATATTGTATGCGCAATTGCTATTTGCAATTTTTGTTATCATTTTCTGAAAATTAAGTTTTATTACTGTATAATTTATGAGTTCTGTATGTTTATTGCGTAAGATTCACGGGACTCCAGTCACTATGAAATATACATCACATTACGGTTCATTCTGATAACAAAACTAATTGAAGAAATGTTTTATGTCAAATTAAAAAAAAGCTTCACGAAATTGAAAAACACGCTTAATTATTTAAGTAAGACTTATTTAACTATTTAAGTAAGACATAAAATAATGTTGTTGAATGTTGACATCTTATTATTTTATTAGTTGAAACAAATTTTGGACCTGAAAGTAATCGATCTTCACAAGCAGTTGGACATTTACAAATACAAGAGAAAGAAAAAGAAATCAGACATGGACAAATTGGAAGCGGAGTTTCAGAAACTAGCCACTGAAAAGACCAAGCTAAATATGGACAGGAAGAAATCAGAACAGCCTTCTAAAAAGGTGTGATTAGAACATCTAAACCATTTATTTTGTTAATAAATTATAATAACCAATAATTCTAAATATGAATATGCTTGTAGACATTCTTTTTATTTGAGAATTTCAGACAATATCCCACTTGGAAAATGAAATACACAGAATCGCAGTACAATGGATGGAAGCGGAACACATAAGGAAAAAATATACTGGAATCAGGTAGAAGATTTGTCAAGATATATTGATAATTCACTTTCACAATCAGTTCACACTCGGGGCTCTATTTTTACTCTGCAGTACAAACCTTATGTTTACTACAATGCATCGCATATCTTTTTCAGATTCAAACATTTGTAGAGTATCTATTTTAAATAATAACAAATCATAAATACAGTTATTCATTCAATTCAATCCCCATTTCCCATAAAATGTATTAGGCGGCTGTTGTTGTTTGCCCGGGTCCACAAATGAGATTTTTAAAAGATTCTTGACACGAGACAATCTCTAGATATGAATTTTACTCCAATGAGATTCTTTGGAGATTATTTAAACAAGGGTGTGCAAATCGTTTATTTTAAATCTTTTCATAGTATTGCGATTTTAGATTCGAACTCTTCAAGGACCAATGTGATCATAATAACCAGTGTCAACTGTATATATATTTATCAATGATTGATGAATGACAAATCGTACTTAAATAAACATTACCAACTTTTTTCAGATATTCATTACTCAATGACTCGGTGAAATTTGAAAGTGCTCTGACAAAAGTCGAGGAAACAATTAAACAACAGAATGACGAAATTAAGAAATTGCAGGTAACACTTACAATGTCTACAACACCTTTCGGAAAATACGCAATTGTAATAAGATCTTTATATTCTTGTGCCGAGTGGGCTACTGCTGTAAATATTAACAGGTTAAATGTTTTATATATTCCATTTAGAGAAATGTTTCCCTCAAAGATTGGATTACATAAATTGTAAATAAAAATTGCATCTTTTGCGTGATTTTAAGAACCGATGCTATTTACTATTACATGTTTGGGCGCTGGGGCAGAAAATAGGAAAAACATGACCATACCAGTACTGGTAGGGCCTGGATTAACCAAATTACTAATTATCCCACGGAAGATAAAAGACAGCAGAACGTATAAATAGATTATCTGGCTGTGTAAGTGGTTCAATGTCAAATGTTGATCTTATATAGGATAAATCAACATATTGCAACATGGTCGCCAACATTTAACAGAAGGGGCACATGAAGAAGAAGTCTTGTTAAAGATTGTGCGTACACCTTAGCTGGAACATTGGTTTAAGTGGTGTTCTATTTGTTTAGGATATCAACGCATCAGCCATGCAAATGCGGGACTCTGCTATGGCTGCATTAGTACAGGAGGAACAGCGCTGCACTGCAGCAGCGGCTGAACGGGAGAGCCGACTGGCTTTGGCACGACGTCGCCTCAGTGACAGGAGAGCTGAGCTGGACCGTCTTGAAAGGAGGATTTTCCCTACAGGTATACAGTTTAAAATATATATTTTCTTGTAAAATGTAAATTTTCATATTACAGTAAAACCGCGATATAACGAAACCCGATATAGCGAAAAATGACGTATATCGAAAAAAAAATCGAAATTTAGTCCCTAAAACCAATTTTTCATACAAAAATGCATTTATATAACGAAATCCCGTTAATATTTATAACAAAATCATTTTTGTCCCGTACGAAAAAATGCCAATACATTTACGTAAATAATAGAATTAATTATAATTCTTAATTAGGAGAACATTCTTATTGTGAATTTGTAGATAAATATCACAGAACATAGGTCTGTGATATTTTAAATATATTAATTAGAAAGATATACATATAAAATCAATTTTATCGAAATATATTATTGTTGCGCCACCAGTATTCAAACTTGGATCTCTTTCCTAAGTGGGGAAGGTGCATTATCCAACTATGCTGGAGCGACAATATTTTTAGCGACAAACAGATTTTATATGTATATCTTTCTAATTAATATATTTAATTAATATTTAAAATATCACAGACTGTCTGTTCTGAATAATTATAACTTCACAATAAGAATGTAATCTTCTAATGGAAATATAAAACACTCCCAATAGACGGCCCTCAATATTAGTGATAGCTATTGAAATTAAACAATCCCATATGTGGTGTTGTATCTAAACTCCACAAACAAAGTGATTATAGTTGACCAAGTGATTTCAAACGAACATTATTTTTTTGTATATTGGGCACCATCATTAAATACTAGCAACATTACGCTTAAAGCTTACAATAATTATAGTCTTAATGTATAATTTAGAACTACACAAAGTATTATTGTGTAGGTATTGTGACTTAGTTTAAAATGAAAAGTTGTATCAATGTGTCCAAAATTTAATAAAAATGAATTGATAATTCTGACGTCTGCTATCAGATTACTCAAAGGTATTTGAGATCCTGTAAAAATAAGATAGATGGCTCTTTCAAATAATGGAACGATTAAATGTATTAATATCAAAAAAGGTAACATATAGTTCGAAAATTTGTTGCTAAAAATATTGTCGCTGTAGCATGGTTAGATAATGCACCTTCCCCGGTTAGGAAAGAGATCCAGGTTCGAATCCCGGTGGTGCAACAACATTTTTTGATAAAATTGATTTTATATGTATATCTTTCTAATTAATATATTTAATTCATATTTATAATTCTTAATGAAATTTTTTTTACACAAAATTTAGCTAATCAGAAATCATGTTCAATGTGTCCTTGTTTCTCAGCGACTTTTTCTAAGCACCTACGCTACTCCTTTATACTTCTGTTAATAAAGCGCTGCCCCAGATTTCTCCATTCCTCAATTATTGTCAACTTGAGCTGATCAACTGTGGTAAATTTTTGCCAAAGGTAGACTTTTTCTTGTAAAACATCCCACATTGCATAATCTACTGGGCTTAAATCTGAGCTGTTCGGTGGCCACATGCCTGGTTCGATGAAATTAACATTCTCACGATGAAGAAAGTCGATTGTATTTCTGGCTGTGTGAGATGGAGCTCTGTCCTGCTGTAATATCCAGTTATGACGATCACATGTAGCTTGAATTACAGGGATCAAACCTTGTCTGAGAACATGTTCACAATGATATTCACTGTTTACTTTGCCGCCTGGTACAACGAACACAACACTAGTCTTACCCGTTCGAGATACACCAACTGATGTAATTATATCACATTTTACGAAATGCTCTCACTTTTTTTGGGGCACCTAATGTATACACATGGTCATTTTGTGGGAGTTCTGGTAGTTACTAAACTGCGGTGTCAGTTGCCTTTCCTTACCATTATTGTCTTCTTCCTTTAAAAATGAACATAGGACATATTTAAACCGACAGGTCAATAAGTTTTGACAGTATATGATCTCCAGCTTGAATAAGATATTAGACACCATAATAACTCCGTTTTTGTAGCTCGGCCAGTCCTGGTGCAACAGGATTCTGTTATATCGGGCGAGTTAACCACTGTGGAGGAAGAGAGCGGATATCTTATGGGAGGATTCAACATAGATGAAGTTTTCCAGAAACTCATGAAAGCAACTGGTAAGTCATTTAATATTCTGATTTAATTTTTGTGGCTTTTTAATGATACCATTCTAAAATACATAGTGCACTCGGTCTAGTTAATTCTCACACTGTTTTAATAAAATATGTGTCATACAAATTAAATTATAATGAAGTTAAATGTAGAATCAACAAAGTAAAAATGCAAAATATGCATGTTTTACTTGCAAACATTGATTAAGGCTAGACAGTGCTTTTGCCAGAACAATTTTTTTTTAAATGTAATAAAAATTTTGAAAGTTTTAAGAAAAATTCCGAAGACCTGTCTAGTTCTTGTTAAAATTGTCTTGAAAGATGTGCATTTTTCCCTTCATTTTTTTTCAAATTTACTAAAACATCAATATTCAAGTCATACAATTTTATTTTGGTAATTTGTGAAAAATATCCATATAATATGTAAATTTCCAAAAATTACTATTTAAACATTGGAAGTACCGCCGAAAAAAGGTGTTCAGGTGCAGTCCGTCACAAAAGGGTACTAAGAATATTTTCCATATAGTATAAATCTATTACATACAATACTATACACGTATATACCTGTCAAATGAATAAATCAAACAATTCAAATAATAACTTCTCACTTTTTCAGGTGTCAGTGACCCGGAATGTGTATTTGATAGATTTAAAGCCCAAAAGGCCACCACAGAAAGACTGATGTACTTGAAAAACACAACAGAAGACGAGAAGAAACGTCTAGAGACTGACCAGAATATGATAGTTGCTGAATTGGAAGCCGATAAGTTTGCACAAGTCAAAGATAAAGAGGAGTAAGAAAAAATTATCTCTTAGCTAACCATAACTACTTTTGTAAAGTTTTTTGCCAAAAACAAATTCAATTGTATTTAAACAAATAATAGATATCTCATAGAGACAAAGGTATTTTAAAAATATTTAATGGAAATATATGGAAGTATGGGTAATTACGAGGCTCACAACCTGTCTTTGGCTGGCTTAAGTGATCACATTATACAAATATAAGGTTCACCATTCTCACCTATTAATTAATTTCCAAATCGATCAAATTTTTGGAAGTTGTATATATGTTAATATGTAGAAACACTTCGAATACCACTACACTATTGCCATCTATGGACTAAATTTGATATACATTTTCCTGAAACGGCATATATGTCACAATGAGAATCTAATTATTTTTTTGAAATTATTTAAAGCAATATTCTTTATCTGTAAAATGTTTTTAACACATTATACGACTGAAAAATCAATATTTTTCAATTTTATATATTTTCTTATTTTGACCAGTATATTATTAGCAATGTTTGAATATGTCCAAAAGCACACAATTACTGAATTTTCACCTACATAGGCATTATTATTAAACAAATAATAGATATCTCATAGAGACAAAGCTATTTTTTATTATATTTAATAGAAATATATGGAAGTATGGGTAATTACAATTGTATTTGTTCCATATTCGTAATTATTTTGTTTTTGATCAGTGAACACATATATTCCATGACTTAAAACAAATTGTTATTAAAAAAAAAAATAGTGTCATTGTCACCGGTTTTAGTTTTGTTCCCTCCCAATTTAGTACTCATTGTTTTGTATTTGTGAAATTTGTCGAGATTTGGAGTAGAAGTGTTGTTCTCACTGTGATCATTCGTTTAGATCCTATGGAAGTATTCTTCCGACTAGCAGCTCAGTTTGTTGTATTTGTATTGAGATTAAACTCGTTGAGATTTGGAATTCATTGTGATCAGTGTAGGACGTACTCAGTATTTGTGTGTGTGTGTGTAAATCATAGTGTACGGTGAATTCATCAGAGTGACCTGTCATGCACTTTAAAGGCAGGAATGGCGTCATCATCAGGTAAATCGAGCTATCCTCCTTATCCTATAGTCCATCCTGATGTGCTACTATCGAAGGATTCCCTCATCAATCCCTATTTCCAATTCCCTACTCCTACCCATTTCCTCTTCCTATTTATCCTGTTTAGATTCTAACACCACTGTTGTGATCGGCGACTCGCGTCGGTCACAGCATTATATTAAAAAATTATATAGCTACTGTGATAACTTTAGAAGTATCACCAGATTTCCTTGGGGTTTTACCCTCTCCTTACTGACTAATTACTTGGGTTCCAATCCCTTGTAACATAAAACTCAATATGTCTGGGTAACAATTAAGTTTATTACAACAAGTATTACAGTAATTATAAATTATACACTTCAGAGATAGACAAGTTATTCAGGTGAAGCTGCGATGGAAGAGAGCTGTTTCTCTAGAGACTATCTCTTATAATGTTTGTCCCCCACCACTCATCTACCCACTCTCATGACACACACACACATACATGTGCAAGGTGGCAGTTCTCACAGTTACATTAATGCCTTCTTTAAAAAATGGATTGGAAGTCCCAGCACCACCCAGTATGTTCTACTCAAATACTTTTGAGAAATATTGTAATTAAAAATATGATTGATTCTAGATAGACATCTCACTTTTGTGAAAACTTTTGTAGAGGAAAATTGGCGACTTCTGTATGGGTTATTGTAGCTAAATCGGTAAAGCTGTCTACCAGTTATTAAATCGGGTTTGTATCTTAATGATGACAAAAAATTTTAATAGATAGGTTTTCCTGAATATCTTTTTAAGTGATGTATATAAAATTATTTTAAACTCAATTCTAATTTAAAATTACGTAACACCCAAAATATTTTTAAACTTTCAAGAGGGTTGACCCTGGCAGAGAGCGAACGTGTGCGCGGCGTGCGGGCGGTTGATTCAGGGGAAAAACAAAAATTGGAAAACAGATTATCTATTTGAAAAATGATAATAATAAATAGTGTGCAAAAAGATTATTAGGACTATCAAGACTATCACCTAGAGATTGTGACCGAGAATTTTTGAAAAATAATGGTTTATAGCAAATCAAATTTTTTGAAAAAAATTATTTTCTGAAATTTTATAATTTATTACAGTAATTTTATTACACACAAAATGAAATAATTTGATTATCTTATATACATATTATATGAAGTATGAGTATTTTTGAAATTTAATAAGGAGAAAGGATAGCAAAAAATGTACTAAAAATTTCAAACAAAATGCAATATGTATTCAAATATCTTAGAGAACCTTCTGTATAGTTTTCTTGGCTATTCTGCCATACGTATTCAACCTTTTTGGCCGACGTTTCGGATCCCATTGCAGGGTCCATAATCAAGGCTGATTTTCCCGATTATGGACCATCCAATGAGATCCAAAATGTCAGCCAGAGATTAGGTACATCCGGCAGAAAACTCTACACAGAAAATTCTGAAAGGTTACGAAAACCTGAGGAGATTTTAATATTCAACACAGAATTTCTCTAGTGAGACAAGCACAGTTCAAAGATATTTTTATATTTATATTATATAGTTACAAATAAATAAAATAATAATATCTAGGTAATATCTTTCCAAATCAATAAATTTATTTAAAGACTTTAATACATACTAAATCTTTTCTCAGACAATAAAAGAAGGGTGATGACTTTCAGTTTTATTTCTATAAATTATATAATTTGGAACGTGACAGGACATATTTTAAGATTGAAGTTTTTGTAGAAACCAAGAAGAAATAGAAAAAATTAAAGCTGATATACAAAACGAAAAGGATCTCAAATATCAATATGAAATTGAGAAAAATCAAGTCTCTGAAGTTCTCCTCGATATTAAAAGGTCTTTCTACGATTGCTGTCTCAAATTGGAGGTAAGGAGAAATAAGTAATACAACTGTATATGTAATATGAAAATTTTATTTGAACTTAAAAAAGTTTACAGCAATACCAATAGAGGAACAGCATATTCAAATACTACATTTTTCATTTACCTTATCTACGGACAGCATAACCAGCATTCCTGAAAACAATTGTTATCTGACATTTACTAAGTAAGATTTTGTACCTAAGCCCATTGGCTTAAGTTTTAAAACTGTTGTGTTGTGAATTACCCTTGCTGATTCTTCAAGTTTCTAATATTTTCTAAATTACCATATTAATAAAACAAATCTTTAAGATGAGTTTTCTTATATAATGTTTGTTTAAGTTTATTAATATGGTGTAATGGTTTGCTAAGGACGCTGATGACACACCAATTCCCGATTGGACTGATGACACTTCTAATCTGGAAGAGATATTTGAATTGCTGAAAAAAAAATATGTGGCTGCCTCTGCTTTGGCTGATGATACGACACCCAAAGAAGAAAACTTAACTCCAAAGGTTAACAACGAATCCAAGGTGATGGAAACTTTAACTGTTACCAACGGATGGTTTATGATTTTAATTGAAATTTTAACATACATTAACATTTGAGTGACATTTGAAACTTCCAATGAAAGTATATATAATAAAATCCTAAAATTGATATCTTAAAATATTAAACTGATTTATGATTCAATTTATGTTATTCAGCAATCTCCTCGCGAGAATCCACCCTTGGAGAAAACCACTTCTGAAGAGCGCTCTGTTCTGCCCACGGCCTATAGGGAATTGCTGGCTCCGAGGACCAAGAGTCGTGGGACTGGAACGCCATCAGGTGCAGGCAAACCAACAGGTAACATGTAAACAGTGAATAAAGTAAAAAGGTATTAGAATTTACCAAGCGTTAATTACTGTGATAATACTCTGCCAGAATATCGCAGTGAATTCCAAACAATGACACATAAGAAACATCAGAGGATCCAATGTGATAATGCATAAACTAAAACTTTAGAAAAAAAATTATAACTCCTACTCGGAGTCCATTTCTTAACTCAAGTGTTATGAGGGTAGTAGACAATAAAGAGTAAATATAAAAATAAATTGCTTTTTGTTTTAACATTTCATTTTTTCTATGCGAGCGTCAATAAACTCTAGCGCTACCAAAATATAATTTCTTTAAATTCTCTTTGGTTTTTCAGCATCAGATGAGGAAGAGGAAATTCCATCAAGAGGATTTCTAAAAAGGCAAGCGCAACTTATCGTTGACACAAAGAGCAGAAGAAAAGGTTACCGGGCGCCAATTCGAAATTGAATTTCAATTAACATATGTTTGAATTATAACATAAGTGATATAACATTTATCGGTTGGGTTCACCGGAGAATTAAGTGAGCCAACACATAGCAAAAACTGCTGTCTCTTGAACAAGATTTGCGTTTGTTTTATTTTATTTATCGAGAGTTAACACATCGCTCAAGTAGTGTGTAGATTCAGACGGAGGTTAGAGATGATCTCAAAATATTTATTATTGTTTAAGTTAGGTCTTATAATTGTTAATTTTCTGTCACAATTATCTTATATTAGTATTTTATTGAATATATTGCTTCTTTTAATGTACTCCAGATTATCTTTGGGTCACCGATATGATGAGTATTTTTTGTCTGATCCTGGCAATACTTTCTTAAATAAATGAATGCACAAATTCTTGTAATAAATCCCAAAGGTTTTAATAAGTCTATATTTAAAGTAGGACTAAGTTGCTGGTCTCCCAGGATGTGGCTCGAACCCCGACCACTTGATCACTAGGGAGTATCTTTTAACACTGAAAAAAATCATCATCCACGGCACTACATATCAGGATGGGATTTGGCCTTCTCCGTTGGCTCCTATCCTAGCCATTCTTCTCTAGTTTCTAGACTCTTCCACCCAGCTCCAGTCAGCCCACCTCTACCTTGGTCTGCCTCTAGGTCGCTTCCACTGAGGAATCCACTTGATAAAATCTATTGAAAAAATATTTTTCCACAATAAAAATGTGTTTCATTAAAAATGCAATTATTTATAATGCTTATAATGATCACCACATGTATAATTAAGTTTAAATTTGTTAAGTTTGATTTTGGGCAGATTTTACATATCTGATGTACATTTCTCTATTACTGATGACAAACTGCTATTTCTGATTTACTCAAGTGATTGATATGATTGGTAACTGTGATTTAGAGGTTTAGTTTCTAGTACACTGGTGATCGCTCACCAAATTACGCATCACATTATCAATCAATATTAAATCACCATTAGTGGTTGCGATTTCTAGATAATGGTGATCATCTGCGATTTTGTACTCATGACTATTCTTTACCCCAACATCCAAGTTCTTTCCCCAAATGAATTTTTTTTTTAAATAGAAATGCGTACACGGAATACACATCACATCAATATTCTTACTATTTTCAAACAAAGCTAAACGCCTGTACTATGAAAATAGGACTAAGTTGACTGTGTCCCGGAACGAGGCGCGAATCCCTGACCACTAGATCACCAGGCCAGCGTCTTAACCACTACACCAACAAGCTACTCATTGCAGTGTAGTCTAAATCCATAAAGTAATTACTTTTGGTTGCCTTAACTGCCAGGAAGCGATGACATTTGTTTGTGAGCAGAGCAGCAACTGCAGGAAGATTACTCCTGGAATCATATGAATTCCCACATGGTATTCTTGAGAACACAGGACATCAGGGTGATAAGGAAACCTATTTTAAAAATGTGCAAATATATTTCAAATCAATTTATTAAAATGTTCTAACGGTAAAAATAAATGTGGTAAACTAAAAATATTAAGCTTACAATTGAATATACTGACCGAGTCATATTACAGACATATATTTACATTTATTACAGAAAAATCATATAACATTTATATTGGCTTACAAACCAGAAATTCCCTATAGCCGTCACACCTAAACACAGCAGCTAAGCCCATCGAATCCACAAAATGTGCAAACATAAACAGTGAACAAAATAGCATCTTTATATACAAAATACTTCATACTTGGCAGTGACAACATTCTCCACTTCCTGACATATCTATATATATGTACTCATATGTACATGTGATTTTTGGTCTGCAATCCTTATCTTATTACATTCCACAAATCAAGGTTCCAAGTACTCCAATACCAAATTTGGGAAAATTCTGTAAATATTATAAATATCACCCACATAGGATAAATTGCACAATCAATATTAAAATGCAAAGCGTTTGCTAAATTAGAAAAATTTTCATTTCACATATGTTTGGATTAACATACTATATCAATGTAGTCTTTGTACTGATAGTAAATTTCTAGTCACTGAAATCTTGCAATGGCAAAGAAACTGAAAGCTGGCTGAATTTCGATAGAAATTCTATCAGAAAAACTATCACTGATTGCGGTAGAACTCTAGGTCAAGATGGCCGCAAAAAATTAAATAAAGAATTATGAAATGAATGTTTTGACAAAAGGATTTTTATGAACGAAACAGGAATAATCTTTATTTTTTATACACTTTGAAAAAATAACAATGCTAGGAGCCTTAATTTATTTATTTTTTATGTATTTTATGAATTAAAACATATTATGTACGTATAATAATTTAAAATACCGACATACTAAGGCCCCATTCATTGAACGGTGGTGTAAAGTGAATCCAGAAATTTGATAATATTCGCGTGACATTTAATACTATCCGTACATGCAACTATGCCATCGGCTTTGTTTCAAATAAGGTGCACTTTATCATTTCTTATGAATACAGAAAATAATATGTAGCGTAACTTCTCAGTACATATTTAGAGGAACTATGCAATATAACAATATTATTATTGCGTATTCGGCAGTAAATGTTCATCATTATTCAGTTTTATACATCGACAATCGGATTTAAAGGGAAAGACCATGTCTGCATCTAGTGTTTTGACAAATAATACTGATATTATTAATCACCAATTCTTCAGATTTAATCTTTACAGAGAAATTGTTATTTTTATATATTTAATATATATAATTTGTTTATGATACATACGGATATACACTTAGTAGAATGCAGATATTGCACACAACATTCATCCACAACTATAATCACATATTTTAAATCCAATTAAATATTCACAAAATCTTTGTTCTAAGTATTAACAAATATAAATTTTTTGTACCATTCAAATTCGACAGTTGAGACATTAGAAATTTTTGAAAATTCCACGATTGTCAGTAACAAAATACATTTTTTTCGATGTAAAAGCTAAAATATTTAATTTATCATAATATATCTGTTATATTGGATGGCAACATTTTAATTCCGACGGTGGATAATCAAAAAAATTTGGAATTTTCTAACATTCATAGCACACAAATAAAATATATTTACGCAAAATTTTGAAGTTGCACCCTCAGGCAGAATCGACCGGTGATGTATTAAATAATAAAGTTTAATAATTCACCTGTCAATGAGAGTTAGTGTTTCTCTTGAAACTCGAGTAGTGCTAATAAATTCAAGTGGAGTGAGTTATAACATTGTTTTATTTACATCCAACCGGAAATTTTTAACGTTCATAGCACACAAATAAAATATATTTATGCAAAATTTTGATGTTACACCTTCAGGCAGAAAGTATTTTTATTTTACTTTTAGTGAAAATACATTTCAGACAAATAATGATGAATATTATATCAATGTTGATAATCTACACCCCTCACAACATGAACGGTTTTTATTTAACTTTCAACATTAGGACACGATTTCTTCATTCAATATCGTATATTTACTGAAAACACAACGGTGTCAGTCTTTTATTATGTAGCTTGACCGCAGTGAGGTGGAGCTTGTTTAAACAATTTACTAAGGAAAAAAAACAAAATAAGACTAATAAAAGTTTGCAGTCCTCGAATGTTCCGTCGATTATGTTTGAAATATTGTTCAGCAAGAAAGGCACTTTTCACGCGGAAAAAAAAAAGTATATTTAAATATAGCAATTCACAAAAAAAAAAAAAAACCCCACAAAAACAAAATAATCCCCAAACACAAATAAATTTTTACAGAAATTAAACAAGCATCGAATTTTGTAGCAGCGACTGTCTCATCACAAATGTTCGCAACTTAAAATTTTTTCTGCATTTTGTATTTTATCTGTTACAAGATTTTCGGTCTTAAATTAACTTTTCTTAAAACAATAAATGTAATAAAATTGAGCTCAAAATTGGCCATTCACACAAAGCGTCCGAAAGTTGATACAGGTTTGCGCAACTTTGTCAGAAAGTTTTGAGACGCATTTAAAAATGACTAAAATTGAACATCAATAAAATTATTTATGTTGAACTACGGGTTATTATTTAACTTACAGAAAACTGGAAATCCAGAATGCATTTCAGATTTTTTAAGTCAAGTTAAATATAAATAATTAACATTTAAAACCCACCCTAGGACAGGTGTAAAAGCCGCACGTAGGATATAAGTCAAATTACCTTTTTGTAATAGGTAACATTAGTTTTATTATTTTCAATTACATACGTGACATTAGAAATGGACTTGTTTGTTTTTTAATTAAACAATGTGCATATGCCCACCGTGAAAAATACTTGTAGGTAATGAATGTTTGGAACATGTAGATCAGTTTGTGTATTTGGGAAGTATGTTTGATAGAAACGGAAAGGCTGAGAAAGATATCGAAAGGAGGGTGACTGCAGGGAATAAAGTAAATGGCGGCGCTTTGAATGGAATTATAGCTAATGGAAACTTGTCAACTGAGGCAAGACTAGCGATTCACAATGGAGTCCCGGTACCGACACTGATGTATGGAAGTGAGATCTGGAGATGGTAGAAGAGGATCAAAAGTAGACTGAATGCAATGGAAATGAGATCACTTTGGCGTATATGTGGCAGATATATTTGACAGAGTAAAGAATAAAGCTGATCTTAGTAGTGAGATTAAAAAAGGACCAATTAGGTGGTTTGGTTATATGGAATGGACGAATGAGAGAATGGAAGAAATAATAGATATGATGCAAAAGGTTGATGGCACCAGAAATAGGTGATGTTCGCAGAAGACTTAGCACGGTCAGGTAAACCAGACGCTAGAGGACGGTCCTGTTAGAAGCCACAATAATCGGTGAGCTTGTATAAATATGGATGAGGTGAGAATTGTGTGTCAAAACATAGTTAGTTATGTCCATTCGGAACTGAACATATTTAGCTAATTCATAATTGATACTTCAATCGGTTGAATGTATCAATTATTTTTCAAAGTTCCCTACGCTTGATCCAGAAGGATATTTCTGGAATATATATAATACTTTTGATTGGTTCGAATAGTTGTACTATTGATACGTAAAGATGTACAATACGTAAAGAATAAAACAGCATTTGAAAGTCTGGTTTTGGAGTAACCCAGGTACTTACATTGGTCTCACGCCGCTTCTAAATGGAAATATTATTATTTTAGGGTCAACCAGAAATCCTGAAAACTGTGAAACTACACCGTAGCAAAATAAATTGCAGACTACAAAATATCTACAGTGACACTTGATGATACTGAGAATAAAAGCTGTTAATTGTATAAACATGTGTAATAATAGATATTTTAAAAGTAAAATAAATTATGAAATTTATTCCTACTTAAAATATTATTTTTGGCTGAATAATTTGGAGTCAATGAAGGCTGCGACGGGCGGGACATATAGCGAGAGCAGACGAGTTTTGTAACACCGACAAGACCAAACCGATTATAGGTAAATAATGCCAAGTCCTGCTAGAGGCAGGAAGGTGCCTAGCAAACTGAACCACGTAGGCAATTTCAACAAATGTATAACAGTTCCGTTGTGACGGCGGTCACGGATTTCCAAGTCCCACGAGACCGTTGAAGAATATGGAGCCAGACAGAAAAAGTAGTCGAATAATCCACAGTGTGGAAAAAACATAGTGAAAAATAAGTGTCACAATAATTAGTGAAAATATTTTATAATGCCTCGGTGCATATTTCATATTGCTAAATATTTAAAAATTAAAAATCCACAGAATAATGAATTGAATTTGCACACGGAACTTAAATTTTTAGGTAAATTCGTCATCTGTCATATTTTTTTGATTCAGAGCATAGGATTTTCAATACAATTACTGTAACTTTTTAGTGCGGCTGTAATGAACTCGTAAACACTGAATACTATACATATATGAAAGATTTTATTAATTGTGTTATAAAAATCACTTTTAATAAACACCAATAACTGATAATGAAGCAAAAATCAGAAAAAAAAATACCCAGTTGACCCCTACAACAGCAGTTTAATGGCAGTGCTAATAATTTGAGATTTGATGGGAACAATAAAATTGACTAGTGTGTCAGAAAACAGTTACAAGATATTCACTTTATATCAACCGATTAAATTTCTTGATTATTAAAATGTTTTATATTGTGACATTTTTTGAACAGAATGATTGTTGAATTTGTATTTAATTTAACTAGTTTTTTTCCCGAAAGCTTTCAGGAAAAAATTATGTTCTAAGTAAATGTCTATATTTGGCAACTCTAAATTTTGGATATATTAAAATGATAGGCAGTGATGTTGGATTCGAGACATTCTCACCGACTAGCTGGTGTCTTAATAAAAAATAAAAAATTAAAACATTTCCAATAATGATAATACATAATATAAGCTCGCAACCATTTATATTCAGTTTAATATAAATTCGAATTAATGAAAGAAAACATTTTCAATGCAATAATGTCTTATTTCATAACTATTCAAAATTGAAAAAAAAAAACATTAATGACTATACGACATTGTAGATATACTCCTTTGCTTGATATATTTACAAATATAATTCCTCTAAATCTCAGTCTGTATAATGTGGCCGTAACAATTTAATGGCCGTATTTTTATACCGTCTCCAAATTACAATATGTATTAGGTGCTAATACAAATAATATTAAATGCTAATAAAAATGTTATTTTATAACTAAAAATCTTGAGAAATTTTTAGGAACAATGTCATTTTTAAAAATATATACAATTCAATAAGTATTATATACATCAGAAACGTATACAAGCTTAATAAGATATCAACATAAAACAAGGTGGGGGAAGCTCAGTCAGTGAGGGTTCATTCACTGTTAAATGTTATTTTTTAATAAATAGAACACCCAAATTATTCCACACTTTGATAAAATTTTATAATTGTATTATTCAATAAATAGAGATTGATTTAAAAATATTGAATAACCTCGTATTGTTTGGATATCTTAATTTTCTCACTGACTAGAGCCTGATGGCCAAATTTCTCTCGACGTCGCTGACCCCCAGCAATTCTAATTCACCATTTAAATGTCACGCACACCTTAATAATGTAGTTTCTTCAACAGAACACATCACATTATTATCTGAAAACCTACAATTTTATTTCACACACCATTTAACGAGTGCTACGTAAAAAATGATGGAAAAATACCCCGTTTTGCTATGCAGTCCCTATGATGATTATACAAGTTATTGTATTATAAACATTATTTATAAAACGCGACGGGAGAAAATATTACACGCTATGTAAAAATTATTATAACAATTCAGTCAAACAAGTTTTAATTAAACGAGGTTGAATCTCATACCAACTGTAAAACTATCAAGCTAACAAACCTACCGTCATATTTTCGTGTACCTTGCCCTGCTTATCTAGAACACACGGCGTGTATGGAAATGAAGGTAGTCAGTTTTGGTGGGAGATATGACTATTACAGCTTGCAAGGGTCACTAACGCAAGAATGAATAGATTGATTACAATATATAACACAGGTATAGTTTGGAGGTAGATTTAACCGTCAACTCTTAACCCCATACAAGCACGATAAAAATGTGATTTTTAATGCTCACATATCACCATACTCCATCTCTCAGGGGTAGGTAGATAGAAAGGGGTGGCCTCGCACAGCTGTAGACTACAAAATATTTAATTTACTCATCTACAAATGGGACAGCCACCCCGAGGATTGCAAAAAAATTTTATTACCGAGGCTGTTGGACACCTCGGTTATATGATTCTAGATTTGGAACTGGGGGTAGAAATTTCACAAACATGGCCGCAGCAAATGCAACATTTCATCACCTTTGCAAAAACAGATCTAATTTTCATTAAATCTGATTAGATTGCTAGCTATTTTAAATACATATACATTTCAAGTAAATTTTTGAAATTTACTAGAAAATACATTTGACAAAAATATTTTAATATATATTACTTTGTAATCTTTGTTTGTCACGATTCCACATTCCTCGATCGGCGGTGGAGATTCAACCTGTGATGTGATATTCCAGAGTCTGAAGCACTCACTTGGGAGACTTAATCAAAGATGCTCCTTAAACGCTAGGAGCCGTGTCCTTCCCACTCTATAAGGTACTGTAGATTACCATTGTCCGTTTGCCTCTTCCCGATAAGCGTAAACTTTTCCCCTGCACCAATTCTATTAGCTGCTCCGAAGTAACTATGTACTGAAGTCTTCAAATCTTGAATAGAATCTGAGGAACTACCTGTCGTGGACTGGCCATTCTTAAATGGGCTCATCTTTTGCGGAGAAAGATTCAATGTCCTGACTCCGCTGGAATTTGTTCCTAAAGCATTATTTGAACTTGTAGAAACGTTTAATGAGGTATTGTTATTTACACCATTGGTGGACAAGTTGTTGGTGTTCGAAGAGGTTGACCCTCTCCGACCGTCTGAGTAATTTTTCTCCTGCCTTTGGCGAAGGCACCTAACATTCTGCGCGTAGTCCATGCAAGTGTTGACTTGCTGGTTATCTGCTACAGCTGGTGGTGGCTGTTTGCTGTTGTCTTCAAAACCAGTCGAAGATCTTAGAGATTTCTGACGCTCCGAGACCGGCCCCTCTTTCGGTGTAGATGTTAAAGTCTATAAAATTAAAATAAATTTTTCATTTCAACAAATAGGATTTTAATAAAAAAATAATTGTTATAGTAACTAACTTACCATCACGCCATTTCCCGGCAGGGGGTAGGTAGGGAGAATAGAATGCCACACTCTTCCGTCCTGACACACAATGCTCGACTCATCCACATTCATACATTTTCTCACATAAGCTCGCTGATTGTTGAGGTTTCTAATAGTACCATCCTCCATTATCTGGTATACCTGGTCATGCCAAGTCTTCTGCGGACGGTCTCTATCTCTGGTGCTATCAAAACTTGCGTCATATATCTTTCTTACAATTCTCTCCTCATTCATCCGTTCCATATGACCAAACCACCTAAGTGATCCTAAGTAATCATTAGCTTTACATTATTTCCATATTTCTTCATTCTTTACTCTGTCATAAATAGATTTGCCGCATATACGCTTAAGTGATCTCATTTCCACTGCATTCAGTCTACTTTTGTTCCTCTTCTGCAAGCTCCAGGCCTCACTTCCATACATCGGTGTCGGTACCAGGACTCCATTGCGCACCGCTAGTCTTGCCTCGGTTGACAAAAGATGAACAGTTTATAAATCAAATAAGGTTCCTTTTCCACATATTAATACAACATAACCCATTGATCGCATTTACAACATTTTCAACATGCGGCAGCATTATAATTTATGGCTTTTTTTAAACTATTATAATCAAAAACTACAATTTGTTTATAAAAAATGAATGAGAAAGGTTCTCAAATATCTTCACAGACAAAAACAAACACTGAAGTTCTTGAAATAATAAATTGAGACAACATATTGTGCTAGGTTAGTCCTCTATCTATTGTAATATCAGTAATATAAAACATAATAAACAAATAAAGATGGATCAATGAGTGTACCTGGACTGCCTTCCTCGGCCTACGGTGTCTCCGCCTTTTCATTTCTCCGTTGGGCCCAATAACCAAATCCTTTTCGCTGAGTTGCCTCTTGAGCGGCTTCACTGGCGGCCCTATCACCGGATTCAAACTCGCCGGCAGTGATATCCTCTGATTCTTCATGGCACTACCTGAGGAATTAGCCATCTTGGATAGACTATGCCGATTGAATAATTTATTAGCTACCGAAAAGCTTCCCTTTGAGCTCTTACCTCGGCTGCTGTCGGCGTGGAGGTGAAAAGGATTATTCTTCCCCTGGAAATTTGCAGGCGGCGGTATAATAGAGTCGAGAGTGCCGCGACTTGAAGTGTCATCACCGGAAGAGTCTTGTTCATTTTGAAAGAGCGAATAGGGATCATTCATATGCTGCAGTGACATTATTTTTGAATGCTCGATTATGTTCTTGGTTGATAGCTTTGATATTTCTAAATTGATCGCTGCTATTTTGGAATTATGGCCATTGGTAAATGCCCCGCTAAATGAAGATTTCTCCTTGGTTTCTTTATTTATTTTTATCGGTGTCTTTTCTTGTAAGATTTTAACTGATTCCCGACACACTGTCGGATCAATCACCATATCATCCTTTACAAAGTCTCCGGCATCGCGATCCGAGTCATAAGAACACATCTTGGACTTCTCCGATTGGGAGACTTGGAAGTCAGGAGGAACATCACTGGAACTACTACTAGAGCTGGGGAGGACAGTGGCGGGCGGAGTGGGCGGAGCAGACACGGAGGTGGGAGGAGTCGGAGGGAGGATAACTTCGTGAGATTTCATTGTCACTTCGTAGGAGTTATTGGAATCTTTGGAAACACTTATATTATCTAAGAGAGTGAAGACACTCTCGTCTTCCACTGGCGGTGTGTTGGTACCTCTAGTGGAATGAGTCCTGAGTTTCTGTTGGATTCTTTCTTGATGCTTTGTGAAGCGGTTGCGCAACATTTTGGTTGTTCTATTGAAGGTTTCGTCCTTTTGTAAGTCTACCGGCCCGTTATCCTTCCTATCTTTCTTTTTACACCTTTGCTTCAGAGAATTCAGTAGTTTTTTTCTTTTATTCAAAGAGAGCTCTGGAAACGGGACACTCTTCTTGACGAATCCTCCACCTTGGAAATCCATTTCGTAGAATTTCAGTTCTTTTCTTTTAACTGGTGGGGATATTTCTTTTTCTAATTTAACATCTTCTTTGAAGCTGTACGGAGAATCTTCCCTTTCCGTCTTGGAACCAAAAAGATCAGAGTGTTTATTAGGGAAGCTGTAGCCGGCAGAGCCTGGTAAGGTTTGGAGTGTGGCAGGTTTAAAGTCCACAGGTGAAGGAGTGGAGCGAAGACTTTCATTGTCTGATGAGTTGGAACTGGACTGAAAGCGTTTTCCCATCATCACGGAGAGCCAGTGACTATCCACTGGCACCACCATCCTCTGTTGTTGTCCGGAGTCTTGAGACGAGCTCGGACTGGAAACAGTAATGAGACTAAAATGATGCCCATTTTACCTACATTTCACTTATAAGATACAGGCGGTTAGGAAGTACGGCGCCATCTATGGTAGAAAGCAATACTGATCCATACCTGTCTGTTTCTGGTATGAAGCCGGGCCAGCGCACTGTGAGTGCTTGCTCCGTAACTGGCCCCCGTGTGGCCAGTGCTCCCGGAGCAGGTGACGGGGGCAAGGGTGGAGTACGCGCACGCAGGCCCCAAATGGCAGCCCGCTTCTTGATCTCACGCCCACACTTGAAGCGGTTGCGGTTACTCGTAAGCGCGGAGAGGATCTGTTCGCGACGCTCGGCCGGGGTCACGGCTTGCATCTGTACCAAAGAAAAAGTATGTTGTGAAAATATAGTATTAGTGCAGAGCGGAAAGAAAGATTTCAGTGACACAGTTTCTCACAACTGAGAAGAACCAATGAAACAAGGAACAATGACGCCGACTACTGGGATACCTCAAAAAAAGATAGTAGCAAATTTAAGGTAAGTTGTCGTAATTTATAATTCCTACTATGTGTAATAGTATCTGTACCTTTTCTGACAATTTCAATTCATCATATTGGATAATTTGCATAACGCCATTTTGGTAAAATATTTCACCTGTAGAGTGCTTTACACATGAACTGTCGATAGTTCTATATTACCTTTGTATTTAAAATTAAAAATTGTTATTTAAACTTATGGAAATGATTTTTTGAAAATATGCATTTTTAGTATCTTCTTAATTAAGCCTCTGATGCTGTTTATGATGGAGGGCAAAGAGTTTCACACTTTTAGGCCTGCCACTGTAAATGCCCGTTCACTAAACTTAGACTTCTGACAACGGCTAGTCAGTTCTACAACGCTTCCTCTACTTCAGCCGCAGTAGAGACTGATCTGAGAGTTGGACGTCTGTTATGTAAACCTCTTGAAGATACAGAGGCGCCATATTATGTGTCGCTTTGCGCATCAACCAGCACAATTTAAATTCAACTCTATGATATGTGAGAGCATTTACAAACTTCATATATAATCCGCGCTGCCATGTCAAACACGTCATTTCATTAGCTAAATGGATGTGGGTGTTTACTTACCTTCACAGGCAACTGTAGCGCGTACAAGTTGTCCATGATGTAGGGTATGATCACAGAATCCAGGTCATAGTACTTCTTGCAGTTGTAGGCTGTGAGGTTGAACAGCATCAGGTGCACGAGGTCCACCCATTTGAGCTCTAGGCGGCGCACAAACTCCGTGCCGTAGTTGCACAGCGAGCACACAAACACGTAGAACCTTTAGGGAGCATTTGTACTTGTGTCAGTCTACCGACAGAAAACAAACTTTGCAAACCATAAAATAAACTAATTATAATTTGATGTGAATTCTATATATGTATTATACCGTGGAGGAACTCTGCTTTCTGAAGCCAACTTATTGTTTTTCAATCAAAACACAATTTCTTTCTTTCTGGGAAAGAATATTTTGGAATAAATCATAAAATTATCTCATGTAAGTACTTATGTAAGAAATCATTATTACAATTTTTATGTTCATTGTTTAAGAGGTAAAATTTTAAATAGTAGCCAATAATACTTGTCAAACTACCATCAAATAATTTCATTCCAAACATACATTTATATTGAAAATAATAAATATAGTAGAAAAGTTAAATATAAAGTTATATATCGGAGGGCTTTATAATACAATAATAATGTAGCGCAGTGACTGAAAGTTAAATGCAAGACATACCTGTCTCCGGTGTAGAGAGGATACTTAAGGCAGGACAAGCAGAGCTGATGGAACCACTGGCGGCAGCGAGCGCACTGCAACATCTGCCCAAACCAGTCACCCGGGCATCCGCAGTAGCAGTACACGCGCTCCGTGTTAGTTCGATGCTGGGTGTCCCAGTGCAGGGCGTTCAACTGGTGATAAAGTGTCAGATTCAAATGGACTTATTTCACAGGGGTACAGTCCACAGATTCAATGAGTTTAGTATAGTTACACTTTTTGGAAATAAAATTAATTGTTTATTTTTTACTATTCATACTATTATTATTTACAAATTTATAATATTTAAAAATGATTCATTTCCTGGAAATTAAAATCTGGAACGCAGCTTTATTTATGTTATTGGGCAATTCAAACCTGTGTTATTTTTAAACTGGCAATACAATAATTGACATGTCCAGAGTATAAAAACTGATTGATGAAAAAATATTGAAGACGATTGCAATTCCGAGATGTTCAATGTAATTCAATTGTGCGATCACTCCGGTCTTTATGTGATTTAAACCAATACATATCACTAAAAACAGTAAAAAAAAAAAAAAAAAAAAAACATTTACAAGAGCTTTTTTTTTTTGAAGTTACTTACATCATAAGGTAGCTTATCGGGAGGTCTGACGATTTGTTTCATCTTCAGCATTTCCTTCCTTATGGCCCTGTTCTCCAGCGCGGCCACCTTGTACCGCTGCTCCACACACCTATGACACTGCCATGACACTCCTGCAAGAGAATAATATCATAGAAATGCACATGACAATAAAAACTCTATCACACTCCATATTTTTTAAATTTTTACTATTTAATATAATATATGAGTTACATCTTTTTGTGAATTGCTTACCTCTCCAAAAAAGATACTAGCTCTTGTGCTTGGAGAGGGACTTACACTGTAGTCATTTATAAAGAGTTAGAAGTTATATTATATTTGTAAACTATAATATAATGTATTATGTATGTGTGTTTCTGAAGTGATCATTTAATTTATTTTTTAGTTCTTTTATTTCCTTGATCTCTTTAATTTCTGTAGATGAATATAAATTGGTTTTAACTTATATAAACAAAAATATTTTTAATAAAACCTAATAATGTTGTATTTAATTAATACTAATCCCTTTTTCTGGACATATTTGTAGATAAAGTATACTAATATTTGGATACAATAGTATCAATGAAATATTGCCATGTTTGGTGCACATTTTACTATGATGTAAATTATGTATGAATTTAAACATATTATAAATTATAAACGTCATCGAATGACCCACCTTGCATGTAGCAATTGGGTGGCTGCGGACTATGGCAGGCACGGTGGTACCCTCGTCCGCACTGGTCACATGCCAATACCTCAGCACTGCCCCCGCGCAGTTTGCATACTACGCACAGTGCAGCGCCCTCGCCCGGGGCGGTGGCCGCCAGCGGACGCAACTCGGCTCCACTTGCCCAGCGCTCCGTCTCATCACCGAAGCGCACCAACCAGCGCTCTCCCCCCGGAGAAGATCGCATCACCGTACCTGCAGAATGATGATAAGTATCAATTGTGAAAAGGTCTAATGAACCAGGATAAAAAAATACTACAAAATAGATGTAATGTATGTGCAATGCTGAGAACATAATCATTATCGGAGATCAGAAATATCTCCAACTAAAAATTTCACTCCAAAATCTACATTTTTTAATCTATGAGAAATGAGAATACACAAAAGTTGCCAGATGACCAGAAGGGTTGGCACCTAGAAGCCTGGAAAGACGCACTAATATTAATAAAGATAATATCTATGTTTATACATCTGTGGAAAAATTAATAGGGTTTTCAATGATATTAATTACTACTAATATTAATAAAGATAATATCTATGTTTATACATCTGTGGAAAAATTAATAGGGTTTTCATTATAGCATACAAAAAAAAAAAGTTCAAATCAACCAAAAATTTTTCAATAAATACTTTTTCTATATGTGTTTCTAGTTGATTCATTTAATGTGTATTAAAAATATCGCAGAATTATTTTCTGAAATTGCCTACAACAAAAATGTGTTATCATTAAATATTTAAAAAAATATATATTTTGTATTATACAATTAATTCAAAGTTCAAGAGACCAAAAAAAAATTTTTAATTTTACAAATTCTGCAATGAGATCGTGTAAAAAGTCGCAAATTTGGCATATTTCAATAAATTATTTCAAAAACGCGGCAGTTATTATACAAATACAAAATCCTGATGTAATTTATTATACATAATGTGTACTACTGAAACTAATTAGTTTGAATATTAGATCTATTTCTGGTAATAAGTAAAGATCCTTACCTTAAAATGTTCTCAGGAAATTAAACAATTATTAAATAAAGTAAGCTATAACAAATACCAATAGCACTAAACTAAGAAAAATAAACATTTTTAATTGTCCAACATGTATCGGCTTGAAAAAATCATCTATTTTACCTTGTCTGGTTTTTTTTTCAGTGTCGGGATCACTCAAAAAAATTCCATGTGAAATAATAAGACAAGTTAATAATAATGTCATTCGAGGAAAATTAAGATTACTAACACATCAAACACAGTTATAAGCAATACAAATGAAGACAAAAAACATTTTAACAACACAAACAAAATTAAGAATTAAAATGGGAATTTAGAATAGGCGAAAAACAATCTTAAATGTGTCTAATTACAAGTAATTAGCGCAAACTATTCACGCAAATCAAAGCAGCCAACTGAAGAAAGCGTACACGGAATTCCCCAACTTTAAGAATCGCGACATAGTACATACATAAAGGAGGTTCCACACAAAGTAGACTCAAACGCGCGTTGTATCGACGGGCATCGCGAAATATATATAGAGCATGGGCAAGCCACGGCTTTTTGACCGCGCGCATTGTTAATTTTTATAACTTTTATAACAAAATTTTTGAATTATGTGACGTAAAAATATATTGGTTCATAACACAAGGGTCTTAAAATTATATTTTACTATGAATTACCAGGGTTTTCTAATTAAAGGTGATGATCAAGTATGAAATTGACAATTTGGGTCTTGAAATGTTGAATTATGTCAAATTTCGAATAAAAGGGGTTTTACTGTAATATTCATTTGTCTGAATGTGCTCATTTAAAATGAAAACTGATTCTCATTACTGTTGACTTCTTTTCCTGTGTTTCAAAATAAAAATACACAATCATTCATTCACCCACGACTTAGTTAGTGATTTTGCTGTAAGGTAACGTGTTTTCTGTGCGTACTTCTATGCAGTTGATTATGTATATACATATGTATTAGCTTAACTTACCCAGATAATATCTCCCATCCCTTTGTTTGACGAACACATCGTCGCCTGAGGTAAACGTCTGTTTCCCCTCTAACTGTGAGGTGGTGGAGTCTGGAACCAACATCTGCTGTTCTTCCACTGGAGTGCTGGACCGTTCTATTGCTGCCGGTTGGATACTGTCTGTGCTGATCTTCAATGTGACATCCTCGTCCTTGCTAGTAGATTGAATCTTGTCCTCGGAACCAGATATATTTGGGATAGCTCGTTCTAATTCGTGGCGCAATTTGAGGTCGTCTAACTTTTTACTACATTCAGCTGTAAAATTTGTATTGAAGCAATAAATATTTTAAATATATTATTAAAAATCTTTTAACATTATCGAATTTTCTTGAGACCTGACAGTTATTTTGGACAAGTGTATTTGAAAAGAAGAAAAAGTCAGGTAGGTTACTGGATTTGGCCAGGTGAGTGGGTTTGGATAAGCCCAATGATAACAAGATAGGTATTTATTTTTAAAATTTGTCCAGCGTAGCTAAATTAAGGGTGTTTTTTTATATCTATTCTTTAATTTTGAGAGAATAAAAAATGACAGTATTTTTCATTAACTTATTTTTAGAACGTACTTATTTTCTAAACAAATAAAATGAGCATACATTCACCTTTGAAGAGTCCATCCTTGATGACTAGCTTGCTGCAGTGCACGAGAGGACTAAGGTACATGCTGATTGAGTGCCGACGTTTGGTACTCTGCTTCTCGGGGGTCCTCTTAGGGGCGGCCGCCTCGCCGCTGAGGTGCGACATGGTCTCCCTAGCGGGGCCCCGCAACGTTCATGCAATCTGGAATATTGAAACATGGTTGGTTATTTACACCACATTACAATCCGAGGGACTGACTGAGTAAAGGTTTAATTAGGTATCCTGGAGCTTATTCTTCAGCCGAACTGGCATTACAACAGTCATGCAAGGAATAATTCATGAATTATGGAGTCTTTTAAAATTAAGCTGATTGTCTATTAAATATACTTATCCCTTGATTTACAGTTTGCCTACAACAAATTTTAACATACTTAAACTGACCAGATGTCTACGAAATAACACCATAAAACGTGCGTATGATTAAACAATGTAGCATTCTAAAATAAAAATACAGAGTGAATATTATGTTCCAGGCCGATATTGTTAAGCTGCCATTTTGGTTTGGCAGATATTTATCAGTTCGCATTTGATAGTCGTAGGGAGTAATTGATTACAATTTATTATGGAGCAACTAACGCCTCAACGTGTTGAAGTCATTGAAACATTTTATCTAAATAATAATGGGAAAGCTGTAACCATTAATGGTGATTGTCATCGTCGCGTGTTGGAAAACTTCTCGGTGGCCGAATTGCGTCAATTGGGCCCGCAACACATGTGGTTTCAACAGGATGGTGGCACCTCACACATAGCTCGAGCTATGCTTGAAATTTTGTCAGAAATTTTTCCTGGACGCATAACGTTAAAAAGTGATGATACCGATTGACCTTCTCAATCACCTGATTTGACGGCTCCCGACTATTTTCTGTGGGAGTACTTGAAAGGAAAGGTATACGCTGATAAGCCAACAACAGTTCTGATGCTACAGGACAATATTCAAAATAAAATTGCTGAAATAACGTGCAAAGTGTGTGAGAATGTTATGAAAAATATTGTTAAAAGAGCACACATTTGTGCCGCTATCAGAGGCGGCCACTTAGCTGATGTCATATTCCATACATAATTGTAATAAACCAAATAATTGATAAATAAAAACCAAGTAAAAAATTGTGTTTCTGTGAGAACTGTCACTTGTTTGCGTGAATGCATATGTGTGTGTGTGTGTATCGCAGTGAGTGTGAGTGGGGGGAAAACGAACCTTTATAAGTCGTCGCCCTAGTGGGAAGATTTCTCTCTCTCTCTCTCTCATCTAAACGACTCCCATTTGTAAATACTATCTTCGAAGTGCATATCTTGTATTAATCTATGTACTAATAGTGTTATAATAAACCGATAATTGTTGTAAGTCCGAGTTTATTTTACAAAAATCCTATCACGATACAACAAGACACTAGGTAGAGGATAGAACAAGAGTTATCAGTTTCATTTCCTAGTTATTCAAAAACAGCATCGGCCTGGAACATAATATTCAGCCTGTACATACATACCACGTAAAATAATACATAACCACCATAAAATATATCACCTAAGTTGTCGTAAACTGTCTAAAATTTTTTTTAGTTCATTTTTATAAATTATGCAAAATTGACAAAAACAAAGTTTATGAGTATACAAGTGCAAACATTTGAGAACAAAAAACTATATTTAGCTCATCTATTATATACGCAAAAAAATATTGTATCCAGCAGATAAACGGAACATATTACAAATTGATTAACCACAGACTTCACAGTAGTGCTTAAAAGATTAAAAATGGTTACACCAAAACAGTACAGAATTGTTACACATTGCTCATACAGAGAGGATCACAATGTCTTTTGTTTTGTTCTTCTCATTGTACCGCAAAACAATAAATAAGCAATCTTATTAAATAAAACTTTTGATTGTTTAAAATCAATATAACAAAAACATTTCTTGTAAAAACAGATCACAAAAAAAATAGCGAAAGAATTAGCAGCAGACTTCCAAATTCCTTACCAGTTCCTTTCCCAGACAAATGATGAATAAAGATTGATTGCTTTTTATTTGTGATATGTACGAAGCATGAGTATAGGAACGACAAAAGAAACACTACTGCTGTTTTGAGCAATAACACACTTTGACCGAAATAATCGCTCGGCGACACTGGCCAATATTAACATCAAATCCGGCCAGAAAAACCTCACATCGTCATAGATTTATCAACAAATTACAACTCATCATATAAGACTAAACAAAGATGAAGTAACCCACTTATTATGTTACGTTAGACAGAGTCTTCTGTGTAGCTTTTGGGTTATTTTGTTATGTGTCTATGACTACTCTGGCAGATGTTTCAGATCGCGTTGCATCTTATTCCGAAACGTCGGTCAGAGAGATCAGAGATACACAGAAAATTCTGAACCTGTGAAAACCTAAGAGCATTCTTAGGGCCGGTTATGTGATCAGTAGTAACTTTTTACTAAAACCCGTAGTAAAAATCCTTTGCGGGTTGTTAATACACCAAATTTACTACTGTCAAAGCATAGATGGAGATGTCTATAGGTGTGACAAATAATCATGAAATATGCTTTATTTTATGCATTATCTATGGATTTTTTCACCTAGGCGTTCGATGTCTGTAACTTTGGTGGTGAAATTTTTTTGTATTATGTGTAATAATGTATATTAAACAACAAACTCTCATCACTAAAATAGTAGGATTTTGAATGATTAATTGTCTTATACTGCAACATTAAAAAAATGAATGTTGGATGACTTTTGGAACAGCTGGAAAAGTCCGCCATATTTAATTATTGATTCTCGTTTTTACTATTGGATATCGCAAAGTAAAATGCGTTTACTACGGGATGTACTTTCAAAAAGTAAATATTTTTTACTAACGATCAAACAACCCGTTTTCGCAAAAAATTACTTTAGTACTTTTCTTTACTAAAGTAAAAAGTTAATACTGATCACACACCGGCCCTTAGAGTTACCATTCTTTATTATTCATAAAAAAAAAAAGATGCGCTGATAAATAAGGACTGGTTCTCGCAACTTCACTTACACCTACAGAATAAACTGGAAAGATTCAAGTGAAATTTACTTTATCAGGAAAACTAATTTTTTTAAATAAAATATGAGTGACTATTTTATCATTTTGGGGTTTGTGTATGTGATAACAAATCCATTAACAAAGCTTTCATTTGCATATAAATAAAACTGCAAATGAACAATGACTGAGCTCAGCTCCTGGATGGGTGGGCCTGACTTATTTGTTTAGAAAATGACAAAAACCCACACAATTGCATATTTACAATGCTAACAAAATACATAATTCTCCACCACTAACAGAATGAAAAACAAAATAAAAAGAAGAACGGGGGTTGTGTTTCAACCCATTGTTAATACTCAAAGCTTAAAAGCGGAAACTGATGGCTAGCTTAATGTAATTTTTCACAAAAACAAATGTAACCACAAAGTGGGGTCTAATATCACAAAACTGAAAACAAATGCAAGCATCGACTAGCTAAAAAATGTGAATTGATGATAAATTAAGAATTGAACATAATTTTTACAATTTGCCTTATTTTTTTGATCCTCGAATAGCTTATTTAATAAAATAATTGGAGAAGTTTAAAAATAGTATAATAAATTAAACTTCAAAATAATCAAATAAAATTACAAATTATATCAATCCTTTCAATAAGAAATAAGATTTTAATTTCAATTTATTTACAAATTTCGGCACAATCTAAGAATGTTTTTGTATCCATTTGTGACTAAGCAAGAAACAGAGATACATTATTTTGATTCTTAAACTAAACATGGTAACATACAAAAAAATCTACTTTTTCAACACTATAAAAATGAATGACTGGCAGGCGTCAGATTTCTGGGAAGCCAAAGAAAATTTATTATTGATTACCTGGAAAGTAGAGTAGCTACGAATACTGTAGTTCTATCTCAGAATTATGGAAAATTTTAAAATTTATTGTTACGTACTTGACTTCTTAGTACACCTTTAGTGTACTCCTCGTAATGTGAGGGTCCAAGAAATAGACTTCGTAACAATTAATCTTTTATTACAATAAGCTACAATTTATTACAATAAGCTACAATTTCACTAGTATAGGTCAAACAATTAAGCCGATGAACCGCAGATAAAAGAGACACGCGCACTCCTGCGCGCTGTCTTTATAGCCACACATACTCGCACCGGCGGTGCGGCACACATACACACACCATCCCGCCATTTCAAGGACATCACATTAATTAATAGTTATAAATGAGAAATGACACGGTATGTTGAGATGACGCATTTTTATTAAGACAATGCTGCTTTTTATGCGTCTGCAGCTGTTAGCTGGATTCTATCAGAGAAACTGGGCTTAGAATTCTTAATCAACCCCATTTAACAGCACCTAGCCCCATTGCTTTTTATTTATTACCAAAGTTGAAGGATCTCCATGAGAGAAAAATTATTGAGAGTTATGACGCTACGGCAGTCGTAGATAAGAAACGACCAGCGACCTTACTCCGGGTTAACGAGGCAGATCGTTAACATGAATAGTCCGAATTTTTATTTAATAAATTGATTCTTGTCCACTAGTCGCTGTCAACACTGTATCATCAATATACAATAAATAGCATGCAATTAAATTGTTCATTTTCCCTCCTACATTCACAAACATGCCTGTTCTTTCACATAATCGGCCATGGTGACATCAAGCAACTCTTTTGTAATATCAAAACCATGGTATGAATGATCCATTGATTCTTACACGTACAGATGCTCTTGAAACTATACATATCTTCATCTAAGCAGCAACACCGCATATCTTAATTTTTTGTCAAATTAAGATATTTATATCGGATTTGAATTTTCACGGAGAATTGTTTTGTGCCACTAGTTTCACGATAGCGTCAGTCAGGGGTGTACAAATCAAAGAAATGTAATCATCACATACCTGTAACCTCCCTGTCAACTGCGCACAAGTCGAGGGAATTGTACCTAAGTTTAGTTCAGTTTCAGTTTACAAAGAATCTGCTCCTCTTTACAACTCTAGAAAGGTACGTAATACTTCAGTAATTCTACAAAAAATCATTTAAAACTAGTTATGTCTCTCTCCTGTAAAGTACACAATTCTTAGATATGTGGTGTTGCTTCTTAGATGACGTTATAGTAAACAAAATAAGACGAACAACACAAAATTTAATAAAAATTAATAAATTTAATTTTAAAATTTTAAAAAATTTAATAAAAATTTATTTAATAAAAAATATAATAACAATTTATTTAATAAAAAATATAATAACAATGTTGTTTCACATGTAATTTGACTAATAAATATTAATATTTTTATATTAGTTATATTACCCAAGACAAAAACTATGTGTAATGCCACTAAAAAGAGAAAATATGAGACAAAACCCATGATCCCTAGTTAACTAGTAAATGAAGAGTATAAAGTTGTAGGTCCTATTGTTAAAGTTCTAGAGGTCAATGACTCTTAGTTTGTCAAACTAAATAGACAAAACAGTGAATTTATGACTATTGATCTATGCCATTAAAATTATGACTGTCAACTTAGCTTATCCGACTTGTACTATTGTGCATAATTAATTTACTAAGCTAGATAGAGCACGACCATCCTCATGCTGTGAAATTGAACTTTCAAACCTTGGGTTTGTCTGCAGGAGAGTATAACAAATGATATCCTTATTTCGAAAAGACTAAATAATAACATACAGTGAGATAAATTAATATGGATGTCATTTCGGAAGATGTGTCAAAAATTTACCAGATGCAGTTATAATAGGAAAAATATTTTGAATGATATCATTTTGTGAAATCAACCAATGCAAAGCTTCGTCACCATGATGCTCTGAATTTTAATATTAATAAAACAAATTGAGTCAAAGAAATAACTGACCCCAAAAAGATTAAGAAAAAACTGTGTAGATATCTTAAAATGGTTTTGAAAGTCGATATCCAAATTGAAAAGTTAAAATTACAATAAGTATTTGATAATGAACTATACAGGAATGTACTGTATGCAACATAATTTAAAATTGAGCAAATGTGGGAGACTAGAAAACACTGTAAGATGTGATTTCAAGAACAGAATATTGTAATTTCTTTATCCTAACATTTTGATGGCATTGTGACCTTACATAAATTACGGAAAGCTTAAACCCGCAGACGCATGCTAATGTCAAAACACCATTATCATCGGTTCATGATATTTTTTAATAAAGACGATAAAATAGCGCTCGAAATTATTAACTGCCATGAATTCCATAATTTAACATCAACCTCTTGTAGCTCCAATATTGGTACTTAACGATTTATGATCGATATAAAATATCAACAGCTGAGCTTTGGAAAAAATACAATGTGGCAGATGGCAACTGAATTTTCCCTCCGAATGAGGTAAGCAAAAAAATTAAATTACAAAAATTATGATATTCGGTCTTTTGTAAAGATAAAGGCATTGTAAAGTTTACAACAATAGTGAATAATGTTACTGAATGAGACTGATTTAAGAAAACGATGTCTGCTCGTTGTTGACATGGGGTGGGGACCAGGTTTATGTTCTTGCGGTTCGTATCAAATGAAAAGAAGCAAATTTAACTTATAAATCAGTATTAAACATTGTATTTGAAAACTAAACTTACCAGTTAGCTAATGAGTTTGAGATAAACAGCAAATTCCATCACCGCCTGATAACATCGCGGCCATTAAAGATCATTCAACAGCCCAACAAAGTCAATTTTCCCGCGACACCGTCTGATCGATTACACAGTGAATATCACAACATTAACTCAGAAATTTTATTGCAAAGGATAACCAACAAAGCAAAACTTGTACTTTAATTCATTGTCTGCAGGAAACAGTGAATAATTTAGTGATTTACGCGAACCGTTCAACCTATCTTTTGACGGAGATTCAAACGCTATCGCCTACCATTTTGAAAACCATAGCATAATCCGACGAAAATACTAATTTGACGAGTTAGTTTTTCCTCCTAGCGGTAGGCTTTGGAACAAAATACATGTCATTTTGGATACTATAAGGCTAATAAATTTAGTACCTACCTTTTAAGTAAGAGTTCTAATTGTTTGATTCAATGATAAAAAATGTATCATAATAAAAAATTACACAAAAATCAAATTATAAATTAGGCGGGTATCCTTTTTGAATGAAGACTAGGGCGCGATTTTAATTTTTTTAAATAGCGATAGTCTGATTTAGTTCGATTGGTTTTACTTTAAAATATATTAAATACTATTTTAATAAATTTGATGAATTGATTACGTTTACAAATTTGGTTTTTGGCTTACAGAATTCAGTCATTTCTCCTATGGGTTGTAAAAATTGAAAACTTCTCACCCAATCGTTTACTGATAATTATCTATACGTATATATTTAACTAAATGTTCTCTTCTAAATTCTAGACCCTTTAACAGATCTAAACCAAATTTTTCTGGTATTATTAGTAGTATTCTGGCCACTCCATTTCTTTCCACCTATACAAATATGCATTATAATATACTAAATATCATTCATTCCAAATTATACATAGTTACTCTTTAGGACTTTGCGCAAAACATCAGGCCCCCTTCTTCTGGTCATTCCATTCCCTCCTCCCAATGCGTTATGATTGCCATCTATTGCAAAAAAATTTAGAACTCTAGAAAAATCATAGGCACTTCCACTTTGCTTCAGTCACCCAACCCCTACCCCTGTAATATGTGTATTATATTGAATACCATATAAATTTTGATCAGTTTTAGGATCCTGAGGGAAATATAGTCATCCCACCTCACTTCCCCAGACATCTCACCATCCCTTGCTGGACAATATTTTGCATACATCGTAATGAAATATTTAGAGCCTGTGCAAAACAAAGGCACCTCCAAATCCTTATTTTAAATTATAACTGATTCCATATCCAAAATTTATAATAGACTCAAGTATCGAGTTGCTTATGTTTCATAACATTGGGTATCTTTGTTATTTTTAGAACATTTTGCACAAAATCATTCCAATTATTAGATGCTTTTGTTTCAGAAAAAGTTCTAATTTGTGTTATTCTTTTGAAATTTCTCTCGTGGCCTTAAAAACAGGATAAATTACACTTAACAGTCAGAATTCAAAAATAAAAATGTATTTAATACATACCTATGTTTTACATAGGGTTCTGATGACTAATTGGTTTAGATTGGTCAAAAGGTGTAAAATTGTAGAGACAGACATTTAGTTTTATGTATAAATATAACAGCGAAGTTTATGCATAATTTGATAGATACACATATCAAAAAAGTTATCAATACAATGTGCAATTGATGAATTTGTGATTCTGTTTCTCTCACAAGTAAATAATTGTGAGTTTTTCTTTTTCATAGTACGCTCAATTTTGACAGTCATGGTCCCCTGAAATGAACTTGGTGCACAAAATGTCTTTATTATTCCAGTCCTGAGCCGTATTGATCGAAACAAATAAAGAGAACCCTGTTAACACCTTTATTTGGTCTTGCGGAAGACTGTCCTTTTGCCTGCTTTCCCTCAACTGTCTTTGTGGGTTTCCCATTGCAAATAGTTATGAACAAATTTTCTGAACTTAAAGATTCTACACCAATCACATCCCTAGAACTGGCGATTCTGTTTAGAATAGAGTTTATTTTATCGTCAAAATTATTTTTATTATTCACACCAAAACCCACTACTCAACTTACCATCACACCTTTACTTTGCAGGGGTGGGATGGAAGCGCCACTTTTCTATCCTGACAACTCTCGCCTTATCCACCTTCATAAATTTTCTTATGCAAATTTATCGATCATCGAGGCTTCTATCTAACAGGACCATCTTCCAGTAGCTGTTTTACTTGGCTATTCCAAGTCTTTCGTGGGCATCCTCTATTTCTAATGCCACTAACACTTGCATCGTACATCTTTCTTATCATTCTCATTCATTTGTTCAACGCGACCAAACAACCTAAGCACTCCTTTTTTAATCATACTCACTATGCTATGGTCAGCTTAACATTCTTTTTTAACTTGCTCTTTATTCTATCATAAATGAATTATCCACACGTACACTTCAGTGATCTCACTTTCACTGAATTTAGTCTACTTTTGTTTCATTTCTGCCAGCTTCAGGCTTCACTTCTGTGTTAATACCAGGACTCCATTGTGTACTAAAGCAGTCATTTGGAAATAATGTGATATTTATATGTGAATAAGAGATGTCACCATTATTTCGGTTTATGAAAAATTTAGGTGACATTTGAATTACATGAAATAGTTCAAATTTCTTGAGGTTGAATAATCGGTTTTTTGTTATATAGGCAGAATTGTGATATTTGAATATTATCTCTGGATACGGAACATATTATTGTCATACACGCAAACCACTCTACTGATACTGAAGAAAATCCCAGTATCTGTTTGTCGCACAGTATGTTGTTGATATCGTCAACGGGTAAAGTATGTTGTACAGATGCAGGGACAACCTAGATGAAGGTGCCCATTATACATTTTGCCAGGAGAAGTCTTAGAAGACCACAAGACAACCCAAAAGGCATTAAATTGGACACTAAGCCTGCCTGTCTCAAATTCATAATCTTACCTGCGTAAGAAGTCATTCTAATACATATATATATTTTTAAATTATATGAAATTAACACAGTTATACAGGGATTAAAAACTAATAGTGCTCCAGGTAAAGATGGTATTTCAATCAAGCTTGTAAAAGAAATTAAGTCATACGTAACCGAACCACTTGCATTTATTACTAACCTGAGTTTACAAACTGGAGTCTTTCCAACCGTGCTAAAAGATTTGTTGCTATGCCCAATTTATAAAAGCGGAAACCCTAGTGATATATCCAACTATAGACCGATTTCTCTTCTAAGTGTTTTTTCAAAAATTCTAGAAAAAATTGTTAAACGGAGGTTCCTTAAATTTCTAGATGTAAACAACATTCTATCCAATCAACAATTTGGTTTCCGATCGAAACGCAATACAGAAGATGCACTCATGTCTCTCGTGGAATATATCGTATCGAACCTGGACAAGGGAAATAAATGCATGGGGATTTTTCTTGATCTTGCAAAAGCATTTGGCACCGTACCGCACCTACTATTGCTAAAAAAAACTTGAAAACATTGAGTAAGGGGCATAGCATATAAGTGGTTTAAGGATTACTTAACAAACAGACGTCAAATTGTCCAAAATAATGAAAAATACAGCTATCTATCATTGATAACACACGGTGTTCCACAGGGAAGTATTTTAGGTCCTATATTATTTCTAGTATACATTAACGACTTTTGTAATACGACCCTAAACAATGGAAAAATAATCATTTTAGCGGATGACACCGTGCTTTGCTTTGAGGGTAAGTCTTGGGAAGAGGTCAATACTCGTGCACAGGATGGTCTGAACAAGGCGAAAAAATGGTTTGACACGAACCTCCTATCACTTAAGACAAAAAAATCAAAATATGTATGTATCTGTATTAATGAAAGAACAACACCATGTCAAAGTCCTACACTCATCGTACATGACTGCAAAGCAAACAAGAACATGGCATCCGCATGCCAATGTGAAAAACTGACAAGAGTCAAAATTATTCGACATCTGGGAGTACTGATCGATGATCATCTTAACTGGAAAGAACACATATCGAACCTAGCAAAACGCATAAGAAAACTAATTTACTTTTTTAAAGGAATACGATGTATAGTTGATTACAAACTCTTGAGATCGGTGTACTTTGCACTGTGCTACTCATTAATTAATTATGCTATTTTAGTTTGGGGAGGAGCAGCAAAAACAATACTGGAGTCGGCTAAAAAAGCACAAAAAACAATTCTCAAGGTAATAATTGGTCGTCCCTTTAGATATCCATCAGACCTTATATTTAAAGAGTACAATGTCCTTGATATAAGACAAATCTTTATGTTGACTCGTTCAATATTTCCATACTAACAACAACTCTCCCCAAGCAATAAATCATGGACACAACAATAGACAAACAACAAACATCTACACACCAGTTCCGAGAGCAACAACAACATTTTATCAAAGATTCTACATGTTCCTAGCTCCGAAACTATACAATACACTCAGTACCAACTGGAAATCGTACAATTCCTATAAGATTACACAAATATGGCCCCAATATATGATTCAATCAGGTAGAGATGAATCAGAAGCATGGATATCCAACAATTTAATATAATGTATACAATTCTTTTACTAATAACTCACTAGTCCTTCAACACTCCCACTCCACATATTTTTATTATATTTTTATTTTATTCTTACTTTTTTATTCATATTTGATTTATCTTTTTATTCCAAACAACACCACAACAGTACGAAAAAAAAAAACTGGCTACTTTAACACAGACTTTAGTCTAGCAAAGTAGCCAGGACAACACTGTATATATCAGAGGTGAAGTCTACTCCATCCCACACAATAAACTATGTATTATGTATGTTTATTATGTATCCACCTCTGTTAGTTCAAAAATATGAATGTCAAAATATATATAAATAAATAAAAATTAAAAACACAAATAAAATAAATCACAGGATTATCAACAAAAAATTGACCAACATATTTATTATAAATTCTTAAAAATACTGCATAACAAATAGAAATACACATTACATTACATCCTAAAATGAATTACATTGTATTTTAAGGATATACTATAATTGATACAATATTAAAATACTCCCCAAACCTCTTCAAAGGCAGAACATAACTTTGTGCACGCTAGAGCGCCTGAAAGTGGATAGTTACTGATAGATACGCTGTCTTCTGAGTATTCAGCATTGATTTTACCGTGTGCCATAGCTCCGACTATGACAACAATTGGCTCACTTTCTTTTGGCACCACTTCCCTCGGATTGATGACTTCCTTTGCGCTATATGACAAAGTGACTTTCTTCACTCCGACGGGAAAATGTTTTGTGATGGGATTAGCTATCACTTTGAGCAATTTGAGTGACCCATCGGTTGCACGTATGGAGAATTTGTGAAGGAGTTGTACTAGAATGTGTAAACACAATCAAAATAATTTACAAATGGTAATAAAAAAGTATCATACATTACTTTCTTCATAATTCCAGGGTTTACATAATTTACTCAAATCTACCAGACAGGCAGGGGCAACAAGGCTATGGAATAAAATAAGCCATCAACCTTTTACCTAACCAGCATAATAGGTTAGATTATCTTGCTGATACCACCGAGGACTTTATAGTGCGGGTATTTTGATAAAGGTTAGGGTTGGTAAGAATTAGCATCAGGCTCTTCTTTGAATTCTTTTTTCACAAAACAGCTGGCCGGCCCAGAATATTATGAGAATAAAGCACACAGGCATTTGCGATGCTACCTTTAATTTCCACTTAACAATCGTACAACCAGGCTGGTCTCTAACCCTCAAGTAATAAGGTATTGCCTAAGGCATTTTATGGATAAGAATAAATAAATAAAAATATTTAACTTTTATTCCATATAATTTTAGCAATTTAAAAGTGTAAGGACAGACCTTTGTATAGCATGTAGTATAATTGGTAAAAGCGTAACCTAAGCCTCTGCCTACTACACACCATTGTAATTTAGGCATTAGCAAATAGACTATAATTAGAAGATTATCTTTTTTTTTATTGTAACCGGCATCAAGTTTACAATTATTGTTAATTATAATTATACTGATCCTTTATAAATCTGTACATAATAAATCATAAAACAAAATAATTAACAATTGAATACAAATAATTAAAATAATAACAAAGTAAACAAATAATTCTGCAAAATAGACTAGAAATTTGGAAAAGATAGAGATATAATGTTTTTATCTGGTCATTAAACAAAGAAAAGTTTCGGAAAATGTTTTGATATGTAAAAAAACTGACCGAATTTCATTCAAGTTTTATATTTTACAAATTTTTATTACAGTTCTCTCCTGTACAGCAGAAATGAGTCTTTGAGTAAGTAAAGTTCATTATTACATTTTTTAAGGAAATCGTACAGAAAAGATGAATTCAAATTGTATTTAATAATAATTTTATAAAAGATGTGATTTTATCAAATTTTTATTTTACTCACCCATGAGACCAGAAAATCTTTTGAAAGTCCTCGGTATCCTAGTTTGAGGGTTTATTTCAATAAGAACATTCTTTTCTGTGTGAATATAAACTTGCAAAAGACCAGCTCTGTTGAGTGGTGAGTCCATTAACATCAGCAGACATTGGTGGGTAATATCAGGACGACATGAGCCAGGATCCCGTCCGTTTTTTTTCAAAATGTTAGCATGGTCATCACAATTCAGAAGTTCAAAATTTTTTCCAACCTGTAATAAGTCAAAATTTTAATTCAATGTACAAGTTACAAATGGGAAAAATGCCTGGGTGCAAGGGTTAATTCAGGTGAAAGACCCAATGCCTGGCATCTTAAAGAAAAAAGCACTTTATTGGTTGTTAAACCTTACGTGGTGAGTAAAATAAATATTAATTTTGTCCAATGAACAAACAATACGTTTCTGAAGGCTGGTGAAATAACAAAATAAAGCAAATAATAAATATAACATTTTATTAAATAAAAAATGTTGTTTATGATCCAATAACCAAATTCACTTGTTTCCAATACTTGGCATATATGGAACCAATCAGGCACTCACAACATTTTAATTGTTCAAACAAAAAAACAGGTGTACTGATTTATTATCAAGATAGATCAGGAATCCTAGGCCATGCCATGCCAATATCAAACATAGACATTGATGAGATATGTGCTGCATTAGAATTTACTCACAAAATTTCACAAATTTTTTGTTTTCTTCAAATATGAAGTCAACAAATCAATCTTCAAATAGTCATCAAGTTGCAGACGCATTATCTATTAAGAGACATTATCCATTTAATTATCACTATTTTCAAATTTAGACTCTAAAATAGATGGAACTTTTCTTTCTTACACTTACCGATTTGCTTTCACGGTTTAGGTCAGAATAAATAGTTTTTAAAAGGAGAGGATATTTTGAAAGGAAAATTCTTTTTCATCGATACGTAGAGGTTTGAGATGCCGGGATGTTTCTTCCTAAACTTTCCACCACCAAGTCATTCTCAATTTTTTTTTTAAAATAGAGATGTGTACATGGAATATATTCACATTAACATTCTTACTATTTTCAAACTAAGCTAAACGCTTTCGAATCTATCGAAATCCCTCAATTTTGTTTGATACAGAATTTTTTATTAAATCCTTTTTTACTTACTTACCATCACGCGGTTTCTACGCGGGAGTAGGCAGAGACGACAGAGCGCCATACTCTTCTGTCCTGACACACAATTCTCGCCTCATCCACATTCATGCAACTTCTCATACAAGTTTGACGATTATTGAGGCTTTTAACAGGACCATCGTTCAGTATTTGGTTTACTTGGTCGTGCCAAGTCTTCCGCGAACGTCCTCTACTTCCGCTGCCATCAACACTTGTGTTATATATCTTTCTTACCATTTTCTCCTCATTCATCCGTTCCATATGACCAAACCACCTAAGTGATTATTTCTTAATCTTACTCATTATACTAATATCAGCTTTACATTGTTTCCTTATTTCTTCATTCTTTACTTCATAAATGGATTTGCCACATATACATAAGTGATTTCATTTCTACTGCATTCAGTCTACTTTCGTTCCTCTTCTGCCAGCTCCAGGTCTCACTTCCATACATCAGTGTCGGTACCGAGACTCTATTGTGAATCCTTTTTTATGTTGTGCCAAAAAACGAAAACTCAAAGAGTTTCAAAGTATGTGTTGGTACTCTTGACTGAAACTAATCTTTATTTTTAGAAGATGCAGATGATTGGGAGACTGATTTTCGAATTTAATTTTGAAACCGCCAAATGGGAACATCCCACAAGCTTTGTGGATTGTTTCCATCATTTACTATAGTTTCTTGTTTCAATGACTCACATCACCTTTTTTTAAAAATAGGGCAAAATTCTCCCTGGTGTCAGGTATTGGAATTTCATAATTTTTTGAGGCACTGCGCTGACCTGGCACCTCCATAACTTCCAAATCGACATATGTATTTTGTTACCGAAAAAGTTTAATTCAAGAGGCAAATAATTAAATAAATGTGTATATACTCCATAGAACCCAGTTTATAAAAAGGATAAAAATATGACATCCTTATGGTATTTGTTAAGATTTGACTAAAACACAATCACTATTTTACAAAACTGCTGCCATATTGAATTTACTGCTTGAACTATGTTAACTTTTGGATATAATATGGTGCCACTAGATTCAATGTACAAATTAAGACAGTTTTATGGAACAAATTGTAATATGGAGGCTTATTTGAAGGTTTTTATAGATGCCCTGCCAGTTATTGGGTTCCTACCAGGTATTGAGTCCTTCACCTTATTTTGTTAAAACTTAAGGCAAAAAAGAAAAATAATCAAAGTGAACTAAATGCAGCCATTAGTCAGGTAAACGTGTATAAAAACTGTGCAGTTGGTTTGTAAAAAGCTGATTTAGAACTTTGGGTAGATGAATTATTAAAATTAAACTTACCAAAGGGAAATTCAATGCTAATAGAATAATACAAAAGATGGTCGACATAAATTGAGTATCCAAAAAAAATCTGCACGATCAAATACCAGAAGGTAGCCATTCGCAAACTCGACAAACTAACTAAACTAAAAATAATTAAGATATTCAGATAATCAGTACGGAAAGATCTACAATCTATCCTATACCCCTCTCAAGGAGAATCAACACAATGGTAATTTGGTAAGTTATCTATTATATTTCTTTCAAGGAGCACATATTCTTAAACCTAGAAATTTCAGATGAATTGTAAATTTTTTTTTACCTTGACACTTTCAAGCTGTGCCCCTTCCAAGACCAGAATTAAACGTTTTTCTTGATTTTTAACGTGCTTTACGACCAAATGGTTTGGTGTTGGTTCAAACTCATTATCGTTACCGTTATCTTCAATTTTCCGCTTTTTTCCCATTTTTCAATCCTGACAAACGAGAACACGTGAAAAACGGACAGGTTGAAACAGTTGTAAACAAAAGAGGTTATTGATATATCGTTATTCTATGGATTATTGTCTATTACTATTTCATAAATAATTCATTTCTTTTTTGACTTTTGTCCATAGTGTATAATTGATGATTTATCGTGTTGAAAAGGGACATCGACTTTTAAAATCGCGATATTTATGACGACAGGAATGTTATGCTCAAACCACACAATGCACAAATCTGTAAAACCTCAATGAATAAATTATCATTCATATCATCGAGCTCAATTCAAAATCTTACAATAGATTTTATATCATGTCTTTTCAAATGTGCATGTGTATATATCACAATACACATAACTTTTTCTTCAAATCGTCATTGATGTGGCCTGATTGTCGCATGTACACGATAATTTTTTTTTTGTGGTGAATAAAAAAAAACCTTAAAACCCTTCATTAACGTAAGTATATTATGATCATGTACTCACAAAAACTATTCTCTGCGACTCTAGAAACCTTATTTATAAATTATATGTGAGATTTTAGAGGTATAAATAGTATTTTTTTCCAATTAAGCTTTGCAGATGATATAATAATCATTTCCTACTCTCCAGAAAAACTCGAATGTTGTTTAAATGAATTGGCTAGTGCGGATTAAAAAAGATCATGAAAAAACCTAAGTCATGAAAAATAGATTCGCACCCCAAGAAAACATAATGGATGGTACAATACATAGGAAGAAATAACAAAGAGAACAAAATTAAGTTGGAGTGCATACTGACTATAAGGAGCCAAAAGTACTTTGTGTGATATTTAAATTATTTGCCTTTCCTAGTGTAGAACTCGAAGGACCATGATCACAGTTGCCAGAAAATGGCAATCCAAAATATTGGATATTCGACTATATTTTACAGGTTCGTCTTGATAGTCCATTCGTTAATAAAGTTTTTCCCTCAGTCTAGATTCTGTTGACTTGTATGAAATTTTGTATGGGATTTATTTACTCCTCTGCCCCCCCTCCCTATACTAAAACTATACACATTAGAAATAAATATTAATTTTTGATACGGTTGGTTTTAGTGCCATATTTGAGTTAGTTTCGTTATAGCTCTCAAACCTTAAAACCTATGTGTGAAGTGAAGATTCATAATCATTGAATACCTGAAAACTTAATTTATTAACCTGTGTTTATTTTATTGTATTATGAGAATGTATTAACTTCACAAAATAATGTGTCTGTAATCTCACAAAACTACCCTACAATATGAATTTCCTGCCCTGGTATCCCCTTTAGCCTTGTTTTTAACAAGTTAAACACGACTCAAGAACTTGGTGACTGAACTACGCGTTATTAAATTTTACTTACAAGATCTAAAATAAGTGCAACATCGCACGTCTAATAAAATCTTCCAATCCTCTATATAAATTGTCCAAGAGTTTTACTGGTTTTACCAAATACCGTAAGATTTTGATTTAATTTTATCGACATAACTTGATCCACTTATAACATGATGTGGAACATGCTGAAAAAACATGCCAGATTGCGTGGTCGATATTCGCTTGAAATCTGTCAACTCTTTTTTAAGAAAGCAGATTATCGTACTTGGTTTTGAATAAATATGGAAAAATGATTTTAAAATAGTAAAAATATGTGTGTTTTGACTTATTTTCACGACATTTTCCTGCTATTCAAAAATTTGTGATGCTTCTTTAGTATGTGAAATCGCCGTAAGGCGGCACCATTGTCTGGTCGCCATTTGCCCTTTTGTTTGCGGCGGTTCGAGTACGCTCTTTAATCCGTCAAAATTTCTGTTTTCACTCGTCATCCTATCGTTAAAATATTCGCGAAACGTTTTTTATGAATAAATCAATTGTTGTAATGTATTATTTCAACTGTATTTGATTAGGGGTGATTTTTGAGACATTTTCCACTGGACGCTGGTCGCATACGTCCGCCATCTCTGAAGCCTGTCTCTCGGCTAGACACGTAAAGTGCTCTGTGTTGTGACTCCGAGTGTTTTTTCTAGTTTTTATGCAGATTATTCCTCGACGGAAAACAGGTAATTAGTGAAGAAGTATTTTCGTAATATTAATTCTCATTTAAAGTTATTAAAGTTCTCCGGGAAGGGCTGAATTGTCAAAAATTTGAGATGTTTGCATGCAAACCTTGTATTTTTAGCGCTTGTTGGCCCGCCATATTGGGTTAAAAAGCTGCCTAATTCTTTCTCGTCCTTCTCGACAATACTTTCAGCTTTATTCCTGGTTATTCTTGTAAAAAAATGTATGAAAATGTGTATTTTATGCAGAGACGTAGTTTTTCCCGCGTTCTTATCGGTATAACTAGTGCTCGGTGTTTTTTGTAACCGTCGGATTGACCGTTTGGGTTTCAGGTTTTTTTTTATCGTTTCATTCCTCTATACTGAATACTCGTATCGCTTCTTCAAACTATTCATGATTGTATCTCGGGATTATATAAAAATATATCCCGGAGTCACTGTCTCAGCACGTATATTTCCTCGAAATTGGGTGCATTTCGGCGGCCGCTCTTTCCGCGGCACACCCACAACATCCCAAAAGTAGGCTTTCTTTTGTTTATCCTTAAAAACCTCTTTATAATGAATCAGTTACAACTCTACATGCTTATTTACTGTTTGTAAAGATTATATTAATGTTTTTCTCGAGATGTCACATGTTTTGGCCCTTATTTACAGATCGGATCTATTGTCCCCTGTTCGCTCCATTTTATGTAACATTGTTGATATTTTTCCTTCGTACATCTGTTGCAGACATTTGGAATCAACAAACAGATATGGTTTATTGTCAATACATATTTATTTTGCAAAGAGGGAATATAGTAATGCCAAGTTGCAAGTAACATTTGTTGCCTTTATTTACTTGTTAACAGTTATGTAAACAGTCACCAGGATAACGACATTAAAGTCCAAACTTTCTCTAATTCTGATGTGTTATAGTCACCGCAATGAGGCGACACCTAATTACAATGTAATTAACTGTATTATTATTTATTGGTTAAAACTTAGTATTTAATATGAATAATGAAATTAATCTCAGATTTTACCAACCGAGGTACAAGCGAATATAGATGAATAATTATAAAGAAACCTTATTGTAAGACTTTATATTACATAAATTTAACCCAGGCATATTTTATTGTATTTCTATCTTTATAATTTTTATAATTAAACTAGTTTTTATATAAAACATACAAAGTTTTTTTATTTATCAAAGTTTTTTAAATCATCCATCTAGCAACCTTTCATAATATACATTACCAAGACAATAAGCATTAATATACTTACTCTAAAGAGGATTGATGTAAATTTCTAAAAAATATTTACTAAAAAGGTAATATGAGACACAGGTAATGTGGATGATGAAATCCAAGAATTTAAACTGGATAATTAATTTTTAAAATAACTCAATACTCTCGATGGAATGGCAAATAGGGTCCACCATAGATAGTATTTCACACAGGAAAGGTATTTATTATATTAATTCATTTATAAATTGGAGATTTACACTAACAAAGGAATTAATCAGATGAAATATCAAGATGGTTAATAGTTTAAATCTGTCGAGTGGTTACAAAATCATTATTTGCTTACTCGCCCAACTGGTGATCACAAATGTTGAGTTTTCAATTACACAAGCACACTTAGGTATGCTGAGAAGCGAAAAGACAGCATTTGAATACGGGCTGGTCAATAAATATATTTTTACAAATTGCTGCATATTAATATGTCGGGCAGGCAATGATTTCTTGATTCATATGATTGATATATTCCGGTTCTTATAAAAGACTCACAAGTACTTCAGTCTTAAGTGATTTTACCCTTAATCCTGTAAAATTGTCTATAGTTACGGCTTTTCCCCAGTTGCCTTTTTCTAAATTGAAAGTATGTTAAGAGAAACATATTATATATTGTATTTTAAATGCCATGAGTGAGGTAACACACCGATCTTTGCATGTCATGTTAAACCTTCAGTGTAAATGTAAACCATGCTTATCGATGTTGGAGAGGCAGGATGGAACATGGTTCTCAATGACATTTGTAGATGACAGTTCCCAGCTTTTAATAGATATCGAGTTGCATCGACACACTTTAAGCCTACTCTTACGTTATATAGTGGCCATGTTAAATATGGTTGGCATTAGAAATGATAATAATTATGTAAGACCCGCAGTTTAAGTATTAGTGTGAAATTAAATGATATTTGCACCATTGATTTGTTCCGAAGTGTCAAGTTTGTACCTCAACTGTGACAGCCGATGTTAATTTTTTGTTTTGAACATCTGAGTGATCAATATCATTTGAATGAAGTATCCTGAATCCAAAATATTTGATTTGAAATAGCTCAGTCCTGTCTTTTGCTAATTTCGACGTACTATGTTTTGGTAATAATTTAAACATAGGGCTGGTAGCGTGACCAGTAATAAATTTTACTATGGTAAAAAGCTACCATAGTAATTTTTTTTTTGTGAAAATGGGTTTGGTCGTTGGTAAAAAATTAATAACTAATTTTACTCTTGAATATCTGATGGTAAAAACTGAAAATTGTCAGTTAAATATGACACACTCTTCACATCTGTTTTAAAAGTCATTTGTCACATTGATACCCTTGAAAGTTGCAGTATATGACAATTATTCATTAAATATCCTGCTATTTTAGTGTTGAGAGTTCGTCCTATAATGATCTCGTTGTTTAATTATATGTTAGCACATAATCTGAAAAATGTTGGTCAGCGAAGAGACAGATTTTGAACGCAAAGGCGAATAAAGCATCCATAGTAATATATTTCATGATTATTTGTCTTGCCGCACTGTGAGGCGAGATTTCTTATCTATGCTATGGCAATAGTAAATTTGACATGTCAACAATCGGCAAGCATTTTTTAACACGGGGATGATAAAAAGTAACTACAGTAAATATTTACTACTGATCACAATCCAGCCCATAATGCACGTACGGTACACATGCATAAAATGAAAAGGTTTCATCCAATATGGAGCACAAATAATTTTGTTCACATTTTTATTTGTTTTTGATGGAAAGCACTCGCTTTAAACTTGTTTGTCAGACCAGCAACTGAGGTGAAATCTGGTTATCTGCTTAAATCCTATGACTTGTGATGCAGAGAAATACTGGACTAATAATGCAACTTGAAGATCCATCAGATGTGAGGCTTAAAATCACCAATAAATAAATAAAAAATTAAAGAATTGGATGACGAGCTTGTAAGATAGATGCCTGTAATTTATATCACCACACCAGGTATTATTTAACTTATTTATTTAAATAGTTTTAGTCAGTGCTTTACAACATTGTCTTGAAACCTACTCAATTTGCCCCAAGGGGTTAGAAAAAACAATCCTGATAATTCTAAAAAAAAATCACTACATGTGTGTAATATCTTTCGCTAGTCTCGATTAACTCCAGTAATGGATGCGGAAAAAGTTGATTTCTTAAAGAAGTATTTTAGGCAACCTCGAGAATTTATGAAAAATCGAAAGGAGGTTTCACAAACAATTTTTCAAATTGTATTGTCAGGGATTGTTTAAAGATATGCTATAATAATGTAAGACTTACTATGTGAGTGCACCACTCTCAGTAAATCATACATAATCACATGTTTGGGGACTGGAGTGAACAGGTTTTACTATGAAATAAAATGCGCCAAGACAGTTCATTTTTTAGTTCCACATCCTGGAAGCAAGTGAATTATTCATTTTTGGCACCTAATTCTTTATTTTTTTTTGGCTACTCCATGACGTAAATGTCAGTCAGCTGTCGCTATTTTTTATTAAGAGACGCACCCGTAATATCAATATTTGAATTGCCAAGTCAGTTACGAAATTACTTTTATATCAGTAAGATTATTTTTTACGTAATTTTGAATCATTTAGTAGTGTGCCGAATGCAACGAGACTGCCTTATAGCAAAACTGGTTTAGGGCCAGACATCATGATTTTAGAAGTGAGATGTTAAAGTGAGTACTTTAAAAATCAAATTGCAAGATCATTTTTTAAATTTCCTTTCCTCAAAAACTGGATTGCAAAGGATGTCTTCGCTTCTACATGTGGCCCTAATTTCAGTGTTTTCTTTTGGAGGAAAGTTGTAGAATGGGAAAAGTTGGAAATTATCTCGGATGATCGACCCGACCATTCAGCCTGTAAAATAATTCAGGCAAATGGTATTTATTCATTTTTTGTACAAAAATAAACTATTTAACGGTAATATAAACATTTTAACATCCGACAATATCATTTTTAGTCATTAAATCCAAATAAGTTATAATTTAATTAAAAAGCGAGTCAGTTGACGTGAAATCATGCAGCAGCAGGTCGCATCTGCTGTCTTGGGTTGAAAAACTGAGAGAATCGAGGTATACTAATTTACTTAGGAAAACACAAGTAATCTAAAAAGATACTTGGGTTCCTACATGGATTTAGCAAATATCAATCCCAAATGCCCAGAACTGAAACTGGCAGAAAATGTTAATTAAATATAAAAGGAGCCATAATTTCATATCATTTCAAAGCCATAAGAATATCTTAAATTCTCCAAATAAAAATCTGTATGTATTTATGTATAATGACAGCTGTCAAACATGCGGCCAATATATAAGTAGTGATCCTGTAACTTTTGATGTTCTTCTGGGATTCCTTATACGGTGGTGTCTAGAATACAAAATTTAACCTGTAAATAAATATTTCATGTCAATGTGCATTGTTTGGGATATTGTAAATTATTATTTAATTAAACATTAATATTACCCAACAATCATGCACTACAATTTCTTCATTGAATGCCATATTTCCATGTATGTCATATTTCCATGTCCTGTTTTTTTTACAATTTTGCCAATTTTATTACTCTTTCAGTACTTGTAGCATTGTCTGCCTCTGTATTTATTACAAAATTTTACTTGCGTATGATTAATGTAAAAATTAGCAACAACTAAAATGACAGTCGTATAATTTTATAACTATAGCTCTTTGATTTAAAACTACTAGGTTTTGTGTTGAAAGAAATATGAATTGGGTCAGTGTTTCGCTTAGTTGTCACCTGTACTTTGACTTTTTAAAAGATTTGGTGCAAGCATATTTAAATAAAAAAGAACAGCTATTGTTTTGAAACGATTATTAAATTTTTCAAAAAATACGTCAGTCACCAGTGGCCTTTTTCCGGGTTTTGCACTAGAGAGACATCGTTAACATGACGTGCGTGACACATTATTGGATGGTGCGCTCAAACTGATCTCATTAACAATTTGGCATGCTAGTGCGAAACCTTAAATACATGATTGCAATATCTAACCACACCTTCACTAATTAGCTACTTATAATAACATCTGGTTACGGGTTAACTGCACCCGATTCTTTTTTGTACGGGGAATATGTTCCAGAGACTACCGTGCAAAATTGGTTCCACCATATAAATCACCTGTAAGTCTTAAGTATATTTTTTTTAAATTGAAAAAGTGTGACATTTAGATAAATTGAATTTTTTTTTTTTATATACTTATACATACATATACATACATATAACATAATTGGTCATTCAGTTTCACTACTAGATAATAGATATGCTTTTTGTTAATGGCAAAAAATCACTCTTGTCACTGTAAATATTAAATAGAGATATATTGACTAGTGTGGATCTTGAACAATATTAACATCTTGTATTTGTTTTGTTTAACTGATTTTGAACGTGAATTCTGTTATCAGACACATGAAAAAAATCATTGTCTCTCAGCACTTATAATAAAATTGTATCTATGTTTATAATGTATATATTTTTTTAGTTTTACTCACCTGTTCATGGTTTTTTCGTAAAAAATATTTCAAAAATTGCGGCTCTCAAGGGAATGCTACAGTACGATGCAATATTTTTAAATGTTTTTATTCAATTTCATATGTCCCTCTGTCTGTCGGGATCAAATATTGCGATCGTAATTTCACCCACTTGCCGACTAGCTATCGCTCTTAAATTTTCAGGATATGTTTTTCTCGACGAGTAAGAATAATCAATCATTTCAGATATGATTAAAGCGATTAATCCTTGAAAAATAATCAAATTTAAATTCACACAGAAAATCAACAGCGATTTCTAATTCAAAATTTAAAAAATTAGTTCTATGTTTCCCTCAATAGTTATGTTAATCAAGAGACACCGGAGTAACGTGAAATTCGCCTGGAACGAGATCGAGTTTTGATTTAATCATGGTGAACTTAACAAAATAATTTTTTTTTATGTGTACTTGTTATATAACTACTTTTTAGATTTTTAACCCGGTGTGTTATATAAAAGATTGGTTCTTTTCTTTAACCGTATTATTTCAAAACTGTGCAAAAAGATAATTGTATTATGATAAGTAAATAATTGGGAAAATTTCCAAATGTACTGATGCACATATTCCCCGGATTTGGAAACAAGAAATAAAACTTTTTTCTGCAGATTTATCTTATTTTTTATAAAATAATTGTTTTTGCATTATTGTATTTATGTACAAATGATGTTTTACATAGATCTGTGCTTTCCCCATCATTCATGATAGTCACATTGTCTTTGTGCGTACTTGCATTTTAGATTTATACTGAGATTATAACATAACAATAGTTCAAAAATATATTTCTTGGACAAGGGAAGCAAAATGGTTTGATCTAATCGGATAGAATTGCAGGACTGATTAAAAGAGCCTTATCCAAGAGAATCCAATATTCACACTATTTTGTATTAAATATCAAGTTTTAAACTTAGTGACGATACACTGAACTGCGAGAGTGTAACTCGCTGACTGAACCACACTGTTTCTGTCTTTTCAAATCACTCCTATGTAGAAACGCATACAACTCAGTGCAGGAATATGGTATCTGAATATTACGTATGCCGTGCCACTGGGTGGCTAACCCTTTTCCCAGAATATAGAATATATTTGAAAAATTTAATTCAGATTATTATTCATGAACACATTCACTGTGGCAGTTAAACGAGTTAACGGGTGTAATATAAAAGTAGTAATTACACATTTGATTTGTCGAAATAATATCCGATATACAGACAGACTTAATTTGTCTGCCGTATAGAAGGGTCATTGATCTTGCAGCTCTTGAAAAAGCATACACGTGAAATGCAGACAATCTATAAATTGGAAAATCGTCATAACTGGACTTGTAAATAATGAGTTGGCAGATAAAAAATACACCAAGCAAAGGTTGAGTGCATTTACGGTGAAGAAGCAAGTTACGCAAGTTTTTCAAGTCATCCGTTGTGTAAAATTTTTGCATACATGCACATTCCAACAATTGAATATTTTTGCTCATCATTCTGTTTTGCCAAAGCAAAAACGTGTATCTTAAATTGTGACTAATGATAATTATTTTGCTTGTTGCAGACGCAGTGTGAGGCGAGGGCGGACCGGCCAAGAAACTATGTTGGTAGTAGAATCAGGGGCACCAGCTGAGCTGATAGCTGATAGCTGATGCCGCTCAGTCAGGAGTACGACGAGCCCCTCGTTACTATTGAGGTATGTGCAGTCTATTGTGCCGTCTGCTTGTAGTGATGATACTTTTATTACCAAACTGCATTTTTTACTCTCAGTTCAATATATGTTATTAAAATAAACTGTAGTGTTATTTGCATTGCTTTATCTGTTATATTGTCTGGGTTCTAAACCGTCATTGTCTGAAACATTTCAATGTTTGAGTAAGAGTTTAAATAGTTATACTGTACACTCTTAAGATTTGATGTGAATTTGTAAGACATGCAAACTTCATCAGTAGACTGTCATCATGGTGCTGTATAGCATCTTCGCTAATATAATCACATTAGTTTTCAACAATGATGAGAACACAGCCCAAATGTATCATTCGGTGTGTGTTCAATTTCTTCAACAGCTTTGGATTCGAGGATAGCAATCAATCCAGATGTACAAAACAATTTTCAATCGTTGACAGAGTTTCCAAAATGAGTTAATACCAAATTCTTCCTTGGATTCAATAACAGGTAAATATTTCCTAAGTAACAATATACAGTAAAGCATTTTAATGGGAATTGTTTGGAATAAAAAAAATAAATTATTTAGGTAGTTATGTTTGAATAACTTTGTGCGTGGCTACACATGATTTACGCCTAATTAGCGAAAGCCACAATAAAGAGAAAGAAAAAAAAGTAGCACATAGTAGAATATGGAGCGAAATCCATTTTTGTCATACAGTAAATAGTGCAATCTATGTTGTGCCCTGTGTCCCTTGCACCGTGGAAAATTTTGAGATAAAGTAAATAAATACTAAATAACTATGGCAGATATTGTTATATTTATTTTATATGATTTCATTTTTCCTGATAAATATTATTTTTATTTGATCCAATGAAACAGTGACATAGTTAAAATGTTTTAGGCTAATTTTCTCATTACCAGAATGAATATGCAGTGGCATGTGATTGTTGACAGGTAGATAGCAGACTCTAGCACCATGCAGCAGGCTGTGGATCCCCTGGCGACCACCAGCACGGTAAATATATCATCCTTATATCTACTATTTAAATAATTGTGAAAACAAATCACTTACAAATAATGCCTGATATATCCCATAAGGCGGTGTAGATTCGATAAGTCTAATCAGGGAAGTGGGAAGGATCGAGCATAATGAGGTGAGAATTGTTAGTGGCAGTACAAATATATGTTGTACAAAACAAACATTATTTTTCCAAATTAGCTAAACTTAATAGTCATATGGTGATCCATGAATCTAGCATAGAGTAAAATGGTAGGTAAAATCGTTTAGATAAAGAAGTTCCGGGATAGGGCAGATCAGTTGTAGAATAAAGGCCAGGTTTCAGCAATAGTGGTGAGTCTTTGCAGAGGGCACGCACATTATGCTTGTGCCGCTTAATATAAAATTGCAAGGCAGCGCTTGAGAGCATATTAAGGGCATTGAGCGCTTTGTGATTTATTTTGAAAATTATATTTTGATAATAATATTTTGACAATAATAACAACGTTCATAACATATAAATTTGGTATTTGACAAAATTTGCTTGCTTAAATTATTTATAAAAATAGCGGAAAGCATTAGTGTGATATGATTTTGGAAGGGAATTAAAAAATGGCTAAATATGATGGGTTTTCCAATAGAAGTTACAATGGTGAGGCATTATCAATAATTTATATTACAAAATTATAAAAAGAAGAAGCACAAGTTCTTAATCATTTGATGAATACAATTGTAAAGTTTATTATTTTAATTTTCTGTTTTCATTTATTGATTATTGAATTATTCAATGTCAATGTTACGGTGCCTTTGAACCCTAGAGAATAAGAAGCCATAGGGGCCGTCACCGATCTAGCTCAGTCTCGAGCCTCAAGTGTGTGTGTGTGTGTTTTGGCATCTGCTATCCCTGAAGGGATGATAATTGATTCAAAGGCATTCTGATTTTCACTTAACACATTTATATTTATTCACAAAACATAATTAATCCTGATATTGGATGCATGAAAAATGTTCTTTAGATCTTCTCCCTTCTTCAGGTCAATTTTCCTTTGAGGGAGGTCACTTTTATTTATTTCTTCTATTTACGGAGTTTATCTATTGCAAACATCAACCAACGTGGTCGTGGGGTGACGATGCAAATGAGGACCCAGAACGCCACACGCTTGCACCAGGATTCATCTCTTGCTCCAGGAGATTGACCGGAGACCATTTCGTCACAGCCTTGTCCGTCCATTGGCCATTGCTCGCATGCCACCTCTTTGCAGCAAGGTCTTTCCTCAACCCGCAGGTGGACCAGGACCATCCATCTCTGGGTCCACCACGGTGATCTTTCTCTTAATCTCCGCCACCTCCAGCTGCCATATTCCTCTGGAGCATAGCTCCACTTACACGCCTATTTTTCAAGTGTTCTTACCAAATGTGATATTTTGCTCAGTTGCCTGCCATATCGATTTCTTAACCCTGATTCGTCCATTTAGACGGTCAATTATCATAAGTCAGCAAAATAGGCTACCCCGACCTCGCGTGCGCAAATTCAAACATCACAAATGGTAACAGTGGGCTTACGTTGCTTAGGCAGTCGGCCCCATTCCAAGATCCTGATTGCATTTACATATTGTGTAGATTCATGTATTGTTATGTTAACTTATCGAGGTTACGAGTTTACTTAGAATTATATTCTTATTTGATTTCTTTGATATTGCAGCCGGGAGCGGAGGCTGTTAATGGCACACCTAATGCGAATCCGCACCGTCAAGGGCGGATGACCAACCAGCTTGCCGTGAGTATAACTTTATATGTTCTTATGGATACTACTAGGAGAGCATTGTGTACCGTAGATAGTTAGAAACTCTAAATACTAATTGTGATACCTCAATGGAAAGTGAGGTAATTAAATGAATAATATAAATTGTTTACTTGCTGCTTATAACATTTTTTGTTTGTGAAAAATAATAAATTAATAAACATGGACTAAATTAATTTTCAGTGCCTGCAAGTTCTGCTTTTCTTCACTAACTAAATAGATTCCAAATTAACTTTTTACCAGGCATTCTTGTTTATTTATTAATGAAATATAAAATGCAAGGTAATTAATGTTTCATCCACCAGTATACATCTGCGTAATATTATTTCATTGTCCCCAGTCTCATTGTCTTAATTCCTTGGTATGTTTTCCATGTAGTTTCTCCAAAAAAACGTGATGAAGGCAGTTTGGAAGCACCAGTTTGCGTGGCCTTTCCATCAGCCGGTGGATGCCAAGAAGCTTAACCTTCCGGTATGTTGCTCACATTTCATTGCTGAAAATATTTGATACTTTAAAAATATTCTAATACTTTGATCTTGGTGAATAAGATAATTTTATTGAGTCCGTTGTTTTCAGGATTATCACAAGATTATAAAACAACCGATGGACTTAGGGACGATAAAAAAGAGACTGGAACAGAACTATTACTATTCGGCCAAGGAGTGCATTCAGGACTTCAACACCATGTTCACAAATTGCTACGTGTACAACAAGCCTGGAGAGGACGTGGTAGTCATGGCGCAAACTTTGGAAAAACTCTTTCTCACCAAGGTATCTACAATCTTTTTTAAAATATATTTTTAATTTTTTTTTTTTTTTTTAATTGGTTTTTACTCTAATTATTCTGGGATATGTGCCTAGCCTCCAATCAATATAAAAATTAATAAGTAACCGTTGGAAAATTTTAATAATGGTAAAAATGTTTGTGCGATGATAACAAAAACATTAGTTTAATTTAGATATGTATTGAACTCCAATCAATATTCCTTAGATGACTTATAGAGGGAATTGTTGAACTATCAGTTGTTTATATCGAACAGTAACGTATTTAAGGTAGTAAATATTAATAAAGTTTTTCTGATCAGGTGGCGCAGATGGATAAGGAAGAGAAAGAGTTGGAGTCCTCGGGTAGCAAGAGCGCCAAGGGCCCTCTTACAGTGGGAGGCAAAAAGCGCACCAGTGGCGGGGCAGTGGTCCCTAGTGTGCCGGCAACCACTCCCGGGGCGCGCCCGCCCCGTCCAACCCCGCCTGCTGTCTCGGTTGCATCTGTTCCTGCTGCTCCCGTTGCGGTGGGTTCCACCAATACCACCACCACAGCGCAGCAGCCCACCACCACAGTTACGCATACAGGATTGCCACAACAGGTATTGGGACAAACCGCTTTTTTTTTTAGTCAGAAAACTAATCAGTTTAGTCTCACGGTGGTATTAAAAATTGACAAATGTCGTTCAGTGTACAATTTGTTGGTTGATTCCAAATCAGATTATCTTTACATTAGACCTGGGATGGCTAATAGAATTGGATTGTGATGCTTAAGGCCATACAAACACTTTCTGTGCATATTTTGAGCCTTTTCAGAGGACACTGACTGTTCATTTCTTTTACAAAATTAGTTAAATATTAGAATGCATTAATTTTTATATTTTTTGTAAATGGTGATGGATTCTGACAAAAATAGAATGGTCGGTGTTCTCTTATTTGAGACAAACTGTCAGAAAATATTCAATTCAGAAAATTAAATAATTTAAAGTATGTACAGCTAGAGTGGAAAGGGATTTAATTTTAGTGGATGGATTTTTAATCAGGTACATACAGTATAACATTTGATTCGAAATTCGACATAATTATAAATTTTTTTAAACGCTAAAGACCCAAATTGTTAATTTGATTACAATATATTCATATAAAAACTCCGATAATTCGTAGTTTGAAACAATTTTCAGAATGCTTGCACTATAGATTAATACATCTTTACGCCACAATTATGCAATAATATATTTTTTTTGCTTTCTTGAATTTCAAATTAACAATGTTTTACTGCAGAAGAGAAGATGTCCCAAGGGAAAAAATATTTGTGCATTTTATTCAAAGTTAGGTCATAAAAATAAAAACCAAGTCATTTATTTATTATATTGCTCTGTTGGGCGCCAGTGACGTGTATTGCTACCCCGTGAGAAGACTACGAGGGGCAAGTAAAAAATAAGGTTCCTGCATTTTTTTCAGGTATAAGGTATTTTTTATTGTAATAAATAAGTAAACCATCTGAAAGCTTGTACTTTATTCTATTTTTCTACATAGTCTCCTGATTTTCCTATGCATTTTTCCTGACGAGTTATCCACTTCTGAAAACCCGCTTCGAAGAATTCCGCCGCTAGACCGCCGATGAACTTGGTGACCGCTTCTTTCACCTCTTCATCTGTATTGAAGCGTTGTCCACCCAAGTGTTGCTTCAATTTCGGAAACAAGTGGAAGTCGCTGGGAGCAAGATCAAGGCTGTAGGGGGCATGGTCAAGCAATTTCCAGCCGAATTTGTCCAGTAGGGCGGTGGTCTGTCGAGAGACATGCGGGCGAGCGTTGTCGTGGTGCAGCCTAACGCCCTTGGTCAGCCTTCCTCTCCGGCGATTTTGGATGGCTCTTTTGAGTTTTGTCAATGTCTCGCAGTACCTGTCCGAATTGATGGTGGTCCCTTTAGGCATAAACTCGGTCAGCAAGACGCCTTTTCGGTCCCAAAACACCGTAGCCATCACTTTCCCTGCGGAAAGCGTCTGCTTAAACTTTTTCGGCCTAGGCGATTCAGGATGGCGCCATTGTTTGGACTGTTCTTTTGTTTCTGGAGTGACGTAGTGACACCACGTTTCATCTCCCGTAATAATGGAGTCCAAGAATTCTTCGGTATTCTCGGCGCATTCTCGAAGAAACCCCTCGGCACACTTGACACGATTGTCTTTGTGGGTTTCTGAAAGCATGTGTGGGACCCACCGCGCGCACACCTTGCGATAACCAAGTTTATCGGTCAAAATGTTGTCGATGGTTTTTTCACAAACCTCAGGAACCTGGACCAAGCTCCCGAAGCGTTACTCTCCGATCTTCGAGGAGAATGCGCTCAATCTTCGCCACGACTTCGTCCGACACCGATGGCCTCCCACTCCTTTGCTCGTCGTGGACTTCTGTGCGTCCTTCGGAGAACTCCCTGCACCATTTGCGGATGTGTTGGACGCTGATGCAAGCTGTGCCATAAACTTCTTCCAACGGTCAATGAATTTTAACAGGTTTAAGCTTCTTCGTGTTTAAAAATCGAATCACCGAACGGATTTCACACCTGGCGGTAACGGCGATGGCGGGTTCCATAGCGGATGGCTGTCAGGCCTTTACTGAGCGTCGCAGCGTTTGCTCCCGGTAGTGGGGATGTAGTTAAGGGACCAACAATCAAGGCAGTGTTGCCGGATTTCGCCTAGCATCTCGCGTGGCGAGTACCTTATTTTTTACTTGGCCCTCGTACAATTAGTTAAAATTGATTGTTCCAAGATCATCCTTGCGTATATTTGACTTGCACGATGTTTTATTTCATGAACTGTGTGTGTGAATAATGTAGAATGTCCGTCCTGTACAGGTGGCCGCCCAGCCTGCGGGTTTCCACGTGGCGCAGCCGGCCGCACAGCAGGCTGCCCCCACTATCACCACCGTGCAGCTCCCGCAGACGCAACCCGCCAAGGTTGGTCAACATCCAACACAACATACTCACCGATCTATGTATAAATCTCACACGAGACGTGGATATTGATACGAGCCTTGATAAGGATGTGATTCCTGCGTTAACTGCGGAGCTTACTGACATTTCTCACATTGACAATTCTAAAAGAAATCAATTGAGTTTGAATTAAAAGAGCTCTATCTAGTTAGAATTTTGTAATCATTGTGGATTTGAAATTGAATCCGTGACTTTTGATAAAATGCGTCTCCTACAATAGATTGTAGAACTAGGAAAGAGAATTAGTAATCATTCTCTGTTTTAATTAAGAATTATATATTTTTATGTAAGAACTTTATGGGATCTCTTAAGTGTAAGCAACCGGAGGTGCAGAAAAATCTGAAGTTTAATTATTGAGATTCCTGCTTGATGTAAAATTGTTAAAAAGCTCATCCATTGCCATATGATGAGATTTTAAATTGTTTTCTTAAATTGATCCCTCTATTTCTCTTTTCACCCTTTTCAGACAAGTTTTAAAAAAAAAATCTTTATATAAGTATACTGGTGAAAGGAAATGAGAAATGCAGTAAACAGTGGGAAAAGTGCACTTTATGGAATGTGGCATTAGTGTCTTGACTTGATTACTCTGTTTCCACTGAACCATGATAATAGTAAGCTGACTGTATGTTGTGTCCTTCCCCCCCTTGCATAAGGTGAAAAAGGGTGTGAAGAGAAAGGCCGACACCACCACGCCCATGGGCAGCTCCTTCGAGGGGGCGGGTGGAGGGGGAGGAGGCGGCGGTGGGCCAGGAGGGGGCAGCGGCTACCACGCGGGATCGTCGCTAGCGCCGCCCACTCCCAAGTCTGCCAAAATAAGCACGCGGAGAGAAAGCGGCAGGCAAATCAAAAAGGTAAAAGACTCATTTGTTCACAAACATTGAAACTGCTCAGTTATTAAGAGTGTACTTCAATTTTTCCTGTTTGAAATTCTAAGCAAATTACATACTCATTCAAGATGAGGCTAATAGTTAAATTCTTTTAAGTTATATTATGTTATTATGGAATGAAATAAAATATTTATTGTCATTTGAATTAATTCATCGAAAAATAAATAATTTATTGAAGTACCTAATTGATTTACATAAAATTAGTCAAAAGTATACATATATATATATATATATTTATTTATTTATTTATTTACTTAGACTGTCGTTATTTTCTGTCTCTATATTCATTTTAATTTTCCATGCTGAAATATTTTACCTTTTTTTTTGCATTATTCAAGGACATGTGGTTTATTTTTAATGTTTGGAAGTAATTTTGTGGGTTAAAAAAGAACAATATAAAAATACATCATCTGTGAAAGTGTGATACCGTGTATGAATCAAAATATGAAAAATATGAATTTTTTTCCTCTCTTAAGGTGGATTGGTTGAAGTTTTCAAATTTTAGGATGGATCAATAGATTTCTTGGAATCGGCTTATCAATGCCGCAAAAGAAACATTTTCTCTAACAGTTGTAACCATGTTAAGGCTTCAGTTGATATGTCCTTCCTGAATATTTTTACAAATGGTTCATGCGCGATATTGCACTTACAGAGATGCTTCTTTGATATCAGTTAAAGAAGCAAATTGTTTTAAGTCCCTTGAAATAATTTTCTACATGATTTTACCTTCTTTACCACTTTTTGTGTTACTTCAGCCTGCGCGTGTCCCTGAGGAGGGTTTCTTAGCGGGCGGGGCTGGCGCACTGTCCCCCCTCCTCGGCGCATCGACCTCCGGTGCAGCCGTACCTGCCCACCATCACCACCATTCGACTGCCACTGCCGCCCAGCAGCAACAGCAGCAGCTGAAGGCGCTCGGAAAGGAGAAGCTCAGCGAGGCACTCAAGTCGTGCAATGAGATACTCAAAGAGCTGTTCTCCAAGAAGCATTCGGTGAGTATTCATTCTCAGTTATTGTTGACAATTCTCCTACTCCAGAATAGCACTTTCTTTCTTTCTTTTTTTTGCGAAATTGTATTTTTAGTTAAATTAATTTTTTATCTTTATATTAGTGATATTTGACAATTGTGATAACGCACCCTGTGTATATTTTCCTAAAAGATTTGGATTAGATTTCGTTTATAAAACTTTAACATAAATTTAGATAACATAATTATTTGGCAAGTTTTTACACTTTTCTGCCATATTGTTTTTATTTTTATTCAATTTATGTTATTCAGTTTAAAAGTTACATTCTTGCACTACGGAATGTAAGAAATAGATTATTTGGGTATTTTTTATTGAAGTAATGTAGATTGTCAGTAAAATACTATTGATAATAATGGAATACCCTCTCGCCTCATCCACATTCATACATTATCTCATACAAGCTCAAAATTGTTCAGGCTTCTAACAGAACCATTCTCCATTATCTGGTCTACCTGGTCTTGGTAAGTTTTCTGTGGACGTCCTCTATTTCTGGTGCCATCAACACTTGCGTCATATATCTTTCTTACCATTCTCTCTTCATTCATCCGTTCCATATGAACAAACCACCTAAGTGATCCTTTCTTAATCTTACTTACTATACTACCATCAGCATTACATTATTTCTTTATTTCTTCATTCTTTACTCGTAAATAGATTTGCCTCATATATACCTAAGTGATCCCATCTCCACTGCATTGTCTACTTTCGTTCCTCTTCTGCCAGCCCCATTTCCATTTCCATACATCAGTGTCGGTACCAGGACTCCATTGTGCACCGCTAGTCTTGCCTCGGGTGACAAATTCTCGTTAGATATAATTCCATTCAAAGTGCTGTTCACTTTATTTCCTGAAGTCACCCTCCTTTCGATTTCATTCTCAGCCCTTCTGTTTCTATCAAACATACTTCCCAAATACACAAACTCGTCTGTATTATTGGACATTTTGTTGTACAAACATTAGCGTTCGGTTAAGTTCCTCAGAATTGTATTATTGGGCATTTTGCTATACAAACATTAGTGTGCGGTTAAGTTCCTTATGTTCTATTTATGTTTAGTATCAAGGGATTTTGAAGAGTGTGTTTTTGGCGTTCCTCAGATTTTCTCTATTTTGTTAATTATTTTATTGTCATTGATTTAGTTATAAAGATAATTATGTGTATTTTTTAAAAATATTTACATGTTGAATGTTTAGAACTTCGCAAGTGCAATTCTTAGACTTTTTCATATTTCATTAAATTAAATTTTTGTGATTATGACTAATAATTTTATATTCTGAAAAAATAGCACTAATGTGAAATTTATAGAAAACGCTGACAGTTGCTAAAAACATTCAATGCAAAAGACCGACAAATACTATCTAAAATAAAATTAGCAGAAAAATACGCCACCCTATTATTGACGTTGTCAACAATTTTAAACATGATGAACTTTAGCACAGAAAGGCAATAAATGTCACAGAGGGAAGAGGAGTAAGGAAACGGAGAGTGAAAAAATAAAGAACCAAGATGTTGCAGGCGAATGTCGTATCCTGATCACCACAGAGCAAAGTTTTATTAACGCTGGAAACTTGTTGCTAACTAGTTTGTTGTGGATAATGTTTTTAAATGGCGTGGAGCAATAATCCATTATATGTTTTTTAAATAATTTTTATTTAATTAAAATTCATGCTGTAATTTTGACAACTTGTTTGTTATTTCAAAATAGATAGACAATTACTTTGAGTTGTAATGAAAAAAGGTAGTCCGTTAATTTGTAACTCATGGGACTGAAATTTAAAAATTTTATCAATTTTTTTTAAGGCAACATTAGAAAGGAATTTTTTAAAACACGTCGTCTGTTTACACCTCTGCATTTTTGTGCGCGCCGTCGCTGTTAACATAGTGTTTTTCATACTGAAAAAGATGGTAACTGTCAAATAATTAATTTCTCCTGAATAATGAATGTGGGTGGCGATGTGGCGAGTCCGATATTAAAAACAGGCTTCTTCAAACGATTTACCAGTGTTTGACGCAATAAAATTACGGACATTTTAATTTGATCAGCGGTCGAACTCCGTTTTCTTTTCCAACCTTTTCCATCAAAATTGGGCAAGAAGAATTAGAATATTAAAAAACCCATGAAAAATAATGAAAAACTTTTAAATCTTCATACTTTGTTGAAGCTTATTATTTTTCTGAGGTTTCTCAAGTTTGAACTTAGAGAGGTATTTAGGATTGAAATTTTCCTGATGATTTTATCTTTGACATCAATTTTTGTCAGTTTTTAAAATAGATCCATTTTTCAAATGGTCAAGGATTTACATGAATTATGAAATGTTTGTGCTATTTTAGAAAACAAAACATGAAAAAAAAAAATTATAAATTAGATTGTGTATTTAAATACAAAGGTTTCAGTTTCTTTATTACATTAAACAAATCGCGACATTTCATAAACAAAAAAAGGATATAAAATCAATAGAACCTGTTACATAATTCATTTATTTATTTACACCCTATTCTATTCAGAATCGTTTTGAGAGTTCTTTTCTCTCGTTTCGATTTGGCAATATTAGATTTTTTTATTATTAACATTTAGTATACACAATTCATTTATAAATTACGAGATTCAATGAAAATTGTTCAAATTATTTTAATCTCTCAGCCGTTAAACAAATGTACTCCAAGTATACCCCCCTACGCGGGCCTCTTTTCGAAAGCCGTGTATTCGGTTGAACACCACTTTTAAAAGGACATTTAGACATCCATAAAGGCATCCTGTGTACGATTTATTACTTGATAGGACTTCACTTATAATGTTAATATGAACAATCACTTGAGATCAAATTGATTCAAATCCTTAAGATAATGTAGATATTGACTAAACAAAATAATCAATCTCCGAAAAAGGCGCTGTCTTACAAATATTATCACACGGTCACCAATACAATCACATTGTTTGTACGATCATAGCTATCTCATTCAACCGGATTGCTGTGCCGATCTTCAATATGCACTTACGCTGTATTTTATTTTAAACATTTTTTATGGTTGTTTGAAAATAATGTTTAAAGTCTCATAAAGTCCTCTGGATTACATAAATAAGCAAAAGATACGGCTAGAATATGTAAACAATAAGATATCACAAGTCAAGTGCCGGCCTCAGAGATGGCCGCTCATGTAATAAGTAATACAATAACGTCGGTACTAACCTGCTATAATATTTTTTATTCGTTATCGTTTTGTAAAGTATTTAAGAGTTTGATAAAATCAAATTAATTATATGGAAAGCCACTTTCTTGTACCACTTTATTGTTTTCCGTAAGCAATTTAAACTACTCAACATCATGTCCGCTTTATCCACAGAATCCATACACTTACTATGGTCATTGACACATTTCGGTTTAATAATAGGTTGACTAATGTATTTTGGCTGTTGTTTTCATGGAATCGTCATGCAAGGTTGTTAGAATGTGGACTTCCCTTTTATCGCACCATTTTAATGCCAACAGAGGTCCACGATATTTGGTGTCCATTTCACCTTTTTTTATTTACAAAATTTCGCCCCACCTTTTACGTACTGTACCACACGCATTAGTATTTTTCTTGTGCATAAAATCAAATAAGTGAGGGGGCTACTATCCCAATTGACGAAAAGAGTAGATTCGCTTGAACTGACATCTTCATTAATTATTTCATCTTGCTCATCTTCACTTACATATTTCTAAATCGGAGTTCACATCTAAAAATGTTTCTAATATTTCTTTCTCCGCAAGTCTACGACCCGCCATTTTAAAAGGTATACAATTATTAAATTTAAATAATTTTGATAAATATACGTAGCACAATATAAGCTTCTGTTTTCTAAAGAAAAGTAAAAGAATATTGTCAGAAAATACCACCGTTCACCCTCAAAACATAAATGCAGTCAAAACAATATCAACATTTTAAATAAGATCACGTACATAGTAATAGCTAGGGTGAAGCTAGCTACAAATGTTTACGAAGGGATGATGAATGCGTAGTTGCGCGAGTTTGGATTTAAAACCATGTGAATATGCAAATTACGTGAAAAATTATTTACTTTGGGTATAAAAAATGCATATGAACTATGAATAAATGAGGTTTTACGAATTATCGGTGGAAATTAGGGTTAAAATTTTTGAAAAAACTGCCAATTATGTGAAAATACAAAATATGGTTACACAAATTAACGGAGTTTTACTATAGTATGTAAAAAAAGTTTAATTTAAAAATTTTTTTTTTTCATTATCGTAAGTTGTTTTTTAATTTTTTTTCTTCTTGATTTTCGGTCTCATCAACTTGAATGAGGGATTTTACTGTAATTAGCTGGATGAATTTCAACTAGACCATTTTTTATCATCTCCATTTGATGGATTTCCTCTTCTTACTGTCTATACAGTTATTCTTTAACATATAGCACCCAATTTGATACATAGATATTTACGTTACCTATTTATTTTTGATATATGCAGTAAAAGCTTGTTAACACAAACAACTTTGAAATTTGTAAATATTATCATTTTTTATCCCCCTCAAATGAATTTTCATCAAAAATTCTACCAATAACTTGAAAAACTTGATAATTTATAACTTGATAGTTTATGACAAAATAATTTTTTTTTACATTTAGTATATATATTTATCTGAACATTTGCAAGTATTTTTATACCTGCACTGACTCCGCCATGGCTGGCCCCTGATTCCTACGAGGTATAACAGTAAAAAATACATCCCTAAACCGCCAGACACTGCCAACATCCCTGCCAGGCCGGCAAGATGGAAATCTCGCTAAAAATTTTCTTGTGGTTTTTATCTTGGATTCCGGTTTTAATGTTTTTACATTTTCATTTTTATATGCCTATCTTTGTGTCTTTCTACATTTTTAATTTTAATTAAATTTTTTTTTTTTTGTTGCTTTAGTCTTATTTTTAATTTAAAATTGTGTCAATACGCAGTACATATAAAAACATTAGAAATTATAAAAAAATGAAATTTAATTAAAGATATGGACAGTAAGGGAAATGTCTCAAAAAAATATGGTATCGCCAGCTCAATTGTTTTAATAATTTTGAAAAAAAGTGCCAAAATTTAAGAATCATCAATTTAAGATAGTAACACGCATCGACGTATTCACCCTGCAAAACACAAAAAGTTTCAGCTCTTCCAGCAGGCTGTTTGAATTTTTCTTGATATTCCAATTTCTGGTCTAATTCTTATCGAGAAAAGATGTTCATTAACCAGTGAATTGGGGATTAATGATTTTGGAGCCTCCGACGGTTGGCTCCACAGATTTAATTCAAGGTTCAATATAACATGCTTGTCAATATGTGGCGGAAGTCAAAAAGTTGACGAAATATATGGGGAACTTTGACAAAAATGAAAGCAACATTGGCCAAATATATGTATTTAAAAATAAGAAAACATCAAGTGTTGAAAACTTTATATGAAATTCTACTTTCCTAATTTGATTTTTTTTTAAATTTAGTTCCTTAATTTCGTATTTACTGTAATGTATTTTAGTGACAAAAAATAATTAATGAACCCTTTCAAAAATGTTTAAAAATTTAACTTAAATTTAATTGGTAAAAATCCTAGGGTTACGCGTGGCCTTTCTACAAGCCTGTGGATGCTGAGTTACTAGGGCTGCATGACTATTTCGACATCATCAAGAAGCCTATGGATCTAGGTACGGTAAAGCAGAAGATGGATGGCCGCGCGTACCGGAATGCTGCGGAATTTGCTGCTGATGTTCGTCTCATATTCACCAACTGCTACAAGTACAACCCACCAGACCATGATGTTGTCGCTATGGCTCGGAAACTCCAGGATGTATTTGAAATGAGGTGAGAAACTTTAACCCATTGATCACGTTCATAAATATGCGGGGGTGCCCTTTGGAGGTATTTCAATTTACGACTTTAAACCACGATAATGGTCCAAATTTATGATTTGTTTTTAAGAGATAATAGCAAAGGTTTTCAAATATCTTCACAAACATATACTGAAATCAGAACCATTGTAAAATATTGTAAACAAAATTATTCATGAGAGAACATAATATTGCGGTATATCAACACTTACACTAGCGCCATTTGTGGTGATATTCATATGTACTAGAGCGAAATAGTGATCTGCGCGGGCGCTGATTTCTTAAACAATATATTTACAAATTTTAAATAGTAATATTAAATTTAACTATAGTTTTGATAACTGAGCGATAATGGACGATACAAGGATTTTTATTATTTCGTGTTTGTTTATAAGATAAGAGAGAACAATTTCAGTATTTATTTTGTATAACAGACACGATAGACAAAATCAGGTTGTTTTCATGAATATATCACAATTTTTTAAATGTTTTTTGGGTAAATGTTATTTTCCTTTTAAAAATAAGTAGTTTTAATAAATAAATAATTTCCCTCATGATTACAAAATTTATTTTAGGTATGCGAAAATCCCCGATGAGCCCGTACATATAAACCTGGGCATGGACAAGAACAGCTCAGCCTCCAGTTCTGAGTCAGGATCGGAATCCGAGTCTGAATCTGAGATATCGGATGAGGAAAGAAGTAAAAAACTTCTAGCGCTTGAAAAAGAGGTGAGTTTGAGTGAGGAGTTTCAGAATCTGTTTCATTGTCAAAAAAAAATAAAACCTACGATAATCCCTTGTTATTTAGAATACGACAACAAAGATTTCTGTTTTTTTTCTTTTGTTCACTTTTTGGCAAAGGATGCTATTCAGATTTTTCTTATCAGCAAGGGTTCCATCATCTTGTTGCTTGTGTCTGCTGTTTTGCACCAAAAGTAAACAATGTGTACAGTCAAAATCAACCCTCCCAGCTTCCAAATAACAATGAGATATTTTTTTTATATATATGTAAATGTCTCAAATTAAGTTCTAAGGTGTGTTTGTTATAGCTTGTCAAATAAGTGTAGAAAATAAATGAGGGCCCTGCAATCATTTAAATGGCAACACCAAAATGGTTCAAAGGTAAAATAATGTAACTTTAAAAAAGCGCTATGATCCAAGTACAGAAATCAGTGGCACATACTTCCTAAAACATGATAATTCTACATCATATTCTAAAACAATTGTATATTAAAACTTTTTATTATTTAACGATTTGTAAGCAAGCTAATTGCACGGAAAGGTGATTTTTTAATAATAATGATATGGATGAAAAATTACAAAATTTTAGGGCAAGGAATTTTCGACTTTAAAATATGTTAATGCAATTTTTCATTCACATATTAAGTTTTACCGTTTCACACCGCCCGCCTGATAGTTATTAGGTAGCATGTAGGGCAGGATCTTCAATTCAAATTTTGAATAGTATTAAACAATATTTTAAAATGTCATTTTACAATCATCGCGCCCCCCAGTTAATGCGATCCCGGATAATCAAACGTGTTGTTACTTTGCTGTTTCTTTTGACAAATAGTCTCCAACAACCAACAATTTTTACACAACTATTTAACAACATTTTGTTAATCGACATTTATAATTTTATGCCGAATCGACATTGTTATTCCCAATCAATTGACAATCGCTCTTATCAACAAGACATAACGCAAGTCATTGAAATTTGCATTACGCACTGAATTTCTTTAGTTTTGGGACATTTTGTTGTATTGTCACATATCTGTAGGGCTGGTGATAATTTTCTCTATCATATTTTTAAATTTAATTTGTGCAAATCTGCCATTATATTTTTCACATAGTAATAAATTTATTTTAGACGTATGGTAGGCATTTATTAGTTATCGTGTATTCGAGTGTTTATTAAAATCAACCACAACCATGTTAAAATTTGAATGGACAGAATCAAACATGTTTATCCAAAGTTATTGGTTTCGCCCGGTGTTACCAGATGTATTTAGTTCTCAAAAGTAAGCAGTTTAAATATTTGCATCGGTGTTTGATAATTCAAAGTAGTGTATTGAAAAAATTTAATTAAAGTACTGTTTACTGATTAATCAATATCCTAAAATTAGTATCTATCTTAAATAAAATAATTATAAAATGTTTCGATGGTGTATTTGTTTTAAGTATGTACAAATAAATAATAGGTCATTAGTCATAAACATAAGTTAAAAACTTTTATACTTTTGTGTAGATCGTTGTTTTGGGATAGTAGATTGCCGGTATCTGAATCAAAATCTCCAAGGACCAGTGTGATCATAAGCGGTGTCTGCTGTATTAAAATATGATGGGCCTCAGAATAATATACAAAGTGCAGGATTGCCATTCTGGCAACCCGACTATATTTTTCACGAGTGAATTTGTATTTTAGTTATCGGCGATGCAGGAAAGGATGAGGAAGTTGGTCGCAGAGACGGGACAGAAGAAAAAGCCAAAGAAGAAAGTAAAAGAAAAGAAGAAGCCTTCAAATAATTCTTTAGGCAAACCCAGCGCTGCGATGGCTTACCAACCCAAAAGTAATTCTATCAGTGATGGTTTAGGTAAGCCCGCCTTTATATTCCTTCTAGTTTGTTGTGCTGTATGTTAAATGTCACATCGATTACCATACGATTACCGAAGATTAAACCAAGGAGTATTGGCGAGTTCTGGTATGGTGATGATTTCTAATGAATAGTAAAGTTAGTCAAGTTTCAATATTATACATACTGGTCAAATCTTCAGTAGCATCTGGTAGTGTTAGATTAGATAGAGAACATCAGAAGTCATTTTCACATACCCATAGTACTTATTTTTTACATATGCAAGTTTTTTTGTCAGTTTTTTTTTATCACCTATGAAATTGATAATTTGGGTCGGGGAAGTCTTTGAAAAATGTTGAATTGACACATTTTTAACATTAACTGTGAGTCCCAACTGAATGGAAAGCCGTTTCACAGCACTAGACATAGCCATCTTCAATATTCGAGGCATTGCTGTGATGACTGCGGTTTATCAATTGTAATAGATCTACTTGTTTGGTTTGGTGACAGCAGCTAGATTTTGTGGGGCAAATATTACATTCAACTCACCCATTCAGAATGTTATCACTGTGGAAAAATTAAATATCACAAATTAATTAAGAATTAAATTATGTAATAAATATTGCTAAAAATGGGACCACATTTAATTGAGTGTTAAAAGTTGATGTATGTAGTTGGGTAGGCAGGTAGACAGTTAGTGTAATACAGCAATCTAAACAAAAAACGCTTTTGAGAGCTCTCATAAAATGTACATAAGGATATATTTTTTAAATTCTTATTTTTTTTTTTTTTGCAATATTTCTGCGATGTTGTAAAGCATTAGGTGTTTTGGTTTTCTTATATAATACAGTAAAACTCCGTTAATTTGTGTACTCATATTTTGTATTTTCGCATAATCTGCACTTTTTTATAAAAAAATTTGCCTAGAAAATTATCATTTCACACAATTTCTACTGATTATTCGTACCCGACCAGCCGTAGTTCGTATGCATTTTTTTTACCGGAAGTAAATGATTTGTTCACATTTTTTTAAATCCAAACTCACGTGACTATGCATTCACCATCCCTTCGCGAACATCTGTAGTTAGCTTCTGCCCTCACAATCAATCACGGTGCTTTTCCTTATCGCAATAACGGTGCGCTTAGAACTTGCAGGATTGCAGCTAAACTGAGTTATTGTATACCATATATGTATACTAAATTCCGCAGTGGATTTTATAAGATTTATTGTTATTTACTATCACTGATAGAGAAAGGGACAGCGCTAAAGGTCAAACTGCACCATAAATAAGAATAACGCTGCACCATATAACAGCGCGTGATGTCTATTTGCAGATGTGGTAATTTTGTGTTGCCTAATTTCTTCTTTATCGAAATGACGAAGTAATATTTGAAAATATCTAACACACACACTCATATTGACGATAAACGCATTACACATGCCAATTACACACTTTTAAAATACCAGAACTTTCCAGAAGGAAAATACTTTTAGTTACATTTTAATTCTAGCCGGTTCGGGGTGTTATCAGGAGTTATCCTGCAATACATATATATTTACAATTATACCCTTATTTCACCATACTTATTTATTTGTAAGTAATTAAAATGAATAAGATATTATTATTATTATTTTTTTTTTTTAGTTAAAATACAGTGAGTTGATGCTATATCACAAGTCCAATGTGTGATGTGAAGTGCTAATATATATTTTTCATTCACAGTTATCGAATTTTTGAAAACTTTAAAATTTTATTTTTATTTTTACAAAATGGCAGAGGGTGACTTGCTTGAAGAAGCCTATTATTAAAATTTAACTCGTACGTCGCCACACACCTTCCTTATTCAGGAGAAATTGGTTATTTGATAAACATTTTGACACATAAATAGCTGAAATAATAGACAGTCGCCGTGTTTCTGGATGAAAATCACAATGTCGACATCGGCAGCACGCTCAAAAATGCGGGTACAAAAACTGTGTAAATGTTGCCTTCAAATAAATTATTTTAATTATTCGGATTTTTTTTAAATTTCTGTCCCGTGAGTTACCAATTAACAGAGTTTGACTGTATATAGTTTCTTCGTATTATTAAATTTATTGAATGATTTTACAAAACGGTAAGCCATGCTTTTGCGCAAATGGAAAATTTCAGAATTACACATGTTAATCTTCTCGCCTTCTGTAATGTTGAAATATCTTATCTTTCCTTCTAATTATATTATTGTAAATTTGTGACTAATATGTACAGGTCGATTTTTTGGTCATAGCACTTCAAGAATGTGTTGTGTACCACCGATACACGTAAATGTGTGTGTGAGCGCTATCTAAGTGAGTGAGAGACAAAGTCATATTATCGCTTTGCACTAGACAGTAATGCAACAACGCATTTGACGACAGTTGATGCACGGTATCTGTTGTGTACGTACGTAATGTGTTGTTTCATGCCGTACTTCAGTTGAATTTGTTTTATTTAGGTAACATTTTAGAATTGTAATTGATAAAATTTGTGAAATTGGGACTAAACTTAATAAAAGGCCTATTCATAGTTATTAAGCTCGTGAAATTGTTTTACGTGTAGGTATACGATAACGGTGTACGTGTAGGTATACGTGTAGGTTTATGATAAAGAAAATAGATATATATCTATTTTCTTTATCATAAACCTACATATATATATATATATATATATATTAGCAACAGATTAGCCAGTGGCCGACTGTACAGTGCCATGAGTAAAAAATTGACCTGTAATGCGGTTTTCCTTGTTTGATTTGGCATTTACACAATCATACAGTACCACTTACTATTTATACTGATGGTCAAGGAAAACATTACACGTGATCATACACATGATTTATGTTTAGTAACAAAAGGGTCAAATTAAGGTGATTTGTCTATATCAAACAATCAAGGAGATATGTTTGTTGCATAGAGTATGTGTCTGTCCGATGTAGGTGCGTCCATCGCGTCTGTGGCGCTGGGCGGGGATAGCAAGATGGCTACAGGGGACACCAACAAACTCTTCAACACTACAACCACAAAAAATAACAAGGCCAAAGGTTTGTCCCTGTATTACATACATTCAGTTCTCACATAAAATCCATTTCATGCCTCAGTCAGACAATATTTAGTCATTAGCCCAGAGATATGTAAATATGCAAATTCAAGTGGTGATACAATTAGTTTTCTTTATTAATAAGCATATTTTTCATTTAACATAATATTTTTTTTTATAGTTTATAATATTTAAAAAATATTTTATTTGTATCATTTCCATATTCACAATTCAATACAAATATTAAGTTATCAAGAAATTCCGTATAACATAATAATTATGAATGCTTGAAAATTAGTAAGAAGGAACGAATAATAATTACACAATGAAAGATAAATATTCATAATTCATTGGATAGGATTTATTTTTATAACTTGGGTGCATCTTCCCATATGGAAAATTTGTCTTATTGTTAAAAGAATTTTTTTTTTATAATTTACTCAAAAAGTTTGTCTTTTGAATACAAGTTTTTTTTTGAGTAGGTGCAGACTTTTTATGGTTAAATCCTCATTTAAAGAATATTAATATGAGTTTTGCCTTTAGCGGCCGGTGGTGCGCGTGGTGGCAAGGGGGCTGCGACTGCCGCAGGTGGCAAGCGGGGCGGCGGCGGCAAGGCAGCTGCCGGTCGGGGTGCCGCAGGGGCCGGCGGTGCAGGAGGAGGTGCCGGTAAGAAGAAACAGATGGCAGCGCAACACCACCCTCCTGACTCTGAAGAAGAGGATACCGCCAAACCTATGTCTTATGACGAAAAGAGACAGCTATCACTCGACATCAACAAGTTACCGGGTGAGTAGTGGACTATTTATTTAATTTCAACTTGACAACCTTGGACATCTTGAACTATTATAATATAGGATAGCCATATTAACATTATAATATAGGATAGCCATATTAAACTGTTGTTAACAAGTATTCTTTATATGAAAGATGAACAAATTTAAAAAGTCAGGTGTAAAATAATCAATGCACTACCATAATACAGTAAAACCGCGATATAACGAAATCCAAGGGACCAAAAAATAAAAATTCGTAATAACGAATTCCCACATATAACGAAAAAAATAAAAAAACCTACTATATGTTACGCGCCGTCGCAAAAAAATGTTGCGCGGCTTCAAAAACGATCGCAAATTCTGCAAACAAAGGAGGAAAAAGGCCATAGGGAACTGAATACCTACATATTTTTAGTAGTTTTGTTATTAAAACAGATAAGCAAATGGATAATCAAAGGAATTAAATTAAGAACAGAACCTATTCAACACCAATTGGAAGATATTTTTGTAAATTCCAGAATATTGCAAACACAAAACAATATTTTAATTGTGTTTAAATGTAAAGCCGCTTCAAACATAGTTTTGGGCATGAAACATACAAAATAATTCAAAAATAACAATTTTACAGTTGAATGGCGGCATTTTTATAAAATGAGTCGTATATAAATTACGAAGGTACTTACCGGTAACGGCGGCAACCGCTTCAAAATATATTTATAATCATTAAAATTGTTCACTTAAAAATTATCGTTAACATTGTTCACTTAAAATACACGAAAACAATAGTTAATAGAAATACAAAATACCGTACAAAAATAGTCCATAAAATATTTTAACGAATTATTTATATTATTAATGAGTTCACACGAAAACAATCGTCAAATGAAAATGAATTTATGTAAATATTCAGTTCGGTCATGCATAATCGCGTTAAAAGCTGAACAAACTTAACTCTACAGACGTTACACTGAGACTGACATTTCCAATAAGTACATATGTACTGCAACTTTCCGGGGGTTCCTGTTAATTTTTGTATTTTACAGCTGTTTGGGTCTGGGATTGCAATCATATTAGAGGCACATGCGTACGTAAAACGTATCTAAGAGAACGCTGCAAGAATTATGTCAAATGGTTTTATGGGTGTACTGTGAACCCAAGAAGAAGTTTGAATTGTTTTACTACCTTGTCAGCCGACCGCCGTGCACCGCCGAAAAGGCCATAAAACCGTTCGCATACGGCAGATGCATCGGCGCGGCTTTGTAAGTGCAAAATAATGTTTTCATCTTTTAACATTTTTTTATTTCGTTATAAATTTACGTAAATGTATTGGCATTTTTTCGTACGGGACAAAAATGATTTTGTTATAAATATTAACGGGATTTCGTTATATAAATGCATTTTTGTATGAAAAACTGGTTTTAGAGACTAAATTTAAATTTTTTTTTTCGATATACGTCATTTTTCGCTATATCGGGTTTCGTTATATCGCGGTTTTACTGTACATGGAAAGAAAATAGGATTAGAAATAAATGATTCTAATTTTTTCTTAAAAAAGAAGCAAATATGAAATATACTTATTGTGTAATTAATGAAAACATGTATTGGAACTGTTCTCAGGTGACAAACTCGGCAAGGTTGTGCACATCATTCAGTCGAGAGAGCCATCATTGCGGGACTCAAACCCTGATGAGATCGAGATTGACTTTGAGACCCTCAAACCTTCAACGCTTAGAGAGCTGGAGAACTATGTAGCATCGTGTCTTCGGAAAAAAACTCGTAAGCAATACTGTAAGTTCCATATGACATTTTTGTCCTGTTCCCACATCCTCTGTGACCCTTCCCTACTTGAAGCTACACTCGCTACACCCGGATCCCTCATTCTATATTTCTCAAGTTGTCACAAAATTAAATATTTACCATTTACGCAGATATTTTCATCAATTAATTCTAATAATTTAGCAAAATATCTTTAACTGGAATACATCTGACTGATATTGTCTTTTTAAAGGGGGGAGGGGGACTTTTGATATTCTTATTGTGGGGTTTTTTTTTTTTTTTACAAAAATGTAGGTTTTTATTAATTTATATTAGAAGTTATACACTAGACTACATTTTTTAAAAACAATAAATTAGGACCTTTACACATCTAAAACTAATAGACTGAATATTAATAATCATTGGTTGATATGAAAAATAGTTTTAGAAATTCAAGCAATTTTAGGCAGCTTACATATGGTTTCAAAATAAAGGCTAATGGATTCTTTTCATGTTGATATATAATGAAATAAAAATGTGTGTTGTCATTTGAATTAATCCATCGAAAATTTAAAAAATTATTAGACCTAATTCACATACAGTAAAACCTCATTAAAACGAACCCCACTATATTGAAAAATGACATTGAACACAAATTACTAACACAATTAAAATTGAATGTTGTTTAATATTTGCATGACGTTCTGGAATTTCCAAAAATATCACTGAATTTTAGGTTATCTTATATTATTGTTTTGTAAAACATTTAAAAAATAATATTAATGTTATTGTTGAATGCGTAATTATGTTGTATCCTATAGTAAACTGACAATGGGTGTCTTGTTTGGAATTTACGAACTTTTTTAAAACCGCGTTATTTATTTTTTTGCGTTTTTTTTATTTCGCTATTCATTGTTACGAATTTTTATTTTTTGGTCCCTTGGATTTCGCAATAACGAGGTTTTACTCTATATGAATATGTTTTGAAATCAGACAAAGTACCTATATATATTTAGATGGTCGCTTAAATCATTGTTCTAAATTTAATATGACACCTTAAATTTATTATTTTGTTTAATATTATCGATTTAAAACGCTAGTTGGCGTTTTGGTGATATGTCTGTTTCATAATTACATACTATTTATGAAACATACAGCTAGTGTTTAAAATGCAACAGTGTTATGTAAATATTTAATTGCGACATACATAAAAATAACGTACATGAATCAGTAATAATAAAACATCTAATTTATGAAATTTCCTACTAATGTGAATAAGTTCAATATTAATTCATAATGTAGATTAAATATGCGTGAAAACATATATTTTTGCCATTTTTTAACGAGAATACGAGAGCTCGGACAATACGGCCGCTGACGATTGACGATTTGAAGCTAATAAAGAAAATACACATTTTTAGGATCAATATAAATATTATTTAGTAAGAAATTATTACATTTTTGATACAGTAAAACCTGGTTATTGCGAAATCCAAGGGACTAAAAAATAAAATTTCATAATAACGAATTCCCACATATAGTGAAAATTTTTTTTTCCTAATATATGAATATTCCGCGCGCACCGTAGAAAAAAATGTAGTGCTGCTTTAAAAAAGTTTGTAAGTCCCACAAACAAGACACCCATTGCCAGTTTAATATGGAATATAATATAATAAGGTATTCTGCCAACAATGGAGGATTATATGTATAAAGAAAACACTGAATAATCTATTTAGTTTTGTTTCAACAGATAAGTAAATTGATAATAATTTAGAAATTAAATTAAAGGCATTTTACGAAACAATACAAGATAACCTAAAATTCGGCGATATTTTTGGAAATTTTAAAATGTCATGCAAGTATAAAACAACATTAAATTTTAACCGTGTTTAATTGGAGAGCCGCTACAAGTATTGAGTTTCACATCGGTCAATCGATCTTCATATTTCTTTAAATCATATAAATGAATTCAGAATCATAGTTTTTTTTGTCGAAGTTTAAAATTTTGCGGGAATTATCACAACCTGAAGCCATTTTAGGGTTCCACAAAATATTAAAAAATGAACTTTAAAGAATAAATTACGGAATATTAGTAAATAAAATGTTTGTAAACAAACACAAAAACAATTGTCAAATAAACACATTAGCGAAAATGTCATACGTGATATTACCGTTCATTGGAATCGATGTAAATGTTCAGTTATAATGTAAAAAGTGATATAAGTTAACAATGATAATGAAGATAAAAAACGAAAATCAAAGATGATAATGCACAGAATTATAGGCATCTCCAGCATTACAGGCGACACCATACACAAAGCTGATGCGTGCATGCCTTAAAGTGTGCCTTCAGTTTCGATTTTGGGGGTTTTTATTTTTTCCAGCTGGTCTAGATAAGACGCATTTTTGCAGGCGTGAACACGTGTGTGCTTTAGACCATGGGAAGGGTGCCATTCTAACCTATTTTGACAATGGGCAATAAATCCAACCGTGGATAAGTGGAGATTATGCCAAATGCCTTTATAAGGGTCTATTATGATCCCCAAGAAGAAGTTATACAATGATATAACAATACAATAAAACAATTGACAAACATTATCGTAAACGGCTGAAATATAATTTGAAATATTTTTGTTGTAAAAATTTATTTTTGTTGTAAAAATTTATTTTTTCGTTATATATTTACGTAAATGATTGGTATTTTTTCATATGGGACAAAAATAATTTCATTATATAAATTCATTTTTGTATGAAAAATTGATTGTAGGAAATTAATTTTGAAAAAAAATTCGATATACATCATTTTTCAGTATAATGGGGTTTGTTTTGACGAGGTTTTTCTGTATCAAACTTGATTTTAAGTAGTAGCTGAAGCCTCAATATATTATTTAAAAATGTATATTTTCACTAAAATAAAGTATTTTAAAAATGTCGAAAATTGGTAATATATCCTGCAAATTGAATGGTTATAACTATTAATTTTTAACATTTTGTTGATTTGTCTCAATTGAGATCTGTCTCCATAACCTCCTTGGCTTCAAGATTTTAAGAAAATATATTTCATTTATTCAATAATTTATCACATTAAGATAATTTTATAGCACGCGAAAAATGCATTTAATTTTAGCAGTCTTTCTATATGCTTGTATTGTCTTAACATTCAGTTCATTAGTGTAAATGTCCAATCTAAGTAATACTTTTAAAAAAAGTCAAATCTAGTATATTACTACTGATATAAATAAATAATAAAAACCCACATTTTCCTAAAAAAACACGCAAATGTGAATTATTTTTGAAAGCGTGCTTTAAGTAAAATGACTTGTGTATATTTTGATGGGGATTGCCTGTGTAAAGGTTTTACTAGTTCAGCGGCTGATTTTGTATACAATAACATAATACATGTAACACATATTTGATACAAACTCAGAAGACAATGAAACATCCTTCATTCTGACCTATTTTGTTCCCGCTACATTGTAACTAAAATTGTTTGTTTTTATTACTTCTCTTGGCTTTCATATTATGGTGCATATTGTATTATTATTTTTTACAACCTTTTGGGTACATTATTGAAAATTTTTGTGGGTATATACCATTAATTTCATGTTTAAGCTGTGCTCATGTATCAATATACTTTCATCTCTTTATTTTATTTATTTCATATATACAGTAAAAGTCTGTTAATTTGAACAATGATACTCCATATTTATCAACTTAAGTATACAAAAATGATTTTTCCTCATAAATAGTAGTACTTTGAATAATTGTCTATTTCGTAATTTTAATTATTTTGTTGGTGTCGGACACGTTCAAACATCTAGTTTTGTTATTTTTTCTTTAAGGCTAAAATAATGTGCCGCACCACCTGTGTGAGCATGTATTAGTGTGAATGGGGGAATGGATTAATATGCACTTCATTTTAATAACATACTGTTCCCAATGATTCAGTGAGCTCTTTGTTGACTGTCACCATGTGTATAAAAAGAATGACTGATTAAATGTTGTTGAAACTTTGAAAGCTTTCATTTGTCCTGCTATTTTGTTGTTATTTGAAAATCATTTTAGTTGTGTAGTAAACCACCCAATAAATATAAATTGCAAGCAAGATTTGTTGTGAAATGAATTTTTGTCCATGTTGCAAGGAACATTATGTGCTGTGTGCATTTTCTCGTAATTGGCGGAAGTTAGGGGACTATTTTAATTTCTTTGGAATTTGGTGTTTTGAAATCCTGTATTTCAGTAAACGAGATTGATCTTTTTAATTTTCTGTTATTGAATTATTAGTAATTTTTTAAAATGCTGGTCTCTGAATTTCGAATTAACAGACTTTTGCACATGTAACCAGAGCGGCACCATAGTAAGGGTGCAGTTTAAACACGAGAGGTACATCGTACGCAACGTTGAACGGAATGTTGCAGGCTGTGATACAAATTACATTAGTCATCTCATGAGAATATTGCAATATGAAACTGTTGGCATGTACTTTTGAATTAATTAAAAAATATTTTTAGTCTCCTAATTAAAAAAGTTGAATTGGGAGTTTATATAATAATAAGCTTACTATTTTGTATTAATTTGTTTGAAATTTAAAAATAAAAATAATATTGTTAATGTATTATTTGCAACATTTAAATCCTTAGCCAATTGTGGATTTCACTAAAATTATGATTTTTCAATTTACAGAAAGCACTTATTTGTAAACTTGTAATGTATAAAAGTGCATATAATTCACAAATATAAACCTATTAGATTTTAAAATTGTATTTCGAAATGTACATACAAAACAGTGAAACGTGATAATATTATACTTTGATGGTAATACAGATGAGTTACTGCAACTGTACAGATGGATTATACCTACAAATAATATACATATTTCCAGTACTATTCTGTCAATAATACATGATAAGATTATTTATTTATTGTTTTCTCTCTTTTTCTGACATGCACTGCACTTAGATATTTAAAAATGAAGCCATAAAGAACAAACATCCCAATTAGGAACACCATCTAGGGTTTGACTCTCTTCTGAGGTCAAAACCAAATGATCCTTCCATTTCCACAAAAAAATGTCATTGGAACTGAACATTTTATTGGCATGTTACTTGATATTACATAATCCTTATATTGTTGATTAACAAAATGTTGAAATGTGCCAAAAATCATTGCTCTCAAATAAATTCTAATACAATATTTGAAAATTGATGATGATTTTCAATTCCATTTTTATCTGATAATATTTTAGATGATTTTTTTGTTTTTAATGGGTATTATTGGTATTGAATATTTCAAAACGAATTGTCGTTCTTGCATTATCAACCTCTGTATAAAATTAATGATTTTTGGCAAATGTAGTCATTTGCTTGTCAAATGCTTGTCTTCCAACATTTCTCTTTCTGTTGAAATGTAGGCTGTTTGTATAAATGAAGTGATACACTGCACTTTGACATTTTCAAAAATCTACTTTGATCTGTTTTACAAACTTAACCTTTATAATATATAGATTGTGTTATAAAACAATGAGTGGCATTTTGATATTTGAAAACAGTTTAATCTAATTATGAAACAAAAATCGCTCTCACATACAGGTTCTGATTGGAAAACTGAATTATCAATATGTACAGTCGTGCAAGAATCTCTTCATACAAGTTCCTAAGATTTCACTGCTATTGAGAATTTTCTGGAGAGTGCTCAGGTTCATGACGTAATAACACTTACAACTCCAGAACCAGAGAATGGGATCGCGCTTGATCTGGCTTCGAGTATTGTGACAACTCCTAATTGGTTGTATTAATTACAAAATTTGACCTGCAGATTTGGATTTTGCCGAGGGAGTTTTGTATTTTGACCGTGAGTGTTGTGATGTTCCCCACAGACAAGCGGGTGTCGGGCAAATCCAAGGATGAGCAGATGGCTGAGAAGAAGCAAGAGTTGGAGAAAAGGTTACAAGATGTGGCGGTACAGCTTGGCTCTAACAAGAAGCAGCAACCTAAGAAAGGTAAGGTTATATACAGAGTATAGCAATATTATCAAGTTAATGTTTCAGTGCTGAATGGTATTTCTCTAGTGCCAGTTGTGCGGCGAGCAATAATAATTAGGTGACAGTCTTGACGGTTTTAATGGGTGAATATTTGTGCAGTAGATCATTAATACTGGAGTATAGTATAACTGGAGAATAATAATTACAAATTACAGATTTTGCAAAATTTAGTCTTCATACATGTAGTAAAACTGCCACTAAGAAGAAATTCCCAAAAGTAGTGAATATGTCTAATGTATTTTTAATATCTCTAGCTTAAGATTACTTAAGGGTGAGCTTTCATTTTTCCAGTTTGAAGTTTGAGAAATTCTACATGAATTAGATGCTTTCAAGATGAGGCTAATAGTTAATTCTTTTAAGTATCAGATAAATAATTAATGGAATTATTTGTTACGTAAATCATGCGAGAGAAGAAGGTTTGAATAGAAAGAGACGGCAATAAAATAGTTGATTTTCTCGCATTCGATACAAGTGTCAAACATAACTCGTGTTTAGAGCATTATTCAAGTTTTTCATATTAGTATATGGAATGAAATAAAAATGTGTGTTGCCATTTGAATTAATCAATGGAAAATTAAATAATTTATTAATGTACCTAACTCACATATAAGAATGTTTTGAAATCAGACAAAATACCTACACATATTTAGATGATCACTTAAATCAATGTTCTAAATTTAAAATTATCATGACAGCTTCAATTTATTATTTTATTTAATATTATCGATTTAAAATGCTACATTGGCATTTTGGTGATATGTCTGTTTCATAATTACATACTACAGTGGAACCTCTATATTCGTCAGCCCCTATATTTATCTACTTCGACATTCGTCACATTTTGATAACAAACAAATGTTTCCATATTCATGAATATTTTCTATATTTGTCTCTTCCACCGTCCGGCAATGCTGTCTAACTGGACCAAAATGCTGAATATGGTCGAAAAGTGCCATCCAAATGTTGCCATAGTCGACTAAAACATTAATGAATTTAATGGTAATGTGATTGACTGCTTCGTGAAGGTTTTAAAAACAGACAGAAACAGGCAACATTGGGCAAGTTCTTTGTTAATTCACCAGTTACCTGATGTTTGTTTAAATTCTCTCCTAGATATTAGTAACTTCCTCTCTTCCGCTTCTATCATCATGTCTCCTCAGTACAATAAAGGTAAAGTTTTGACATAAAATTTATTCATTCGTGTATTATTTTTGGGGACTGGGAATGAATTAATTAAATTTCAGTTATGGGAAAAACTTCCTATATTCGTCAGGTTCCATATTTATCAGGTCCCCAGGAACAGATTAATGACGAATATAGAAGTTCCACTGTATTTATGAAACAGACAGTTTGTGCTTAAAATGCAACGGTGTTATATATAAACAAAATATTTAATTGTGACATGCATAAAAATAACACACATAAAATGTTTACTTTGTTCAAGAAAATATAATTGATGAAATTTGCTATTAATGTTGTGAATAAGTTCAATATTAATTCATACCGTAGATAGAATATGTGTGAAAACATTTATTTTCGGCATTTTTTAACGAAGATTATGAGAGCGCGGACTAGACGTCATTATGGCCACTGATGAGTGGCGATCTGACACTAATAAGAAAATAAAAAATTCACATTTGGATCGATATAAGTATTATTTGATAAGAAATTATTGTGTTTTTGATATCAAATTTGATAGTAGCTGAAGCCTCAAAGCATGTGAGTAAATACAATATATTATTTTAAAACGTATGTTTTCACTAAAACAAAGTATTTTAAAAATGTCAAAAATTGATATGTCCTGAAATCATAACTATTAATTTTTAACAGAGATATTTGTCTCCGTAATCTTGGTTTCAAGATTATAAGAAAATATATTTCATTTATACAATAATTTACCTTATAATTTTGTAACATGCGGAAAATACATCTAATGGCCACGGTCTTATAATGTTTGTATTTTCTTAATTATGGCAAATAACTTTCAGTTTATTAGTTTTATATTAGTGTAAAGGTCCTAAATAAGTAATACTTTTTAAAAAGTCAAATCTATTGAATAACTTCTGATATAAATGAATAATAGAAACCCACATTCTCATAAAAACGTGAATTATTTTTCAAAGCGTGCCTTTAACACTTTTTGTGCCAGTGCCGCTTCTGGGTCACAAGTACGTGTAGCGGGTGTAAACCATCAGAATGTGATGAATAAAATCAAACTTTAGAAATAATGCTCTATCTTATCTTCCAAACCGTTCATTATTTTTTGTTGAAATTTGAAATATTCACAAATAATTGCTAGAATGGGCAGATAAATTATCTGCGAAAATTTCCCTATCACTTTGGTAATTTTCGAAAGTCATTTTTTCAAGTTTAAAATTATGCAAAATATTCCGCCAATCAGGCTTGTTTTATAATACTGTATTTAAGTACAAACTAAAATTCCAAGAGAATGAATTTGAGAAATATAAATATTGAGATTCACTTAAGATGATTTATTACGGCGGAAGGACTTCACACCCACAATGGGCCATACACTTCATTTCAACAACCTATGTTCAATAAATAAATTTCCGAAATTGTGCTTTCTCACTCATATATGAATCAATGGAATGAATATACCTACATTAGTCATAACAAATATACCATTGTGCGCCCACTAATTTCTTCAGTAATTGGATGATTTCTCTAAATTTCTATATCAATTTCTTACTCTGTAAAACTTAAAGCAACGCTTTTTATAAAATCATTAAATTTAGTGTATTTTTGTTTAAATATTCATATACAGACAGCTCTCGTAAAAGCGGTGTGTGATTATTTACTACGTAATAGACATGAAGATAAAAGTTGGATGTATATCGAGATTTTTTATTGATGTAGATGTAGTTTGGACCTTTACCAAGAGATTGGTATACAACACTTATAAACAAATCAGGTAAGTTCGTTCTAGCTTTCCCGCATTTAAAGTAGAGTTAGCTGAAAAGGTAGAACTACTCGCCCCGCTGCCGAGCGCCAGTCAGGTGCGCAGGTAGAAATACTATTCCCGCACAAGAAATGTTAATTTAAAATCTTGGAAAATCTGAATATTTTTCGAAGCCAATAATGTCTGAATTTATTCCCAGCAAATTAGGATGTATAGTCAACTGTATGTACATATTCGACACATTTGATGATATGTATTAAAAATGAATTTTTCTTCAATTTCGCAGATGGTGCAAAGGAACCGGTAGCTGCTTCAGGCCGCTTATCATCCAGTTCCAGTTCATCTGACTCATCCAACTCTTCCTCTAGCAGCGACACCTCATCTTCTGACACAAGTGACAGCGAGGCAGGTTAGGTGAAACCCTCATCCCATCACACACACACTTACATCATACACATATTAATACTAATAATAATATATTAATGTAAAGAATCGGAATATAGTATTGCCCGCATATAGGCATTGGTTTGCATGTGCAATTGTTTGAATATTTCATTGTAACATTAACCATACAATTGGAAAGTATTGAATGTACTGAAACTGTCAGTGAAACCAATACAGAACTTGCACATGCCAGCAAATGTCTGTGTAAATGGCATAATTTAAATAATATATTTTAAAAATATTGAAAAACAATCCATTATTACGAATTGTCAGCGAATGCAGCTGTAGTGGATTATCCGCCGCGTAATAGACATCTATAGAAGTGAAGTGAATATAAATTGTATAAATAAAATATCTTTGGATGGTTTAACATCCATGTTATTTGGACAATGATTATTGCGTTTGTTTCTAAAGTGCGTAGTTTAATAAATCCTGCCTCCTTTGATGAAAGGAGCAGAACGGAAATCGATATAGTTTTTAAAATAAAACAAAACAAAAACCAATATTTATAATATTGTTAAGTTAGATACAAAATGTAGTTGTATAAAAAGAACATTGTAGGCAATTTCTCTTTAATAAACGATGTAGTTATAAACGCGTGTGCGCATTGAAATATGGCCTTTTTGTAATATCTTTAATATAAGCCGATTAATCGTTGAGTGCTTTGGTGTATGTTTTTTTTTTTTTTTTTTTTTTATCGATATCGTCGGGTATCAGTGAAGTGATTCATCATTTGTATTATATATGTGTGATTGTACTGGACATGAGTTAGAGTAAGGGTATACATATTTATAGATACATTTACAGAAGTTTTATTACGATGGGGAAATGGCGTTACTCTACTATGCTTCTTTTAAGTGATATACATTTTATATTTTAACTTTATTAGTGAAAATCATTCGGCTGATTTGTTATAAACCCATCCTACGTTCTTTCCTCGCCGATCCGGTGAAGGCGCGCAGACAATACCTCCTCTGCTATTGACGCAGACACTGCAGAACTAAAGATTATCTTTAAATCAGCGAGAATGTCTAGATTTGGAGGAGGTTTAACTTTATGCATGTTGTTTTCCATAGAAAAACATTAAAGTGATAAATGAGTATATTAAATGGGGGTAGAAGGAAGTTATTCCATGTTTCCAGTCAATGTAGTCAACAAAGTCATTAAAAATTTTTTGTTCACACATTTTATATTATTTAAATGCTCCAAATGGTGTACAAGATGTACATACTTTCATATCATTTTTGACTTGTATACATTATTTATTAAGTTTTTAAATAGATTAAATCAAGCACAATAAATCTTTGTATTATAATAAATAAATCATTTTGAAGGCCAACTCATTTTACAAAAAATTCTACAAATCATAATAATACAAACTAAAAATAAATTCAATACACTATTCCACACATAGACCAATAGAATGTATATGATTATATCTCAAGTACTCGGTTGACGGTAACTAAGCAGTGTTCCAGATGTCGGGTTTCTTTCCTCCAGCCTCTATGTTTATACGTGTCTCATCCATTCTACGTTGGAACTTTCTTATTCTGTAACTAACTTTCATTATTGTCCGATACATTTATGAACCAGACCCTGTATTTTGTCACCAAGTGTGATGTAATTTTAAGCACTTTACAATAAATGGAGAGGATATGAATTAGAATGAAACCGGCATCGGAATACTGCCGAGCTACTTACAGCTAGTTACACTTATTTTAATGGGAACAAGATGCCTTCCCACATTTGTGTTGGGTCAGTGCAGAATGTGTTAATGACAAGGGCCAGCTTCGATTACCGTCGTTATGTGTGTGTGTCTAATGAGACTGAAATGAGTATTGATCTCACACCGCGGGTGAGTATGAGCAGACTGAACACCACACGGCGAGACACAGCGGGCACTCGGTCCAGAGGGACGGGAAGGAAAGGTGTACGAGAGCGAGCGCTCGATCTACACAGCTGACAAACCTTTTCACCTTGCGTTCATTATTTTAACTATATCATGTTCTCTCTTGTTGACTTGTGCTCATTCATATTTATATATATGGTATTGTGAATTGCGGCCGCTCCGCTCTGCCCGATCGTTAATCGGTTCCGTGGGTAGATATAACGAGAGACACGTTCGGTTTGTTTATTATTTCTGTCGATGGAAGAGACCGATGACGGCATTGTTTGGAAGAAATGTGCGAGTAATGTTAGGCTACTAACATTGATCGCCAACTGAATGAGTAGTGGGGGCTTCCCAGATTAGAAGAGGGACGCAGACGGAGCTTTTTGGTTGCAGTCGTTGTTCTGACATATGCAATGCAAACAAATGTGTAAGGATGGTTGCCGATTATTCCTTAACTCTGCCCTACTGCCTCGGGTTTCTATCGCAACAGAACTGCCTCTGTTGGCTTCAGCCACGGTGCGAGCGTCTAGTCTACCAGGCCGTCAGTATTCGTTGTGAGCCATACTCAATGATTCCCGGCTTATCGAGTGAGACATGTATAGTTGGAAGTTGTGAACACGTGACAAGGCAGAAAAGGTTTTGTACGCTTGTGTTTCTGCCGGAGAAATGGTCAAAGGTCATGTGAATCGTGATATTCCATTCTTTTATTATTATTTTTTATTATTTACCATTTGTACTTGTTAAAAGCTGGTCTTCCTCCTTCACACATTGTTTGCACATAGGTCTCGTGATGAAATGTTTAAAAAGTGAAACGGACCTACCCTAACCATTCCTTGCAATGGATTATTTAGCTCATTATCCTTCAATCGGTGCATTCGTTTTACTATATCAGTTTATTTTAAAATCGTAGCTAAAGAAATAAATCCAAGCACTTGCAATAATGGTCAGTGGTTGAATTTGAATATTGTATCGTGCCTCAACATGTTCCATCTGTTAATTGTTGATCATTTCTGATCCCATTTAGTTGGTACAATCTTATCTACTTTCTGTCTACTGTTGAAATGGGACTGTATTCCAAATATCCTTTGATTATGTTCAAGTTATATCATAACCTGGGGTCGGAAATGTGTCAACATGCAGAATAAATCCTATTTGTACTAGAAACTTACATTTTTTATCCATAATTGATAGTTATCCGAATGGCAGCTTATTTGCAAAATAAAATTTATTTCTAAAATTGCTACTCCATTGATGATACTTCTGTAGAATCTTCATATTTAACTTCTTAGTACCATTAATTTGTAAACATTTTCATGTTAAACTTGTCTCTTGCAAAGCTTGACTTTTGAAAAATATTTAAATACCTAATAATTTTGACAGCTTTCGGAGTATCATGTTTATAATTGTTAAATATAAAGGCCACAACCTCTGCATGTATTCTGAAAATAATTGCAGTGAATCTTGAATGATTATTCGTACAAAACTTTTGGCAATATCAGATGTGTGTAAAATAATTGTGCAAACATTTAGCCCATCAAACCAAACTGTTCCATCATTTCAAAGATTGTGTTATTAATTGACTATTTTTTATTAGAAAATCATAGATGCCGCAGCACTCACTTGGGCAATGAGAATTAACTTTAGTAATAAAGAGGTGTGACTTTTTGTGTGTAAACTATTTATTACCACACACGCTTTTTTTATTTTACAATCTTACCAAAAAATTTCAATTGTAGTAAATTTAAACATTTGTTACAGAAACATTTTTTAACTAAAGGAACACTTCACTTTTGCGTACATATCATCAGCCCGGTAAGAACCCAAAGGGTTACTTGCAAATTTTACTTTTATATTAGCTTAATGATATTTTTATGTCAACATGTATTTTAAGTTTGCTTCATGGCAATTGCTTTGATGGCAAAACTCACTGTTTTAATTAGCAAGCGAGATAGTTGTCTTAATATTTTTTTAGAATAGATATTATGGTGGATAATTTATTATTAACAGACTTTCCATATTCAGATACAGACTTAAGCCAAGCAACATTTTTACCACGTTATAATGACATTTAAAGGGGGTTAAACTATTTATTGTATATAAGAAAGAGTAGAGAGGTCAATCGGTTAGCATATTTTTTTCATGTAATTATCGAGCTTTGCATAATTCTATTTATTTTAATATGATTATTTATTATTTGGTTTTGATTTAAAATATCTAAAACCCATTTCTAATATTGCCAAAATGTTTAATAATTATTCAAAAGGTCTCCAGTTGTGGATATATTTATAATTTGCTTCAGAAAAACTTGGATTACAAGTGTGGAATGTCACCTGTACCCAACGGTAGAATACCGAACATGCATTTTGTTTGTAGATTAAATGTTTTTTTGTAATGTACACAAAATGCTAATCTGTAAGTGCAAAACTGTTGAGGAAAATTTATTAAGATAAATTGGCCATATTAGGTAAAAAGTTTTGATTCTCTTAATCCGTCTGGGTGTGTTGAGAGTCTAACGTCTCATTGTGAAAGGTGATGCTGCGATAGGAAACATTGTACCGACTTATTGTCTAGATGTGATAATCCGCCTTCTGGACCACTAACTATGACAGACCAATCAGATGACATTTTTAACTTCAATAACAGTTTTGGATTTAGATTTCTGCATAATATGACTCTGTATTATTATTTTAGTTCAAAACCAACAAAAATCTAACATTTGAATGTTGTAAGAAAATGTATTAATATAGATGAAATCATTTTTCATGGAAGAAATGTGGATTTCACACTTATTACTGAATGTTAAAGGTTATTAGGTTGCAACATCACACCACTGATCAGGATATGTCTAGACAATGTCTCTACAGTATTGTATGAATAGATGAAGAATATTGATTATTCTCTGCAATATACGTATGTTTGTATTATAATGTTGAAGCGTGACGTGACACTGTTGACGAAGCGTGACAGGGGCTGCGATAAAGGGTGAAAAAATCAATTGACAAGCCTGATATTTTAATTTCTGCTTATTTCATTGTGAAATAAAAGGAATGATTTTAAATGTAAATAATGAATTATTAAATATAAAAAAAGTATGTAAGTGTAGTTTACATATTCTGAAATATGTGTTTTATTCCATTCACAACCATTTTATTCATTCACATTAATACATACAATCGATGAAAGATGTACAGAGTACTGTAGCTGTTGTATTTAATTGAATTGTCTTTCAATAATCTGCACCTGAGATCATTTGAAGGTGCCAACAGAAGTGCCTCCGGTGATCATATTTTAATATATTTTTTAATAGAGCTCGGTCACCAAACTGATGGTGCCTCGCTTATTCAAATATTTTTTTTATTTTATGGCTTGAAAATATGTATTTAATTAAGATGGACCAATTCACATCTCCGGCAGAGAATGCAGTTCAATACTACAAACAAATATGTGTCCCCCCTAATATGATTCCATAATAATAAATGATCAAAATGTTTTGGAGGTTAAATATTCTGATAATGATGTTAAAAAAGTAAAAGTTATTTATTTTGCAATTACTTAGTCTATTTATTGACATGTTTATATATAATATATTGTGTGCATCTTTATATTTATTTCAGTATATTCTAAAGTAGAATATCCCTTCATCTAGATCTAGAGCAAAGTTAACAAGAGAGAACATTAATTATAGCTTATAACTATCTCACAATTATTGTTTAGTAGTCACAGACGATATGTGAGATGATTCGGTGCGTAATTAGATGTATAAGACCATCACAATCCTAGGTGAGATCTCGGATTAGCCAGATCTTTTGAAAATAATTTAAAGGTACAGAAAAAATATTAATGAATATCCTAGGTTGAATGTGGATCTTCAACGTCAACGTCAATGTACTAAAACCTCGATTGTCTTTTTAAAAAGGTTGAATTTTTTTTAACCAAACCATCAATTTTTCTTTTGATTTTTTTCAGTTTCTCAAGATTAAAAAAGGCTTGCCTTACAGACAATTCATTAATTTGCAGAAATATCAAGAATTTATAGATGATGGTAAAATTGGCATTGTACTAATTATACACAACGTTATGAAAATAATAATAATATGGGGAGAATTTTCGATCAGCATTGAAAATACAACGAATTGTGTATTTTCATGTCTTGTATAGGAATTTTCAGGAATAATACTGTGGTTCATATGCCAGGTTGTTCCATAAGTTTTTGCAATTTTTTAAGTGCACATTAAAAGAGTCAAAAATAAAACATGTAATAATTTTAATTGTGTATATATATATATATATATATATATGTATGTATTTATATTTTCCAACTCTTCTACCATTATCCACCTGTCAAATCATTTTTTTTAATACCTGATTTCAAAAATAATGGACTTTTAGAAGTAATAAATCCTTCAATATATTTTCTTTATTGGGGGGACCACCGGAAAGAAATCCATTATTTTTAGTCTCATCACAATGCTTTATTAATTGTTAAAAATATCTACATTTTAATCTACAATATAATCTCCATTATTGTTTAGGACAGTTTCCCATTTAGAAACAAATTTTTCAAATCAACATTTAAAAAAAAACTTTCAGATTTTTAATCAAAAAATTCCGTGAGGTCGTTTTGTACTATTGAATTCTGAAATGTTTTATTACAAATAGAATATTCCATTGACCTAAAAAAGTAGGAGCTAGGTCAGGCGAATAAGGAGGGTGGCTAAAAACTTCCCAGTTTAACTCACAATTTTTTTCATGGATGATCACTGCTCTAGTTGGTTGTTTTTCTTTAAGTTTCCTTCCCGCCTTCTTTCTTTCCTTTAGACTTTCTAATTGTTAGCAATAAATATTCTCTGTGATAGTTTCACCTGGTTCCAATAACTCAAAGTGAATTACACCAAACGCACAATACGACCTTTAAAGTCGTCCTGGTTTACGAGTTTGTTTTCTCTCCTTCAGTCACAACTCAATGCAAAAAAGGTTAATTTCTGTACCTAGTCAGCAGAGTAGTAAATTGATCATTTTTTTGTTCCTTGTTATACACTGACAATGCACGAGGAGTTCGTATTACCATTCCGTTTTCTTTGCCAATGCATTTAAAATGTTATTGCACTGTTGACCACGGAGAAGAGAGTTTTTGTAATATTTCCTTAATGCACGACTTTCATTTTTTCCAGTTTGAATTTTGAGATATTTTTTGCATTTTGCATACCCTTTCAAGATGAGACTAATAGTTAATTCTTTTACAATATCAAGTAAACTTAAAAGTACGTTATTTTTTACATAAATATTGTTAGAGCGAAAGGTATTAATAAGAAAAGGATGAATATACAATTGTTGGTTTTTTTTAAATTCCTAGGTAAATATGCCATCAGAAAATAGTAATTTCTTGAGCATTCATAATATGTGTTGCCATTTGAAATTATCAAGCGAAAATTAAATAATTTTGTTAAAAGTTCTCACTTAAGAATTGTTATGTTTATACTATGAAGAATGACAGTAAAGAATCCCCAATAGGTATATAAAAACCTCTCTTTCCATGATGTCCGTCCTTCCTTATATTCATTTAGGCATACTTTTGAGGAACAAACTGTTTCACTTGTTGCAAGCATTATTGATCCTTATGCCATAGCACCGACAAATTATCTTTATTTTTATTTCTAAATCATTTTATCAATGTCTGAAATTAAAGCCCAAATTAAAAATAAAGCCTCATCCCGGAAGACCGCCAGTTGTTTGTGGCACAAGCGCTTAGCTTAATTTTAAATATACAGAGAATATCAATGTGACATGTATTCATTATTTATTTCACAAAAAATCAGATGTGACAAATGATTAAAGTAATTTTTCTATCCTTTTCCTTGATTGTTTGCTTTTCTGAGCATTATTTTCTATGGCTTTTATTATATATTGCGGGTCGATGATATCCATGGACCTTGTTTTTCTTGAGTCAATTAATTCTGGGACCATGCAGTCTATGTAAAACGATTCAAGTTATGTAAAAAAAAATTTGTGCCAAAAATTATCATCTCGATAGATGTTTTCGGTTTTAATTATATAATTTGTTCCCGTCCAAACTCCAAAAAGACAAATATTTTTAGTACTAACGTGCGATTGACCTTGAACATGATAATACGAATCACGATTTTTATTAATGTTCATTATTTTATTTTTGTCTAATTTCCAAAATGTTACTTTTCGCTTTTCTATAGCTTCATCAACAGTCATACTTAAAGCAGATGTCGGGCATTTTACTTCTATAATGATATCATTATCAGAAGTACCATTCGGAGTTGGCCCCAAAAAATGATGTGTACTATCAATTCTAATATTTTATTGAAGTTCTAATTGCTGAAGTGCAGTAAATTCATTGACTTTGCCGACAACCACAGACCCACAACACGGCAACATTGCATTTTAAAAAGGCGATGTTGACATTTTAGAAAGTGACAGCGCATGCGTGCTAGCCATGCATGAGCTGTCATATGGAAAGGTGTGATGTGAAATTTAACGTATGTTTAAAATTAAAATGTCAAAATTATAATCTATTTTCGTATAAAAACAACCCAAAACCATATAATTTACAAAAATAAGCAATTGGTATCGAGAATAATATAATATTCATCAATATTGTAGTAAAGATTTGTATTAAAATGTGTTTTATGGGCAAATTTAATGAAAATCTAACAGCGCGGATTTCACGACCGTCGTAGCTGATTTGAGCAACGTATTTAAACTTTGAGAGACAATTAAAATTATTGTATTTCATAAGACTGAAAATATATTATTTAAAAACTGATTATTATTGTGTTTCTGATATAAAACTTAGTTTTAAATAGTGCTGAAGCCTCAAAGCATGTGAGTAAATAGAATATGTTATTTAAAAACAGCAAAAATTTATCATATGTACTGCAAATTGAATGGTTTATAACTATTAATTTTTAATATTTTGCTAATTTGGTTTAGAACAGGTTTGTCTGTAATTTTGGCTTCAAGATTATATGAAAATATATTTTGTTTATGCAATCATTTAGCATATTAACACAATTTCGTAGTATGCAGAAAATGCATCTAATGATTACGGTCTTTCTTTTAATGCTTGTATCATCTTAATTATGGCAAATAACATTCAGTTTATTAGTTTTATATTAGTGTAAAGGTCCAATCTAAGTAATAGTTGAAAAAATTAAAATCTATTGAATAACTTCTGATATAAATGAATAATAAAAACCCACATTTTCATAGAAAATGCGAAAATTTGCATTATTATTCAAAGTCATGCCTTGAGGGCATACTTTCATTATTCCAGTTTGAAATTTGAAAAATTCTACACAAATTACATATGCTTTCAAGATGAGGCTAATAGTTAAATTCTTATCAGTATCAGAGTAATAATTAGTGACATTATTTGTTACGTAAATCATGCGAGAGAGGAAGGTTTGAATAGAAAGAGACGACAATAAAATTCTTGATTTTCTCACATTTGATACAAGTGTCAAAAATAACTATATTAAATGAAATAAAAATGTGTGTTGTCATTTGAATTAATCCATCAAAAATTAAATAATTTATCGGAGTACCTAATTCCTAGATAGGTTCTTGATACAATAGTTTTTCATGCACAAAACTATACAAACATAATATAGTAAAATACACATTAATAAATATAATATCAGTTAAACTCGCGGTTAATTTTATAAATTAAATTTTTTTCGTGTTCACAGTTTAAGTTCTATATCATAAAATAATGTAAACATAAATAAAAAAATACTTGAAAACACACTTAACAGTGAGAAAATTACTTAACCCGTTCACCCCACTAGTGTCTAACTGCAGGAATTAAACTGGATTATTTCCTTTGAATATCATATTGAATTGTGTAGATAAGATGCCAAATTATTATATTACAGCAATAAAAAAAGCAAAATCTCCTGTTATATTTTAACAGAATACATCTCATAAATTTACAGATATGACTCACACAACTGGTCCATAAAATATAGTTTTAGTGCTTAAGACTGATAAACATAATGTGTAAAAATAAGATATCAAAATAATAATCTTGAAATCAATGAAGTCCTTTGTTTCATATTACATACATTATCACTCTCCATTGTATGTGTATAAAAATGTTTAGGGATGTGTAAAAATAATATTTTTAATATTTTTATGACTTATAAATTAGATGAACAAATCAGAATACTCAAATATGACTCATAGTTGCGAATATGGGGAGTTCAAATTCAATCACAAATTATTCATCAAATAGGATAAAACTAATAATGTTTTACCAAAAAAATTAATAACATATAATTAATTATGCATCTATATGATACAATATACTTCGGAATAGTCACAAATTGATGCGAAAATTAAAAAAAAGTAGCTCAGTAACACACTAGGTCGGCAATGTATTCTTAAAAAAATAAACTTAAATTACGACAGGACAACCCTGTGCTTATATTGACAGTTACGTTTGAGTAGTTAGTGTGCAGTAAATCCTTTTTACTGATTAAAATATTTATTATGCCAAGTATCCCACACCACACATGAGGGTGGAATTTCAAGTGCCAAGGGTTTAACCCCTGCACTTGTTGATGGCTGGTTTTCATCAACAGTATTGTCAAGGTCTTCTTCATCATATATGTGAACCACAAAATAATCATCCTTCGCGTCGTTCTCATCATCGGACTCTGCAGTAGTAATAAGCATATTAGAAATTTCTAGGAAGTCTGCAATATCTCCATTAGCGATAAAGTTCCACTCTGCCATTTTGTAAATTCGATAACTGTAAATGAAAAAATATATATTAGCACTTCACATCACACATCGGACTAATGATATAGTACTAACACGTATGAAATACCGTTCGCGCCAATTGCCAATATGGTCTCTAATGAAGCACCTGTCCTGTTGTCCTGGGCCTTCTTGGGGTTAAAAATCAGTTAAAAAACATCTAATTTATGAAATTTGCAACTAATGTTGTGAATCAGTTCAATATTAATTCATATTGTGGATAAAATATGTATGAAAACATATTTTCAGCATTTTTTAACGAAAATTACGACTGCGCGGATTTGACATCTGTCTGCCGCTTGCGACCAACAGAATGATATGAAAAAACTTGAGCAATTAATAGGTCCAACCGATGCCTCTTTCGTTGGGTGTTGACATAAAGAATCCACATCTCATCTTCAGTAACATGTCTCAAAAATGATTCACTATGTTTTCGGTTCAATAATGATTGGCATATTGGGACTGGCCGTGTGAAGTTTATCTCGGACAATTTATGAGGTGCCCATATTCCACAAGTTGACGCCTTTTTTAAGTGTCTAAACTGATATTTGTGATAGTTTTAGTCGAATGTAAAAATAGTTTTTCGTTTGATTACGTACTATGGACCAGAACATTATTAATCATCTGGTAAAATTGATAATATGTAACAAAAATAAAAATCGCGAACACATAATGAATTTGCTATTATTTTCGGGCACACTTACATTCTGTGTTTATTTCTGATGCATGCAACAGGCGCAATATATGAAATTGTAAATTTAAATTTTGCGTGCATAGCGGCTGATTTGAATGACTTTTTAAAGGTTTATCCCGATTTCTCATATTTTGTACCATCAATTCAATTTTCGTGTCATATGTGAGCTATAGTAGTATAATGTGTTTGATTTTTTAAAAAAATATTTGATGAGTTTTTTGTTGTGTCAATTTCCCATCGACTTGTGATTTCGTATCTTGTTACAAGTGAATGCACCACTTTTGTTTTTATCTTCTATTATACATGTATTACGATGTATTTTTCCAACATTTTTTTTTTGTGGAAATTATAAAATTTTGTCCATAAAACAGAAAATCTTGAAGAAATTAATTAGAATTGAAGTCAACTTACAACTAATTAGACTAGACTAGCGTGGTGGACGGGATTCTAAGTCTAGGACTATTGTGTATGTCAGGGCCATGCAGTATGTACGTTTAAATAAACTCTACTACATATAGCATCCTAGAGATGTTACGTGTGTCATGCGAAGTGAAATTTGAAAGGAAATTAATACATTGCGTTGGATTAATGTTGAGAATTTAATTATGTAAAAAACTTTGTTATAATAATGTTATTTGTTAAGTAAATCATGCAAGAGAATGAACGTTTGAATAGAAATTGACTATAATAAAATTGTTGATTTCCTCACATTCTATCAAGTGCTACCAGTACCTGAAATCTTTTCTACGATTTTTCACATCGATATATGAAATGAAAATGTGTGTTGTCATTTGAATTATTCCATTGAAAATTAAATAATTTAGTGGAGTACCTAATTCATATTATATACAATGTTCTAAATTTAAAATTATTATGACAGCTTCAATTTATTATTTTGTTTAATATTATTAATTTAAAACGCCACATTGGCGTTATATCTGTTTCATAATTATAGTATTTATAAAATAGGCAGCTTGTGTTTAAATTGCGACTTGCATAAAAATAACGCACATAAAATGTTTACTTTGTTCAAGAAAACTTTGTTTTCCCTTAAAATCGGTAATAAAACATTTAATTTTTGAAATTAGCTTGTAATGTGAATAAGTTCAATATTAATTCATACTGCAGATTAAATATGCGTGAAAACATATTTTCGGCATTTTTAACGAAAATATAAGAGTGCAGACTAGATGTCATTACAGCCGCTGACGATCGGCGATCTGAAGCTAATAAAGAAACTAAAAAATACACATTAGGATCTATATAAACATAAATAACAGTAAGAAATTATTGTTATAAATATATATAAACAGTAACGATATAAACAGTAAGAAATTATTGTTTTTTTTTTTTTTTATATTAAACTGGTTTTTAAATACTAGCTACTTAGTTTTAAATAGTAGTTGAAGCCTCAAAGCATGTGAATAAATACAATATATTATTTTAAAATGTGTGTTTTAACTACAACAAAGTATTTAAAAAACGTGGAAAATTGATAATATGTCCTGCAAATCGAATAGTTATAATTCTATTAATTTTTAACATTTTGTTAATTTATTTCAATTGAGTTTTGCCTTCATAATCTTGGCTTTAAGATTATAAGAAAATATATTTCGTTTATGCAAGAATTTTCCATATTTTGTGGCACTCGGAAAATGAATCTAATGGTTGCGATCTTTCTTATAATGCTTGTACTGTCTTAATTATGGCAAATACCATTCAGTTTATTAGTTTTAAATGATTGTAAAGGTCCTATTTAAGTAACAGTTTAAAAAAAAGTCAAATCTGATGTATAACTTGGTTAAGATTGGGTACATGTAGCTTGAATATATTTGACTTGTATTTTTTTAATATCGTTCACTAAGTGTCTTACGCCAGGTTTGATCAAAAAATATGCGGAATTTTCGTTTTTCTCAAAAAAATCTTTATTTATTCATATTCATTTTGTCCCCTTCAAAGTAGTCCCCATGGGACGATAGATATAGATACACTTGTGCCAGCGCTTTTTCCAATCTGTGAGGAACTTCTGGAACACAATTTTCAGTGTGCCATTTAGCACCTTCAGCGATTCTGTCTTTATGTCTCCGATATTGGTAAAACATCATCCTTTCATGGGTTTTTTTTATCTTCGGGAATAGGAAGAAGGCGCAGGGGACATGTTCGTTGAATACAGAGGCCGAGGCATCATAACGGTGTTGTTTTTGGCCAGAAATTCATGAACAAGCAGTGAGGTGTGAGCAGGTGCAATTTCTATGGGTTGTTTTCTTCGGATTGCTTAGAACTTCCAGGTAGGTAGTACTCCTTAACTGTACAACCCGGTGTCAAGAATTCACGATACACTGTGGCATTTAAATACAAGAAAACACAGCAGAACCTTCACATTCGATTGAACTTGTTTCGATCTTGGCTTTTCAGAAAGCTTCCATTGGGATGATTGGGCCTTAGTTTTCGACATCATATCCTTACATCCATGTTTCATTAGTAGCTATGACCCGTTTAAGCAGTTCTGGATCGTTGTTGACTTCATTCGGCACTGCTTTTGGTCGAATTTCAATAAGTTCAAAATATATTTTACTATAACATGATGCCAAATTACATGCCAACATCATCAGCAACTTCTGATAGTGATTCGGCGATTGTCCATTTTGTTATAGGTTGTTGATGTGCTAGGGCATCCGGGGCTCTCGTCATTTCCTTGACCCTCTTGGAAACGTTTGTACCACTTGTAAATGCTTGTTTTATTCATAGAAGACTTTCCAAAATTAACATTCAACATTTCCAATTCGGTGTTGCACTTATTATTCTTATTCCATTCCTAGGGTATTCCATTCTAATTCATTAATTCACCGTTTTTCATTCTTAAAGCAAAATTTAATGTAAATTATTTGTTAAATTTTTTCCGTAAGTAAAAAATTGCCGAGCGCACCAAAACACGTGTAACCTTTTCGACAGCCAACAATAAAGTAAGTATCCAATTTGGCTACCAATGTCAAAATCAAGTATATCAACACAACAGAAAAAATTATGACTATTGGACTTGTACAGTCTATATTCTGAATATTTTTTGATTAAACCTTGTATGTATAAACATATATTTAACCCAAATTAAATTAATCAACTAGAAAGATATACAGAAAAAATTTGTCTATTGATAAAATATTTGGTTGCTACTGGGATTCTAATCTGAACCTCTTCCTATCTGGGAAAGCGCGTTCTCCACTTTGTGTTTAAAATACCACAGAACTATATTCTCAAAATGCAACTTCCCAACAAAAATGTGTTCTTAATATATGTATATATTTATTTTATTTCATTTAAATTATGCATGGAGACAAAATGGAGGCTGGTATAGTAAAGGAATAGCAGCAATAATCTATACATATTCAAAATTTGGTTCTACTACAGGGACAAATTGCGTATGGTAGGATTGGTAGATTTTACCTATTATTCAATACAAATATAAGTTTCCGTCTGGCAACTATTTGTTTGTTTATGCAATGTTGCAGTTTGACGTTCTTTATTAAATATATTATCAATTTCATAATACGTTGTTAATCCAAAACATCAGCTGTTTTCGCAGCAGGTTTACAAAGTGTATCGCTAATGTGGTGTTCCGTCTTGTTGGAAGGTTGACAGGTAAGTACAATTTTCACATTCTGCATACTGAATATTAGTGTGTGAGGCATCTTGTACGAATACAAGTTATGAGAAGCATGTTATCAATGGTATAATTTCTTAATTGGATTTGGTAGTTTCATTAATATTTTGTATGTGAGGATTAAAGATATCGAGCATCCTGTTTTTGTTTTTATTCAATCGAGAATATCTTTCATAAAATTCTTAAATGTATAATAAAATTACAGTAATCGAGAAATTAATACAAAAATAAATAGAAAGCTAAATTATAAAATATTACATATTTGGATCCATAGTCAATCAATGATTTAGCCCTTCGTGCAAGCATGGAATAAAGCTGAGATTAAATATGATCTGAAATGTTGACGTAAATATCAGTTTTCACAAATAAAGGAAATCAATTAAAAAAGAAAAAAGTCATTTTTATAAATATCAAAAAAGTTTGGCTTAGTTTTTTTGGTTGTTTTCGTTATTATTCTGTATTGATTAATTGTACATTTTATTATGACAATTTATGGTTCCATCTTTGATTATTAATTTTCCCATTGTTTTTATTTGATTTTTTCAAATTGTTGCCCAGAATGACAAAAATCATTGCAGAAGACTGTATTCTGATCAAAATTTGCGAATTGAAAAATGGGGTGCTAGGAAAATGATCAAAGAGTTTACACAGTCAGAAATACAATCAACTTTCTTTGTCATGAGAATGTTAATTTCATCGAGCCAGGCATGTGGCCACTGAACAGCCCAGATTTAAACCCAGTAGATTATGCAATATGGGGTGTTTTGATGATTTCCGATTAGCTAAATATTGTGCAAAAAAAATTACATTAAGAATTACAATTAATTATATTATGTTTTGAAATGTGTTACGAGATGTTCTCACTTTTCTTGGGCTACCTGTATAAGGTAATATTTTAATAATATGATTATAATTTGCAGAAAAAAGCTGGGTGTAAAGAAAGAATTCTTCGTCTAGAAGAATATCACTTTTATTGTTTGCCTGGGGAGCAAAATGACAAGATTTGTCAGGGTAGTATCTTGGAAGGGAAAGTAAGGCTGCTTTATGGATGCTCCACCAACCTCATTTCTACGAGTATATAAAACATAGATAGTAGTAATTACTTGCCCAATATAAATTTAATTTGGGAATTTAAATAAGATTTTATTTATTCTCTCAATATATAAAAAAATATTTCCAAATATATTTAAAAAAGGACACTCTAAATTTTATATTCATTATCAGTAATGGTAAACAAAATCGAGGTCAGTCATTTGACATTACCAAATTAAAAGTGAAAATTAATATTAAGCTGCCTGAATGGACTTAAATATTTTAATATTATAATTTCGCCAGTCTTATTTATTTCATGTTTTAAAATTCACTAATTAATCGCAATCACAACATCGGTGTATTTTAAAAATGTACGATGGAGTTTTTTTAGTTGGTGTTATCTTGCAAGTGTGATTCAATTCTGAAGAATTTTTTTATTTTTTCATGTGTGAAAATGAATGTAGTTATATTTATTAAAATTAATAAAATGGCTTGGTGGCTCGGTAATAGAAACTTGACTATGGATCCAAAGATCGTGACTTGATTTGCATAACAAAGAAGTCAATTTTTTATTGTTTAAATGTTAGATGTATTCATAGAAAATATTAAGTTGATGCATAAGTAACGTCATATTTTTTAAGAAAACAAAAGTTAATATTTTCAGATGAACTTTATTAAATCAATCAATTATGTAATTCCCATTATTGCTAATGACTGTTTCCCATCGTTCTGTCAACTTTTTATCCCATTAGAAAATAAACTTTCAGGTTTCGATGCAAAGAATTTATCTAGCGCTGTTTTCACCTCATTTGTTGTATTAAATTTTTTTCCATTTAAATAATTTTGTAGAGATAAAAATAAGTGAAAATCAGAAGGGGCTAAGTCAGGAGATTAAGGTGGATGTTTTAAAACATCCCAATTGAGTTCCTTTAATTTGTGCTGTGTCTTCATTGCAGAATGAGGCCATGCATTGTCGTGATGAAAGGTGACACCCTTACGATTGATTAGTTCAGGTCGTTTTTTACGAGTGCCGAGTTTAAGTTTTGCAGCTATTCACAATATCTCTCAGCATTAATTGTTTGGTTGCGTTGCGATAACTCGTAAAAAGTAACAAAAAAAGGTTCATGCTTTTGTCTCGCACACAAAGAAACACATGTGGCAACTCGGTCCAGCAGGTTTGCGGGGTGACAAGTTGTGCGGGACCCAAACATCGTACTTGGAAACCATTCCAATGCGATTCAGATGCCTCACCACCGTAGATTGATTAATATCCATCTTCGCTGCGATGTCCCTGGTATTTTGACGGGGATCAGTTTCAAGTATGGCATTCAGTATATCATCATCGGTGGTTGAAGGGCGCCCCGCTCTTTCTTCAGCAGCTGTTGATAAATTTCCAGATCTGAATTTAGAAAACCATCATTGACTGTTTCAAACATCGATAGCACTTCTGCCGTACACATCATATATGTTTTTGGTTGCCACTGTTGCATTATAGCCTTTATCGAATTCAAAAAGAAAATAATGTTGAATATGCACTTTTTTTTCTGACATTTTAAAAAGTCACAACTCTGTGTAACTCAATCGCTGACGATAGACTGAAAAAAATGTTGGAAGAAATCCTCCTTTATATAATACAAAGACAACATTAAGCACAGATGTTAACACAGTTGGTTAAAAAATACATATCTTAGTCTATGTAAAAATACGACATTACTTATGCATCAACTTAATAGTACAACTTTTTTATTAAATTAAACTTCCATGGATCGAGAGACAATTCATATGTGTGTCCATAATTTTAAATAAAATCCAAAAAAAGTTTGCGCATATTTTGGTAAAATATTTTTCTGGCAATATTAATACTTTTTTTTTACAAAAAATACAATTTAACCTAATATCTTCCGATATGTTGAATTTTTTTTTATCAGTTTGTCATTTCTATTTGATGTTTTGATTGAATCATAATTTATTTTTATTTTGAGTAGTATTAAAACATTTAATGGTTTTTTCCTTATTGAAAATTTGATTAAAAAAATGTTTTTTTTTAGCAAGGTTGCAATAAATAAATTGTCTTTTAATAATTATTTTCTTCTGTTTTCCAATTTGCATATTGGTTATTTATTTCCTTAGGCTCCAGTAAACCACCCAAGAAAAAAGTGAAGAAAAATCTGACTCCACCTGCAGCAAACGTAAGCAAATTTACCATACCATTATATTAATTAGATTAGTAAAATGAATTGTTTATTTATTTATCAAGGAATACTATAAAGTTTGCAAAGAATACCATCTCAAGTGAAACTGAAAATCCATATTTGTACCAAATTATACGTAGAAAGGGGAATTTAGTCGCTTTACCTAAAAGACTTAACAAACAATTGAATAAAAACTATCCGCGGGTTAATAGCTTTCCAACATCAGTTGCGGCAGTAGCGTGGGCATACCATACTGTGGATACTTGACTGCCTCGACTTAGATTTATTAAATTCCAAATCTTACAAGCATTACAAGCGACGTACAGCGAATGTTGGGAGTTTTTCTATGAATGAGAGAAGTAAACATTAAAATGTAGCCAATTTTTACATTTGATAATTTAGAGTTTACAATGTTTTCTTTGGTTTCTAGAAACAACCACCGCCTGCACAGCCCCCTGAGAAGCCTCCGGCGCCTGCAGCAGCCCCTCCGCGCTCCACCCCTCCCCCCCCAGTGAGGAAGCCTTCCCCTCCTGTTGTCCCACCGCCTGTCCCAACTCCGCCTCCCGCTGTCCCGACACCGCAACCCACCCCGCCTCCTGCTGCACCTCAACCTATAATTACCCCCGTTCCGACAGCCAGTTTATTAGCTGTACCGCCTGCACCTTCACCGGTGGTCAACCCCCAACCGCCGCCGCAACAGATACCTGTTGTTACTCAACCTGCCTTACCGCCCGTTACGAATACACCGACAACCCTTACACAGCATTTTCAACCGTTTCAACAGGAAGATATAAAACCTAATGTGACACAGAGTGCACCTCCGGTGCAGCAGACAGTGTTGCCGCAACCTCCGATCGTAACTTCGACGGTTCCTCTTAGTCAGCCGTCTCCCTCAATTCCGACTACAGCACCGAACATTCCACATCAGAACAACAATCAGAGACAAAACCATAACCAGAATCCGATCGGACAACAGAATGGTATTAAAAAGCAACCCGAAGCGCAACACCAACAGAATCCACAGTACATGGATCCTTTAGAACGTTCGCTAGCGTTCTTGGAGCAGAGCCTTCTGAAGTCTGAGATGCCCCCGGTATCTGGAATAGGTATAGGTAGTTCAGCAACACAAATCAATCACAACTTGATAAATGATTTTACATTAGGCTTGAAACAGAACCCCATCGACTTGGGACATTCTCACAATGCTCTGATGGCACAATTGCAAGGAACAGATATGGCTGGGATCATGAATCACAGCAAATCTGATGCCTTTCTACCAGCCCACAACGGCTTCATGAAGCAAGAGATTCATCATGACACAATGCAGTTGAACGCTTCATTGAATGTTTTGGGAATGGGTTCTACGGGTCTTGTTATGCCTCCTGTACCATCGATATTTGATCCGGTGCCTACGATACCGACTTCTCATCAGCCAATGTTGAATCAGCAGCCTCCTCTGATTATGCCCACTAGCACGATAATGCCACCCATGCATGTGAAAGAAGAAAAACCTCTGATATCGGCCAAGCCGATCGAAGACCTGATCAGTATACCCAATATGAATAATTCGATGGAGAGGAGCAAATATGAGGTGGAAAAGAAGAATGTGGCTCCTGGCCAGCGACAGGAGGAGAAAGGGATGAGCAATACTTTCTACCAGGCTTTCAAACCAAAGCAAGAGCAGAATGTGAAGAATGCCACATCTTGGTCGTTGTTAGCTCAGGCTGGAAGTCCCCAGGGTTCCAGCATGCAGGCTGCTCAAATAAGTAAACCAAAACCCACCATGGATAGTTTTCAGGTTGGTTTTATTTGTTACTTATTGCAGAACTCTACTATTATTTTAATTAATGCACATCAGATCAATATTTTTAAGTAAATGTGGTTTCACTTAGATGCCTGCAGTTCAATTTACATCTAGTTTATATAAATATTTTGACTAATAACATAAAAAGTTTATTTTAAGATTTTTGATATTAATATCATATTAAAAATTTTTTAAATTAACCATTTAACACCATCCATAAATATTGATTCACAACCAAAGTTTTATAATGATATTTAATCCGAGTTAACATATATAAGGGTTCAATTTTCTTATAGGCTTTCAAGAAACAGGCCAGAGAAAAGATGGACCGACAGAGAGCGTTTCAGGAGCTGAGGAAGAAGGAACAGGCAGAGAAGGAGAGGCAGAGGCAAGAAAATGAAAGAAAAAGAGACCCTGCTGAGGACGAACCTGACAAGCCTAGGTAAAGAATTCACTTTGCATGTTGCAATATTGAACTCAAGAACGAGAAGTTGAATTTTCAACTGATTGTTTTGAATTTATCTTAGGAAAACTCAGTGAGACCATTTATTTTACGCAAATTTCAAATTACATTACAAATAGTCCTAAGATCCGTAATAGTTTTGAAAATAATAGTATTGTAACCAAAGACACAGACCATTATGTCCATGTAATATTTCTATATGAATATTTAAAAATAAACCAACATGTGTCACATATTTTTGTCATTATGGCAGCAAAATAGTTACATCACTATTAAATCTGAGTATGTTACAGATGACAAAATATTCAATGTTATATAATAGCAATCAAAACATGATTAAGATATTGTAAATAATAAAAACCCACACTTTCGTAAAAAATTGATCAATTTTGAATTTCACAAGGTTTCAATGGAAATCAATAAATTTCAATCATATTCAATTCTGACTCATTTTAATTATAAAAACAACACTGTACACATTTGTTATCTAGGCCATGTGCAATATTTTTTTAGTAAATTTTTTTTCAGAAATAAATACAGTCAAGAAAGTAGTTTACAATATTGTGTAAATTGATTTAAAATTATCACTGCAACCCTAGATTATGGATTGAATTTGGAAGATTGTTTGTACTGCATTCACATAACTCTTAATATTTCCCTTTAGAAAAGTCCCCAGCGCTTCAATGGCCGGTTTGCCATCTGACACTGCCTCCGTCCCTGAACGCTACGAGGCTGCAGCAGCTGCACGCGTATCACTGCCAACGCCTTCACCGCCCGCCGCACTGCTCCCGCGCCCGCCACCCAACCAAGCGCCACCGCCTACCGCCACACCGGCCAGCGCCCCGGCTGCGCCTCTACCTCACCCGGCACCCGCACCGCACCCCGCTGCACCGCAGCCTCGCAGCCCGGCTGACAAGGCGGCTGCAGAGAGGGAGCGGCAACGGCAAAGAGAGCAAGAAAGGCGCCGGAGAGAAGCGGTCAGTTTATTTTTCTTATTAATAATTAGAATAAATTAAGATGCACACCGTGGATTGATATTACTACCAACCACTATTCCATTGTAGAAAGTGGTATAAATTACACTTTAGACTACTTGTCGTTTTTATTTACTTCAAGCACAAGTGTAGTACAAGTTAACTGAAATATGGTTAAAAGTGAATTGAAAACTAAATGTTTTGTAATATGCGAGGTAGGGGTAACCTGTCGAGAGTTTGAAGTACCCATAGGTCCAATTTTTCATGATTAAAAACCCGTCAAAACGTTGTATAACTAAAAATAAAAAAAATATACTTCCTACATTGTCATAAGCTACGATAGGTGATATTTTGTTATTTTTAGATTAAAAAAAACATTTTTCGATCGTTAATAGTGTTTGCAAAGTTATCACAATTTTTTTTTTAATGATTCTTTTTAATTATTATTGGACAACTGAAGTTGACATTTTATTTACGCTGCACTATTTGTTTTAATTCATATGATTCTTACGAATCTTCTTCAGTGTGGTATATTTCGTCGCATGGCACTTCACCCGAGAGAACTTCATTCACGTGACATACACTAAGGACTTGCCCATAGTATTTTAATTACACAAAAATGACATAAATAAAAAACAGATCATTTGTACTATAACAAAAACTCTAATTATTAGCTTTATAAATTTTTTTTTAATAAACATGATATAAATGAGAAAATAAAGAAAAAAATTCTATGCAAAACCACCAAAAACAACACGACAAAAAACCCAAAAAGCGGAACAATATTTTATTAAAGTAATTATTTTGTAAAGTAAAACTGTGTGTTTCAAAAGAAAAAGCAATAAGATTCACACCTGCAAACTGCGTAGTTGCCTGCACGTGCATGTATCGCGTTCTTGTAGCGTGTTGGTTCACGTGATCAATCAATGAAAACATTTTTTTTTTTTTTTTTTTCATAATTACATTGTAAATTAGAAACAATTAGCTAACAGAGTGGCAACGTGGTGTTTTAAGTCGATAAGGTAATCAAAATCACTAAATGCATTTGATATAATAATTTTAAATTTAGAACATTGTTTTATGTGTCAGTCTAAATATAGGTACTTTTTGACTAATTTCATGTATATCAATTAGGTACTTCAATAAATTATTTAATTTTTGATGACAACACACATTATTTCATTCCATAAAATTATTATGAAAAAATGTCGAAGAGTCTAGATACGAGTTATTTTTGACACTTATATTGATTGCAAGAAAATCAACAATTATATTATCGGCTTTTTCTATTCAAACCTTTCTCTTTCGCATGATTTACGTAACAAATAACGTCATTAAGTATTTCTGATTGAATTTAACTATTAGCCTCATCTTGATGGTGTATAATTCACGTAGAATTTTTCAAATTTCAGACTAGAAAAATGAATGTCTCCCCTTAAAGTTTTCAAATTAACAAATTTATTAGTTCGTTTGATTGAAATTGATAATTGGTGTGTTGAAATGTTTGAAAAATTTTATACTGCTTCTGATATTTTTAATGAAAGTTGTTTGAATTTATAAATAAACTGTACCAAACCGAGCTGTTAATGAACTTTTTACAATTGTCCAAATGTTTGTAAAATTGGTAATTTTTGTATATCTCTAGTGTGTTATGTGTAGTGTCAATTAGCATTTATACAGACTTTTAATAGAAGATTTTTTCCCAGATGGCGGGCCAGATAGACATGAACATGCAGAGTGACTTAATGGCTGCCTTCGAGGAGTCCTTATAAGCGCAGAGCTCGGAAAACCTCTAGTTAAACAAATCATATAATATATTATGAAATTTTAATAAGACACTAGTAAAAAATAACAGATTGAAACGCCGCGCTGCGCGTCTCTTGTAAAAAGTTATTTCTACACTGTGAATGATTAATAATAAGTTTTATTTAATTTATAATGCTGATTTTTGTGTACAAAAAACTGATAGTTTTTTTTAATCAGATTATTATTCGGCAGCGCTGAATAACTGTGTAGTGACCCTATAAACAATCACGCCACGAGTGTCAGACACGGAGGTGTCTCGTGTAATTTAACAATAAATAGTGTTTTACTGTCGGTGGTTTTTGATACGACCACTGGCGCAAGTGCGGACAATCGACGCAGTGATGAGGACAAATCTAGTTTGTATTAGATTAAATAACCAAAAACATTCAGAACTTGTCATAAGTGTGGCGCGCGTGTGCGTATTTTGTACATTGACATCGTAGACAACTTTTGCATTCACGAGGTTCACAGATGCAGTGGAAGATGCATTATCCGGTGCTAGACAATCTGGATTTCACTGACATTACGTTAGTTACTCTTGAATTATTGTTAATTTTGCATAGCCGTAGCAAGTCAGATACGCTTTGTCATGCTGCCAACCAGCTTTCACCAGGAGCAGGCCGTGTGGAAGTCAAATATTAAGCAGTGTTTTTTTTACAACTTCACCAAAGAGATTATTTTTCTAAAATATACATTTGTATCTCTTTGAGTGCGGCAAAATGTGATCACCGTGGAAATATAGTCTCAACTGAGACCTGATGGAGCGCTGCGATAGTTGCAACACTTGGATCTCAACTGTCGATGGCTGTTTTTTAATGGCTAATGCATCTTTTTACTGTAATTGAATATTAAAATTATTTTTACACTATGGAATTTAGGATGGTTTGAAATTGTTACTAATTCGATTAGAACTATGGTAGAAATTAAACGTAACATTTATATTTCATGATTTTCTCGGTAGCGTTTCACAAATTATAACTTTGGATCCATTTGCTTTTTATCGGATAATATTCCATCAAGAAATATTATTATCGATAAAAAACAGTATTACAAAATTTTATTATTATTTAGGATCATTGAGATGTGAAACAAAGAAATGTTTTAAATATTAATTTGTCAAATTATATCATCAGAGTGAAGAATGTTTACAATCTAACATGCACAGTTAAATGCAATCTGCCTTCAAATCAGAAAGTGATATATTATCATATGTAATTGTGCCTATGAAGCGGAAAAGTATACAAGTGAAACTCTGTTTATTTGAAATTTTCAACTTTTAGGACCGGTTGTGTGAACATTAGTAACTTTTTACTATAGTAAAAAAGTTTCTAAAGTAAAAAATTTGCAAAAACGGGTTGTTTGAATGTTGGTAAAAAAATATTTACTTCTCAAAAGTACATGCCGGAGTAAATTCATTTTACTCGGCGATATCCAATACTAAAAACGAAAATCAATAGTTAAATATGGTGGACTTTTCATAGCTGTTCCAAAAATCATCTGACACATTGATACTTCGAAAGTTTTAGTATACGACAATTAATCATTCAATATTCTGCCAATTTAGTAATGACAGTTTGTCCGATAATAATCTTGTTGTTTAAGATACATTATTACACATAATATGAAAAAATGTTACCACCAAAGTGACAAATATCGAATGCCTAAGCGAAAAAATCCATAGATAATGCATAGAGTAAAGCATATTTCATGATTACTTGTCACACCTATAGATATCTCTATCTAGGCTTTGACATTCGAACAACCCACAAGCGATTTTAACCACTGATGTTAGTAAAAAATTACTAATGATCACACAACCGCCCTTAGTGTTCAAAAAATTTGTCAAACAGCTAATTAACCCCGAATTTTCATATTTGTAAACAATTTTCAGACTTTTCAGAAATCAATACATCTTCACAACCACACAGTTTGAAAAAATTAATAACATTATAATGTGCACAGTTTTTTTGCACTTTCCAAATGTTCTTTTGGAATAGGCGAATATATGTACATATATTTTTTTAGTAAATTAGAATTTTTATTTATGAGTTTTGTGGATTTTTTAATTTTGCATTTTTAAATATATTTTTTTTTTAATACAAATTAAATGCACCAATTAAAGGGATGTACATACAGATAAACTCAATCCATTAATAAATATTTTTGTTGCTACCGGTAGCAACAAAAACAAAAATATTATTCTAAAAATTGATTTTATATGCATATCTTTCTAATTGATATATTTCATTTGTATTAAAATATCAGAACTATGTTCTGAAAAAATTACAACTTCACAAATAATGTGTTCTCTTTAAAAAAATATTATTGTTTGAATTTTGAATTAACGGGGATTACTCATAATTCAAATTTTTCTTTTGATTCTTTGAATTTCAAATTAATGGGGTTTTACTGACATATTTTTCATATGCCATCTGCAATATTATATTAATTTGTATTACAGTACAAAATAAAGTGATTTAATCACCCGTATCTGCGAATTATATGTTCTGCAGTAATGTACGAAACATTGTTGTAATGAATTTAAAGAAAAATATTAATATTATATTAAAAGTTATGGTGATTCTGAAGCCTTCAATTCCTATTTTAATGCTGCTCATCATTTACATATTGAGTATAAAATATATAAACCTTTAAACAAAGAATGTATAATATACTTCACTAAAGTAAAAATTCCAAAATTGAAAGTTCTAATAAATAACAATTGAAACAAATTTTTTTTGCCTCTTTTGGAATTGCAAATTGAAATATCTCGTAATTTGTCATTTGTTAAAATCGTAGGTGGTGAATATTTGTTTGCAATGTTATTTCGACACAGCGGACAAATATAAACCACAATGTTAATCAAGCTAAAATATCATACTAATGTGGATTATATTTATTAATTGTTTATATATTATTCAGTTTTCCAACATTTTGTTAGCTACATGAAATAGTGATGATATTTTCCACAAAACATTCCTTGATTGTAAAAGTACCACCATGTTATAATATTATCATCGCCACAGACCAGTAAATGTATAGACATGAAATAAAGTGCGTATTGGAGAGGGGTTTGGAACACTAGTTGCAGGACGAGAGGCATTCTACGCACATTCTTGGTGTACATAAATGTGATAGTTTATGACACATTTATGCAACAGTAAAAGTATTTACTCTTCAAAAATTAAATCTTTGTGTAAACAAGACTATTTTTTACATTAATGCGTATTATATTGTCAGGGTTTAAATTTTCATTCCAATCGAGTCATATTTAAAAAAAAATCGTGGAGCTATTTAATTGCGTAAGTGGTACCAAAGTGATCACGTGGGTGACACCAAAATGAAAATATTGGGGCAAGGAATTTGGATTAGTTCATGTCCACATATTTGGTGGTCTGTGGTTATTGCACTTTTTAGTACATATGTATTATTATTCTGTATTTGCAGTGTGTGCGTTCCGTGAGCTATGCCCTTGTTACACTTTCAATGCAGGCTTGAATAGTACGGCCTCACACTCTTTACTGCATTACTGATAGAGACAATCTGAATTGTACGGTGAAATTGTATTAAATAACAAAGTCGTTTAACGTAATTTGTTTTGATTTTCCGATTACATTTTCTTTGTTGTACACATTGATAGCCTTTGTGTTTTATATCTTTTACTACCTATAAGTTTTATATTTAATTTTATTTGTTTTTTTTTATGCTAATATGCTTTTGTAAAAAATATATATGAAATCAATACGTAATGTAGACATCTCCATGTTAAATGTTGTATTGTGAACCCGATAATGTAATATTATTTATTTAATAGATAAAGCTCGGAGCTTTATGTTTCAATGATGATCATTATTGGGGGAATTACCGTTCATTTCTAAATTGGTTTCTTTTATATTTATATTATTTCTCTCTTACGGTCAATGAATAATCATGAATTCTCTTAATTTTTAAACTTATTTGTATCTTTTACAGAATAAAATGACCCGAATGTACACAGATTGTAAAGATGCATACATAAGATGTCTATTTACTATTGTACATACTTAATCATGTGATAAATTAGTGGAATTATCGTATTTGGTAAACTGACCGAAAGTTCTTGATGGAATTTTATTTATAATACTATTTAAATCCATTTATTCCAACTGTTCTCAATTCTTATTGCTAATATTCATTATTTTTTAATACTGGTGTAGCATAAACAGGACAGCTGACATGCAAAACTTAATTCAAACATTTTTTTTATCCTAGTATTGTACCTTCATTTGTATGCAGCCACCGTATTTACCCAAGTCTGTTTTCCACTGATACATTGTTTATACTGAATACATTGTAGGAGACACTTTGTTATAAGAACTTTAGATTCGTATTGTAATACAAATATCAGTGGAATTAGGTATGTGGGGCAATATATAAAATAATTAAGCGTGGAACATATCTTGGTATAAAAACGTTTCTATCGGTGTAGACATTTTGTCTGGTTAGGAATGTATTGAATGATGTCGCCCGCATTAGCAAATTGTGAAGGATTTATGTTATGCCTTAGGAAACATTGTTATCTGCCTTGTTGATAAATTTTTAGGAAAGAATAACATTTAAGAATGTAGTGAGATGATTAGTATAATGGCTACGGTTTATCTCTGTGTAAAATCTATTTAAATTTCCGATTTTTCAAAATGTTGACATTATTGTTGGCCGAGCAATATATGTATATTTTGTTTAATATTTATTTTTAATTTTTCACAGGGAAGACCGATCAATGTAAGTTTTAATAAGTGAACAATATTGTTTTCTTTTTTATTTAAAACTTTTTCTACTAATTGAAAGTTATCCCACTTTAATCCTATGTATGTATTTAAAAAATGCTGGCCATGTTTTAAAGAAATTTTCCATTTATTTACCGAGACCAGAATAATTCGAGACTCAAATACAACCAATGGATTAAATCAATTCCGTATTATTCTTTACCTTATTATATGTTTACATAGAAATGCTGTGAAATGTCTTCATACTCTTCTGGTTTTGCATTTTCCCACAACTCAAGTTGTTCTGGTCGAACCTTGAATCGGGTGCTTACGTTATAATCTTATTTATTTAGAATAACAACTTTAAATTTGTTAAAATCTAAGAAAGTGAGGTCACTGTGCAGACTGAACGAAAATGGCATAGAGCAATTTATAAAATGTTTTTTTTTTTTTTTTTAATTCAGTGATAGCAAATATTTTTCCATCCTAAAATTCAGAATTACGTATGAATTGCAAAAATCTAAATATTAGTGAAACGGTTCGTTCCCTTATTTACAATATTTCAATTTTTATATTTGCAAAATTAGAATATGTAATAAATTTCACAAACACCATGTCAAATAAAAAGTATAACACTGCCAGAAAATGAATAAAATATTAAATAGACGCTTTCAGCCAATGAATCGTGAGACACTGATTTAGTTTGTAACTTTAAATGTTTATGGGTTTCAAGTAATTTTGTAGTGGAATGTATTAAAATAGTTTTATTGTGAGATGGATTGATTTGATTACCTATGGTGATGATTGAATTCTGTGAATTTGATGAACTTTTCCCGCAGGCGATGATGATCGGTTACGCAGCGCACAGATGTAGACTTTTCCATGTTTTGTGTTGTATGACTTAAATGATACACCATTTTTATTTGTAATTTTATTTCCCAGACTTTTGATGACACTTTTTATACCATTTTTATGTTGGATAATATTGATATCATTGTAAAGTATAAAACCATTTGAATGTTACAGTTTGCTGGGAGTTTACTGTATAATGTTACATGTATAGCTGTACAATTAATAAAAGTATAACCTAAATTAAAATCAATCTGTACATACAAATACAACTTTGTTTTCATTCATTTATGTAACAGGTTTATAATCTCTACTCAACCCGGAGAGACTATTCTCTCGTATTGGGTTTGGCAGTGAGCAATGTTTCGGGCCATATTCGCAACCCTGACAATAGATAAGATATTCACTGAAATGGCTATTATTTTCAGTACATATTTCAAAAATTACACAAACAATGAAAAAGAATGAAATGCAATGCGAAGGACATACCAGTAATATAATACTTGTTTTTACAAGCAATATCGTCCTCAGTCAGATTGCAGTGATATTTGTACAGAGCAATTTTCTGAAGATGAGCGAGAGCATCTATCATATTATTAATATCATGTTAAAAATTCTAATTAGAAACTGATGAAAAATATTTTCTCAAAGATATTCTATTCATAAGCAGACAATGTTAATGATAACATATTAAGGAAAACACATTTTTGTTGTGAAGGTTTTTCCTTAAAATAAAATTTTATTAAAGTTTCCAAATTTAATAAAATGAATTAATTAATTTAATTCTGGCGTCTCCTATCGGGTTTTACTCAAAGGTATTAGAGATTCACCATAATATAAAGTTGATTTCTTTTAAAATTGGAATAGTAGATGTATCAATTTGAAATATAGTGAAATCTTCTTATAATAAGTTCCCCTTCAATAAGTTTTTCTGCCAAATAGGATTACATTCTTCCCATATTTTTTTATGCTTAATACGTTTTCCAAATAATAAGTTTCCCACCTAAGAAATTAAAATATTTATGATAGAACTCAATTTATCCATACAAAAAAACCTTTATAATACGTTTTTCTGCAGAATTAATTTTGTTTGACATTTATAAAAATGAATGTGCTATTCTTTCAATGGGTGCAATAAAATTGAGTCTTTAAATGGTTTTGCCATGTATCATAAAAGTTTATCCATTTGCAAAAACTAATATTTGAATAGGCCGATAAAACATACTGCCCAAACAAAATAACAAATCCCAAAAATCAACAACAGAACCTCTGCCCTCATAAACAATACATTCACCAGTACAACACCAATACCAGAACGCATCGGTAATTTTGTTTTATTTCCTCATTAATTAATTAGGCCTCATTTTATGGTCAGGTTTGTCTTTTCAGATACTATGTAGATAAAATAAAATATGTAGTGCATTGACATTCTTATTTCCATATCTTTGCTCGTAATTGCCCTAATTATACTCCTGTCTGAACCTTCAATTTATTTTGGGAATTCTAAGTATCGAATTGCTTTGTCAAATTTTAAATTTATAATTGTATAAATAAATTTTGTGTAATCTTATTATGTATACTGAGTGTAACATAATATTTTAGGGGTAGATACATATGTATTAAAAATACGAGTTGAAAATGTTCAAGCTGCATGTGCCTAATCTCAATCATGTCATAGATATTAGTGTTTAAAAAAATCGTAGTTTTGCAATTATTTTGATTAATTGAAATATTTTATTGATTCCAAATTATATATTGAATAACAAAAAATAACTAATGGGAACTTGTCAACCGAGGCAAGACTAGCGGCACTCAATGAAGTTCTGGTACCGACACTGATGTAACTGGCAGAAGAGGAACTAAAGTAGACTGAATGCAATGGAAATTAGATTACTTAGGCGTGGTGTCCGCGCACAACCAGGTAAACCAGATACTGGAAGATAGTTCTGTTTGAAGCCTCAATAATCGTCGAGCTTGTATGAGAAAAAGATGTATGCATGTGGATGAGGTGAGAATTGTTTTTCAGGATAAAAGAATGTGGCGCTCTATCCTCTGTGCCTACTCCCGCGGAGAAACAACGTGATAGTAAGTTAGTTACAAAAAAATAAAGGTCATTGAGCTTTGAGCGGCTAGACTATTTTTTATTAAACGATTTATGGCCAGAAGAAATGATATATAATAATAATAATGACTCAATTTCACAAATATTTATTTCAAAGTGAATTTATTTGAAGCTTAACACGATTTTGTAAAAATCTCGCAATAATATTTTCTGTAACGGTACAGAATTTGTACGTGCACCTTGAATGTTTTCAATTTGTAATTTAGTCAGGTATCCATCCACCCATAAAATATTGTGGATCCTGTATAGCAGTACACAACCAGCTAACTTAATGCAAACTGCTTATATTTCTTATAGTTATTACTTAGTCGTAATCTCAGCTACCTCCATATTTTTCATTTGAAGCATAAAGAACAATATATTTATTAATGCATTTCTTATTTATTAGGTTGGGTAAGATTAATAAGAACGTTATGGGTTTAATTTCAACTTTATTTTCAAGGCACGATCAGACTATGCACGACACACACGGCAAAGGCGGTAGGAAGAGTGCTATATCTCCGAAGTTAGTTGCGCGTCCTTCCTTCTAGCGGCAATCGTGGCAATCTCTTGTAGTGGTTATCCTGGAATGCGGTCTCTTGAGTATTTGGCGTGTAACATATTATTAATAATAATCCCCATAATCTGGTTTAAAATATTAAATAAATACAATATATTTTTCCAATTTCCTTTTAAATTTCCGAGTAGCGAAGACTGGTATTGATTAAATTCTCATATAAATGGCAGCAGCAAAAGCGACTAATTTTGCAACTAACACCGATTTTGAATGACCAATTAATATATAAATGAGTTAAGTTTAACAGCTCATAAATTAACACTTTTAAAAATTGTATGAAGAGACAACTGCATTAAAAGTTTGAAAAAATAATAAAGCAGGTTGCTAACTTTGCAGCTAGTACCGTCACTTGTAGTTCACGAAATTATTTAAATATATATTATTTGTAACTTTGTTTTTGACCACTTTTATGAGTTAAATTTAATACAGTTTCGAAAAATATCTTTTCCTTCATCAGTATGAATTGTGTCAGGACAGAAGAGTATGACGGTCTATCCTCTGCCTACCCCCACGGAAATGGCGTGATGGTAAGTTAGTTAGTCATCATAATGTCAAATAAACTAACTAAAACCATGGTTTTTTGCATGAAAGAAAATGTATTTTACGAAAACCAATTGTGTATTAATTTAACTCGTAAAAATATATGTTTTTATTATAATGTTTGATTCGAAATCTGACAGCATCCGTTTTCGGAGAAACCACAGGGAACTGCTTTCATTGGGAGCAGTTTCATTTTTACTACTCCTGGTTCAGCTTTGATTAATGTTTTTTGACAAATAAAATTGCAAAATTATTAATTTTCGCGACCGATACGTATTTGAAAATTTATTAAGGCGCGACTTGCAATAATAATTCATATTTTCGCGTTTTTTACGAAAATGTGGGTTTTTATTATTCATTTATATCAGAAATTATTCAATAGATTTGAATTTTTTTTCAACCATTACTTAGATTGGACCTTTACATTAATATAAAACTAATAAACTGAATGTTATTTGTCATAATTAATACGATACAAATATTATAAGAAAGACCGCGACCATTAGATGCATTTTAGGCATGGTACGAAATTGAGTCGATGGGCTGAATGTATGTATAAATGAAATATATTTTCTTATAATCTTGAAGCCAAGATTACGGAGACAAATCTGTAGGAAACCAAATTAGCAAAATGTTAAAAATGAATAGAGTTATAAATCATTCAATTTGCAGTACATTTAATGAATTTTTGACGTTTTTAAAATACTTTGTTTTAGTAAAAACATACGTTTTTAAATAATAAACTATATTTACTCACATGCTTTGAGGCTTCAACTACTATTTAAAACTAAGTTTAATATCAGAAACACAATAATCATTTTTTAAATAATATATTTTCCGTCTTATGAAATACGATATTATTAATTATATCTTACACTGTCAGTATCAGGGGGTGCGAACTACCATACAAACAAATATCACACTATGTTAAGCATTACTATGTTGGTATCCCTGAACAGTCAGTATACTATTTTAAACCATAGACACTAAATATATTTCAATAATATATAAGAGAATTTAATATTTTCATTCTTTATGGTCATAAAAAAGAAAATACATAATATCGCATACAATGTAGAAATTCAGTAGCTAAACAACTATAGCTTATGCAGAAATAATACAAATTACTAATTTTCATCATGGATATAATCAGTTTATTAACCCCAGTATACCTTGTTAACCACATCGATTTCATTCCACAACGGTGGCGTTTTTGTTGTAAAAATTCCTAACAAGTCGGGTACTGATTTAAATATACATAAACACATAAAAAAATAAGTACTACGCGGTCTTATCCAATAAATAGAAATAACAAAATAGGCCTCTTAATATTCACATTTTCGTGAAAAAACATGTTTTTAGGAAATTACATGCAGTAAATTATAAAAAACCTTGCTTCGTTTTACGACAATGGTCTGGCCCTTAACCCGACATATTAATAGTGTTCAACCTATTGTATATATCGATAATATTATCACAATACACAAAAGATCAAAATTTATTAGTTCATATTACCGCTGGGAAAAATATTGATACGTGCAGAAATATTGTGCGGCACGGACATTTTGGCCCTCATCTAACGTGAACCCTAATGCATCGCATTGGTATAGTTACGCTACTTAGTTAAATAATTGATTTTGACTACTAAATGTTCTTTTACCCAAATTTTTCTAAAAGGCTTTAATAATTTTTGGATTACATTTGATCCTCTTTTTATGCAGTAGATGCATTCCACAGATTATAGCATAAAAAATACGAAATGTTTATTAATGTAATTTAATTTAAAAGTCAATTTTTTAATTAAAATTGTTGTCGGTATGTGACATTGCTCGGCACGATTCGCGATTTGGTTCGAAATCACTTTCATCACAAGAAATAGTATGCGAATCAGATCTACTACATATTAAAGATAAAGTCAATTTCACCATCGTTCTGTGTTGATTTTTTTTCTTTTAATAATGTAATTAGTAATACTTAGTGGTGACTTTCTTGATTCGATAACTAACTTTTTGTGAAGTTCGTGATATACAGGCATAAAATTCTTAAGCTGACGTTGTAATTTGAAGATTCGTTCAGAATTAGTGTTATTAAGAAGAAAATAATTTTACAATTTACTGCAAAGTTAAAGGCCTCGAATTATATTTGCAGGAAAGAGACTGGATTTTTTTCCGTTTTACTGTCGTTTTCTGGTTCTCTGGCGATATTTTATTAAAGTTATATCAATCATATCATCGTGACTTGAAGGATTATTCATAAATAATTTGTTGATATCATTTTGATTAAAGGTATCATAACTTTCTTCACCAATTTCATGAACTAAAGTAATGATTTCAGCTGATATTGCCGACGCTTCAATGATTTCACTGACTGTAACACATCCAGGCCATTCTGCTTTCAAGTATGCATTAAAAGTTTGTTTGTTTGTTTGAATTGTATTAAATATGAACCCCATAATTCGAAAATTGCATAAAAAAGATTCATTTACATTCATTAAAAAATGCACTGAGTGTATAAATGTGATTAAAAAGTCCCACCAGGACAGGATATCCGGTTTAAGAAGCCATTTTTTAATTAGCAATTCTCTAAAATTGTTGATAATATTGATTCTTTCCACATTATTTTTAATCTATTTTTAATTATTATTATCTTTTACATAAATGCAACTAAAATTTCTTCTAATTTCCACTGATAATATTATTTAACTTATTGTATCTTTATTTTTCTAGTACGTATATAGTTTTAAAGTGTTTTCAAGTGTCATTACTTTTTACGGTGTGTTTCGAATTTCTTTTTCAAATTTCAGGATTATGGCTGGGCAGCATAAATGCTGTGTGCCTGGATGTTTATCAAGATATGAGACAGTGTATAGATTTCCCCATTATGATGGATATGTCTCCGAAAAGTGATTTCGAAGAATCTTCACTACTCCAATAGATGCATCTAGAGATTTGAGTATATATGAAAAAAATGTCTGTGACAAGCATTTTTCTAATTTTAACAGAGATCCTGGTTCTAAAAGGTTGCGTATGTACTCCGTGCCGACGATAAACGTACCAGGTAATAACCGATATTCTGTCATGCCGTTTCCCTAATATACCACTATTATTACTCCATTCAAAAAATCTGAACTAGCCTCTCTTACAAACAATGTGAATTTCAATTTCTTCAAGTATTCATAAAAATTATTGGAATGGCTGGAAAATAAATAGTTTTCCTCCATATTATGGAAAGCCTTTCTTAAGTATTGAGTTTCTGAAAAATAGAGACATTTTGTTTTGACCCCAGTTCGTGTGTATGCAGCAAACAACGCCAACACTATTTCTCAAAGGTGCTGTTTTATTAGCTGCCAAGTATCCTCAGATCCATGTATTTAATTTATTTGATATAGATCCCTAGTTTGTAGATCATTAACTTTTACAGTAGTTAAAATGTGCAGAGTAGAGAATGCGTCAAGCTTACAATGACGATGGACCCTGCAATGGGATCTGAAACGTCAGCAAGAAAGGTCAGATATACACAATAGATTAGCCCAGAGAACTGTACCCAGAAAACCTTTCAATGATGGGTTCACCGAAATAAATATATGTTATATATATATTTAAAAACCAAATTAACAATATTTTTCGATGCAATATCTAAATAACTTTTCCTTGTTATTGTTTTTATGTTAATATCTTTTTTTTTTAAGATAGTACTATGCCTTTATTTGTATTTCCATGTTTTCTTGTCCATGAGAAATGTTTTAGGATATAACTTATTTTTCACGATTTATTTTTTCTATGTCAAATACCAACATTATTCTTATATTTGTTTTATTTTCAATAAATAAAATATAGTTTTTGGGAGAATTTTATAAGACTGTTGCTGATAAGTTCTGGTTGCTGATTTGGAATCTGCTCCTAAAATTCTAAATTGTTTGCAATTTTGTCAAAAGTGGTCCCGACTTCCTATATTTGTCACAATCAATCCTCTTGAATTTTAATTTGGCACCTGCAACTAACAATTGGTGGCGAGATCGTTTTCGCCTGGATACATTTTCACATTTTGTATGGTTTATCTCCACCTTTTTGATCATAATGTATTTAGTTACGGTAGTTATCACCTGGAGATTTCCATGTGTACATTCCTCTGGATATATCAAGAATATCAAATTTATATAAAAATAATTAATGTGCATTGTTTTACAGGGTTTAATGAAGTAGTAACAAAACAATAGTTTTTGTTATGGCTTTGCTCATATCCAGCCATCAAATCTTGTCACATTCCATAACATTCATAATTATACAAATAAAATACATGATTCGCAAAGCTCAGTTGAAACCAAACTTCTAAAAGGTTAGATAAAATACTTGTTAATTTTCTTTTCATTCCAAGTATTATTGTTCAATTGTTGTTATATTTTGTTTAGTACAAAATTAGTCATGGTAAACCATTATTTGTGACTGAGTAATGTTCTATTGTAACAATGATTGGTACGCAAGATTTAACTGTTAGAGGTATTGTTTCTAAAATTATTGAAGATAGCACATACGTGAGCATACTATATGGGTGTAAACTTGAATTAAATTTCATTATGTTTCCTGCGTGAACCCTTAGTGTTAATTGTTGTAAAAAAGCAATGGGTAGTCGATAATTCTGGAAAGATGGTGTATTAATGATCGTATTGTCTTATTTCAGAATCTGAAACATTGAATATATGTAACAGTTCTAGTAATCGGGTGCCTATGGCAAACTCTTGTATAGGTATGTATTTCTATATATAATTTTAGTTTACCATTGTGTAAAGTATTCTGTATTTTTAAAAAAGGTTAACACTCAATTTACACATACATATGCATACATAGTTCCTATGTGGGTGTATGATTGAATTCAATTTCATTATGTTTCCTCCGTGAACCCTTAGTGTTAATTGTTGTTAAACAACAATCATGAGTAGTCGAGAATTCTGGAAAAATGGTGAACTAATGATTGTATTGTCTTATTTCAGAATCTGAAACATTGAATATAAATAACAGCTCTAGAAGTCAGGTGCCTATGGCAAACACTTCTTGTATATGTAAGTATTTCTATATATTTATTTTTTAATTTTAGTTTATTATCGAATAACCCGATTGATATTCCCGCATATCACAAGACCTGGCTTCAACGTTTTAGTGCATACAAGAGCTTAGTTCATTTTTAGTGTATATAATTTATTTGATTTTAACAGAAATGGTAAATGACTTTAGAAATATTAAATTAAATATTGTATAATCGCCTTGAATATTTATGTATTGCAAAAAACTTGTGTGTGTTCGACCACATAACCTTAATATTAGATTTTCAGGAAAGAAGATTAATATACATGCCTTGCACAATCTGGCACAAGAGAACATCCATGTGCATTTACTTGAAAATTCCACTTTGTGCACTTCTGACGCTAGTCCAGGTAATTAAAACTTATAATAGTGCTTTCAAATGGATATTGATCATATCCTTTACCCCTTCATGTAAATATTGAAATATAGCGGCCCCAATTAGGTTAGACATGAATTTCCAAGTGAGTAGACATTGGCACTTTTTATGTTTTATGTAAAATTTTCAAGGTCATTTGAGAAATGCTATTAATTCTCCAGTTTATTATCTTTACTCAAAACTGACCAAAATTATATGTTTAGTTCTTGGTGCTTTGTGTGGGCAGATATGAGCTCACTAAGTAGAATTCAATTTCCTCCCATGCCAATACGTCGTAGGTTGACTTCAGTTGTTGCTTCAATATGCAGATATTTTGCACCACAAAGATAGTGATATAAATAAACTTGTCCATTCACCACCACCGGAGTACTCGGCCCTCAGTGTTCTGATCTTTTCAAGAACAAGTTAGATCTGCTCAACAATATTACTAGGAAACGTATTTATTAGGTACAAAATAAAGACTTTATTTCTCTTTTTTCTTGTATTTCTTATTCATGTTCTTTGCATAGGTTTAACAGTTTGGTTTGGACAAAAAACTCCATTTCATCTGACAGAAGCACATTCTTCAATTTCAGATCGTCGTAAACTGCGAAGAGAGCTCGGAGCAGTTCCACCAGTATCCACCAGGCCACTCGTTAATGACTGTCTCGAGCAGTTCCACATTACCAGAGCGAATGGCACAACTCACATTGTGGCCTTCGTCATCTAGCTTCCCCGGTGTGGTGTCCTGACTGATCTTGTCAATGTAAGTACCTAACTGTATCAACACTATTGTTACATTTTTTTTTAAATGACAACATATTTATATTGTGAAGTAGCAATTTCAATTGCTTTTAAAAATGGAATAATAAATGTATCAATTATAAAAATATACAGATATTAGTTCTAAATTTGTTGTAATCATAATGGCTCGCTGTAGTGGAATGGTAACATGTTTCTCTGGATAGGAAGAGGTTCAGGTTCAGGTTCGAATCTCGGTAGCAACCAAATATTTTTTTATTAAAATGGATTTTCTCTGTATATCTTTCTAATCGATTAATTAAATTTCTATAAACACTAGTGTGCCTGCAGGCCAGGATGACAAAGTTGGTGTCCCTCAAGGGGTTGTCAGCATAGCTGCAGTACCTCGTTAATGTCTCTGCAGGCGTTCCGCTGTGTATCCACTTTGCCGATTCACTCATAACCTTGAAGCTACTAGCGCCCTCACCAGCCACAGTCATCTCCATCTAAGACAACATTTGAATGTAGACTTGCAATATGGCCGAACTGTCTGAGGGCTTTGAGGAAGTCATCCTTGGAGTCAGAGGAGAGTTTCTACAGTCTCTGTATTTCTGTTCAATTCATACATTGCTACGTCGTCTAATGCACCTTAGAAACTTAAGTTACTACATTATTTATCTCTATCAATTTTTTCTAAAAGAGCTTCTCAAATTGTTAATTTTTTCTTCACTGTATCTATAGTTATTTATGGGTCGATTGTTTTATAAAAAATTTATAATCTTGAATACCAAGTTTTTCCTTTAATCTTCTGTCCGACGGCAACAAATTTCTATAAATCCCGTAACAATAGTATCTTTTATCAGCTTTACTGTCAAAAAACTTTTAAAAATGTGTTCTCTTAAAGTCTGTAATCCGCTCGCCATGCATACAGAGTTCTCGGTGATTATGAATTGACCACGGATTCCAATCAGTCAACTAATTGTGTGTGTATGTCGAAAAATGTCTTACAGATAAGCAGTCGACATAGCTTTAAGAGCATAAACAATATTCTAACAATTAAAAAAAAAAATTATTTCTGTACAAAAATTTATTTCAAAAATGCCATATGAAAAAATTATTTCTGTACAAAAATGCCATATGAAAATGCCATTGAAGCATATTGTTACATCCAAAGATATTTCTTAAGATATCTCTTTTCTATACCTATTATCTATAACAGATATTCATATTTTATTTTATAGATTATATCAAGAAGATGAAAGTCTGCATTGCCACCTAGATGTTAAACCGGTCTTGTTATGCAGGCTATATCGATACGAGACTACAGGCAGTGGATTTGGCTGAGCCATCATAATTTTGAATTCAGTGAATTTTTTTTGATTCTATTACTAAAGAAGCAACTGTCATACCTTGATTATTTTGCAAAATTCAATTATATTATAATTTTTCTAATTTGAAGAAGTGATATTTTTAATTCTTTCCTTACGGAAATACATATTTAAAATAAACATGTTATGTTTAAGTGCATTATTTTTAAATCTTTAATTTATCACTTAAATAATGTTAGTGTGTAAATATTTACGTGCTTGTGGTCTAGTAGTTATGATAGTCGCTATAGAATTTGTTAAATATTTGTACTAACAAAACCACTTGTTTTAAATTTATCAAATACATATATTACATATATGATTTGTCAAACTATTGCAAGTTCCGTTCACGCCCACAACCAAGTTCAGAACCATTGTGTTTGTATTACCTAATTTTTATCCTGTTTTATAATTTGTATTCCGTTGTCAGTTTTTTCCCCATTTTTCTGTTATTCTAAAATTAGCTGATTTTAAATCATTAAAAGCGAGCTTACCATCATTTTCAACAATAGTGATAGATTCATAATTACTTTGATATAAAAGTCTTTTTGCATTGAAAATAATTTCTAATAATTGAATATTTTTATTGACATATTTAGAATAAACTTTCCGAAGGTACACATTATGAATATAAAAGTATGTATGTTATTTTTAAAGCTTTAATTTTCTTTTTTTACTTGAATAATGTTAGTATGCGTGCAATGAAAATAATAAGAGCATTCTAATATAAATTCTTTAATTTCTTATAATCACTTAAGTATTACATTTTTATTACCAATTTAATTTAAACATGCGTGCAATTTCTTTTCAATGTTTCTTCTATGTATTAGTAATATGTATAAATATAAAGATGATACCATTTTTATGATTTAGTGACGGCACATTGTTTTGTGTGTTATTTAATATATAAATCATTAATTTTTTTCACCACGAGATTTGTGGTTGATATTGAATAGTTTAATATTTTTTTACTTCGTACATACTATGATATGGGAAAATTTTATTCCAATTTTCAAAGCGAGCTCTTATTCAAGCTCATAACCAATGTATTTGTTTTATCACATTTATGTTCTGTTTTATAATTTATATTTTGTATTCCGTTTTCAGTTTTCTTTCTACACTATTTCTATTATTCGAAAATTAGTGGATTTGAAATAATAATATTTAAAAACAAGCTTACCATAATTTTTTAACAATAGTAATAGTTTAATAAAAAAATTTTATGTAAAAGTCTGCATTGAAAATATTAAAATAATTTCTAATGATTGAAAATCATTATTTACATATTTAAAATAAACTTTCCGAAGGTACACGTGTATATAAAAGTATGTACGTTCTTTTTAAATCTTTAATTTTATTTTCACTTAATGATAGTGTGTATGTAAAAAATGAAAATAAGAAAAGCATTCTAACACATATTCTATAGTGCAATTTCTTTTTTAAGTTTTTTCTTTCATATATTAGTAATATGTGTAATATAAAGGTGATACCATTTTTCTGATTTTGTGATACCACATTGTTTTGTATTTATTAAATAAATTATTGATTTTTCTCACCAAGAGCTTTGTTGCCTTATTATATTAGATTTTTAAATTATTTTTTACTAACAAAACTATTTGTCTTGAATTTATCAAATACATATTATTTTCTGATTTAGCGATGACACATTGTTTTGTTTAGTACTCCTATTTAATAAATAATATTATTTCTTATCATGAGCCTTGTGGCGTTATTATATTGAATTTGTTAGGTATTTTTTACTAACACAAATATCTGTCTAAAATAAATCATATACGTACTATGGTATGGGAAAAATTTGTTCCAAATTCAGAAGCAATGTGTTAGTATTACCACATATTTATCCTGTTTTATATTTTGTGTTCTGTTAATAATGTTGTAAATATGTTTGTATTCCATTGTCAGTTTTTTCCACAATTTTTTGTATTCTCTAATTAGCAGATTTGACATAATAAATATTTTAAAACCAGCTTGACATCTTTTATTGTTTTACCAAATTCTCATTTTCCACAATAGATATAATTTTATGTTTTTTTCTGCTGAAAATCGTAAAATAATTTCTATTGATTGAAAATCATTATTTTCGATAGAAAAACTATTTTTCTATCGAAAGTAATGATTTTCAATCAATAGAAATTATTTTACGATTTTCAGCAGAAAAAATTATATCTATATATATATATATATATATATATAATGAAAATGAAACATTCAAAAAAAGAGCGGCAAATAGGCTGTTAGTTTCACCACGATCTATAGAGTGCACTAATGAACCGGAACTTCCGGTCCTATTTTGCTCTGGTCCTATTTTATCGTCAGAATTCCCTATCTATTATATCTCTTATCTATGGTCAGTATGCCATTCAAATATGGCGATGGCGGTCCTAGTGTCCGCGCTCCGAAATTTTTTAATTAAATTTGCCCATAAAACACATTTTAATACAAATTTTGACTACAATATGAATGAATATTATACTTATTCTTGATATCAATTGCTTATTTTTGTAAATTGTATGGTTTTGGGCTGTTTTTATACGAAAACAGATTATAATTTTCAACATTCGTCATTTGCCTGGTTTTAGAATCTGACAGCTCATACATGGCTAACGAATGCGTGGCCAGTGCATGATGGCTAACGAATTCGCGGCCAGTGAGTGGTGGCTAACGAATTCGCGGCCAGTGCATGGCAGCCAGCGCATGCGCGTGAATCAATTAATAATGAAATGAAAAGTCAATAATATATTATTATATACATTATTGTTCTGAAATTACTGCCTCCTGTGACTCAAGATGCCTAAGGTCAAAAAGTATCCATTGACACGCTCTAGGAAATGTTCCAATAAAATTTTAAATGGTTATAATAAGCTTCTTGAAAAAAAATCGCGACGTAAGTTGATAATTTTTACCATTTCTATAACAATTATCTATTTGATTTAACAATATAAATTACATAGTTCAATATACATATATTATGTAGTGCAAATAAATTATTTTTTATTGGAAATATATATCCTTAAAGATAAATTATTTTATCAAAAGAATTATACATGACGGACATGTTTCATTGATACAAATGTATTTATTATAGTCATATAAATGAATAAACACGTATTTTAATATTTTGTACATAAAAATACTGAATAACAATATTATAAATTATTTTCAGGATGTTCCCGAACTGAGCATTGAATGTGTGGACTCGTGTAAACTTCGTAAATTGGATGGCAAAAGAGTGGTCGACATACACCAATTCTTTTCTCAAATTAATCAAATTTACTCCCACAAATCGATGTTTGGGTGCACATGAATGAATATTGAATATGTGAAAGAACAAAGTTTTATTTCTAAATTCAGTTTAAAATGTAATCTGTGTTGACCAAATTTTGTTTTCAATACGTATAAAGTAAAAAACAACGAAATTCTGAAGAACGATAATATGCTCGATGAACAACTAATTATTTAACAGTGAATAATAATACTTTTGTCATATTTTCATTTATATTTTAATATTAAATATATATGTAATTTATTAAAACAATAAATAAATATTAAAAAAAAAACAGTTTTTTTTATTACAACCGGAGTATGATTATTATACAATATTATCATAAATAGTTTTCTCTTCACAAATACAGCTGCTTCAAAAGTTATCAATATTACTTATCAGTATGAATTTACGTCAATTTTTTCTTTATAAATCGGGGCAAAATTGTAGTATTTTATAATCATATGTTTATCGACACAAACAATGGTTTTTATAATAAACATAACAAATTCTTAGGTTAGAACTTTAACAAATTATTTAATTTTCGCTTGATAATTTCAAATGGCAACACATATGTATTGTGAATGTGAAGAAATGCCTATTTTCTGATAGCTTTATTACCTAGGAATTTAAGAAAACCAACAATTGTATACTTGTCCTTTTCTATTGATACCTTTCACTCTAGCAATATTTACGTAAAAAATAACGCACTTTTATGTTTACTTGATATTGTAAATGAATTAACTATTAGTCTCGTCTTGAAAGGGTATGCAAAGTGCAAAAATATCTCGAAATTCAAACTGGAAAAATGAAAGTAGCCTCTTAATAAATAAACAAAACAGAGCAAACCACAGGGCACTGACAACTGAATTAACATAACCGACTGATATTTTTGTTTGCTTGAACTTTTTATGTCGGCACAAAATAAATAAAGCAAAAATAACGTCATTATATTTGTGATTAAAAAATCTAAATCGTAATTAAAGACAAAAATACTACTAACGTATTTTTTAAGTTGATCATCGATGTCAACGCTGCCAATAATTTCCCTAAACCAAGATTCAGTAAGGGTGAATATTACATGTTTAAACCCAATTCTATCGCCCTTTTTGACATTTCGAGTGATGTCTCGATTACATTAGTCAAGGCGATATGTAAAAATCATTTAAGAATACAGTCCAACAGGTTTATGTTTACAAATAGTACTTTTTTTAAATGTGCGTTCTTCAAGTTGGCTAGGAAGAGCGATACGTCTTGTGCAAAATTTTTTACATTTTGTAAAAATAACGAACTTTCGTCGGACTTACAGGTGGTATATTTTGTCATACGTATATATTTTATCTCTTAATACCTTTGACTTATTCTTATTCTATTATAAAAACGGCGAATAATTAGAATTTTGTTCTTGTCAGTGGTTCTACTGTTACTTTTTGCTACGTCGATTTATTTTATTTAGGCAGTTATTTTTTGTCAGTTTAATTTCGTTTTATAATGTTTTCTTTTTCAACATCTATTTGCAGTTTAGATAGTAATTCTTTTATATTCCAAATGTACCAGAAGAAAATATAGATAATGTACTGGAAATTGACAATTTTAGGTCACAATTATATTAAAAAATAATGAAACAATCTAGTATGAAGGACTATTTTAAAAATAAATAAATTGCTATATTATTATTGTTTTTAAATTAATTTACCTGTGTAATTATGGATGGCGATGAAAATTTAAATTCAGTTATGGCCTAATTTCTCTCGGGTGATTTTCATAATACATATTTATATAGGTAACTTTCTAAGAAATTGGTTTTTTATAAATAAAATATTTTAATTTCTTAGTCATAATATTAGTTAAAATATAATATTAGATGTTATGTTCAAATAAAAGATGGAAATATTGAAAACACTGTTTATAAGTTTTCCTACTTAAGAAGTTTTTATTTGATGATCCCTTGGAAAACGTATTACAGAATATAAAGAGAGTTTCACTGTATATATAAATGTGAATTTATATGTGTGACTATATATGTGACACTGTGAATATAAATTCAAAATTTGTCGAAAATATATTTGAGTGTTACAGTAAAATTGGAGAAACCCCTTCCCCGGACAGGAGGAGGTCCAGGTTAAAATCTCGGTAGCAACTAAATATTTTTTCGATAGATTTTTCTGTACATCTTTCCAATATCATTAATTTAATTTGTATTAATAGCTTTATGTTTAGATATTTTCTTTCTCGACATGAGTACAAGGTAGGCATAATATTATCAGTTTAATTTTATAATAAACCAGCATGAATGCAGAAATGTAACTTTTAGGACGAAGATACGACACTCCCTTATTTTTAAATACCAATAATTAAATAATTATCTATCAATAAATCTTTATTATGAAAATAAATCGGGTCTTTGACTGAATCTGTGTAGCTTTCTCTACACGTTCTTTAAATAAGTTCCTACAAAAACCAACAGATGTCGTTGATATGCCACATTACACAGCTGGAATTGTGAGTTCGTTGTTTTATTTATTTATTTGATACTGGACGTGTTGGTATGCGGTTTTGCAAAAATCACAATACGCGCTAGGCCTAACGATGAAAAGCCATAAAACTTTATTCCAAAAAAATTCTACGGTGTTCAAATTGATATGAACGCAACGTTGTGGTCGTTGCGCAATCGAGATTTGTGGTGGTCGCAAGGATATGGCAGGAGGTTAAATTAAATTAACATGAGTTTTTATACACAAATTCACACATTTATTACAACATAAGGAAATATGGGAAAAGAAAAGGAAAATTCTTATTGCTACTTATGTCTAACCTTAATTAAATGCGGGCGCACTAATTGTTCAATTATTTTTCCCACTCGCTTTTATCTGTTTTCACATTTGTGGCCGATTGCTCGGCCACGTGTGGCCCGCCGCAGGCGCTTGCGACAAGCGGCATCTGGAGCCCGCCTTTGGTCCAGTTCACGGACGCGGGCTCCGCAGCTTCGCTCGCCACGTGGTTTCCGTAGCCGCGTCCGGTTGTCTCGTGGTGGTCATGGGACGGGTCACCATCCCATTGGTCCATTCGCTTCTTCTGGAGGCCACGCCCAATCCAAACCCAAACTGACTCCTCCTTCGTCTTATCGCTGACTATAATTAATCTTATATTATAATTATTTACACTTTAGTTACATTTACAATTACAAAAGGCGAGTTGCGGCCGTAGTGACCTCCAGCCCACGTGTTGTGCAATGAACGAAAAACAACGGGGGCTGAAAATAACGGGATTATGAAGGTTTCCTGAGAAGCGATAGAAAATCTGTAAGGGCGCTCATTGTTTCGACGAGACGCATCCTGCCGACAAATAGAACCGAAGGTTATAGGGCCATTAAAGCTGGACTCGTTGTACCGGCGAGAATAAGGAATACACCGTTACTTGCCCGTTAGCTAGCGTCCAGGGTCGAAACGTGATGAGAACAAAAGACGCCGTTTCTTTGTGGAATCTGCTCTTTTAATACAACATTGGACGAACCACATTGCTCGGAATGTAAATAAAAATTGAAAGAAATAACATTCCCGCCAATTCAGTCTTTAGTTTAATCACTAGAATATAATAAATAATATGTTTTGACGCGTGAATATGATTTTGAAGCGACGAGTACGAATCTAGTAATCGCTTAATGAATATGATAATCGATCACAGTGGGCCTAATGTTAAGTAGAATAAGAATAATTAAATGATATATGTAACAAGATATAAGGTTCTGTAAAGTAGCGTAAGAAATAAATAAATAACTAAATTGACTGAAGTGTAAATAATTAGAATATAAGATTAATTATAGTCAGCGATAAGACGAAGGAGGAGTCAGTTCGGATTCGGATCGGGCGTGGCCTCCAGAAGAAGCGAATGGTCCAATGGGATGGTGGCCCGTCCCATGACGGGAAGAGGGCAGATCGGCAGATGGGAGACACCCCACTGTTGAGGTATAAAAATGGCCTACACACGGCCCGGGGGCTCAGTCGTAAAAGAGTGGTAAACAAGGAGAGTTGGCGAAACCCGGGGGAGTGAGTCGGACACGAGGTCTGGGAGGATCGAAGTTGTAGAGGGAAGTGATAGACTCAGTTGTAAAAAGCGAAAAACAGAGAGTTGTCGAAACCCAGAGAAGCGAGTTGGACACGAGGTCCGGGAGGATCGAAGTTGTAGAGAAAAAGTTGTAACAGAGAGTTGTCGAAACGAGGTCCGGAAGAGTGAGTCGGAGACGAGATCCAGGAGGCGAAGTTACACATAGACGCAGTCGTATACAGGAGAAGTTCACTGCATTTTATCCAGGAGCAGCCGCCCCGCCCGTTCAGAACAACCAGTCTGATAGCCTGTCGCCGAAGCAGCCGTGGAGCCAACAGGTAGCCGCCCACGCCGGGTGATCACGATATCACTTCGCCGGCCAGAAGATCCGAAGAAAATCACAAGATGACCCGAGGTAGAATTAGTCTTAGATTAAGATAGTTATAAGTATTTGTGTATTCAATAAATGTATAGTTTGTGCATCTTCGTGTGTTCATATTCACCTGCCTCACTCTTCCTATAACCATGGTACTGATGAAAGCGTGATACCTGACGGACGAGTCGCGAAGCGAACTTCCTTTAGAGTGCGGGGTATCGTTCTGATGAGCGATCAGGGGCTGATACGTCCCTCTCTCTCTTGTATGTCCCTCCGGGGGTATCAATGTTCTTGCAAGACGCGATTTCCAGGCTTTATTTAATTTAATTTTTACGGCTAATAAATGTGATAACTTCGCGTCACTTCGCGCTGAGGCATATCAATATCCATAGACATAATACAATACTATTGTATTGTAAGTCTATGAGTATATGTGTTATCTATGATTGTAACTTTCATAGAAAAGATTAGTAATTTCTGACGTTTCTTGAAGTTCTGATGTAAATATTCGTGCTATCCACGCGCTCGTAATAAACATTTCAAAAATTATAATGCAAATTAAAATGGAAAAAGAAAAGAAAAAGAAGTTTAATCGTCAAGAAATACGAAGTAGACTGGAAAAGGAGAGTAAATTTATAGAAAATCTTCTTTCTATATCGTCAATTCCATCCCACGGTAAGTTCGGATATTCTAACCTGTAAATAAGATTTATATTTATTATTATTTGTTGACTAAATTAATTTTTTATCACAATGCTTTCACGATTATCGAGATTTTGTTAACAAAAAAGTAATTTCATCAAGGTTTATGTAATATGTATATCTGTTTATTTTCGCCTTGTAGACTACGAAGAAGCTCAGGATGACGTCTTTGTTGGGTATAAAAAGCCATCTAAGGAAGAAGCCAAAGACATACAAAGAGCGAGAAGTTTTCAAGAATTAAGTAATCGTCTAAGCAAACTTAAAGGCACAACAGATTTTTCTTTAAAAAATAAACTTATGAAAAAAAGTTTAACCAAAAGATTAAAAAAGAAAACTGGAAAAGAAGAGCGCCGACAGAAAAAAAAGATGTCACGGATTGAGAAAAAATCATTAGGTGGGTCAGTGAAGCACAAGCAGGCAGTGATTCCAGACAAGAAGGTGGTGAAAGCATCCAAGCCCGTGTTCAATAGCCAAGGCAAGATGGTGTTCTCCAAGTTTGATTTCTCAGAATCAGGCATTACAGAAGGTATGCTTTATTTTGGAATAATTAGTGTTATTCATGTTGTCTCCCATCCATTAGTGAGAATTGTTTCATTACACTGCATGTTCTCAGGTTTTCATGGTCATTGAAAATCTTCTGTTTAGTGTTTTCTAGGTTAGTCTGGTGTTTGCTGTGTGATAATTCTATAACAATTGGCTATTAATATATAATTTTGATGTATTTGATTTGAGAAATTCCATTTATTCACGGTTTGTGTGAATGGCACCACACTTGCTATTAAATTAATATGAAAATTTGTAATAATGCTTGTAAAAAAATTATATAAGGGAGGAAATTTACATGCAACATTAATCTTTCATAAGTTATATGGCATTAGTACCCTGAAACAATATCAATGTCGAGTATTTAAAAGACTATAAAACTCATTCTATTGATAAACATGCAATTCAGCAAAACCTATGAAATTCACTACATATAATTTAAACATTAATTTATTTTGTTGCAGGTAAAAAGAAGGGTGAGAAAGACCCTCGTAAGATATTGGAAACTCTTCAGAAGCAAAAAGAGACCGTGAAGGAGCTGAGAGAAGCCGGTCAGCTGGATAAGGCCACTGCCATGATGGAGAAGATAACATGGAAGAATGCACTCGCTAAGGTGGAAGGGCAGAAAATCAAGGATGACCCGCTACTATTGAAGAAGACTGTTAAGAAACAGGTAAACAATAATTACTAATACACCACAGTGAAAGAGCTCCATATATGTCTGTCGTACGTCTTCCATTTGTTTTCATGCAAATTTCCGCAGTCACTTTTGGACTTAAGGTCATCTAAATTCTACACATGGATTGCTCCATTTAAATGTGAAAATGCTGATGGAAAGAAAAATGTTGACAACCTCTTACTGTATTTGGTTTTATCAATTTTATTTTTGTTTCTGCGGGCAACAATACAATAAATAATAAAATAGTGCCATTGTTAATGTACTGACTTGTATTTTATATTAAAGGAATTTATTTTAACGTCCTTGTAAATTTCTAACAATTTTTTACTAAGTTGATGACAATATTTTGCACCGATGAAAACTCACCCCTGGTCTGCCATATTGTACCAAATTCTATAAGAAAATCTTCATAATTTGTTAACAATGAATTCAGAAAAGTATTTTGTGGAAGTGATTTTTAAAATGCTTTTGTTTTTCAGGAACAAAAAAAGAAACAGAGCGCCAAGAAGTGGGATGCGAGATTACAGGGAGTTCAGAAATCTAAAGATGACAGACAGAAGAAACGTAGCACCAATATTCAGAAAAGAAATCAGGATAAAAAGAAAAAGGTTCTTAAAAAGGCAGTAAAGAAGGGAAGGATGATTCCGTGAAGTAGATTATTGAAACTTGTAAATAATTTAATTTTAATTGATTTTTGTAATAACTTCCAAGATGAAAAGTAATAAAGTGATTATTTTTATAATTGTATTATTTATTCACAAATTAACGATTCGGTATATGGCGCACATGTATTATGTGTTTTATATTATTGATGCTATCTGAGAGTTTACAGCATATAATTTCACTAGCTAGTGCCTATCAGTTAAATTTCTTTCGGTGGAAATATATTCGGATATGATTTCACTAAAACACCAGTGAAAATACAACTTCACTGGTAATACACATTCACTGTAATGTATACACACAACAATATAAAATTGCATTTACCTTTTATGGGTCTCAGCCTCTCCAAGAATTTTCTTCCCCTGATCTCCATTTGTTCCTTAGATTTCCAAGACAGATGTGTCATTAAAGACAAATTAACAAGCTTTTTTTTTAGGGAAACAATTGGATTGGTGGAACTATGAAATGATTCCTGTCCACGGCACGTAAAACAAAGTCAAAACAGGATTGATTTTGTCTTTAGTTTTTAATGCATATTGGGACTTTTCAAAATTGTCTGTCTATATTAAAACTTCTTTATTTTAGAATCTTCAATTATTATTTAGAAATTTTGTGGTGGGTAAATTATTTTGCACATTTTTAAACAGATTACCCAAACACGCAACCAGCATGCTAAAATACATCACCAGTTGCAAAATCTTCATATGGCGTGCATATATATGCTTCAAATAAATTATAAGGGATCAGAGCTGCATTTGGTTAGGCAATTTTTGTGCAAGACTTCTGCTTTTGTGGTACCTCAGAGTGTAAGACAATAGGAGCTGTCTCTTGGTCGCTTAACTAACTCCGTCATCAGTACAGAAAGACAATCCCGATGTTATCAGTGCCATCAGCGGAGTGGCATATTTATGACAATATATTTAGCATCAATACTTTTTTCAGCACTAAAAAAATGGAATTATAAAATTTTAAATATCATTTCTCAAGCATATAATATTGTTTTCACATATTCTTGTACTACTACAAAAACATCATTGGTGTACCCGCAAATTGTCAAGTTAGGAACCAAACTATACCTGCAAAATGAAACAAGATTTTTTTTCAGTTGCAAGTGCAAATTGCTTAAAAGTGTGAGTATTAAAGAAAACTAACTTTGTTCTTATTATTAGTATTTAACAAATAAGTCACATAGTAATAATATTCTGATGAATGGCCCCAAGGGTCGGGGGAATCAACTTCTATCGCATCACACAAGAAGGGATTTACTAGAAAATGCAAAAATTAAATGCAAGCAAACTACTTTTGCAGATTATTTAGCAGTGCTTTTTTTGTGAGGTAAATGCTCATAGTAAATTCTAAAGTTATGTCCAATTCTCATCTGACAAATCTTCTTGACTCTCTTCCTTACTGTACATTTTTAAAAATTGGAAAATCTGTTGAAATATCATTCCAGTGCGCTCTATGACAAAAAAATGGTGATTATTAATAAACGTCTAAAGCACTACATACCTGGCAGATATTCCACGAACAGGCTGGCTTTGTAAAGGGCAAAGGTACTCGAGAGCAAATACTTAATATTCACCAACTTGTGGAAAAAAGTAGAGAGTTCTTAACGCCAATCATATTATGCTTCATCATATTATAAAAAAGCATTTGACTGCTTGAAATGGAAATACATGTGGAAAGTACTTGGTGAGATAGAAGTCCCAGAACACCTTGTGCATCTCGCAATCTGTACTTGGATAATATTGGCACAGTTACATTCAACTTTAAAATGTTTAAAGTGCAAAAAGAAGTTAGATAAGGATGTATATTGTCTCCAGACATTTTGAACATATATGGAGAATAAATACATCATGAGAAATGCACTCGAAAACTGGAATGGTGGAGTAAAAATTGGAGGCAGAAAGATTTCCAATCTCAGGTACGCGGATGATATTGCTTTGATTGTTACATCAGAAGAAGAAATGGTTACACTATATATTCTGTTGCGTTGAAGAAGAAAGTAGAAAATTGGGCCTTGAGATAAATAAGGAAAAAACAAAGCTAATGATCATTGATCAACATAACCAGCTTTCACAAACAGATACCATTCCAGACCTTGAAATTGTCAAGGATTTCAATTATCTTGGGTCTATAATCTCTGACGACGGTAGTTGCAAGCCAGAAATGAAACGACGGATAGATACGGTGAAAAGTTCTATGTCCAAATTTCACAAAATGAGGGTCAGCCTTGTACAGTTTCTAGTGCATTCTATATATTTATATGGTTGTGAAGAAGGATTGATGCCTTTGAGATGTGGTGCTAGAGACAAATGTTGCGCATACCATGGACGGCGAGACGCACAATGTCTCCATTCTGCAGGAATTAAACATCAAGGACAGACTTTTAACCTGCGGCCTGAAACAAATCCTTAAATTTTTTGGACATCTTGCTAGAAGGGAAGATAATTTGGAGAAACTTGTGGTGGACCACGTTGAAGAACGAAGAGGAAGTTCCCCCACACGTTGGACCAACCAAGTGGCACTTCTCTGGTGACAGTCCTTAGGTCTGCAGTATGCCGAGAGATCATGAAGATCATTATCCTAAGTCATGAGGGACCGACGTAGATGACAAATAATATTCTTACATACTGTTTACGCGCCTTGCTACTCTGATTGGCACCACTGGGTTTCCGGTTGATAATATTGTGCATGTGTGTATTGCCGTCTTTTTTTGGAGGATGCAAGAAAACAGTAAACAACAGGCAGATCAATTGCATCCCATGATTTTAACAGTCCAGAGGTCCAAATATACTGATCGTCGGGAGTGCACACTTTGGTCGGTTCTACCCAGCTAAAAGAACAACATCGGACCAGAAAATCAGCATGTACAATAAAAAGGTTAGTGCAGTGTTCATATGTGCCTTCATTGTCAATCGGAAACCTGGGAACCAGCTGTTGAAGTAAATTATGGGAACACATACAATACTTATTCAAGAGGCCCCATACCTTTTATTAATTCTGCATTGGGGCCCAATTTTTGAATGAAACCTTTGAGTATCGTTTGACAACATTCTTCTAAACTACTTTGGTTTTATTAGGAGACAAATTAAGTACACTTTACAGAAGCCGCATCTAAATATTTACTTGTTCGTTTCAGTTTGAAAGTTCATAAACTGAGGTATTTGTACATTTTATTTTGATATTATGGTCCTGGCAACACATTCCACATGCGTAGTCATAGTGTGTAGTTGTAGTAGTGCAAGTTGATGCGTAGCACCTTGAGAGTATTTTATTTCGGCTTTTCTTATACGTGTTTGCGTCATAAGATTTGCTATTCTTGTTCTGTAGTTGCAGTAACCTCTTATCTATGGTTATGATAATACTACAAATGTGTTTTTTTTTTCATCTATGGAATATACAAAAAAATCACATTTGTTCATTAATTGAAAAACAATGACATGAAAGCATTAGTGTTTTCAGATTTTATTTTTTGCAATCATAAAACATCTGCGCAGGCCAATTGGCAGACATTTGAGGTATGAAAATTGTGAATAAAATAATGACACAAAGATATATTTTCTTTTATTTAAAATGTTTTTATCATATGTTACATTTTCAATGTACAAAAGAATTAATTCTAATACCTGTTTTATATTTAGTTGAGGACTGCAAACAGCGAGCGATCGAGACACAGTCCATATCAGACAACGGAAGAGTCCAATGTGACGTGACATAGCTGTCATGCCACATTGTAGCGTCTCAACCGACCAGGTAGGCCTAATACACTTCCATAAGGAACCGAGCTAATAAAAATTTATCACAATGTTTCTTTATTATTAAAAAATGGTAACATCGAATATATGACTAAAGAAATTAAGCCATTCTTCTAAATCCAGTGCCCAGAAAGGTGTCGGAAAGGTTAAATGTCTGAGACTCTTGCAAACAACTAGAAAACATCAAATATTTTCTCAAAGTCATAATATTAGGCCTAAACAATAATAAAATAGTATATTACATGTCTTACACCACTTTACCATACATATTTGAATATTCTGAGATCTTACAGACATCGCAAATACAATAGAATTACATACATAATATAAAAGTTGAAAAATAGATGAATATTCATTTGATAAGTTTTCTAAGTAATCACACTGTGAATGAAATAACATCATTTTGAAATAAAAATACTAAACAAATATAATTTCACAATTTTCTTTATCGTCAAAATATTTTCAAAATTATTAACCGTTTTATTGTATGTAATTTTAAGCATTATACAATTCTATTTACTACCGTCAGTTTTATGAACCGGTTGCAAATCAATAATGAACAGAAAATATTATATGTACATTTTATAATTAAATACGATAAAGGTTCTAACGCTAACACAGCCAAAATCAACCGTAATTTTTTAATGAAGATCCAATTTGGCATTACATAAATGAATTCTTATATAATCTGAATAAAATTACTCAATAATTATATATAAAATGAATGAAAATACACCTACGCCTCGTTAAATATGTTTTTCAATTAAGCCTATGTGGCCGGAGCTATGAAGGCAATAAGTAAAAAAATAAAAATAAGTCTGGGCTTTTTATATTAACAATAATACATAATTACAGTGACTTAAATGTTTGAAGTCTTAAAACAGAGATACGCATATAATATCTAACCAAACTGTCCAGCAGTGGTGGTATTAAATTATCTTAATTTAAGTCAACCTTACTACTAAATGAAGGCGATAATCTTCTGTTTTTGTAACAGACAATTATTTAGTCACAACATTACTGTCGCGGTAAATAAGATAGAATTGAAAAAAATACACCTTTACAAAGCGAAAAAATATTAATTATATATAATCTTGAACTTTACAAATACACTGGCAGTCTTCATCTTCTTTCTTGACATATTTAAAATACTTTTTTTTTTAAATAATAAAGTTGTCAAAATAGTTTGCGTAGCTTCATAAAGCAAACATAGCATACATAATCAAGTGGCTGTCATACCATTGCAAAAAAGAAACGGATGAAAAGAGTGGAATAATTAGTTGGATCGTGGAACTATGAATGATATCTGCCCGACTTCTTATCAAGAGAGTGACAAACAAAACCCCAATTTGAAGTTTTGCTAAGTCAATTTCCACAAAACGCAGAAGAAAGTGAATTGTAAAGTCAATCTACCTTGTCCTAAAAGGAATTGGGATATCCAAAGCTTCAGGTTTAACCTGTGAACTCTTGGACAGGGGCAAATGACGATGGAAGAAGTGGTAGATTACCTCTCTGAGGAGTATTGAGTCCGGGCAGTCAGAAGAGAGATTCAGATTTTATTAGAATCTGAATGACAGCAGGATTTCCAATAACTAGTCACAGAGAATATTAGATTTGATCGAACAAACAAAATGTTGAAATGCCAGAATTAAGGGACCATGATAAGTTATTGATTATTATCACATCTGATCATGGATGGCATATTTTACCGGCATTGAAAAGACCAAGCCTGAGTAAATTTACTTGTTACGGGAGGCAAGGAGAAATAGGCCAGTTAGACTTGTTACAATGTTTTGTACTACATTTTTACTTTAAGCGTATGCAGAAAGATAACACAGGAAATTTATTAACCTAGATAATTCTAAGATGGCGTCTTATTGTCACAATCCTCATCAAATATCAACCAGTGTTATCAGTTTAAAAAGTAACATGGTAATTCTATTTAAAAAAAAACTCGTAAAATAATATTATTCATACTAAACAAGACCAGCCTAATTACAAACTCACAGAGTTGGTTATATCGAGTATTAATTCAATATACAAGATTAATATTGTGAAAATACTATTTGTGCAAAGAATTGTGCTAATGGTTTGATGCACGCATGGATAACACAAATCTGATAAATTACCTTCTAATTGTACTATATACTAGAGATTATCAGATTTAAATTAAAAGTGTGGAGTCAATAATGTTAGTGAAGAGAGCAGAAAGACTTCTAAGATGAGGATAATTGTAGAAGTTATATAAAACATACACAGCTCCCGACTTAGACATTCAAGCAGATGGACGTAAAACGTGGAAATAGGAAATATGCAACACAAACGGACATCTTGCTATTCCGCATTGTACATTCTATCTCTCGAGTGTGAGATAATGTAAAAAAAGATAAAATATTAAAATATTTTGTCAACACTTAGCGACAAAATATATTTTAGAATAATATTAAATCACAAAAATCTCTCGCAGTCAAACACGGTTTTTGAGAGTCCCATTCCTAAACAGTCTTATCGTGTATGTCGTCTCCTTCATCTGTTCATCTTCTGCGACTCAAACATCTCATTCTCCGAGTCCAGCTCGTTCTCTGAATACGAGAGTGAGCAGCCGTGCCGCCTTTCCACTGGGGTGTCCTGGAATATAAATAGTCCAACAATTAACCAAAGAAAAAAGGTATATAAATAATATATCATAGGTATAGATTAGATTAAAACAGGATGTAGTAAAGCCAATTGTAATTAGTTAAGTTAAAAATATAAAATTTGCTAGATCTAGTTCCAGTTATAGGCCTTAGAATTTTTAATTTTAAGAATTATTGTAGTATGAAATTATGTAATCATCAAATTTAAGGAAAAATCAATTTAAAATGTTTTAAAGAGGGACAAAGACCATTTTTGTCATTCAGGATTTATAATATGAACATGGCATCAAATTTGTGAAGGCAATAATAAAAATAATATTTATGAAAGCTTTTGGAACAAGCTTAACCGTTTTAGTGCTAAGCAATTTTGGATACAAACGATCGCAGCGCTTTTGCGACGCGTAGCATTCAAACGGTTAAGGAACTCTCCCAATTTTAAGGTGATGTCAAATAATGCCTAAAGAGGTTGATGAACAACCAGACTTAGATAGTTTATGGTCCAAAATGATTTGTTTTTGAAGGAATAATATTAAAGGTATTTAATTTAATTAATCTCTTTATAATTAAAACAAACATTATTTCTGGGAGAAGCACAGAGAGAGGAAGGGTGAATTGAAGTCAGTTTCGGTGTAACCATACCTACATGTATTATCTCATAATATATGAATGTTTTTATTTATTTAGATATTTTAAAACAATATACATATATGTATGTAATCCCATGTTTAGTCACTTTTTCAGTAAGTACACATATATATAATATAAAACATATATGTAATCACAACAGATTTGGGTCAGAATTCTCGAATCGCCTAATAAGTTTCTTCTGACCACATGACAAGTAAAACCGAGAGCAAAAGATTTGTAATGGGAGTCATTTCAAACCGTCAGCTATAATAGTCAACTTAGAATAAGTGTCCATATTTCATAGAATTTGTGTCTTTTTTATTTCCCCAATTTTCTCTATATCATTTATGTACATATTATTCAAATATCAAATTCTAATTTATGTCATTAGTCAAGTCTGTGAGGTTGTCTGAAAATACTTTGTCGTATACTGTCGTTTATTATTACTCAAAGCAATTTTTTTGTTGATGTTCACATGCTTTACATCGCATAACAAATGGGTTAATTATACAAGAATAATATTTAATTCCAGTATGATTAGCCGGGTGTGCAATACCCAATCGGCCATAAAAACAAATAAATATTGACCCTTCCTACTTAAAGTATCATAACTAACAAATAGATCATTTTTAACTGTAGTAGTATTTCACATGTTTTTATTCTTCCACTGAACTATATCCCAGGGTGGGATTTCCTCTCCACCGACTCTTATCCCTGGCCATTCTTCTCCAGTCCTGGATCCTCCCATTCTGCTCCCACACAGTGAGCCCGTCGCTTTCACCGGGGTATCCACTTGTATCTTTGGTATTTTTTCAAAATGGTCAGCCCATCGCAATCTTTGGGAATTACAGAATCTTATGATTGTTTTTTCTCAATTATATTTTCGAGCTCATGGTTCATTTTTATTCCGTAAATTACATTTTCTAGTCCATAATTTTTTCTTAGTATTTTGTATTAAAAAAACTTCTAATTTATTTTCTTCAATTTGGGTTAGGTAGCACGTTTTGCAATCATAAATAACCAGTGGTCTTAGTTTATTCACTATTTTTAACTTCAGCAACACCTTTGCTAACAGGCATTCAAACATATTTCCAGCTAGAAGGCGAATTTTCAATCCAAACAATCAATTTTGTTAACTTATTTAACATGTTTAAGTTAAGAACCCAGATTTGTAAATTATTAACCCGTTCAAATGTTTAAACATCTTGGGCGCCTCCTGTTCACGTATGGTGACCATGTATGTACTTTGTTTTTGAGGGTGGCAACGTGGTCGATCATTCTTTGTAATAATTAAATCACTAGTGTGCGCACACATCTGGATGTTTTATAGTAAATACAGCCCGACTTTATAAGTTAATGCCTCCAACACCAGATTAAAGACTACGATGAGAGTGCATATCACCCTGTCTTACTCTGGATTTAATATCAACCGTGTCCTTTAGCTCATTCTGAACATTTACAACTGGTTTAGACTCCGACAATGTGAGTCTTATTAGTGTTATTAGCTTTAATAGTTGTTTATCCTCAATTTATCACTTAGGTCATTGGAGAGCCATTTTTTTACTGTGCATGGTGATTAAATCTACAACGAATTCTCTTTCTTTGTCCGGCAGAATTGTAGGTAGAGTTGTTCCCCATTATTTCTGACAGAGTTCGCATCTATTTGATACATTTTTAAATGGCAATCATTTTTTTATATGTTGTGTTGTGAATATAAAAAAATATACAAAAAAATGTATCAAATATATTCTAAATACTAGAACAACTAAAAATAACCTATTTTAAGTAATGATATTTTACACAGGAAGGGTCAATATATTAATTTAATTAACCCATCAGCTACCTCAGGTATTGTGAGGTTATTGTGAGGTCATATAAGTAAAAAAAATGACTTGATACCTTATAGATGATACGTTAGGAAAGAAGAGACAATTTTTTGTCAATGATTCTAAAATGAAATGATAGCATGAGAAATTAACATACAAATGAAAAGATTACCATCTTATAGTCATGCGGTTAGAAGTCATGTGTGTTGAAGCCTGATAGGATTACAAAAATGAACAACTTTAAATTCCAGTAAAATAAGTTCACAAAAACTATCAAACCATGATCATCACATGTCTGTAATCTTATGCGTGTACACGGATTAGACTTTGATTACTCATCTCCGAGATTTGTCAGTAAAGGTTAGCATAAAAAATTTAGTAAAAATAGAAGCCATTCTACACTGCATACAAAATAAGATAGAGGGCTCAACTCTGTGTCCTTTATGTGACTTTCGAGGCAAGTCTCACCCATATATATACACATGTTATTAGAAATCAAACTCAAAACCGTAACATAAACAAAATATAGGACAGAAAAACAATTATTAGTCCCCACCACCGAAAATAGGAGAAATACCGTACACTAATTAACTTTGGTGCTGACCAGACTAAACAGTGCCAACCTCCAAACATTAGTATGTGCCCGGTAATACTTCTGTGTCGCTCATCCACGAGTTCTCCATGCTAGAGCCCATCTGCTGCAATGTAATATTAGCATTGTACAACACATAAAGGAAAAACATAAGTACTTTTGATCTGGAAGATCCTGGCACCTAATGCAACCTGTTGCTAAGGAAATGAGTATAAAAGTAGCAGAGTGCAAAGTGATCGAGGTGCATTGTGTAGGTTTACATGGTGCTGTGGTTGAGAACAAGTTTAACTTCATTTCTTCATTTAGTGGAGAAACTTTGTTATTCAAATTCGCCGAGATAAAAGCAAAGACATCATATGTAATAATAATAAGCGCAAGTGCTCTTCAATTCGAGCCCAATTAAACAAAGAAATAAAAATAACTTTCAAAAGAGTGGGAAGCCAAAAGTACAAAATGCATTACAAAAGCATCAACTGTGCATAAAAAATGCACTGACATAAGAGCTTATAATATACAAATACTCAGATATATGCATTCATTTTGGCTCATCTAATAAATTCTTAACCCTGTATTTCGTATTTTCACAGAATTTGCACTTTTTTTATAAAAATTTGCTCCAAAAGTAACATTGCATACTAATTTCTACTGATAATTTGTAAAATCTGATTATTTGCAGTTCAAATGCATTTTTGACACCCAAAGTAAATAATTTATTTACATAATTCGCATATTCGCAAAACCTAAACTCGCGCGGCTACACATTTGACCTTCAACCCTTCGTAGCCTACCAGTCAACCATGACGTCGTTCTTCACCGCAAAAACGGCGCGCTGGCATGACAGGTGCCGAAATGAGTTTTGCCGTATGTAGATCAAATTCCATAGTGCGTTTTCTAATATTTGTTGTTATTAAAATAATGTTTTCATCGAATCACTTAATCTAGTTTCTATGTTTATGAAATGTTGCAATTTGCGTGTAAGTAGGTACTAAAGAAACAAAATCTTTTATATTTAAATACGTTGACATATCTAATTAATATTTTTTATTGTTTCGTTCTCTAAAATGGCACCTTGTAATTCGTATAAATCCTGGTCCATTTGAAAAAATGGAGCTTATTTTGAAAGCGAGACGAGATTTTAAAGTTTTTATAATTCAGATTTTTTTTTAAACTACGAGAATACAAATTTACCTGCAAAAGAAAAAGTAAAAACTTTTTTCATAGCTTATTTGTTATTCATATAAAATCACTGTTAAGACTCACATCCAGTATTCCCGCGCTGGGCTCCGAAGCGTAACCTTCAAAGTGCGCCTCTCTGCCGTCGTCTTCAGACTCGGAGGAGCTCTCGTCGGAACGGGACCCTGGGGCCACCTGGCACACCATCTGGGCCAAGTCAGTGAAGGTATATCTGAAAAGTGTGAGACTATTGTTAGAATCCAAATCACATAAAATATTAAAACACGTTTAGATAAATTTAATAGGATGTCATAAATATGTGTCCAAGATTATTTTTAAAATTTGAACAACTATTGGCTTTTTGACTTTGACATAGAAATTACTAGACCAAATAATTCGGGCTAGAATAACCACTAGTCCGAGTTATTTCTACTTTTGTTGTAAAAATCTCAGTCCGAAAATAGTAAAATTAAAATTGGTTACTGTTAATTTATTGACACTATTCTATTAAATACAACCATTATTAGTACTGATGAACTAAACCTTTACTGTGATTGTGTGATTGGTTTGACCGAGTTTTAACTGTAGGGAGTTTAGTTTCTAGCGTAGCAGAATTATGAATAATCAGTTACCAATCATTGTTTCATCGTACACAAATATCATAATCACAGTTTATTTCACCACTAAAACAAAAAAGAATCCATAATCAATTTCTATAAAATATATTAAATTATTTGGCAAGTATGACATGAATGAGAGGTTAGCAGTAACGAGTAATATTTCCTAATTAACTAACTTACCATCACGCCGTTTCCCCGTGGCGGTAGACGGAGAGGATAGAGTGCCACACTCTTCTGTCCTGATATTCAATTCTCGCCTCATCCACATTCATACATCTTCTCATACAAGCTCATCTATTGTTGAGGTTTCTAACAGAACCATCCTCCATTATCTGAACGTTCTCTATTCTGGTGCCATTAACACTTGGGTCATATATCTTTCTTACCATTCTCTCCTCATCCATCCGTTCCATATGACCAAACCACCTAAGTAATCCTTTCTTAATCTTACTCATCATACTAACATCGGCTTTACATTCTTTCCTTATTTCTTCATTCTTTACTCTGTCATAAATAGATTTGCCACATATATGCTCAAGTGATCTCATTTCCACAGCATTCAGTCTACTTTTGTTCCTCTTCTGTACATTCTTCCATACATATTTATAATATTTCCTGGTAACATACTCGCTGGCACTGTGGTGGTGCAGAGGTTCCCTGTGCGTGCCTCCATCCTGTCTCAGCACGGGTAGGGCCCCTCTCCTCTTCTGACCCTCGAAATAACCTTTGCCGTGCTGATAACCCACGTCCTTAATCTCATCGAAAGAGCCAAATTGCAATGTCTTATACTTGTCTATGGGTGGGCGAATATACTCGCAGTAGTCTGATGATTTCACCTCCTGAAATAGTATTTTGTGGTAAGGTTTAAAATTGAAACCGTTATTAGATAGGTGAAGAATGAATGACTCGGATGATATTATTGTTATCAATAAGATCACAGCCAAAAATGGCCATTATATATATTTTAATTGTTGGCAGCATTTTTACAAATGCGTAAATGTGATTCTATGAGTAATAAATAATACATGCGCACAAATTAATGACGCGTATTTAATGTATTAAAATAATCTGTACATAGGCTTAGCGCACGTTGCGGTTTTTTACCGTGATGTACAAATTTTAAACTGCGTATTTTCAGTTCAGTATCAAAATGAACTTCTGGATGACAAATTGCGTTATCTCTAGTTATCAGAAATAGAAAAAATAATATATATTATCATTACTAATCAAAAATAGGGATATTTTTATAATGTGTACCGTAACATGTGAGAACATTACAATACGTTTTTTAATTATTATAGAATGTTAATAAATAGTTTTGACAAACTCAGACAATACATTTGATCGTAATTTTTGGTCTTCGCATATAATTTTGTCTGATAGATTTTCATACAATGTCACCGCAAGCGTAGGCTCGGAGTCATTTGACGACATAGTGACTATACATCTAGCCCATCCGTTGGTTCAACACGTACTGATCACTTTTACCTATGGTACTGACTGAAAAAAACCACCTTCGTTCGCACCCGTGTGCGTTCGCATACAAACGTATGAGCTACAATATTTTGCGGGCAAAAACTGCATACGTTTCACTGCAGTGCATACTAAGCCTTAACTAGAATTTCTGGGGAAAAAATCATGATGTCATGTAAAATAATTAAGTCCTTTTACATAACTGAATCCAAATGCCTATTTCATCTGATTAACAAATCTTGAACTAACCTCTAATTGTCTAACACATGAGACATAAGCCAGTCTACTCTGTATGTCTGGAATGTTGGGAACTTTGACAGGAGTAACAAATGGATTCCACTTCTTCCACAGGAGCCACCAGCCAGATAGGTCGTCCCCATAGTTGGTCAGGTCCATGTCGTCCTGCGAGCCAACATCTATGGCGAGTATATGACGAGCTCCATACGCGCGCATAATGTCAGCTGAACGAAACACAATCATAGATAAATGTTTCTTGTTAAAAAATTTGGGAAAAAAAGAATAATTTGAAAGCGTAAATTAAATAACTAAAAACCATTCTATATTCTATACTTAGGATACAAACTGTGCCTAAAATGAGCGGAGAAACACGGCAGAATAGCCGATAAATCTTTACGCAGAAGATAAATTTTTAACCCCCTTATAAAATGAATTTTCTACATTAGGCTGTTTTAGAATCAGAGTTTACCGAATGAATATAATTAAATTCCTAACAATGAATCTAAAAAAAATTAAATAGTGAAATGAAAATAATAATCATTAATAAATAATAAGAAAATAAAATTGGTGATAATAAATTGGTATTCTCAAAATAGAAAAAAAAAACAGTACCAAGGTGCTGGCCGGTACGGTGACATACAAAATTGAAAAAGTTTTACCTGGCACATTGTTGACATAGCATCCATCTAGCAAAAGATGTCCATCGGAAGGATCACAAATTGGTGGGAAAATACCAGCGATGCTCATCGAAGCGCGGCAATACCGCCACAATTCACCTATTTAACAATACTGCTGGCTCGAAAACAGTTTCCAAAACATTTTTGGACACAAACAAAAAGGTGCACATTCTGTTTTTGAAAGCAAATAGACATTTGTCATTTTGTTTCGTTATTAAATGGATTGGCCGGCGCCATGACTTCTGGGAAACAACTTATGTACTCACCTGAATTAAGACACTTTTAATGAATGAGAATTGGGGTGGTGATGTGAGATGCATGTTAAATATTGATGGACTATAAAGAAATGTGCATATTGTTAATATCATCGCATTCCTGAATAAACAGTATTCCATTAACTCCTTGCAATATTGAATCTTTTAATCACCGTCATTAATAACTAACTGAAGTCAATGTTTTATCAAACAATAAAATAATTAATGAAAAATCTAGAAGTAAAAAAGTAAACCTTTTAAAATGGAATCGAAATTCATTTTACGTTACATGTTGAAGCACAAGGTACCTAATGTGAAACTTAGACCACAGATTCTACGAATCAATGTACAAAAAATGCTTCCACAAAAAAATCAGACAATCTGTCAGAAATACAAATAGTTAAAGCATTGGTTTGTGCAAAGTTAAGTAAATTAATAGATACAACATCACAAATGGTGATTGCATGGTAAGAATAGTGTATAATTGTTTATAAACTTGGTGTTAATTTTTCCCAAAAATATAGTAACATTTGTAGACTGTACATTGAGTCTATTTTTTTGCATTCTACAACTTCTGGTGACCTGTGTATATTTAATTAGAAAATTTTGGATCCACAGGCATTGTTAATGTGCATTTTAAATTCGCAATACAGCCAAAAATGACACCAAGACATCTGATGATGAAAAGCCATAGAATAAAAACATCAGAACCTTATGCAATTAGATGATATTTTAAAATAACATTAAAAAGGGAAGGCGAATAACAGAATAAGGGGAAGATTATTTTTTACTAGAAATCTGTGGAAAGATTTTTTGTTGCGTGCTTCGAACCATTCCGCATGTCGGCCTGTACAACTCAATCCTCTAATAGATTAAAAACAAACATCTCACATCAACTACGCCAGATAAAAATACATCAATGTCGCATCCTGTTTCGGTTCTTATATCTCGTGGGCCGTGTGACAGTTTGGCAGGGCGCAGAGATCGCTTGTGATTGGTTTACCTGGCAGATTGTTGACATAACCGCCGTCCAATAGGAGATGGCCGTCTGTGGGGTCGCAAAGGGGCGGCATGTACCCGCTGAGTGACATGGATGCGCGCACGTATCGCCATAGAGACCCTGCCAAACGCGAGCTGCCATTTTAATTTAGATTGACAAAATGGCCGACATTCACAAATACAAATCAGTCACAGACAAAAGGGAATTGTCTATAATTCTTAATTTAAGCATTTGGATTAAAAAGTTTGCTTGAAAAATGATTAATAACATGGTTTCATACAGTTATGTATTGTTCTCGGAAATGAAACAGTTTTAGAACCCTACATGTTATGTTTTCTTATTTGAGAGGGGGTTAGGTGCACTCTACTCATCCCAGCTAGAGAAGTCTAAGCAGTTGAATGACAATGTGATGAAGTTGGTTGAAGTCTACTAATACAAAACTGTGGCCTATTACACACCTACCAAACTTTAATAAAATTCAAAGTGCTAAATAAATCTGTAGAAATCTAAGAAAAACTTGATTTTATTTTCATCATGAAAATAAGTCTTAAAAATAAATATAAATGAAAATTAATCAGATCACATTGTTTTAACTGTCCTTCTCCAAACCATATTTATTAAAGGTTTTTCGTTTGTTTTAGGCTGGCCACAGACACACAAGTATATATTAAAGTAGTTCACATAATACTTATAAGACCTTAGTCACTTGTCAGTCATCATTATAAAGACCATTATGAGTTTTTAATTTTGATTTTTATTGCAGCAGATTCCATATTCTAGCTTCATGTATGTAAAATTATAAATATTTTTTAGGTTGATTATTAAATTTTTCACATACATAGAAAAAACATACAATAAGATGTAATTTGGAGGTTAGGAATGTGAAATATCATAATCGCCTCCCTGATTTTGACTAAAGTTGTAAAGGATAAAGGATTTATTCATTCATAACAAATTAAGTTTAGGTACTCTTAAAAAATCTAGCAATTGATTGACTATGTTGTACGTGTTGAAAAATAATGTGCAAGTGAAAATTTCTTTAAAATCTCAGTTGGCTGTAGACCATATCGACCCCTCTTATTATTGCAACTAATAAATAAAAAGAACATTTTTAGTTTTTCTATTATTTTGTGTGTAATTGATAAACATTTTAAATAGCAGTAAAAAAATCTTGAAATTTTATACAGCATGTAACAGACTTTGCCTAGAATATTTTATGAGTGGATTGATACCTGACTATATTACAAGTCGAAAATGTTCAAGGAATATGTGCAAATTTTGCACTGTTATGGAAAATATTATTGTACTACGTACTTCGAAATAACTATTTGAGAAAATTATTCCATTATTAATCTATATCTTTGCTTCAGACCCTAAATCATCTAACAAAAAATAGTCTTGCCGCTCGAAATTCTAAACCTTTATAATTTTTGATATTCAATATATAACTCGGAATCAATAAAATATTTCAATTAATCGAAATAATTTCATAATTATAATATTTTTTAAATGCTTTTATCTCTGATGTGGTCGAGATTAGACACATATCCCTTGAAAATTTTCAACTCGTAATTTAGTCAGGTATCCACCCATAAAATATTGTGTATTAGGTCTGTTACACTCCATATAAGAAATAACCTTGCCAGATTTGAATTAAAAATCAGCTTACATTTGGATCTGACAATATTGTTCTTCTCAATAAATGATTCTCAGAACTCAATATTTTATGCAGGAGTGATCAATATGATAGACAGGAGACAAAGTACAATAGAATCTGACAAATTATCTTGCTAAAATATAATAAAGCTTTTAGAGAATGGTACAGGTTGCACATACTTACGAGTAGGACATGACCAAGCAGTTTATATAAAGGTGTCCCAATAAGAGCACTTTTTTTTTAAATTTCGAGCAATTTTTTTTACAAAGTAGGCCATTCAAAAAATTTAATATATTTCATTCGTCAACATTGCGATTAGTAAATATGCAACTATACACAAAAGAACAACGCGGTATTATTATTAAAATCATTGAGTTGTTGCAAGAAAAATTTCTCGGTTGTGTAGTTTCCAGAAATGTGGATCAGAATTGGCCACCAGAATCATGTGATTTTATACCATGTAACTATTTTCTTTGGGTATTTTTGAAGTTACATGTGTATGCCAATAAGCCACAAACGATCAGAAGAAAGCTTAAGGCGGAGATCCAACGTGTTATTGCCACAATGACACTTCAGTTATGAAACAATGACACTTCAGTTGTGCAACAATGACACATCAATTATGCAACGATGTTATCTTAAATTTCATCAAAAGAGCAAGAGTTTTCAAGGAGAGACGTGGTGCGCATTTGTCTAACATTTCATTCCAAATATAAATGGAATATTTGTATTTAACAACAAAATAAAAATATTATCACTTTTTGAATAAATAATGTGTTTAATTTAAAAACCGCTCTTATTGAGACAGACATCTCTATAAACATGAAATCAATACATTAACAAATACAATATGATTTTTATTTCACATTTATGTACTTGTAGCAATTATGACTTTATTTACCTTTCATTTAAAAATTAAAAAATAAATAATTTTAAAAAATCAGTTTTACGTGCTTGCTTTATGTTTTCAATGTGAATATATAGAAATCTCAAATTTATTATGCTGTATGCCTATTATGTACAAATATATGTCACACACAACAGATTTTTAAGAAATAAAATTCTCTGAAATTGAGTAAAAATAATATTTTTAACTAAAATCTGTTATATTCTATAATATACTAGCAGGAAAGCATTCTGTATTCCCCTCCGTGGAATTGTACTAACATATTAACTTTGAAATATATACATATATCCACTTAGACATTCTTGAAAAAACTGAGATCATGTTTACATAAATGATCATTGAACAAACGTAAACCTCACGAACGCGTCGCATTTGATAGTGTGACCATAGATAATAAAATAAAGTATATGTGTATGTCGAATTATTTCTTACTGGCAAATGACATTTACATATCTAGATAAAACATGGGAAAGCACAATATCAATATGGATTATGAAATTTAATCGACATGGATTTTAAAAGTTTATTTTTTAATTCTGTAAAAAAAAAATTTTGAAGGTTTACAAAACAGCATTTGTGAAAATAAAATTTATATTAGAGATGAAGAATAATTGTAGGTATTTACAATGAAGATGATAAAAAAAGCATCGAGAAAGCAAAGCAAGCACAAAACAAAGAGATTAATGTTGATTGAATGGACAATCAGCTGAGAGCATTACATGGTTGCCAATGTTTGTTGGCAATTGGGTTGTAATTTTAGAATGTAATGTTTTAATATCATTATAACATTTATACTCTCGCTTTTACCTAGTGTTTTATTTTCACCTTTAGATCAAAAAAATATTTTTCATCGCCCAAAATCTGACAATTATCTTCTATGTATATATAGCAGCATACAATTGAATCCCAAAATGGATATTTATTTTTAATTTTTTATGTTAGAATTTAATTAATTGATTTATATTTTTCATTATTTCATTTGAATATAATAAATATTTAGAATTAGAATTTTGTTTTTTATGTTTAGTTTAAAAAGAGTTTAAATAGTCTTCTTAATAAACTTTATTATTCACTAATGGACTATTTTAAAATGAAAATACCCATTGACCCGAACTGTTTTCTTAATAGTCACATTTTGGTTGATTTTGACCTGCAGCCAAAATAGGTTGCCGACGTCTGATTTAGAGACTGTATAGTGAAGCTGAACAGACCCGGTATATGAAACGCAACACTCACCAGCCATAAACACGTAGAACACCGATGGCATGTAACAATAATAATGCGGCCAACAGCACTCAGACGGGCTGAGTCTCGACTACTCTTCCAATCAACATTGCCCGAGCAACAGCTCTAAAAGCCGCCTCCAATCTCAGTTCGCGCACCTAGCAATAGGTTCTACTTTTGTACAGTTAACTCCTACCTTTGTACAGTTTATCTTTAAATCAGTGCATCCATAAGTAGTGTCTGTTTTTGTAATCTGTCACCTGTTACACATTCATATTTACATATTTCAACACAAATATAAGCCACAATACACTGCGTGTTACAAAAGAATGCAAGGGTATTCGGGTGTTGAGTATTGTGGCATCCAATACCTTTACACAAATCACATCATCTTCAAACCCTTCTGATCTGGAGTCAACATACATCAACTTACTCGCAAACATCATTCATCCATAATAGTTAATCGCAAATTGGTCACCCCCAAATTGATAACTCCCCATATTTCTTTCTTTATATCAATTGTCGTGTGCTTTTGAAATTTATACTGGTTACTTGAGTATGTCTCGAATACTTCAGAAGAATTTAATAGTAACTTAATAGACTGATATACATAAATAATAACCAGTCAGAATGAAAATAAGGACAAAATTTACATGTTAAGGATAAGTTTTATTCTGCCGTAATCAAGGAACGCACGTTCCGAAGTCGAATGGCGCTGGAAAATAAAACCATTTTACTTTTAGTTTAACTGTTAAATGTATTTACTTTTTATCATAATATATCATATATTTTAGGAAGTCTGTATATAATATATATATATATAAAGTTGCCCCAACAAGAGCGGAAAGTTAATATTTAAAATAAAACACAATTTTTTTGAGAAAATACTGAAATTTTGATTTAATCATAAAGTAAACATATGGGAATTATGTATGGAACAACACACCTAATAAATGCCCTCCTCGGCTTTGCTGCCTGCCACATTTGCATTTTTTTTATGAAATTTTCAATCATGGTTTGGCATAACTGTGGCTGGATTTCAGTGATACAGCGTCTAATCTCCTCCTTCAAGGCTTGGGTGGTTGTGGGCTTGTTGACATAAACTTTTGACATCAAAAACCCCAGAGAAAGAAGTCCAAAAGCGTTAAATCGTACGATCTAGGCGGCCAAACAGGAGATTACATGACCAGGGAATGTCTCGTGCAATAACGTTATTGCTTCACGTGATATGTGGTAAGGTTATGTCCTGTTGGAACCATACTGGTTTATCATACCCCGATACCTTTTGCCATTGACTGTTTGTGCATTCCCGGCAGTGTCTTCGAAGAAAAATGATTCAGTGATGCCTTCAGTCCAAAATCCACCCCAAAGAGTGACATGTTTGGGATGCATTTCCTTTTCATGAAACACGTGTGGATTTTCAACACTCCAAATGTGGCAATTTTGCTTGTTTACGAAGCCATCAACATGAAAATGGGCCTCATCGCTGAAAATGATTTTGTTGGAAAACTCACAGTTCACTTGTTGTTGTTCAATGAACCAATTGATAAACTAACTTCGCTGTGTATGTTTAGAGTTATTGCGTCAGTTTATTTTTGTAGGCACGAAGACGTACATGAGAATATGCTGCGTAGTGCTTCTTGAAATGTTAAATTCTTGAGCATGATGCCGAATGGATGTTTCCGGACTCTCGGCCACATTCTGGCTAACAACCGTGATGTTTTCTGCTAAACGACCTGGATGAAGACGTGTCGATGGTCTGACATCAGTAATCGACCCAGTCTTTTCGAATTTTTCAATTATTTTCTTCACAGTTCATGCACTTAGAACATTTTGATTACCAAAAAATTGGACGCAATTTGCGAATTGTGGCAGTTGAACTTTCACCCATTATTCGAATGGTTTGATTGGTCGTAATGGTTTGACTGTCAAAGCACAACAGCAAAAATGGCACCAAATTTTAATTTTTCGCTCTTGTTGGGACACTTTTATACATAGATGCGATGCCTGGCAAGATAGAGGATAACATAGGCCTATCAGAAAGAGGAGGGGGGAGTGCATCGCCTGTCGTATTAGCTAGTCATATGAAAATACTTAATTATATTTATGTTATCAAATTTTTCATCTAAATAAATAAAGGTTTAAATTATGTTATAAATTATCCAAAGAAAATTACTCTGAAGCTTTCAAAAAATGTATGGTGTATGGGTGTCCACATTTATAAATAAATTACATTTATAATTATGCATACGTTACTATAATTAAAATAGAAAAAAAATAACGAGAGAATTAAAATAATAAAAACTAGTTTCTATTTACATGTGTTCAAAAATGCCTTGTAAACATATTTAAACTGTACTGAAAGTGTAGTTTGAAAATAAATATTTTACTGACAAGGTGTACAATATGTCATATTAAGGTATTTTTAAATGTAAAAAAAAAAATAATATTACAAGATGAAATAGAACACATGACATTTAATGAAAATGCAGCATGCTCTTACCACTACACAAACATGCTGACTGGGGTCATTTCATGATTATGCAATCTCAATACAGTAATGACGCTTTTTTTAAATGTTAAATTGAAAAAGATTAGGTGTACTAATATGGTCTTATTGAAAGCCTACGTCGTTGTGGTTACTCGGCTACCTTATACACACTTGTTACATTATGCATGCGTATTCCACGATTTCTCCCGTGAGAAAATAATAATTTAACTTTCATCAGAACTAATAAAATCATATCAAGAAAGATGCTGACAATTATGGTTGCTATTAATAGGTAAAGCGAAAAGAAATATTATTTTTTTGTTGCATAACTTTGAAATCAGTCTGTCACCAGTTCCTGTTTAGTCAATACGTCCCGGTTTCGAGGATTCAAGATGTCTCCATGAATATTGCAGATGGTCTTGATAGCCTCTTTCGATTTTAATTCTTTATATAAAAAAAAAAAACAGTATAAAATACCACAAATATGTTTCTTTGATCTCTGGCTAATGCGTTATTTTAGTATGGGTCAAAAAATTCATTATTTATCAAAACAGAAAGATTACCAACAAAGCTTCAAACTGATATCGACCGGGACGTGTTGACTCGACAGGAGCTGATGACAGACTGGTTTCAAAGTAATGCAACCAAAAAATAGACATTTCTTTTCGCTTTACCTAATATATCAGTCAAAGCAGCTGAATAAAATATGAAGAAAGCTAAAAATAACGTGACTGTCTTGTTTTCAAGTGTATTTAAAAAATACAGGTGAAATAAATATGAAATAAAACATTGAAATAACTTGTGACCAAGCAAAGCATTTATATTTTATGTCATAATAATTACGGGACGTATTTAAAAGATCGCTAATTGAACAAAATATTAATATTGTTAAAAAGAAACATTATTTTAAAATTTAAAAAAAATATATAAAATATAAAAAAAATATTATGACAAATCAAAATGAAAAAGATTTATCCCAAAATGAAAGAAAACATATTATTACATTGAACCACCTACATTTGTTCCATGTCTCATTGTATTGAGTTTTAAATGCATGCCGTAAATAGGAAACAATAAATCATTTATTTGGTTAGTCACACATGAACCACACATAATTTAATTTAATTATATTATACACACATAGAAATGTCACAACTAGAAAACATGTAACCATTTTTGTTGAAGTAACCAATCACAAGCGATCTGCATTCTATTTTTCCGGAATAATCTCACAACATTTAAAAGATGTACATATAATAATATGGCTGATAAATTATGCACCAATAGAATGGAATCAGCGGTAGGCATGAGTAAAAAATGTTGTTTTAAAATTGAAATGACATCCAAAAGTCATAGCGCTGGAAACACCAAAATAACAAGTTAGACAACCTTTCACCAAAAATAGTTTTCACTGAAAAGAGAGTGCACCATTTTGCATTTTTTTGTGCCCCCCTCTCAAAAAGAAAGAGATTTTGTAATTTCTATATCATATTCAAATGTGTGTATAAAAATATACATAATATGTAATAAAGTTTTAGTAATATTTTCTGTGGTCAACAGAACTTTTAATAAGTTCATCTAGTACCATTAAATAGCTGAGCAAGCCCGAAATAGGGTTTGCTCAAAATGGCTTATCACATTATTTAATGTAATTTTAAATTAACAATACAAGTTCTGTTAAATTAATCAAGCATTAATACCCACACACCATAATAATATAGATTTAAATAAATTTAATAAATATTACATAATACCGACAGGCTGTCGGATGTCTTATTTTCATGAGATGACCATAGACAATAATAAAGATAATTAATGAATAAAGTAAAAGGGATTAAATAAATAAAAACTGCCTACAATTCTGTAAAAGTATTAATGTCTGTAAAGTACAACATTTAAACAGATTGTTACACTAACAAATACAGGTCAAAAATAAAGAAATATAAATAGACCTGGCTGAATGTGAGACACCCATTTATAGGAATAGGCTTTGGCGTCTTATTTATTAACATTTAAACTAAACAACAAACAAATTAACATCTATAAAAATAAATTATTTGATGAAGATGAATTAGAAACAAACTGTAATTAACGATAATAAATTAAATGATTATGAACTATATCCAAAGCCTCCGCGATAGTGACACAAAGACATTTATAGAACGCCACAGAGAATATTAAAAAAATATATATGTACTTTAAAGTAAGCAATATTATTAAATACACTTCCCACATAACAGAAGCACACACAGCTGACACATAGTGAAATTCCCATGAGGCACCACATACGAGAATTTGTAATAATGATTCTTTCAAGGAAATAAAAGGAATTAATGTTGGCCCAATATTTTCCACGAAGAATAATTATGAAATTGTCTGAGGGTATAATTATGGGAATATTTATTTATTATTATACCAAATAACATAAGTCATGTCAAATGAAAAATATTAAAATTACTGACCTTTTACATACTTTGCAAAATCTGATTAGACACATGTAATTAAATAATAAATGTAGATATTGACTGAAGGTTTTTAACGAAATGCTGGGTGAGGCAAAATAAATAAACATTAAAAAACCAAATAAATATTCCCACAGTGGTATAAAAAACCCAAAATAAACATTTTAAAATTGTGTGTACTTAAATGATGACTATTTAAACAATTGTATTTTGTTCATTGTTAACTTTAAATAGTGAATTATAAAAAGAATTGATAAAATCATTTGTAATGCATATTTCAAAACTGATATCTAAAACTATTTCATTCCTTTTCTTTCCTCACCCCTCACATAATTAACTCTTTAATAATGTCAAATCATAAATAAAAATAAATAAATAAATTTGAAAATAGTGCGACTTACCGTGTCTGTGTATTCTCATGCAGCTGGCTGATATGTCGGTGGTGACAGTGAAATAAGGCAGCCAGAGATCTTCAATGTGAGTATCTTCAAATGTGGATCGTATAGTCATGTTAAAGTGGCGGCCGGTGAACATTGAAGTGGCCGGATATGTCAGGTCTAACAGTTGCCTGCTCCATTGAGTCATTTTCTGATCCCAATAAAATCAAAAATGATGCAAAATAGATAATCCAATCATTATTAAAATAAACAAAAACATTTTATTTATTGTAACCTCGATAATTCATAAGTGATGATGTAATGTGGCTGGCGTATTCTTAGAACCAAAATAAAATTCCTAATATATTCACCGGGTGAGTGGACAGGGATATATACACATTATTAATTCCAGAACGGTTTTTAATTTACTGTACAAATATGTACACTTTTGAACCTAGTTTGACCTACTTGACTAGTTTATATGATATTTAAATGAGGAAAAAAACTTTGTTAATTACACAGGTGTCTACAAAATAAACAAAATGACAGATAGTCTCAGGCGGTCTGGACAGGAAAGAGATCACATTTTTCAGGCAGTTTCGGGTAATACTCTCGGGAAATGGTTAAAAAGTAAAATAAGGTTTTTAGAGAAAATAATGTAATTGAATAGTAACTAAATAATAACAAAAATATTAATGTAAAATTTTATCAACTGTAGGGTTCTACTGGCGATTTATTTTATTGTCCCGTCGAGTGTAAATAAAGAGGTTTTGAGGGCTTAAGGGCTAACTTACATATTTGGGAAAAGTCTAAAGGGAACAAAGGCTTTAATGATGAAAATGTTGTCTTTTATTCGCTCTATTTAAAACAATAAATTTATATAATTGTAAAAAAATGTTACCTTGGACCACTCCCTGGCCTTCTGCGTAACTGAGGTGATGTTCTTCTCGCTGCACCACAGGGCACCCATGAAGGCCCCTATACTCACTCCTCCGACCATGTCTATAGGAATACCAGCTTCCTAAATAAAATAAAAATCTATTACATCATAGTATTATATACAAATATAATATATTATAAAAATTTTATTAAATTGACATTTTAATTGCCCTTAAATCAATCAATTCTACTAAAAATGACTAACAGAAAAAGTATTTATTTTTTCGATATCAAAACATTAGGGAAGTTTTTTGTACTGATTTAGTTAGACATTGAAAATGTTTCATATAGATTTTCGAAATAAAAACATTACTAATGGTAGGTGAATAAGTTAATCAAGCCAGAAGCCCACCTGTATGGCCCTGATCATGCCGACGTGAGCCGCCCCACGGGCGCCTCCTCCCCCGAGCACGAGTCCCACGGAGGTGCCTGTTAGCCAGCGGGCCAAACGAGAGAAATCTGAATGGACGGAAGCTTCAGACATAAGCACCTTGTTATATAACTCACACTGGAACAGACACAAATTTATAATTATTAAAAAAAAATACGATACTTATACATCTAACTTTTTTAGCAGTTAACAGTATTAATAAGACACAGCAACAACACGTTTATAATTTTTCATGCAGCTTGAAAACCTCTGTCTCGGTGAATCTTACATCCATACCTCAAGTATTGTAATTACTTACTATAATAAACAACAAATGTATTTTAAATACTAAATTAATGTATTAATTATAAATATATACATATAAAATCAATTTTGTCATCACCGGGATCCCGGTGACGCTAAAACAATATTTTTCGACAAAATTGATTTTATATGTATATATTTATAATTAATACATTAATTTAGTATTTAAAATATCACAGACCTATGTTCTGAATAATTACAACTTCACAATAAGAATGTGTTTTCCTTAATACAAATGTATTTGTTACTTTATATGTACCTAGCGAGGTAGGAAGTGGCCAATAGGCTTGGATGTAAGTGGAATGTAGTAATAATACTTGTACTTGTTGGTGTATTGGTTACTTTAAAGATTTTTATATTAATGCAAGCTTTAAGGGTGTGCTTTCAAAAATAATTCATTTTATAATATATATTTTAATATTTTTTACGAAAATGTGGGTTTTTATTATTCATTTATATCAGAAGTAATACACTAGAGATTTGACTTTTTTTAAAAGTATTGCTTAGATTGGACCTTTACATGTTATTTATTTATACAAGTATTATAAGAAAGACCGTGACCATTAGATGCATTTTCCATGTGCTACAAAATTATCTTAATATGGTCAATTATTGTATAAACAAAATATATTTTCTTATTATCTTGAAGCCAAGATTACAGAACATAGATTTAAGCGATCATCTAAATATATGTAGGTTCTTTGAGTGATTTCAAAACATATTCATATATATGAGTTAGGTACACCAATAAATGATTTAATTTTCCATTGATTAATTCAAATGGCAACACACATTTTTATTTTATTCCATATATTAATATGAAAAACTATAATGGATAAGGCTATGCATGATAAGGCTCGAGACACGAGTTATGTTTGACACTTGTATCGAATGCGAGAAAAATCAACATTTTTGTTGTCTTCTCTTTCTATTTAAACCGTCCTCTCTCGCATGATTTACATAACAAATAACATCATTAATTATATTTATCTGATACTAATAAGAATTTAACTATTAGCCTCATGAAAGCATATCTAATTCATGTATAATTTCTCAAATTTCAAACTGGAAAAATGAAACCTCGCCCTTAAAGGAATATTGTTTCGAAAATAAACACCGATTTATCGGCACTGAAAATGAAATGAATGCTAGAAATGTGCATCATGGACAAATGATTAAATTTAGAATTTTCAAATGTATCATTTAAAAAATATATTTCTAATGTTTACTACATTAAGTTAAACATCTATCAGCATTCAGACCTCCCTCATACGTCAGTGTCAAATATTAAATTACACTATTTAAAAATGGAAAGATCCAAGAAATCAAATTTTTACTTACTATTCTATATTGGCTCTTTCGTGTAAACATGCGGTTCTGGCAGAGAATGTGGTGATGGGAGGACACCCAAGCTCTCATGTTCAGCCAGTCCACTGTACCACGAGGCCTCGGTCCACCCTCGCGGTGGAGTAGGACCAGTTCCTTTTGTGTGCGAATAGCCAGACGTTCTATTTCTTTTTCTATCTAAAAAGGAGGAAAAATCGTATTTTCATATAAATTTGTGAATATAAATTTACAATACAAGTAAAAATACAACTGTAACAATTTTACTAAAATTGCTATTCATAACTGTGTGTAATATGTAGTTACCTTCCCAATACTAGGCTGCTTGTAACCGAGCCCGACTATCAAGATACAATCTGCCTGCCTGACACATCTCTGTGTCCACTGGGTGAATCCCGGGTCACATTGATAAAGAGCCACCTATAAAAAAATTTAATTTATAGTATGTAATCATTATTTTATTCTAAAATTAAAACAGTTTTAGGTTTGAATATTTCACCGAAAAGTTTGATCTAGAAATCCACAACTCTTAAAAAATCGATTGAATATACACAATAACATTATTATGTGCTATGTATTATTGAAAATTAAATTTATTTACAAAATTACATTTAAAGTTGATATATCTTATATTGTATTCATAATTATGAGATCCGCAATAAACTGAATTGTTCTACATCAAGTTCTTGACTGCCTAAATTCCCATATACAAGAAGACACCATTGTTTGCAGCCATAATAGTGGGGTTAAGGATATAACATTTATGTTATGGAAAAATAGCTGGGCTACAGGTGTCTCCCATAATAAATAAAGCTGGCATTAAAAAGGTTAATTGATTTCGGGACATACTTAATAATAAATCGCTTGTTTTATATATCAATACATCAATACATATATCAATTTTTGTATGCACATAAAATGAAAACAAGAAAATTAAAATGAAACCTTATGAGTATCTTCTTGTTGGGCCAGCCAAGAACTCAGGCGATATTCATTGTTGGGGTCCATTATACTTATTCCCAGAGTTTTTCTGATCACATCTGAAGTCAAGCGCAGCGTTGGACCTGTAACCATCATTAATTGAATTGTTCAGTTAAATAATTGAAAATGTTCACGAAAACTAGAAACCTTACAATACAATTTTTGTAAGTAAACCTCGGTAATTACTGCCTCTGTTATCCTCACCTCATACTTTGTACGAACCTGATCATCTAACTTTAATTTTGGCTCTTATTATCTTAAAATGTTAGGAAACACTTTTAAAATAGAGAAACTGATTATTTATGCACATTAGTCAAAAATAATTACCTATGGCACAAAGTGAATGGTATAGCTCATAAGTGAAAGCTGTCAATGGCACATCATCACTGACCGGAACAATGGCTACAGTGGAAAAATTTAGTTGTGAAGGTCTGGCGTCAACGGCAGCATTCGGTCGGCCGATCGTATGACTGGGCTTCTGCCACGATCCTGATGGAAAAATGATTTTAAAGGGTTTAATGAAAAGTTAGTATAAATATTTCAATTGAGTAATTCTTCATATTATATACATATTACAAGAACAAGAATACATATATGTACATACTATAATTAACGAAATATTTAAAATACACATATACTTTAACAGCATCTGCACAGTTTTAGTATTTACTGAGCCTGTAATCTTTGTATTTTAAGCGGGATTTTAACCACTCTATGTCTGCGATCAAATTCTAATCATTTGAAATCCACCATACTCTTAAATAATTATTAAACCATACATAGTTGTTTTGCATGTTAAAGTGGATGCCATCCACTGACAGTTAGATATTTAACTACGATTTTATCATTTTTAGGCTAGTTCGAAAGCAACAAACCTTATTTACTTTTTAATATAACTAACCTAAAATCCTGTGCCCTAAAAGATTGATAAGCCTAGTGACCACTACAGGGAATCTCAGTTTGATGGCGTTGAACAACCCTTCAGGAAGTTTGGCTAATTCCGAGTCTCTCACAGCCATCACTGTTGTGCTGCGTTTAGTTTGGGTCACCATCTCCACCTGAAGTCAAGAGTGAATATTGTTTTACACATTAAAAAGTTAAGTTACTAATATGACCAATCACAAGGGTAGACAAAGGGAACCCCAGACTTGATCACATCGGGTTTACTTTTCACTCGTCTCAATTCATCATTTCAAACTAATTACTACATATTACTCGTATATCAATATGACTTCTTTCATAGTCAAATTTATCTTGACTGACATTCATCTTAGTAAATATGTAAAATCTCTGTACAATGAATAATATATCAACCATAAAAATTAAGGCACAAAATATGAGTAACAGAAACCAGATCAATAATTAAAAACTCACGATTCCGACAAGATCTCCCTTGCCGTATTCTCCAACCAGTTCTTTCTTTCCATTGGGATGTGTGATGACAGACCTCAAGCGCCCGCTGAGGACAATAAAGGTGGAATCGGAGTCGTCATCCTGTCTGTATACAGCCCGCCCAGATTCTAAGAACACCTGGTCAATATACAGATATGCTTAGAGAAGAACATGAAGCAAGACATTTATAATGAATAAGATCTAATTTAAATAACTTGTCATTAATAAATAATGTATATGTTACCCCAAAGGAAACAGGGTACAGTTGTGTCCGGCCATATTTACGGCTGAGGTAAATGCAATATGTAATTCAAAAGATAGATTCACACACAACACCATTAACCCATAAATATATTTTAATCTTATTCAGAATATGAACTGCAATTACTAGTCTAACTCACCCAATCCAAAGCGAAATCCACCTGCCTAACAAATGGAGACAATCTCTTGATGACGGTGTGAGCAATGTGAAGAACAATCTTAGGTCTCTCCCTCATTATACTAAGAAAAAAATAAAATGTTTTAATACTTGAATTGATTTGAAGCATTGATCATTGAGCATTGACCCAGATTAAGTTACAAGCATGTTGTCCAGAGGGAAGAACAAAAATAAACTGGTTCTTGGACATCCCAAGTCTAGGAACCAGCTTATTTCATCTAATAAAACAGTGGTAGATCGCTGAAGGCATCCAATCCTTATCTCGGAGGACTTATTCTAGTTATTTACAAATATTTTTTCAAATAAGTTAACAATACTCACTTATAAATAGAATTCTTTGACAGCAGTCCAATTCTGGAGAAATGTTTGGCCCTAATTGTGATAAAACTCGGTTCTCCTGTTAGCACAGCTAGTCCGCCCATGACTTCACCTACAAGTGAAAAAGAAATTCTCTGCAAAGCTGATACATATCCAAGTTTCAAAATCCAGAGACGAAAATATCAATGATGCCAAAGACTATGATCAGCTTCAATTATATTCCACTGAAACATTTCCTTACTTTGGTGATTAATTACATGAAGTATTTGTATATCAATGAAATACCTGGATAAGCTGTGAACATGTGAACTTCGGTATCACCTTCTGATAATTTCTGTGAAACAAATAAGGACCCGGAGAGAAGGTACACCAGTGCCACATCCTGAAATTAATATCACCCAAAATATTTTTAAAAAATCAAGAGAAATGTGAAACAGTAAAACCCCGATAACTCGAACTCCGTTTATTCAAAATTTTCTTAACACAATACCCAAAATGTCAATTTTATGATTAATTAACCTTGTTATTTAAAAAATCATAGTACGAGATAATTTTGGGACCCTTGCGCTACAAATCAACATATTTTTACATCATATAATTCGATCTTTTAAAAACTCATTAAAGATTTACAATGTGTGCGGCTATTTGCACATACCCGCTTGTGTGGAGCCTTTTTTGTGTACTGCGGTACTTGCCGACACACCGCGCGTCTGAGCCTGCTAATGTGGGACCTCCTTTATATCTTGGTCCCTGCAGCCGCTATACACCGCTAATTGTCAAATAGACTGATATTAGCACTCGCTCCACACTGATGAATTTCAAATTGATCGATACTAGTCGCCGCCGCATGCCAGTAATCGGCAAATAGATCAATATGTACGCCATTGTGAAATAGATTGTTTTTATTAGTTACCTACTTTTGCCTCGACCCAGGTGGACAGTTTATACTAATTACTCCTACTAATAGTTTTCCAGATGTTTCCTCAGAATATATGAAAATATATATATCTAACAAAATTTACGTCATTCACTAATTTTACAATGTTTTTGTGAATTCCGATTCCATAAATTTGATTGACTCAATCGATTCTGCGGAATATATATTATTTGATCTTTGAATTTCGAGTTAACGGGGTTTTGCGTAATTTGTATTTTAATTTTGTTGGTCTCTTAAATTTCGAATTAATGAGGTTTTACTGTAGTTGAATAAGAATGAACCAAATTTATATACACAATTATTTTTATCTAAAAGAATTTTACTCAATTGAATTGTGTGGACGTTTCTAGAAGTGATGAGATGATGAAGTAAGATTGGTGTTTGATTATAACAATGATACAATGATTGGTAACTATGATTTAAAGGTGAGAGGTTTGCTTTCTAGTGTACCGATGATTGCTCATCGAATAATCACAGATCATTGTTTTAATGGAATACCAATCGTATCACAGTTCATCTCATTACTAGTTTTTAGATTGATAAGTTAAATGCTTTTAGTTGAAACTTCTACAATCAAGTTGACAAAACAATGTCTGTAATATCGACAAATGGAGTCATTTATACTTGGCTCAGAAGGCTTGTTCGGTAAAATTTTACATTGTCGTACATGCTGCATCTAAGATTGCACAACAGGAAAAATAATCAACAAAATATTGTTATGTGCATTAGAAGAATATGGCAACTACAGATTTAATAAGTCGTGTGAAGAATGAAGTGAAACAAAGAAAATGTTGTTTTTGTCACCATTGCATGGTGCAATGTAAAATCGTTCACCAGTCCATGGTCACCAGCCCAAAAAGAAGAGAGCCGCATGAGAAATATTATCCGAAACTTGGATTGAATAACCTCAAAAATTGGTGGAAATGAGATTGAAGCACTTTTTTGTGGACATATAAAAGATGGTAGAGTTGACAATGAAAATGAGCGAGACAAATAACCAATGAATCATCGAGTCACATTAGAGAACAACGACAGAAAGAGGTTAAACTAGAACACGATGCGGATAATTCTTTAGAGGTGAAATCTGACCTTGTCGTAGGCAGGGTGGTCTGGCCATGTCCAAGACATCTGAACAAAAGTAAAGCAGCAACTCAGCAAACAACAAAACAAAATTAAAGCATTACATAAATATATTACAAAAATAATAAATGGAAAAAGTATAGTTGGAAATAAAAGCAGTGTGTTTTAATAATTAAATTAATGGTTTGTGCAGACTAACACTGGACATCACAAATTAATATAAAATATAATAAAAAACTAATAAAATTCTTTTTATTCTACTACTAAATACAATTTTTTCAAAATTGGTTTCTAAAGAGCTCAATACATATGTATGGTTTTATTAGCTATTTAAAATAATCATTATAATAAATAAAAGAAAAGATGCAAAACAAATCCTGAATATGAAATAATTTTGGAAAAATTGAGGGTTTTAACAATAATATTAGACAAAATATTTTCTTTCTTCATTTAGGACAGTGACGTCACTGCCTCACTTTTCATACCACGTCGAGGGCAGTTTTTGACAAACAATTATGAAATATTCTATGACTCATAGATAAGTCGAGTGTAAACATTGGGGCTATGAAATTCTGTGATTTTAATAATTTTGTGAGATTTTACTTAGCAGCAATCGCTGGACTGTATACTGTATAATTGACTTCAGACATATTACACCAGATACTTGTATCTAAATCTCCATATGTTAACACTCTGCAGACTACATATTGACAACACATTTTAAAAATATCATGTATCAATCAATAGGATTTTATTTTATCAATAAAATTATTTTATAATTTATATCAGCTAAAAACTGCATTAAAAAATGAGTAATCATGAATAGGAACATTTCCATTAATTAACTGTAGAAAATCCCTTAAATTTATTACAGGGAATTCTTATGCATGTCTTCCAAAATAACACAAAAATTGTTCAGCCTATTCAAATCCGTCAAACTCTGACCCATCATCGTCATACGTCCGAATAAATAATGAAAGTGTTCTTCGGTAGTGCCATCAGCGTAAATGTCGTATTCGCTGTATGTATCTGGATCAACGTACACCGGTAACTCGACATTGCCCCGCATTCAATGTACAAAATTCTATCGAAACTAGCATTGGCCTGTGGATAAGTCGACTCTGTGTTTTTAAATGAAGTTTACGACTAAAATTTCTCGACTTATACATGAGGATATACGGTAATACAAATGTGCGTATAAGAAATTTGAGTCTTCTCATATTAAATGAATTTATTTTAAATATGTATTTGCGTTTATAATTTTTAAAATTGTAATTGATTTCCATGAAAGCAATATAGACAACTAAAATAAATAAGATTGGTAAGGAAAATCACACTTTAAAATTTTGATTAAGTAAAAAGATTACTTAATTAAAATTTCACACAAATTAGAGAAGAAATTAATTTCTATTTTGAATAAAACCATCTGCCAACAGATAAAAAACCAAATGCCAAATCCTTGTGGCACCCCACACGTAAAAATAAAGTTCATTTACATAACAGACCTTATCGCTCTCTTCCTTCATGAGGTAGGTACCAGCTGGAACTTCCCTGATTTGGACATGGCCACCTTTCAAGAGACTATCATCATCCAGCCCGAGCTCCTTGACAAAGGCCTCAGTGGCAATGTTCAACAGAGCTTGCTCATCTGTGTCTGTTTGAGTTGTAGACCTTCGGGCAGAAGGCATAGGTTTCGATGGGACATTCGACGATTGGACATCGGGCATTTGCTAGTATAGAGAAACATTGTAACAAATTAAATCATAATCTGATTATATACATAACGCCACATAAGCTAAAACTTTATTTTTATTTTTGAAATAAAGTGTGTAAAATCCACAAAACTAAATTTATAATGTGATATGAATAACAGAATTGCTATGAATGACCTAAAAAATACAGTATTATTTGCATCAGATATACAAAAAAAATTAACAAAAATCTGTAGAATTTATATTCTGAATGAAAACATTTATCAGATGCCACTTGATTGATTAGAATAAGATCTCTAGGGCACCAACAGACTTCTATAATACTTTGGTTCCATAAAAATTAATATTGTTAGACTGACTAGATTCAGAATCAACTCACAGGGAATATCCATATATGTAACTAAAATCATTATAAATATGTCACTTTTCACAAGATTATTTGCTGCAATGTATAGTAAAAAAAAACAATGTACACTTGGGCCTCGTATAACACGGTTTTATATAACACGGATGTATAAATTGTGGCATATTTTTTGTACAACACGCTTTTTATAACACGGTTTCAGAAAAATAAATGAATTGAATAATATGTTTGATTTGTAGATTGCGTCCATGACAGAACATGCCATGAGTCACGATGATCTCACTCAGCATGTTGAGACTTGTCAATTTCGTTAGTTTTGAAACATTTCAGTTACGCTCTGGCATTAATTGTGCAGTACGTATTTCTTCGTAATCTGTAGATTTTTCTGGCTTATTGTTTGTATGTATGCACTTTACATATTCCATATTATTAATTATTATATATAACCCTCAGTAGTCCAGAGACATGATGTACATTCCCTAATAGATTCCATCAGCCTTGGCAAATCCTCGGTTATTTGAAAAATATTTTAAGTTCTCGAAATCATATTATAAATAAAATATGTAGTGCATTTTGTGAAAGTAACATTGCAAGTGACAAAAAGATCTGCATTTGAGATTTAATATGTACGTGTGTGATTAGTGAAAATAATTTGATTGATGCAAAACATTTACTTATTCAGAAAAATAACCTATTTATTTGAGAGATATCTAACAGTAACAATTATGTAATCAGTTTTATCCTGAAATTTTCTCATGTTCCCATTTTTACATTAAAATAATTTGGATTGTAAAGGATTAAATATATGTACACAATATAGTGTTTGATAATTTATACATTTAATCGTATTAATTTAATTATTTATTTGTAGATGGAAAATATTCAAATCCTAAAATGTCAACAGTTACGGATAAAATTAGGAAAAAGAGAAATTTTATTTCTATTGAAAAAAATGAATATCCGATTGTCTCAAAAGAGGCGAGACAGCGTCATCTATTGCTAAAATTTTTAATTTAAATGAAGCAACAATTAGGACAATATAAAAAAATAAAAACAAGATTAGATCTACAGCTTTGGCAGGATCGTCTATCAGTGTGACAAAGATTGCGCGTGTACGCTCAGTAATAATAGAAAAAATGGAAAAAGCTCTTATAATATGGATAGAAGACTGCAATGACAAAAACATTCCTATAGACAAAAGAATTATACAAAAGAGGGCACAGACAATTTTCGATAATTTAAAAATAACTGAACAATCGTCATCGGAAGATCAAAACTCATCTCACAATTTTTCTGCTAGTAGAGGATGGTTTGAAAATTTTAAGAAGCGATTTTCACTACATAATATACAAACTCGAGGAGAAATTGCATCAGCTGATGTAGAATCTGCTAAAAAAATTATTCCAGAATTCGAAGATATTATAAAAAATAAGGGCTACACACCAATTTTTATTTTGAATGAACCTATCACAATTAATGACTCAGTAAGCAGTTGCAGTGAAGTAGCAACATGTTTCACATAGAAAACTATAAATGAGGGCTTGGAATTGGCTATTAAATTAGAATTTTTTTTATTGAATATGATCCTATAATGGAAAGAAGTTCGAAATTCAAGAGAGAATTACAACAGATTTTGGAACTTTTAAGGAAATACGTAAAGATTTATACGCTAAAAGCAGACAATCGCTTATTACCGATTTTTTGAAGGCTAAAACCACAAGAAATTCAGAGCCCTCCTCCGATGATGAAAACTTACAACCGATCTCGAAAAAGAGTAAAACATATAGAATTATGATGATGAATGCTACATTATGTTTATTTATATATATATGGCTTTTTACATCAATAAACTTAATATGAACATATAAAAAAAGAAGAAAAAAGAGAAGACTATACAAAAAAAGAATAATAAAGAAGACTATACAAATATTCATATATAAAATACATGATTACGATTAAGAGAAATTATATTATATGTACATATTATTAAAGTTTTTTTTTTCAATAAATATGTAAATTTATATATTTTTATCAAAAAAATAAAGTACATATTCATATAAACTATCTTTGATTTTTTTTTGGAACGCAAACCCTAATTTTGTATGAACTTCAAACCTTGTATAACACGGATTTGTATTACACAAAGTTTTTGTGGAACCATATAACCGTGTTATATGAGGCCCGAGTGTACTTACTTGCGATGTGCTTGTTGTGATGTCTGCCACCATATCAGGTTGTTTGCTTCTCAAAAAGTTTCCTTGTGTGGGCTGTGGAGACACGCTGTTCTGGACGTGCTGGTCTGGCTGTGATGCCGAAGAGAAAAAAACAATAATGCAACTGATGTTGATGATGATGAAACAATGAAAAAACTGTGTAAGTGTAATCCGAAAAAATATTTACTTACTTACTTACCATCACGCCGTTTCCTCGTGGGGGTAGGCATAGAGGATAGAGCGCCACACTCTTCTGTCCTGACACACAATTCTCGCCTCATCCACATTCATACATCTTCTCATACAAGCTCGCCGATTGTTGAGGCTTCTAACAGAACCATCCTCCATTATCTGGTTTATATTTAGATTATTATTATTATTAGATACACAGTGCAGGTTACGTGATCAGTAGTAACTTTTTACTAACTAATGCCTGTAGTAAAAATCCTTTGCGGGTTGTTGATATATAAAATTTACTACTGTCAAAGCATAGATACAGACATTTATAGGCGCGACAAATAATCATTAAATATGCTTTATTTTATGCATTATCTATGGAGTTTTTCATCTAGGGATTTGAAATCTGTCACTTTGCCAGTAATTTTTTTTCATATTATGTGCTAATGTACATTAAACAACAAGATAATCGTCGGAAAAAACTCACATCAATAAAAGAACGGGATATTGAATGATCAATTGTTGTATACTGCAACTTTCAAAGTATCAATGTGTCAGATGACTTTTGGAACAGCTATGAAGAGTCACTTGTCAATAAAATTTCTCAATATAATCAGCAACATTTTACATGTATAGATGTACATATTTAGTAATTAGGTCAACTTCTGCACGCCCATATAACAAGAATCGTCACTACAATCCTACAAGTATGCACTGACACTGTACACTGAGAATTACCTTGAGACTTGTCTCAAAACTCGTGTAAAGGACAGCACAGAGCAAGTTATCATTTGTTTTCTATTGCATTTTGTACGCACACCAGCCTATACCACCAAATCATGCACACTGAAGGATATGTTGATAGCCTTTAGAGCACACTGTCGCTCTCAACAAGCAAACATAATTAAACTTACCATAGCAGCATCTCTCGGTGCATCGGAGAGTGAATAAGATGTGGGTTCAGGATTAACACTAACATCATGAAGGCCACTCGGTCTCTTCTGAGGAGAATACTTGAACATTGATGTGCGTTTCATTTCTCTGCTCTCTCGGCTCTGAAAGAGAATGAATATTCATTGTAATAAATAATATTAATAACATTGGATAATTTTCGTAAAAAAATTCACATCAAGGGTACTTTACATTTAAACTGTTTAGTTCTACATTATTTTTGTATTTAAAATTGTTATTTGAACTTAAGCATATGATTTTGTGAAAAGGTGCATTTTCAGTGTCTTTTTAAATTAAAGTCTCTGATGCAATGTTCCTTATGACAGAGGCTAAAAAGTTCCACGCCTTTGGACATGCCACTGCAAATGCACATTCACAAAACTTCTGGCAACGGCTGGTCGGTTCTACATCAACCTTCTTGTGGCTGAAGTAGAGGCTGACCTGAAAGTTTGACGTCTACCATTTAAGTTGTCTGGGATGCAGAGCTCTTGAAGATACGTAGGCATCATGTTACGTGTCACCTTGCATATCAACCAGCACAATTAAAACATTTCCTGTAAATGTAGCCAATGTAATTTACGCACAGTGTAAACCCAATCCTACAAATTTTTATATGCCAAAGAAATTTATAGATCAATAGGGAGGATGTCTATAGCTGAATCAGCAGAAATTTATTTAGAAAGAATAGTATTTGCAAAATATGTACCATATATGTATTCAATTCTTATTATGACTAAATCTAATTTAATTTTCAGTGTTAAGTTTTCTGGGCTATTCTACCATGTATCACCAACATCTCTGGCCGACGTTTCGGATCCCATTTTACACCCTGATAATGGAACCTGAAATGGGAAACGTCTACCAAATAGGTTGCAGACATAAGACAAAATAGAAACTCAACACAAGATTCGGAACGGCAGTGAAAACTTAAGATCATCTTAAATTTAATTTGTTTCCAAAGAAATATATGACGACTAATTATTAGCGGCTGTTTCTTTCGTTTTTAACTATCAGAAAACTTAGAAATAGACAAACCTATAATATTAAATCGTGAGTTATCTATTGATCTGGAATATATGCCCTCGCAGACTTTTTTGTAGTCTTTCATGCAGTTTCGATATTTCTTACAAGTTAGACTGTATCAAATTTAATGTGGTGCACGCATAATTTTTCCAACTTGCGCATTATATTTCTCCACTGCACAACCTTCTGATGCCGTTCCGTGATGTTATGTAGCTTAAAACCTTCCTAGAGTCCAATTCAATATCGGAGAAAACAGCATCAGAATCAGTTCTAACAGGCAGACGGCCATTACCATTTATATACGTAGAGGTTTTCATCGAGGTAGTATCAATATAATACTTACTGGGTTGACGAGTTCTGCACTGAGGCCCAAGTACTGGTGCAAAGCGGTGAAGGTCACCCTCTGTAATCGCACCATTATAATCTGCAAAATAAAACTTTTTAATAACTGCACTACCACGTCAAGCATAAGGCAGAAATTCACACTATGATGATCTGGGATTAATTAACATCATAAACAATGAATTAATTATAATTTAAATAATATATAATAATTACACTATGATAAATTATGATGTACATAATAAATAGATTTTGTAAAAGAAACCTCATTTAATGAGATAAATATGACAATTAGTCACTTAATTTACAATTAAAATTTGCATCCAATAACATACTTAAAATATTATTGAGAACAATTCTCACAAGGTTTATTTCACATTGATGTGTGATAAAACCAATCAAGTAGATAAAACTTAAATAAAAAAAACAATATACATAACATATTACTTTAAATTTGATATTAATATTTGAAGCATTTTTATATATTAGATTGAATTCAATTAATTTAATTTATTACAAATTAAATGCATCAATTAGAAAGATATACATACAGATAAAGTCAATTTACCAAAAAAATATTTTAGCTATCACCGGGATTTGAACCAGGATCTCTTCCTATCCGGGGAAGTGCATTATCCAATTACACTACGTCAGGTTTGTTACGACAAATTTTCGAACTTATAACTAAACTTATTTTGTTTAGTATATAATTATTTAAATTACTCTTGCATAAAAAATAAATAAACACATTACTATTGTGGCAGAAAATAAGATTCACCTGCATAACTCGGACAAATATATCGGGGTACTCTTGAAATACCTCCTGGAAAGCGGCCATAGGCAATCTGATGACTTGAGAGTCCTCCAAAGCTCTGGCACTCACTGTTTTATACGGTTGAGGATGACCCTGGAAGAAAAAAATATATTTACCTACATATGCTGCAAAATGTATAAAATTTTAGATCATTTAAATATTTAATATGCTAATAGAAAATATTAATCTTTTTTCCAGCTGTTGCATTTCAAAACTTGACCCACAAATGAGATTACAGAAGAGTACATAACGACAGAGCAATGTCAATAGAATTTGTTAAATATTTGAATTTTTAATATAAAAACCATCATCGCAAGATAATTATGCGTCATTCTTTACCAGTATTTTATTTAAAAAATAAATTCTGAAATTATTATATTTTTGCAAAGGGAATTTTCTGGGAACTTACAGTGAGAACGTCGGTAAAGCTGAGCAGTGAAGTGACACTCTCCCCAGCCTTGACAACTTTCAGGGAGAGGATGGAGCCGTCGGTGGACCGGATGAACACATTCAGTTTACCATTTTGCACAACATACACATTTTCATCAGCGTCACCTAGGAAAAAATAATATTTACACATTTGTGGACATTTTTAATTTTTTAAGTCTTCTGATAGGACATTTATAATAATTTTATCAGGCAAATTGTATTCGTATGTATATAATTCAGAACAAATACAATGATTATTTTTATTAGATGTTGAATAACACTAAATACTTGAACACTTAAATACTTTAATTTTGGAACAATTAAGAATTCAAAATAGATTGTCCACTGTCTATCAGGTATGTATCCACCAATTTTTCGCACTCATCACCCGCACTTAGAGGAGCTGGTAGTGATTGGAATGGCTAACTGAACTGTAGGTTGCAGAAAAAGGTGGAAAAAAATTGTCAACACAATCTTCACACTCTTCTGTCCTGATACAATTCTCGCCTCATCCACATTCATATATCTTCTCATGTAAGCTCGTCAATTATTGAGGCTTCTAATAGGACCAACCTTTGATACCTGGTTTACCTGGTTGTGTCAAGTCTTCCGCGGATGTTCTCTATTTCTGGTGTCATAATACTTGCATCATATATCTTTCTTACCATTCTCTCTTCCATCATACATTCCATATAACCAAACCACCTATGTGATTCTTTCTTAATCTTACTCACTATATTAAGATCAGCTTTACATTCTTTCCTTAGTTTTTCATAACTTCATTTTTTAAATTAAGTTAAAGATAATTAAGTGGAATGAAGTAATGGTGAGTAAAATTGATATTATAGCATAGATATTAACTTATATTTAATATATACATCAAAATGAGAATACTCAACAATTTTCATGTGGCACACTGGGAGGAAATTGCCAAGGCGGAGGAGATAACAAGGATACTGACCAATTTTAAATAGATAGCTGCCAGCAGGTATGTTGAGAATCTCCGTGTGCTTGCACAGCTTCAGGAAGACGGGTTTTTCAAAATGGCCAAACACCCGGATAGAGTGCAGCATGTACAGGGCATCAGGTGGTACCCGCTCATCACTGGTCAGATCTTCTTCCAGGTACTCTGCTGGAGGCTCTAGCACCTTATTAAAATGGGAAAATCACTACGTATATAAATGTTTACACATATCATGTTCTGCACTGTCTTATATTGATTTTTTAAATTTGTTAAAACATTTGTCAAATATTTGTTTGACTAAATTGATATTTTTTCTTTATCTTGCACATTTGTAAGTTAAATAATTCTCATTGTCGCTAAAATGTAAAAAAGTTAATTGTTAAATGAAATGTAAAAAATTCATATATAAAAAAAACACACAATCGATACTATTACTATTTTTGAACTGGGCTAAGCTCTTGTATTATCATCATATATATTAAAATAATAGGCCCTATTTCGCGATGTTTATATGTTTATATATATGTTTATATATATGTTTATATGTTTATATATATGTTTATATGTTTATATATATGTTTATATGTAACCGATTTTGTCACACAAAATTTTTATTATTTTATAAATTTTGGTTAATATCTCGCTTATTAGGTGTTCTATCCACATTCTGATATTTTTCCCAGACGTCCGAAGGTTGACTGAGTCTTTATATCTTTTTCTTTTCATCCTTATTCTTCTCCTCTATTTGTTACAACTCTTTTAGTTTGGTGATTTTTGGAAAATTTAACTTTTTATTTAGCCTAACTTTTTTTTCATTCGCTTATAAGTCTGCGAGTTTAAGAGCTAAAATAATTTTAATATTTTTTGGCAATTGCCACCGATAGGCAGTATCGTTACACACTTTTTTTTAAATTCTTTGTCTTCTAATTTTCTTATGAAACCTGATTTAGTGAAATTTCGTATTTTTGAGATTTTCTCTGCGAGTTTACGACCAAAATATAATTTTATTACATCTGTGCATACATCACAATGGAATATAATTTATTTTCGTATTTGTTAGCTTCTATCGTTTAAAATTCACCTTAAAAATCTAAAAAACGCGTATTTTTTTTTTTTTAAATGTACGGACCTACCTAGATGCGCCGAAAATGCGAAAAAACTGATACAAATAACCCCGGAAAAGTGAAATCTCACGACCGCCGGAGAAAACAAATGAATGCGGTTTTTTCCATATTTGACAGGCGAAATAATGACAAACTTTGCGATTTATGAAAAATGTCGATTTTCACATGGGAAAATGTACATTTTTTGATTTGAAAACGTTCTCTGTACACTATTCGGTATGAAGCAGTCTATTAAAAAGATCATATTCATGGAGGTATCTTCGTGTCCATGCACCCTGAAGGATAATATATACCCGATACGAATTAAAAATAGTATTTTTATTAAATTATGTTTCAATATTATTTCATTTTAATCAAAAATGTCAATTTTCACATGAGAAATGAAACATTTGAAAATTGTTTCTACACTCTATGCATTATTAAGCGGATTCAAAAAAAATTGTAATAATACAGGTAACGGTTTATTAGACCACCGTGAAGCGAAATATGTGACGAATCCGAATTAAAAAGAGTATTTTTATTTAAATATGTTCATTGACATTTTTTGACATGTACATTTTTCTCTATATTTATTTTTCCGCACAAGATAAAATTGATGATTTCACTCCGGAATTTGGTTTATTATGGTGAAATCATACATTATACTTAAAAAAATTTTCTGTATGTTTTTTTGGATTTTTATAGGTTATGTCTAGAATGACACAATGATGATTTTTTAAAAGCGTAATTGAATTAATTATTATTTCGCAGTTGTACACGTGACTTAAATATGCCTGTCTTACTACAGACCGGTCGAAGGAGTTTGTTCTTTTACGCGTCTGTTATTCAATATTTAAATAGAACAGTTCTGGTGATAGATAAACCCGTAACTTACTTACCATCACGTCGTTTTCGGGGTAGGCAGAGAGGATAGAGCGCCACACTCTTCTGTCCTGACACATAATTCTCGCCTCAACCACATTCATACATCTTCTCATACAAGCTCCATGAATGATGGATTATTATTCTTCTTTTTTATTTTTCTTCTTCTTTTTCTGTCAAATCACTTTTTATGGTTTTATCAATGAGTATTAACAAAATGTTTGTTTTTATTAAAACCTGGAGAGATGGGTTGATGGTTGTATATGTCAGCCCTGTTTTTTACAGTTTTAGGATGCCGAGAATAGTGGTGTTTTTTTTTACGTGGTTAGTAATCTTACCTAACGCTTCTCAAAGATCAACAGGCCTTTGACCCTTTTGGGTTGTTAGTTGTGTACGTCGGGTCTATTTTTTACAATTCTGGGATACCGAGAAGTGGTATTTTTTTTAGGTGCACGGGGTGAGTCTGTGTAGCTCCTGCACAATTTCTTCACCACCCCTTAGGTTGTTGGCTATGTACGTCGGTTCTGTTTCTTCCAATTCTGGGATACCGAGAAAAGTGTTTTTTTTTTTGTTGGGTGAGATTGAAAACATAGTACTGCGTCTCTGCAGGATACGTCTGCTACCGTGCGGTAGCTGTGCGGGCATGCTAGTCTTATATTATAATTACCGAATAGAAATGCCATCAATCATCATCAAACACATTTATTTATTAAAGGCTTTGAATAAAAAAAGATTTTTAGCATTTTTGTAAAATGTACAGTTTAGTTTAAAATTTAAAATTCCTCCCCTAAATCTTGCTGTGTTCAGATTTATTAGATGTACTTTAAATCAATGTTTAAATTGATTTCACTCTTTAATTTGGTATTTAATTGAATTGTTAAAACAATTAAAATGTCACGACACATAAAGTACAAAATATATTTTCTAATTAAATTCAGTTGTATTAGTCCACCGAGAATAAAACTCACTTTCAATTGTGCCGGAGCCTGCTCCTTCTTCAGCTGAAGCAGCCTCCTGGCGAACCTCATGACCGCTCTTCGTTTCCTACCCTGCCCGCTACTGGAGATGGATTTGACTTTGCGCAGCATCCGCCGCCCGTAGAACAGCATCTTGTCCCGCTTGCGGAAGCGTCCACGCGAAGCGCTGTCACCACTCAGAGCGGCATCCGATTCACCGGATAGTACTTCATCTAAGTAGAGCACATGGGGGTTTAAATATCTTTCCGAAGAGAAGTATTATACCATCTCCGTTAATTGGAACATGACCTTGCAGTGCTGAGCAGGTTCTCAAGGTCTTTGACAACAAAAAATACATATTCAAAGTCATGCCGTGATGTATTATTTATTTGTAACTTTATAAAATCTAGATATACATATCTCATAGAGACGAAGCTATTATTTTTACATGGGAAATATGGAAGTCATGGGTTGGGCATTACATGGCTTACGACCTGTCATCGACTGGCTTAAATGTTCACCTACTTACACCTACCACATCTATCAAATTTTTGGAAGTTGTATATATGTTATCACATTGGAACATTTTTGCCAACTATGTTGTCGCCATCGATGGATTTTTTAGAAAATTTGATATTTATTCTCATGTAACAGTATAGATGTCGCTGAAGCTAAGACAATTTTTTTCTGAAGTATGGGGCTATATGTGTAAAGCCGATGACAGGCTGTAAGCCCCGTAAAGCCCAAGACTTAAATACTTAGCATGTAAAAATAATAGCTTCATCTCTGTGAGACATCTATATCTTGTTGACAATCCCTCAGGGAATAAATCCCAGTATTGGTTCCTACAAAGATTTGGACAGACTCAAAAAAAAAAATTATAAAATCTAGTTTAACCGTCAACATTAAAGGATCCCTTTTAAATTTAAGGATTATTATCAATTGATCTTTTTTTAAACTCTGATGGTCAAGGAAAAATAATAAGCTCATAGCATTCAGATTGTTGAACTGCAAATACCTTGAATCTGTCATATACACAAAGTGTACATTACATTATGAACAATCTCCTATTGAATTCAACACCATAATGAAAATAAAACTGCTACTAAAAATGTTAAATCAATGTCATGTCATTCGAATCAGATAAAAAAAGTACACATGAATTCTAACACTTTGAAGCTATTAAATAAACCCATAAAATATAGGGTGTTTAGCGGAAAAATTTCAAGATTAAATTGTAATTACTCGTAAACCATCAGGGTGAGTATTGTTCGACGTGCGTGATTTGCGGGTTTGTCATTCGCAATGAATCACTGGTCGGAAGCACATCATGCGTTCACGGTTGAGCAATATTTAAAGTGCGGTGATTCATTGGTTCGTGCGCGTTGCGCTTTTTGTACTCACTTTAAATTCGACGAGTAATGATGAGCCACGCATGCAACTTATCCGGTGTTGGATTCAAAAGTTCAGACAAGAAGGGACAATGGTTAACCAAACTTCTCCGGAACCGTCAACGTCAGTAACAACGCCAGAACATGTGGCTCAAGTTCGACATGAAATTATGCGCAATCTGCTTAAATCGATAAGGAAGATTGCAGCCTGTACTAGAATAAAAAAAATCAACAGTGCACGTTATTTTGAAAAAGGAACTACAGTTTCATCTTTACAAACTGCAAATCGTGCAGGTTTTCAACGAAAAAGACTATTCTTTCCGTGAAATCTTAGCGAGACGATGTTAGAACGTTTTGGAATAGCACAAACGCTTGGAAACCTATTGATTACTGACGAAGCAGATTTTCATATCGATGGATATGTTAATAATCAGAACATGAGATACCCTCGACAACCCAAGGGAACGCCGAAAATTTTCCACTGGACTCCTTTACAATAAAAATATCGACAGTTTTTTGGTGGACTAGTTACAAAAACATAAACTGAATTTTATATAATATACCTTTGTATTTCCATTTTCTGTATAGGAGAACAATCAACACAAGCAAGGCACAGATGAGCCCGCATATGACAGACCACAAAACCTGGAAAGAGAGAGAAGACAATTTTGAAATGTTTGTTACATGTTTTTTAAATTAAGTCTTGTACACTTGCATACACTTTTAAAAATAACTTACAATTGAGACGAAAACTCCCGTCATCCATAAGGCTCGCAGCTTACTCCTGAAGCCCAAGAGAAAGGCGGCATTCCTGACTATGTGCTGGAGCCTGTCCAACGTGACCGAACCTTTGTACGGAACACAGTCCATCACGACAACATTGCACGTAACATTCACACCAATTGTCCACTTTGATAACAAATTCACAATTGTTTACGGTGTAATCAATAATAAAGTCAAAGCTTATTTTTCTAGTCGAGATACTCGTAAGATGAAAACAATCTATCGAAAACATCATAAATTTAAAGATTTAATAAATAAAGTCAAAATGTGTATATTAAAGGAGATTAGTGATGGTTAAAAGATTATTTAAACCAATATTGTGACTGTGATTGTGTTTGATTGTAACGATGATTGGTAACTGATTATTCGTAATTCTTCGAGCGATCACTGATACACTAGAAACTAAAACATTCAACAGTTAAATCTCAGTTACCAATCATCCTTACAATTAAACACAATCACGGTCACAATAACGGTTTACCATCACTAAAGGAGATGGAAGAGAAGGACACGCGGTGTGGTCATGTACGGGACTTGCGGAAAAAAAAGACAAATAGCCAACTACAGAAATTAAACAACAATCAGCGAAGAACGGGCCAAGAACATATTTAAAAACTTGACAAAAACACTAGAATACATTTCTATAAAATATAAAACTATTTGTAAGCCACTACTTCAATAGCGAGATAATTATATATATATTTATAAGGTCATAAAAACATTTTTTAAATAAATTATGCCTGACTTTTTGTTAACAAATGAAAATACGCCAAGTACCAATAAATACGTACGTAAATAAACACGCAGCCGTAAAAACATGATGATTATAATATTTAAAATAGTCGTAAAGAGACCGACATAGTTTAATAAGTCATAATATGCATCCAAGTAAGGCGACTGTATAATAATTATTGTAATCTTAATAACATTGCTATGGAACTGAAAAATTAGTTGCCGAAAAATGTTAAGACTGTGAAAATGAAATAATCCTCGACCTCGAGAGGTGTAATCAGTCTGTCAACTTACGGGTGTTGACTAATGATGTCAACAAAACAAGACAACTTATCTACCCTATGTTAGGCTCGCATGTAAAAAAATTCACCCAACCACTTTAAACATTTGATAATTTTCTAACATTATCTATACATTCACACAGGGTGAATATTATGTTTCAGGCCGATTTTGTTTGGCCGTCATTTTGGTTTGGTAGACAATTGTCAATTCGCATTTGGCAGTCGTAGAGAGTAGTTGATTACAATTTATTATGGAAAGCCTCAACAATGTGTTGAAGTCATTAAAACATTTTATCTATATAATATAATAACGGCAACGCTGTAACTATGAATGGTCATCGCTATCGTGAAACGTTAGAAAACTTCTCGGTGGCCGAATTGGATCGATTGGGCCTGCAACACATGTAGTTACAAAGGACGGTGTCAACTCACACACAGCCCGAGCTACGCTTGAAATTTTGCGAGAAATTTTTCCCACCAGCGTAATGTCAAAAAGTGATGATATCGATTGGCCTCCTCGATCACCTGATTTGACGGCCCCCGACTATTTTCTGGGGGGGTACTTGTAAGGAAAGGTCTACGCCAATAAGCTAACAATAATTCCGATGCTACAGGATCATATTCGAAATGAAATTGCTGAAATAACTCGCGAAGTATGTGAGAATTTTCTTTTAATGGGTGTGCGTCGTTGTGTACAAGTTCATTAGAAAGGAAGGAATTAAATTCTATCACATTTATTTTTGATAATAATTTTTTTATTTGTTTGAAAACGGTTGCTTAGTTTTGTACTTTGTGTAGGTAGGTACCGTGTAGGTACTGAATAACTGGAATTACTGGAACTTTATCTAAATGCCTAGGTATTAAAACTTTCGATTGTGTGAGTGTTGTGGTCTTTCGAACATGAGCGAAAGTTTGACATTTATAGGTGCTGAATAAAACATCACATCACCGTGGTAACGAGTATGACTAATATGTTTGGTAACTTTTTACATTAATAATATATTAATAAAACTCTTATCTACTAACTTATACCTCTATCTATCTGATAAACTATTTTTCAAAAGAAGGGGTTAATATGCCAAGTCTTGGAGGAACCTAAGTAAGTAAGCCTAATATAATATTTATAAAAATTATCTAAAGGGAGGACTTTTATTTTTCCAGTTTGAATTTCGAGGTATTCTATGCGTATTTTATACACTTTCAAGACGACACTAACAGTTAATTTAGTTCCTTTATCATCTAAATATTGAAGGATGAAATTATTTGTTAGACGTAAAAGAGAAAGGTTTTGATAGAAAAGAACGAAAATAACATGTTAATTGTTGAATTCCTCACATTCGAAGACGAGCTGTCAAAAAATATGCATCGTGCGTTATCAAATCGTTTTTTTTTTTTTTAAATATTGAAGTACCTATGTGTATTGTTTAAATTTTAGTGGATGGTATATAAAATCGATCAAAAATGTTCTACATTAAAATTATTGTTAACAGATATGTTTGTTGCTGTTTTTTGCTTTGTTTGTTTCATAATGACGTAATATTTTGTCACGTTTATTAAATGACATCGGTGTTAAATACGTAAGGAATATTAAACTACGAAAAGCTATAAAATGTCGTAACTAAAATATTCTATACGAACAAGAAAACGTTGTTTTCCCTTAAAATCAGTGTAAAACCGTATAATTTACAAAACTTGCGACTTATTTTGTGCGTAATATTAATTCACACTATAGCTAAAATATTCCTATAAAATATTTTATCGGCATTTTTCACCGAAAAATTGGAGAGTGCGAATTTAACGCGCATCGTGGTCGCACGGAACCGGCTTAATGAACCGAAAAACCAATAAAAAAATACACATTAATAGTAACGATATAAATATTATTTAGTAAGAAATTCTTGTGTTTTTGATACAAGAATTTCTTAGTTTTAAAAAGTAGTTGATGCCCCCAATTAGATGGTTTAACAGTTTATAAATCTATTAATTGCAAATTTGTATAATACATATAGATTTGTCAGTAATTTTGGCTTGATGATTACAAGAAAATATATTTCGTATATGCAAAAATTTTCCATAAGAAGGCACTTTTCTGGCACACGGAAAATGAATTTGATGGTCGCGGCCTTTCTTATAATGCCTGCGTTGTCTAAATCATGGCAAAAATTAGTCGGTTTATTAGATTTACAATATTTTAAAGGTACTCTATAAGTTATTGTTTAAAACTCTAATCTAGTGTTTAACTTCTGATATAAATGAATATTACGAATCCACAATTTCGTAAAAAAAAAAATGCGAAAAGATGAATTAATATCGAAAGTGTTCCTTTAATTAAATGATTTATTTATTATTATTATTTTATTAATAACTATATAAAACTATGTAAAAATCTGTTTGGACTGTGCCCGTCTCACTAGAGAAATTCTGTGAGCAATTTACAAGCAATTGTTCAATTAATTACAATTACAAGTAGATAGAATTACATTTATTACTATATAAAAGTGTATTATAAAGAACAATTTTATAATGGACTTAATTTTTGGATCACTTTGTAGCTATAATTAATATAGGTACGAGTCAATATGTTTGGGTGAGTGCACCAATTTGATTTAAAAAATGGGATAACTAATATATTAATTTGAAAAACCTACAACCCACAAGTTCAAAACTCTGTCTTCAACCTACTCAGTTGATGTGGCGAAACTGGATAACGCATTTCCTCGGATAGGAAAAGGTCCAGGCAACTCCCTCATTTTCAACATCTCGTACGTCTAACAAGTCCTTGCCAGTAAAATTGATATCCCGACGAGGTGACATAAACTGTCCTCTGTGTAGCCCCGATTTGACACCAATTTACTTTTCCTATAGGGCTGCCTTAAACCAAAGGTATACAGTAACAATCCTCCATCTCTGGACCAATTAAAAGAAAATATCCGAGAATAAATGGCAGCGATCGCGGAGAATACGCGCCGAGCAGTTCTCAGAAATGTTGCCTCCAGTTTAGAAGAGTGCCAGCGAAAAAACAGATCACATTTAGAAATCATAATTTTTAAATAATAAATTCCTAGGGACTGTACTTAAATGCAAAATAAACATTTTTTTATTTAACCCTTCCATATTTTTATTATGAAAAATACTTTTAGGACACTTTGTACGCATCACGTGCTACAAACAGTTAGTATTAATTTTGCACGGTTAATATAATAAGACTGATAAGTGATGACACACGAACACAATTGAAAATAATCTTAATTTGTTATCGTCCACACAGACCGCCCCCATTCCTACTTAAAAACAAACAACATACCGCAGTAATATAGCACCCGACAGCCTAGCGCTCGCGACGCACGCGTACTAGACCCGCTTTCTTATCCAGGGTTAGAAATTTGTTTTATTTAAACAGATAAATATATTTAAATCACGTTGTGTGTGTTTATAACGATAGTTTTGTTTGTAAAATATTACAATATGAATCGATTGAAAATATTAAATGCCTGCTGGTAAATACAGCTATTTATTAGGTATTAGGGTATCACGAATAATACGCGTCAATGCGGCCTAACAAACTTTTTCCATCGAAGAAAAATATTAATTATTTAAATTATCAATAGAGGTAGATGATTATGTAAAAAAATAAATGTAAAATCGTCTATATTACATATTTTATAAATATCAACTGTGTTGAAATAAGCAATTTGCGTTTAAATCGCGATTAAACAAAATCGAGTTGTTTGTGCACTGCGATCGAAACGTGAAACTTTAAAATGTACTACTGTACTAATAATTTATAAATATTACACAGTCACGTGACGTCAGCGAAAATGTATTTCATAAAAAAGTTTCGGCATTGTAAGGTATTTGTCTCCAGTAAAAATTGAAGGAGTCAATCAACCAGTTATGCAGGTGCAAAGACAGAATGTCGTCTTGCTTTAATATTACAATACACTGTACAGATAATGCAAAATATCAACAGGGTATTTTTTGTTCAATATGAGTCTAGTAGAGCTGAGTAATGGTAGTAGAGTGAGTAATGGTGGATTTAGAGATGCTAACTAGTACCTAACTAATAGAGTATAAATTGGCCCTTAAAATTATAAACTGCCCTAAGTAAATAAATGTTTATAATGATTTTTTTATTTAACGGTTAATTATAACTAAAGTTGTTTTCAATACTTGTATTTTTTTCGCTCTCTTACACACGACATACAGATTGATGCAACTAAATTTAATAACTGTCTAAAGAAAAAGGTGGTTCGAAACCGATCGGCATCAAAATATAAAACATTAATAATTATGTATATTGAGTTATACTGTATCCTGTGTAACGTTCTAAACCGTACTTAGATATGTACACAGCGACGATCTTTAGTTTAACCCGTAGTTTATCTGTCGCCAGTCGGTCTTTGGCCGTAAAAAGTTTTGTTGTTTTAATATAAATTTAATATAAAATATAAATTGTTATTTTATCAATTCTGAAAACACCGGCCGTGTCCTCGCAGCGGCCACTATAGCCTCCCCCGCAGGGCCCAGTAATAAGTTTTCTGCTAGTTTTCATTAAAATTTTGTCTTACGTGACAACAGTGTCCGATTAGACTTCACACGATATCGTTCCGAGCCGTCAGATATGGAGCAATGAGTGAATAGAATCTGAGGTCAACACCTCTGCTGACCTGCGCTAAAATGCCCGAGTGGGATTTTGTCCAATCTAATTTGCTTCCGCCACCAAACATCCTCTTTGATTGTTTATCACATCTAAACGGTATTTGTTTCAACTAAAATTAATAATATAGTTCATGTCGTCAACGGTTTCGGTTTACTGAGCGATCTCGTCGTCCCGGCGGGCATCCTGCCGTGACCGCATTGCCAGAAAATGTAACAATTCACATTAAGAATAATTTATTAAAATGAAGTGCCTTCGAGAAATCAGTGAACAAAACAATTTATTGTATTTGTTACACAAAAAAAATGCATTAATTTTTTTTTTTAGGATTTCCGATAACGTTTCGAAACGAATCGCACGATTTCCAAAAAAGGTGTGGCAAAGTATCCCGGAAGTAAATAGAAACGGAAAAGTTTTGAACGCTAGTGAGGACTGAAGAACTAAACTTTTAAAAAATAAATTATAGACGAAAATTTTTCACTTTAACTGTAACTACCCTTTTACTTATTCGTTCTAATATGCGACGGTATTAATAAGAAGATTAAAAAGCTAAAAGGTACTCTAGAATGATTTTAAATGTAGGTATTGTATCGCAAAGAATTACTCGCCGGAGAGTCGCCAATTAATCGATTTGATTACGACAAGTGTTTGTAATACAAACGTATAATCATCGTCGTGGCGCCAAAAAACACGTGGAATAGATTTCAGGAAAACGAAGACGTCTTAGTAAAACGTCACAGCGGCGGCCTGTCGCTGAGTAGGTACTTGCAAATATGATTGTATGTATTGTTATGTATATGAATAAAAGCAGAGTATTCTGCAGGCGGGAAGCTATTATCGATTGTGTCGTTTCGCCGTAGTGTAGGTATTGAACATATTTTGTGTTTCATTTTTTTCATTAAAGGTTCTTACATTAAAGGTTACACATTGTCAGCTATGCTATAATAATATAAAGATGTAAAATCCAAATTTCACAAAAATTAATTCGTATGTTTTTATATTTGAAAAATGTAGGTATTTAAAGAACAAAAAAGTATATTCATATACAATATAACGTATTAGTTTAGTATCCTTTAATATTTTCGGATAATTCGGGTAAAAATTTTTTCTTTGTAAATGTTCAAATATAAATATAATGTTGATTAACTCGCTCGTAGAGTCGATCTCGATTGCCGCAATATTCCAAATCTGATACGTACTTATCTGAAATTATTTTAGAGAACCCATTGTTGTCCATGAATTTTTGGTAGGGTCATTATTTGTCAATCACGTAATTTTCTATTCACCAAAATATGTGTTAAATTTACATACTAACGCGTATCACCGTATGAAACCAGCGGTACACAAAGGAGTCCTGCCACCGACACTGATGTATGAAAACGAGGCCTGGAGCGGCAGAAGAGGAACGAAAATAGACTAAATGCAGTGAAAATGAAATCACTTAGGCATATATGCGGCAAATCTATTTATGACAGAGTGAAGAATGAAGAAATAAAGAGAGAATGTAAAGCTGATCTTAGTATAGTGAGTAAGATTGAGAAAGGATCACTCGGGTGGTTTGGTCATATGGAACGGATGAATGAGGAGAAAATGGTAAGAAAGATATATGACGCAAGTGTTGATGGCATCAGAAGTAGAGGACGTCCGCGGAAGACTTGGCACGACCAGGTAAACCAGACGGTCTTGTTAGAAGTCTCAATAATCGGCGAGCTTGTATGAATGTGGATGAGGCGAGAATTGTGCATGAGGACAGAGAAGTATGGTGCTCTATCTACTCTGCCTACCCTCGCGGGGAAACGGCGTGATGGTAAGTTAGTTAGTTAGTGTCACTATATGAATAGTCAGAAGTGATACATAGTACAGTGGAACCCCGCTATTCGTTCCAGGAGGTTGTTCGAATTGCGATCTGTACGAATACCGAATCAAATTTTCCGCAAAGAAATAATGCACGTTGGATTAATCCGTTTCAGACCCCTATATGATTTTATTTATTAAGTGGCGTGAGGTCCAAGACATAAGTTCCACTTTCAAAATTCACAACGAGTTATTGTTCCAGTTCAGTTTCTTTTAGGGTTTGAATCTCGAATTTGTTTTGGTCCCATAAATAACACTTATTTTCAATGAAAATATTTAAAAATAACCAAGAATAGCGATAAAATGGCACGGGTTTCACGGAGTTTGTACAAACGATGTTTAGCGAACAAGAGTCAACACGAGACTGACCACGTGACTTGGACCACGTGGTACGAATATCGAGTCGAATTTTATTTGAAAAATTGGAGGAATGCCGACTAATACGAGTAGAGGGGTGCACGGATGGCGGGGTTATATTTCTTATCCCTATTATTTTCAATAATGACTGAAATTTTAGACAATTTGACGTGGGAATATCCCACTGACATGGCAACACTGGACGAGCTCAATCCCCGAGTATTCCAATCACGCACGCGCGTAGGTATCTTCTTTGTGGAATGATTTATTCCTTTTTAAACCGGCGCGTTGTTCAATTGGGCACTTGATACAATTTGTCTGCGCTGGCTGATAACGAGCGATCGAGAAATTGTTGACACGCAAGCCGAAATTCGCAGAAAAAAAAAACGCATACTAAAATAAATTGTACAACTTTAAGCGGGCGTGCTTAACAAACGGTAAAACCGGGTGTACAGTAACTATATCTCAATTACACGTTTTGTCTGGGTTCTGATCCTGGCAAAAGTTTGGTGATTTAACCGTTACCACACCGTGATATAAAATACCCATACGCAGCCACGCTGTCAACTCGTGTTACCGTAAGAAATTTTTAACATTTTAATTGTGAAGAAAACTTTTATTAGTTTAAATGGCAATGTAATATTAATCCTATAAACTTACTCTAAATATAGAGAATTGATTACGAAAATTAAACCAATATCCTAATATAACTCGGAGCATTCATCGAATCCTATACAATACTATCTTTTTTCTCATCTCTCTTTATTAAATTAGTGAGAAAGAGAGATCATATATTCGTATTTTTGTTATTATTTTTACTGTCTTACCACAAATGTATTTTTTCCAGCATATTAATTTTACAACTGACTGAATTGAAAAATAATTATGTTTGTACTTTACGTAACTAGTTTTTTACAAGTCATTTCTAAACATAAATATTTTCCTTAGAATTAACTAAAATATTAATTTTATGTTGCGTATATTAAACAAAATATTACAGTTTTAATTGGTGCGGTAGACCTAAGTTACTGCATGGTTTTGGAAGGGTTAAACTTTTGTAATACATAAAAACTCTCGCTGGTGTCATATTGGAAGACGCGATGCACATGTGTTTTTGAGTTCAATTATTTCGGTGATTTGATTTGATTGGAGTTAATTTTAGTTCGGTAACCTTGTTCTATTGAGGATGTCGTCATAGCAAGAAGAATACGAACTTCGACGTTCTCAAACGTAAAGCATCATTAGAATAATCTAGAAAATCCCAGAATCCCAGCCCAGTTTACAGTATATGTATATGAATACCCCGGGGTTAGTACGCGTAATCACGAAACTTTCGAGATTAATATTTTGGATTAATTTCGAGATACCAAAATTAGATCATTACTAAATGATGAAACAATCGATGCTGCGCCATTGTTTCGGGCTTATCATTCGTAGTAATAAAATTGTTTCACATCAAAATTATTTGTATATCTTGCATTATTATTTGTTCAATTAATAAATATCTTACATAAATTGTGTATAGGCTTTTTTATAAATGTAACATTAATGATAAAATGAGCTTCGTCTCGTCCCGGGATCCCGGGATCATTAAAATCTAATCCCGAAATGTCGGGATCGCAATTTTAGCTCGGGATTGAATTCACTAATTAATACATCTTGATTACTTAAATAGCGACATTCTCTATGATTAAATGTTATACATATTTTTAAATTTATTATCTTTGCTTTATTAACCACTTAATTGAATTTAAATACATATACCGGTTTCGAAAAATACCATTTTCTTCTTCAGGATGTCATAACTAACTAAAAACACATATTATTGTTTCTTTACCAGAATCTATTTAATTTAGTACATAACTCAAATTATTACTTAATACAAATTTACTAGAATAATTTTTAGAAAAAAAATTTTAGAATGGACTCGTAATTAAATTTAGTTGATTGTTTATAATTTTTTGATTAGTTTTATATGCTTTATTTACCTCCAACGATTCCAAATTATTTAATTTGTGACCAACACCGTTTATATGCAAAATTGACAATCCCAATTTTTTATCAAATCCGTGACCATTTTCTATCAAATGATTAGAAAATTCTGAAAACCCACTATTGTTCAAACATCTCAAATGCTCCCTTACTCTTATATTAAAATTTCTACTCGTTTTACCAATATAAAATGCAGCACAATCCTTGCAACTAACACCAGAATTGTTGAATTTATCGTCTTTGTCTTTAGAATTGATGAGTAAATTGCCGGTCTATTGTTTCGTGGTAGGTGTTTAGATACTTCATTCGAAAAGTTATTTATGTATAAAATCCTACGCCAATAATTATTATTATCATTATGTTTTATCTGTGATTTATATAAAAATTGATATTATATTCTTTTAATTTACTTTTTTAAAATAGTGTTTATTAAACCTGTATTATACCAGTTATTAACTGCTATTTTTTTAATTGTATTCAATTCAATATTGAAATTGGATTTTGACACAGGAATATTGATTAAACGATGCATCATGGAGTGGAACCCTGAATGTTTGTGTGATAATGGATGATTAGATTCATTGTGTATGATAGTATCTGTAAAAGTTGTACGAGTCCCATTCTAAAATTTTTTCCTAAAAATTATTAGAGTGAATTTGTATTAAGTACTAAACTTATTTTTTAAATATAGACATATATATATATATATATACATATATATATATATATATATATATATATATATATATATATACTTTAAATAGATTCTGGTAAAAAAAACAATAATATATGTTTTTAGTTGGTATTGACACCCTGAAGAAGAAAATGGTATTTTTCGAAACCGGTAGATGTATTTAAACTCAATTAAGTGGTTAATAAAAAAAATAAAAAAAATAAAAAAAATTGATAATAAATTAATTTTAACCACAAAGATAATATTGCTAATTTTAAAAGTATTAAATGTTATACAATTTGCGAAAGAAGGTTATATCCTGACAAAGTTTTGAAATTCGACTAAAGCAAGAAGTATGAATATAGAAAATAGGAATCTAAATAGATATTTTTTAAATACTTAATTAATGTATTAATTATAGATATATACATATAAAATCAATTTTGTCGAAAAATATTGTTTTTGCGTCACCGGGATTCGAATCTGGATTCGAAAATTTGCTATGAAAAATACTGACGTTATAACACAATTAGTAGTGTACTTCCCCGGATTGGAAATAGAGATCCAGGTTCGAATCCCAGTGACTCAAAAACAATATTTTTCGACAAAATTGATTTTATATGTATATATCTATAATTAATACATTAATTTAGTATTTAAAATATCACGACCGTCTGTTCTGAATAATGAAAACTTCACAATAAGAATGTGTTCTCCTTAATAAGATATTTTTGAATAAAAATTAAATGTATCAATTAGAAAGATATACATATAAAATCAATTTATCGAAAAAATATTTTTGTTGCTACCTGTACCTTTTCCTATCCGAGGAAATTCATTAACCGATTACACCACAACAACATAGTAAGTTGACAAATTGATACATCTGGCGTTCCATTATTTGAAAGCCATCTTCTTTATATTTACGGAATCTCAAACACATTTGAATAAAATCTGATAGGAGACGCCAGCAATTAATTCATAATTCATTTTTATTAAATTTTGGAAACATTAATACAACCTTATTGTGAAGTTGCAATTTTTCGGAACATAGGTCTGTGAGATTTTTAATACTAATTAAATGTATACAATTAAAAAGATACACTGGTGCTATCCGTAGCAACAAAAAGAAAAATAGTTCAATAAATTGATTTTATATGTATATCCTTCTAATTGATACATTTAATTTGTATTAAAAATATCACAGACCTATCTAAGTTCTGAATTTTTTTTTTTTTATAGTTTGTTAAAAATGTTTCATATGATTTTTTCTTAACTAATTTATTGTTGATTCGAATAACATAGTTATTAAACTTGATTTGTGTTGAATTCACCGATGAATCCCTCACAGAAAAAACGGCGTCGTTCAAAGGCACGCGTGAATCAGAGTCCATGTCGAGCAGCCCCGAATTTGTCATCGTCAATGTCATACACGTATTAAAAGTTGCCCAAACAACAATGGAAAAGGATATTGTTGGAATATCTCTGAGAAATGGAGTACTAATTCGCCAGAGAACCGAAGCAACAGATATTGCCCAAAAAATCTCTATGGTCAAGAGATATACATCTGTTCAGGTCAAAATCTCTGCACTTGAAAAACCTGACCGCAAGTTCAAATAATGACGTACACGATCTTCAATCATATTAATAAATGTAACATTTGCAAAAATATATTATTTGTATATTTATAGACTTCATAAAAAACTGAAAGATTACGTACGTCATTGAAAAAAAATACCCCCTCCACAAACCCGGTAACTTAATCGTTACTCTCGAGTACCGACCAATGAGAACGCTCGATATTACGCGTTATCATTATTATTAAAAAATAATTGTAGTATAAAAAGGGCTAACCGGAATCAATAGATGATGCCTTACTCTCTTAGGAAAACATATAGCTGATATAAAAATGTATCTGAATTTTTAGTCTTTGTCCAGTAGAACAGGATACAATTGTAAAATGATATCTTCGTTTGATGTTCATGATTAAGTTTAAGCAAAATGTAAAGGAATTAGAGAATCACAGGATGTGAGCATTTTTAGATCTTCATTTTAAGTATTAATTATTTTTAAAGTCTGATCGAAGCGCTTCGGCCACCTTCGGCTGCACATTCGGCTTCGTCAATTTGTAAACATAACAAGTTTTTGTGATTATCGCTGTGTAAGAAAATAATTGTGATTGTGATATTAATAATCAATAACGTGAGTATATCTTTCAATAATATTTGAACTATTACAAAAGTTATTTAGTTAAGCCGTTAGCAATTTATTTATTTAACGGATATATTTACGATTATTATCAACTCACCATAACTCATAAAAGTAAGTAACAGTGTAGAATTTGTATTGTTCTAATACTTCTGAGTACGATTGAACCTTCGGCTTCGGCCGAAGGTTACGGCAAGGGCCGAACAATCGACTTCGGCCGAAAACTGACCTTCGGTCGGACACAAATTATCTTAAGAAAAAAAGTTTAATATAGAAACATTAAAAATACAAAGAATCCCAAGGGTTGCGCGGCCATGGAGGTCTTATAATTGTATATATGAAGGAGCGTAGGATCTGAACGGGCAGTACACAGTGCGCAACGAGTACTCCACACCGTCAAGCTTCTTCGAGCAACAAGTCACTCTTACTCCTTCTAATACGATTATCTGATACAAGAAAGAAATAAACGTTGACCGTAACTTGATCCGCTAACTTTGCCCCGCAGGCTACATTTTTTATTCTGGCTGGGCTCTTATGCGGTATCTGTGCAAAAAAAAAAACATGTTTAATGCAGCTTTACTCGGATTCATAATCGATGTAACAATTTTGACTATTTTTTTCTACGACATTTCAAAAGAGATAAATACGCAATACGGCTTCAATATTTTCACCGGCAACGCGTGTAAGCAAAGCCAGTGACGTAATTCGTTCCATAACCGAGCAGAACGCGGTTTAATTTAAACGTAAAAAAAAAAAGATTTAATAACTAAAATTACGAACATGTCGCGTCGATGTTTTTTCAATGTTTAAACCAGTGGCGTAACTGCGGCAACGCGGTCAATGCGGTGCATTGGGGCCCCAAAACGTACGCGTCCTAAAATACTTGATCCTTGATGTGATCTTATTTGCATAATGTTACTAATTAATAAATTATAATAAAAATAAAACAAAGGTCGGGTACAATGAGAGCAAATTTGGTATAGGAGGCTGCGCGGTATCGCCCTGTCACCGTTATCGAACAGCCTCCTTTGTAGCATTAAAAAATGCCAACCAGGCGGCGTAATAGTAGGACCGTAATAGAAGCCTTGAACTTATTAAATCTGTCCTGGGAACGTGGTGGGTCGGCTCTCATTGTAGTACTTATCAATACTTAGCAATACACACGATTTTTTTTTTTATTATCGATGTATATGCTAATACTAATGCATCGTAAAACGATGGTTGGGTCCTTATTTTTTAAAAAGGTGTTTTTAGGCCGAAAATACATTATTTTCTTATTAAAATCAGATTCTTATAGTCATGAGATATATGGTGTTTAAAACAAGGGAAAAATGAACTATAAAATTTGCTCCACAGATGACGATGGTGGGTACTCGAAAGTGAGTCCACATACTAACATGTATACAACTTTCAAAAGTTTGATAAATGTGGAGATTGAAGGGTGAGAATATATATATATATATATATATATATTCTTTTATTCCATTTTGTATTGTGATTCAATTTTTTTAGTTAATCGTGGCGGATTTCAAATTCTGACTTTGGTGTCAAAGGCGGGGATACAAGATATTATATTTAAAAAAAAAAACGTATTCCTAGCGAACATAATCCCAGAGGTTAATCGTTACTGGTGGACACGCCAGAATATCTCCCCAGTTAAACATATTCAATGGATGTTGCAGAACAAGCAAAAGATGAAAATAGCACTTGTATTCGCCAAATCGGTCGATAATTTAAGAGCGCGCATAAAAATAATAATGGGCATTATCATCGGCGGAGAAAAATGTTCTAATATCAAGGTTAAAACAACAAAAAAAATCACAATGTAATACAATACCGAAAAAAATAATAAAGTGAAGGCTATTCGTTTGCTGCAGAAATTAAAATATCTAATAAATGTAGGAAAAACGGGTCGTACGATTTTCATCTTAATTTGTATTTACATATCATCATAATTGTGATTTTCACCACAAATTGTATTTTAATGTCATCGTGAGTGTGATTTTCATCTCGTAATATATACTTCGTCGAATTGACGAAATAATGAAATAAAATAAATTCGAGAAAAAATGCAATCTCAAAAGTCTCATCGATTCGAAATCAAAATGACAATCACAATTTTCATTTCGATTCAGTGACTTCTGTTTATGGATTATATTATCAAATCGAAGAAAGAAAAAAAATGACATTCGGTTATACAAATCGTTTTATTAGAACTCGAGAAACAGCGTTGGATAGGTGCCACAATGGCGGGACCAGAACCAGCGGCGGATAATATGTCCCCGTGAAATATGTCTCCGACATGCATTGTAATATGTTTTCCTGGTCGGTATCCACAAATACCCGTAACAAAGCTATTATATATATACACACGTAAACACTATCCCTCGCGAACTTTTCTAGCACATTTTATCCGGAAAGCCTCCGGAAAAGAGCACGAGAATAACAACACACGTTCAATGTTATCCTCTTCGCCTAACTGTATCAATTAAAGATAAGAAATACGTATGGGTAATGGGTAATTGCCCGCACAGACGGCGTGTGCACGGCGTGCGCCAGCAACACACACACAAATTTCCGCTAAACACACACTGGTTTAAGTTACCGCACTTTTAGACGATAAAGGAACTTCAAAAAAAAAAAAAAACCTTGAATATTACGAGTAATTACACAATGTGAAAATTAAACTTATGTAATGAAACACGCAAGAGTGTGTATTAAACCACGCGGTTGAAGTTAAATTATTCATAAATTCTTTATATCGATCGACTTTAATTGTACAAACTTACGCAGGTACTTAGCAGTTGAAAGTATTACAAGAGCGAGCTTATAGAAACGGACGTCCTCACGCGATCGCGGTTGCCTCGGCACTGATGACTGTCGGCCGTAAGGAGCAAGGAGTCAGCGACGAGTAAAGCGTTAAACAAAACTACAGACAGTATCTAATATTGTTATTGCAATTTCTCAGATTAAATATTTGCATGAACATAAAACGCAGGTCAGCAGTCAGGCATCTTCCACGCGCAGACTTGCGCGACTGGTGCGAACGAAGCCGACGTCGGTCGCGGGTTGTTGAACCGCCGCTGATCAACGAGAAATGCAAGATGCGACTAGTGGCGCGTGTATACGGGACGAGACACAAGATTCAGCGATTAAGTTGAGATAAAACTTCGAGATCGCCGCTTGAGATCGGTAGGACGAGACAAATCTCAAATCCGCGTACACGACTGCGGTGTAACCGCGAAACTCGACATACCGCAAACGTAACCGATACCACGGATACCAGCAACGGGATGACTAAGTATTTTTGATTAAAAAGGAGTACGTTGGGAACTTCAGAGGGTTTGAGGACTTTTCGAAACCAACATTTGCGGAAATAAGGAATACCCGTAATACGAGGAATATTACGGGTAAAAAATTAAGCCATAAAAGGAGTACAATAATAAACTTAGGCATTGGAGACCATCGGTGTCCAGTTGAAATAATTTGAGGTGACTATTCACTTCGATTGAGACAAAACTAATTACAGCTGGCGTTGAACTCAAAAGCGGCACAAGCGAGTATATTTAAATAATTTATTCTGAAATATTTACAAACATATATAAAGAAATTTCGAACTTTTATTCTGTTTTGCTGGAAGGGAAATTCATTCAACAGACGAATGGAACATCATAAGTCAACGGACTGACGTTTGATACACAAGCGTGAAGTGAGACGCGAAACTACGAAAATAGATGCCAAACCCCATCTTAGTGACAAGTGACGGAGACTGTGAGTGTACGGTATGTGTGTGACACGGACCTACATTGTAAATGTACTTTGTTTTCTAAATTTGCGAAGTTGTATGTTATCAAATCGTTGCGCGTAGATTTTCTAATGTATTTTTTTCGAAAATAGGAAAAAAAAATACGTCACAGGTAGACACGGTGATTCGGGAAATGAGTGTGTTTTTCATTAGCGGTTGACGAGTTTCTGATTAGATTAGCCCCTAGAAGTGATTATTTGCCAGACACACCCGGGTAGAGTATCGAGAGGCAATCTACGGGATGATCTTGATTTTTTTTTTTTAACGTAAATCGGCTATTATGATACGTGTACACAGAAGAGATATTGATCTGTCGTCTTAGAGATTTGTAGATACGGTAAAGGTCGGTGTGAAATAAATCATTGCCAATAAATAAGGTTAACATAAATATTGTCTACGCACTATGTCTGTCACTTAAAATCGGATCAACATATAAAATATATCCAATTAATGTCTTCACAGCAAATAATACCTATGTGTGAATAGTAAATTGTGAGTTGTTTACGCCAACATTGTAAAACACGTGAATTTTATGACAAATTTATTGAGATAGGCACAGATGTAAATACAATCTCTTGAAGTTTGCAGCGGAAGCTTGAAATTATTCATGTGTTTATGTCATTGTTATCTTACAGACTCAAAAAATATATACAATCGATAAATGTATATTATACAAGTAAAATTACGTTATATTTATATCTTATGATCTATTGCGTAAAATTTTATTTAATTATTAATACATAATTTAATATTAAAAATATATGACGGAAAACCACTAATTAGGATAGTACGTATAGTACGTGGCTCGCTTCACGCTCAATACTGTACTCTCATTAGAGATTTCTCAAACTAGTCTCATCTCATCCGTATATATGCGTCCTAAAAATTATATCGTTTCCGTTTCCGTGCGCATCGCTTGTGCACGCCTCCAATCAAACATATTTTAATTAATGTATTAATTATGAAACAGCTACTTTACTACTTATAGTTTTAAAAATACTTTTTTGTTGTAATTTATTATTTTTTACAATTTTTTTTTTGCACAAAAGTGTCCTTGACTTACTCATGAATGTACGTACGTACGTACGGTTTTTTGTTTCTGCGTGTACACTGTGTTCATTTCTATTAAAAATAGATTTTCCTTAATTTCAAGCTAATTTCAAATAACAGAGTTACACAAATACAATTATATATATATATATATATATATATATATAAGTGTATTATTAGATATCAATCTATATATTATTTAACTCACTATCTGAAATATCCGGCGTTGCGCTGGTAAAAAATTTTAACTTCTAAAACTCTCGAGAATCATTAAAAAGTTAAACCCTTCTCCATCGATAAGTTAACGTTATCGGGCGTAAAAAAATATTTATTGAATACGAATTAAATGTATTAATTAAAAAGATATACATATAAAATCAATTTTATCGAAAAACATTGTTGTTGCCATTGGGATTCGAACCTGGATCTCTTCCAATCCGGGGAACGTGCATTAACCGATTATGCTATACCGACACAGTGGATTGACGACAAATTCTCGAACCTACATGTTACACTTTGCAAATTAATACATCCATCGTTCCATTATTTGAAAGCCATCTTGTATATCTTTCTAAATAATACATTTAATTTGTATTAAAAATATAACAGACCGTCTGTTCTGAATAAGTACAACTTCACAATAAGAATGTGTTCTCTGTAATATTATATTTATTGAGTTTTGAAGAGCGTATATTATAAGGTCCAGTAGGCTTATTCCGGGTTCCGCGTTAGCGAAGCAGATCGATGATGTGAGCAGTCTGAGCGCTCTATTCAACGTTGTGGATATGTGGATTACTTTCGTTAAAAATCTGCCTCACTAACACGGAACCCGGAATAAGCCCGCTGATCCTGCCTGCACGTGCAAGCCGCAGAAGGTTCGATGACTAAGGCCACATTGTTGCAATATAAGCTTAACATTTTATCCTTTGTACGTTTTGTGGTACAGACTGTTTAGAAATGTACAAACAATCCACGACCGGCCCCGGGTGTGTGATCATAGTAATACATTTTTACTAACGTGGTTAAAATCGTTTGCGGGTTGTTTGAACGTCAAATTCACTATTTTATTTATTTATTCTGTTAATGTTCTTAATGTATATACATATGATACATTATAAACATTCTTATAAATATACAAAAAAGGCGAACAAGCTTCATAATGTAAGAGATGTTCACCGTCTTCTTAACTAGACCGAAGTCTATACTAAAAGAGACAGGTTCATCCGTTGTCTATCATGCAAATATGAAAACCATTATTATTAATATTTATATTAATAGATAAGATGTCTATAGGCGCGACAAATAATCATGAAATATGTTTTATTTTATGCTTCATTTATGGATTTTTTCACCTGTGCGTTCGAAATCTGTTACTTAGGTGGTAAAATTTTTCCGGAATATGTGCTAATGTATATTAAACACCGAGATCATCATCGGACGAACTCTCATCGCTAAAATAGCGGGACATTGAATGATTAATTGTCCTATACTGCAACTTTGAAAGTATCAATGTGACAGATGACTTTTGGAACAGCTGTGAAAAGTCCGCCATTCTTATCTATCGGATATCAGAGAGTAAACTGAGTTTATCTGATATACTTTCATGAACAATATTTTTTTACCAACAATCTAACAACCCCTTTTCGTAAAAAAATTACTTTAGTAACTTTTTTTTTATAGTAAAAATTTACTACTAATTACACAACCGGCCCTAAGAAGCTTGTTCGAGGTACTACTACTTTTAGATAGATGAACCTGTTGAGGTTCATAAAAAAATCTATCTAAAAGCAATTAGAGAGGGTCTCATGATCATGATCAGGAGACCTCGAAACCGCCCACCTTTAAAATGTTTATACGTGATTTTGACTCACGAAAACTCCTTTAGTTCCTTCAATCAGTCTCAATTTCAATTTCGACCAATCATCGATAACCAGCCAGGTCCATCACATTGTGTCAAGTTTTATAACCGGACTCAGGAAAAAATGTAAAAAACACACACAAACGAAATCTAACTAATTCTCGCGGACAATACCGGAAGGAAATGTTTTTGTTGGCAGTTACCGAAAGTTCATTGAATAATTGGTTAAAGACTTCCGTCTACATATAATATTAACCTGTTAGTTGTCCCGAGTGCAAGATACTTCTGTATCGCTGCGACGCAAGAACACAATCGTGTCTCCCGTATGGGTTAAAATAGAAAAAGAAAATACTGGTTGTGACACACCTAATGCGCAATATTTTATATTTTGGTAGAAAGCAGTCACTTCGTGGTTTGACACTTTAGATTAAATAAAATACAATCGCTTTGTATGAAACCACGAGATTTATTATACGTCAACCGGTTGTAATGTCAACCGTAATAATGGTTTCTCAGAATTTTCCAACCATATTATTGAAAAATACCATTCTTTTAATAATAGCACAGGGGTCAATATCTTCCATAAAAACGGGTTTGGCCTCCGATTGGAAAATTTAGAAAACCTCGAAATAAAAAAGGCAGTAAATAGTGGTACGCCAATTCATAATATCAAATAAATTTATTTATTAGCCCCACATTAGGTATGTTCTCTTTAAAATCAATTTAATATCCATCAATACTGTATTCCCCCACCCCCTCGCGTAATGTTCCGTCTATCTGTATATGTATTCTGTCCCTCTCTTTCACGTGTAATTTTGTATTCTATCTCCCTCTTTACGTATATATAAATGCACTCTTTTTGTATTTATGATTATTTTTAAATACGTCCTGATAAGCGAAACCGGTTGACGTGTGATAAATTTGGTTGTTTCGTACAAAGTATACAGGTGCGGAAATCATGTGACCGAAGACGTCTTCATCGCTGCTTATCCTTTGGGGAGTCGCTGCATCGCTGCGAATGAATATTTAAATTGAATAATGGACTAGTGTCATAAATCATTAGGCCAGCACACAGAGTGTGTTTTTTTCCTATCAAATACATGACAAATTGCGGTTTTTCAGTAAATCTAAACAGCTCTGTGTTCATTACCCGAACCGGCCCCAGGTCCCATAGATTTCAAATTACATTTTTGAAAATAATCGAGTAAAACCGTAAATAATTTGCAATTCCCCGCGCCGCGCCTGCCCGACGCGGGTCACCGATGAGATAAGGCGAGAGCAGAATCCAATTAGCGAACGTTTTCAATCCACTGTGTGGTCTCTCGCCATGCATGCCGCAATAGAATAAACAATAAGAAAAATGTATTTTTTTGTAAACAATTGAGGCCAGTATACAATAAACTGCATTTTAATGAAGGTGGAAATGTATTTTTAATTAGGGGATAAACTGTATTTTCATGTAGGCGATAAATTGTATTTTATTTATTCTTAACATAGTGCACACATAAGTACTCGTATATTTACCAAAATCGTTCCTTTTTACTACAACGTATCTTTTGCATGTTTTGTTAGGGCCGATTGCGTGATCAGTAGAAACTTTTTATTATAGTAAAAATATATGCTAAAACGGGTTGTTTGATCGTTAGTAAAAAAAATATTTACAAACGAAAGTACACCCGTAGTAAACTCATTTTACTCTCGGATATCCCGATAGCAAAAACGAGAATCGATAGTTAAATATGGCGGACTTTTCACACATCTAACACGTTGTTATTTTGAAAAAAAAATGTGGGGGGGAGGTAAAATCAAATACCGCCCTGGTTCTTTTTTATTTAGCACACCACTAGATATACTCGTACAAGCAGTAAACTGGGTTTACGGTAGGTAATGAATGTTTGGAACAAGTAGATGAGTTTGTTTATTTGGGAAGTATGTTTGATAGAAACGGAAAGGCTGAGAAAGATATCGAAAGGAGGATGACTGCACGGAATAAAGTGAACGGTGATTTGAATGGAATTATAGCTAATGGGAACTTGTCAACTGAGGCAAGACTAGCGGTTCACAATGGAGTCATGGTACCGACACTGATGTATGGAAATGAGATCACTTAGGCGTATACGTGGCAGATCCATTTATGACAGAGTAAAGAATGAAGGAATAAGGAAAGTATGTGAAGCTGATCTTAGTATAGTGAGTAAGATTGAGAAAGGATCACTCCGGTGGCTTGGTCATATGGAACGGATGAATGAGGAGAGAATGATAAGAAAGATATACGACGCAAGTGTTGGTGGCACCAGAAGTAGAGGACGTCCGCGGAAGACTTGGCACGACCAGGTAAACCAGATACTGGAGGATTGTCCTGTTAGAAGCCTCAATAATCGGCGAGCTCGTATGAGAAGGTGTATGAATGTGGATGAAGGGTGAATTGTGTGTCAGGACAGAAGAGTGTGGATCTCTATCCTCTCTGTCTACCCCCGCGGGGAAACGGGGTGTTGATAATAAGTAAGTATTAAACTGTATTTTCACAAAGGGAGAAGTACGTTTTCATTTTGAAGACGATACTCATATGATAGTGAAACTATAATTTTATTTATGACTTACTTATTGACTTATTTATAAACTTTAATATTATTTTTGTTGACTGTCTCACCAAGTTCGCCTGTTGATGGAAAAACACCGTACCCGGGAAATATTTGTTCGCCATTAAAGTGTAATTAACAAATGAGCAATGATCGCAAGCTGCCTCCTCAGCTTAGACATCTGGGTCACACAAGAAGATGGAGTTGGGTATGTAACGTTGCCTCAACCACGTCATGCAATTTTAATTGACCACCATAATGGTATTTAACTACCGGGAAAACAGTGCGGCGATGTAACTTACTTCAATTGACCAAAATACAGTACACGCTCAGATGCAAAACAAAATGGTGGCTCTTATCTCGCGGTAATACGAGTTAAATCAATATTATTTCCATACAAATGTATATATATATAATATGGCTGTACGTCCGTCTGCGACCTCGCGTGACGCACCACAGCTTTGAAAATTGCACGACAGTAATATTTATAAAACAAAACTAACACAAAAGCACACTTCAAACATGTCACAATACTGTTGAATGCCAAACATCGTGGATAGACATCACACTAAGTAAGTAGGCACTCGCAGACTTTGTAACTATAAAATATTACAGACGGGAAAAATGCGTAATTTAAAGAGAAATTGATTAGCAATAAAATGGGTAGGTACATCAATTTAAATATTTAAATTTTATAAAAAAACTATTATTTGCCCGTCATCATCGGCGGGTTTTAGTTTATCTCGCGGACACGAGACAAAAACGACCTAGGCGACAAAATCACGCGAGCAGTCACTGCCACTCTCTCACGGAGGACCGGAGAGAGTGGCAGTGTCATGGGGAGGACTTCATCCGGCAGCGGATTTACAATTATTTGAAAGCCATCTATTTTGTTTTTACGGATCTCAAATACCTTCGAGTAACCCGATAGGAGACGCCAGAATTAACAATTAATTTATATTAAATTTTAGATACATTGATACGACTTATATATTATTAAGGAGAAGACATTCTTATTGTGAAATTGTAATGGAACGATAGATGTATCAATTTGAAAAGTGTAAAATATAGATTATAATAACAATGTAGCATAATCGGTTAATGCACGATTCCCGAATTGGAAGAGATCCAGGTTCGAATCCTGGCAGCAACAACAATATTTTTGGATAAAATTGATTTTATATGTATATTCTTTCTAATTAATACATTTAATTAATATTTAAGATATCACAGACCTGTTGTTCTGAATAATTACAATTTCACAATAAGAACGTGATCTTCTTAAAAATAATTTTTTTTGTTTGTTTACTTTTGTTCCCCTTCAAACGTCCATTAGGTTTGGCCCTGACGATCGTATCTAATTTAATTAATAATTAACAATGTTTACGGCCTCTGAACGAATATGGATAAGACGAGGCTAATAATGATAAACACCCATATTCCATCGATTGAATGTGAAGCTCGGGTTATCGTGACTGAATTATACGAATATTCAGGAACAAACAGTTTTAACGGCCGTCAAGAGGGGATTTTACCTGAAAACGTAAGAGAACCAGAAAACAACACGACCCACCTGTGAAATCCACAGATCTTCTGACTCCAGGATACGTAATCCGCTGTTCCGCACGAAGTACTCATGTTCATACACTTCGGCGACGGCGCGAAGTGTGGCACAACAAGCACAATAGCAAGTTGTGCAAGATTCGGCACGCACGGTAGCGAGAAAACCGAACACACACATAGTACACTATCTGTCAATTTATCATTCCCATTCAATTGATTAATTTCACAGCCTATCGTACGACTGGTTTCAACTCCAACTGATTAAAAAAACCATAGAGAATACGACCACAGAAAAAGATCGTACTCTGGTATGGTGGGAGGGGGTAATGGGTAGGTAATGGACAGGAACTATTCTATATATAAATGAGAGTAAATAAAGTATTGAAAACTGTCGCGTAAGTACAGAAGTGCATGGGTTCCAAGGACAACAAATACTAACCAGGTGACATGTGACTATCGTGACTATAATAATGACTAACAACCAAATATAACACAATTATAGCAGTCTTGTAAATACGCATTTTGATAACTCAAAAGTTTAGCAGTGTATTTGAATTTTTGCATTTTTTTTTGTTATTTTATATTGTCGGTCGCCACCGCTATTGTTAAAAAATTTGCATCGGCAACACCACGGTCTGTTAAACGAGTAGAATAAAAAAAAAATTTTATTTTTACGCATGTAATACTTCGTGAAATGCATTTTAAACAATTATCTGCGTTACGTATTGATAACGCACACGTTAATTAGATTCCTAACGTAAGCGGTTAGCATCAGACTGACCTCGGTGAGGAAATATAACATGCAGGCAGGAACAGATAAACTACAGATGGCTACCGTGACCTATCCGACAATCCTCACAATGAAAGGTTGATCTGTTTATAATGAATGTAGCAAAAATTTCGCGGTCGCGGTCCAACAAAATGGAGTGTATACAGAATTCTTAAATCAATACGAACATATCTTTAAATAAAAGTATAACGGATAACGATATAAGGTATAACGGTAAATGGTAATCCACTAAGATAATAAGATATAAACAAAGGTATAACAGATCTAGTTCAGAATATTACAGTATTACGCAGTAAATTCTGTACCGTTAATATTATTGTATGAGATATTTACAAAACCGTGGAATTTCAAAATTGACCAATTATTATTCTATATCTTTGTTTCGTGATCAAAATTAACTAACACAAATTAGTCTAAATACAAATTAAATGTATTAATTAGAAAGAAGTACATATAAAATCAATTTTATCGAAAAATATTTGTTGTTGCTACCGGGTTTTGAACCTGGATCTCTTCCAATGCGGGAAATATGCATTATCCGATTATGCCACACCGACACAGTGGATTGACGACAAATTTTACACTTTTCAAATTAATACATTTATCGTTCCATTATTTGAACGTCATTTAATTTGTTTTTACGGAATCTCAAATACCTTTGAGTAAACCGATAGCAGACGCCAGAATTAACAATTTATTTTTATTAAATTTTGGACACATTAATACAACTTATATATTATTAAGGAGAACACATTCTTCATACTATTTTTTTTTTCTTCTTTTTTTATTAATATTAAAAATATAATACAATTTCAATAATCAGTGGATATATATATAATATTTTTTAACATTTGTTTCTTCTCTATGAGAGTAAGACTCGTGTATAGAGAAGGAGTATATTCGAGTTAATTTATGTTTCAGTTAGTCTATGTACATATTTTTTTTACTTCAGTTGCAAATTTATGATAGTCCGTAATTTTTCTAATTGTGATGGGGAGATTGTTAAAAAATTTGATGCCTTGATAAATATATTGATTTTGAGTTGCGGTATATTTTAGTTTTGGGATAACAATTTGATCTCTATATCTTGTAGATCGGAACTCGCTTCTAAAATATAATCGATTTTTAATTTAGAAAATTTGAATTATTGAAATTTTTTTGTATATATCTACTATTTTTGGTACTTTAAAATCTGTGAAAAGTTGTATACAATTCATATTGTAATTATTCAGAACAGACGATCTGTGATATTTTAAATACTAATTAAATGTATTAATTTGAAATTATATTTAATTTGTATTTAAAATAATTTAATAATAAAATAGTCTGGCCGATCAAAGTTCGATGATATTTTAATTTTTGTATTTAATATTCAGAATCAATAAAATATTTCAATTAATCTTAATAATCGCATGACGACGAGTTTTTTTAAATGATTATATCTTTGCCATGGTTTAGATTAGGCACATTTTGACTTATATTTTTAATATGTATTTAATTATTACCCCTGATATATTATATTTTACATTAGGTGGTATGTTATATAATCAGTTAGGATTTCTAAAATCTTCAGATTTTTTAAACAAATAAAAGCTATATATTCGTAAAAAGCAATTACTTTATGGTTTAACATATTATACTAAATAAAACAACAATAACTTTGTATGAAACCACAAAATTTATTATATGTAGACCGATTTCGCTTATCTCAAGCTTCATATATAATATTACTTGTGAAAGAGAGAGACAGAATACATTACGTATTATATTAGAATATAATATTACTTGTGAAAGAGAGAGACAGAATACATATATAGTTAAATAGAATATCAAGGGAGACATAATATAAAATTATATGCGAAAGAGAGATACAGAATACACACACATACAGATAAACGGAACATTAAGGGATGGGAAAATATAGTGTTGATGGATATTAAATTGATTTTAAAGGAAACGTATCTAATACGGGGCTAATGGATTATTAATGCTTAATAAATGTTAAATTTCATTTTGTCCTTATTCATAAAAGATTATCAAACAAATGAATTTAAATGTCGCCTCTATTTAAAATTTCCTTTAAGTTTTTTCCATTTAATTACTTAAAGAATTCCGTAGACTGGTTTAGCTGTTATGAAACACAATATGATATGTACGCAGTAAGATAATATGCGAGTCATCCCCCTCACTCAACACGCGTGAACTGAGAAGATAAGATATACATTTCAATGCCATATTCGACGATCGGCTTCGCCGGTTCGCCCGAGAACAGGCAGCAGGCGGCAGGCGGCCTGCCACACCCTGGGATCCAGCACCCGGCACACGCGCTAACATCGCCACTGGCAGGGTAATAAGGAGACTTACGAATTATCCAAATAACCTAGATTTAAAGATAAACAGAATACATAATAGATAGATAAGTGTACTATCACAGCGATACAATGTGCAAGGTCAAATCAATGAAAATAATCTCGGATCAGGCCTATCGCGGAGTGTCAGTAGGCCCGCAATATACGTCACGCCTATGATTTACGTACCGAACGAAGATAATTTTAGCCCCCCGCGACACAGAACGTTCGCACTTATTCATCCATCTTTTTTATTGTTAGATTAGGCCAATTATGGGGACACTAAATATTACAAAATAGTGACGTTAAAACCGTTGTTGTTTACAGTGGCGTAAATGCAGTGCATTGGGGCCCACGTTAAATAGTGACACAAAAAGTTCGCGCTCACGTGTATTACGAAAACATTATCGAAGTACACAGAACATTGCTGTGAAGTGAAGCAAGTACCTATATTTTACAACGGTATATAAATATACAAGAACACTTTTTGTTTTCTTCATGAAAGTGATAATGAGATAAGAATCTAATTTTGTTTTATGTTCCTTCCTAGGGAGGTCTTAAAATGACGATTCGGTACTTGGTAAATACCTCGTTTATTATAGATGCACAAATGTATAAGGTAGTGTTTTTTTTTTTTTTTTTAAATAGAGATGCGTATACGGAATACATGTCACATCAATATTCTTACTATTTTCAAACTAAGCTAAATGCTTGTGCTATGAAAATAGGACTAACTTGCTGGTGTCCTGGAACGAGGCGCGAACCCCCGACCACTAGATCACTAGGCCAACGTCTTGACCACTACACCAACAAGCTACTCAAAGTTTATAAATATATTTCTCCCGTTAAATAATATGGAAGATAATTTAAATTCGGGTAAACAAAGTCATAAATTAGATGATATGCAATAATCGTTTCAACACACATCCACTTACAGAAAGCATAAATAATAAGATAAGACAAAACTATTAAAATAATGGTTCGAACCCATGTCTCTCTTCAAATAAAGAAAGGTTAAGGTTGACAAACTAAAAGATAGGGATGTGGCTTCGGAGGGTAGGTACATACATAACATTTGTTCTTATTATTTAATGGATAAATCACGCAATACTAATATTCGTATATCTAGTAAACAATACATATTTAGGGGGCTCTTTTCCATTCTGAATTAGAGGCCAATTCTTGAAGTTACGCCACTGATTGTAATGATGATTGGTGACGGAAAATTAACTCTCGGGGCCGAATGTGTGATCAGTAGTAAATTTTCACAATGGCAACTTTTTATTAACGCCCGTAGAAAAATTCCTTTGCGGGTTGTTGATATATCAAATTTACTATTGTCAAAGTATAGATTGAGATGTCTACAGACGCGACAAATAATCATGATATATAATTTATTTTATGCATTATGTGGTGAAATTTTTTCGCATTATGTGCTAATGTATATTAAACCGCGAGATCATCATCGGACGAACTGTCATCACTAAAATAACGGGATATTAAATGATTCATTGTCCTATACTGCAACTTTCAAAGTATCAATGTTTCAAATGACAGCTGTGAAAAGTCCGCCATATTGAACAATCAATTCTCGTTTTTACTATCGGATATCGGAGAGTAAAATGAGTTTACTGCGGGGTGTATTTTCGAGATGTAAAAAAAAGTTACTACTGATCACACAACGGGCCCTTGGAGGATTAGTTTCTAGTGTACCAGTGGTTTTGCTACAAGAATTACGAATAATCAGTTACTAATTAACGTTATAATCTAAAACAATCGTAATGATTTAAAATCCATAAAGTTTGATAAAATCTACATCTACATAATAATCGTGTCATATTTATGACACATATTCAAATTCAAATTTCTGACATTACGAGAGGTTCAGAAACATAACCGCCGTTGACAAAAATGTGACGTGACGGTGACGTGTTTCAACATGATTATCTAACAATTGAAAATTACTCTTGAAAATATATTAGCGTGTTTTACAAGTATTTCAATTTCAAAATATCCAATCTGGCTATAAATCGGCTACAACGACGTTTATCTCTTGTTCTTTTTTTAAATAGGCAATCAGGTGGCTTAAAAACTAAAAAGTTTTAAATACGTCCTGATGAAGCTTGAGATAAGCGAAACCGGTTGACGTATAATGAATTTCGTGGTTTCATACAAAGTGATTGTTATTTTATTCAATATAATATGTCAAACCACAAAGTGATTGCTTTCTACGAAAATATGATATAATATGTATATGTTACAATGGATGTGTACTACCAGTGAGAATATATTTTCACTGACGTTGCAGTGAAATCATATCCGAATACGTTTCCACCAGTGGAAATATATTTCTACTGGTGGAAATATTTTTTCACTAGCAGGTTTTAGCAAATGTATATTCTACCCTAATCTATAATTGAACCTAACCTAACCTAACCTATGTGTTGAAAAGGAAATAAAAATGGCTGAGATTATAAACACGGTAGTTTATGCAGTAAATAATGTTACTTAATATAAATGAAAATACTATAAGCGAATAAAAGTAACGGTTGTAAACGCCACCCACGCCACCAAACTATCTGTCGCCATGCTGTAGGGCGACACATCGACACTTACGGCCAAATATTCCCGCGCGGCGTATTCTCGCTTGTCAACGAATACAAACTTACTAAATATAACCAGTGAATCTTCATTGTTAGATATATATCCACTGACCCACTTAGCGAAAATATATTTTCACCAGTGAACTTATATATTTCGCTTCAATAATTGTCGATCCAAATATTTCAGCTTATATTGTTTTTTTTTATAACAATAGATGTTTTATATTACTATAATTCTTTGTTAGTTATTGTTGGTTAAATTAGGTTGTACTGTGTTAAACAACGTCCCCTTTTTTGGTAATAAATTACATTGAAAAACCGGTTGTGACTGCGCGCAGCGGTCAACATTGGCCGCCAAGCGATCACCAAATTATCTAAAAAAAAAAAACAATCGACATGGAAACACTGGCCGTGGCCGCGAAGCGACTGGCCAGTGTTGAATTTCGGCAATCGACTTTCTGCTTCATTGAATATTTAACTATATAACGCGCGAATTGAAACGGTAAACATATACTTTTTAAAATCAATATTACTTCACACGCACGACAGCATTACTTCCGTGTAATTAATTAGCAAGAGTATTAAAAAATATTACGAAACGTAAATAATCATAAAATATAATTTAAAAATGAAAAATAAAAAATTGAAAGATAATGCTTTTCAAAATATTACTCGCTACTCAAGAGCCCATCCGAGGTATGTTCGGGTAACGTATGTAAGAGGTCATGAGACACGGTAAGAGTATAAATAGGATCCTGCCTGTTTTCCGGAATCGTTTTTATTAGACTCTCGCTACTCAGCTGTTACACGGGCGGCTAGTGTTATACGGTGGAATTATTTACATATGTCGTAAAAATCTATTATAATAAAAGAAAGCGTGCGCGGGTGTGTTCATATGTCAGCGGCTATCGTAACGCTCCTCAGCCCATTACGCAACATTATGTCAATTATTATATTTAAATATTTAACAGACAACGGCGCATTTTTTTTCCGTTTGATGTGTGTAGTTCAAATAGTTTTACAATTTATCATATTGAAAATTTTTTAAATATATAATATCGCAGTCTCACTGCATGTATCACGAGTGTTGCGTCAATTTTCTTTAAAATATTATCGTCACGTGTTCGCGTCATTGATGCCATCTGACGTCGGAACATTTTAACATTAGCTGATGGTCGCCCTACAACAATTTTATGAAAATTAGTTAACACGTATTTTAAGCGAAAACTAAAACACATAACTTTAAAATTGACCAGATGAAATCAGATAAATTATATTTAGCTAGTAGAAATATATATTTTCCGGTAATACACATTCACTGTAACATACACACCTGAACAATAATATGCATCGACGCACACTTGGACAAAATAAATTTTGGAAAAATACGTATTATAAATCTTCATTTTCTTCGTTGACGCTGCGGCCCACATCGAGTCTTGACCTCTTCAATCTTCCGCCTACATGGCACTCGGTCGTCACACCCTTCTTCTTAAAATCCTCTCCCCATCGGAGCCTTCAAATTTTTTCCCTTGGATTTCCATCGTAGCATTATTTTTGAGATTCGTGAATTTAAAAAAAAAAATGAAATCATATATTATGAAAGTAGTCTAAGTAATATTTATATTGTTTCGAGATATTTCAAGGTTTGTGTTTCAATTGATTAATAAATATTTTTATATTACACAGTACAATGTTTCAAAATTTATTTAGTCTACTTAATTTATTTCGACATATAAATGTCTCCATGTAGCTTACAAGGAAATTAAAAAAATATTGTTGAAATAACTTACTCTATTATCAAAATAAACACTAGCGGAATACCGTTGAACGTTGTAACAGTACACTGAACTAGTAACAGTACTCTTCAATTTTTTTTACAATTTATATCATATTAAATTAATTTAAAAAAATGCGACGCGAAATAATTTATAAAATCTTTTTTTTTTTTTTCAAATTCTTGACTTGGACCACTTTCATAATAATGTGTACAAATCAGAATAAGCAAAGACATTGGACCATCACTATTTCATTTATTTCCTAAAAGTTAACCTGAATTCGGATAGTTCAGTGACCTCAAGTTTTTTTGAGATTCGCGTGCAGAGCTGACGGAGAAAGGTATCGACCTCAGCACTTTCAGTTCTTTATTATTTACCGAGAAATCTACTAATTCAAGCGTGGATTAACAAAAAAAATATTTACATTCGCAGTTTAACCCTTTCTACCCCGAATTATTAAATCTAAAAGCTTATACATTTTTTATGATATTTTTCAAAGATAAAATAAGCAAATTGTGATAGAAAATTAAAAAAATATATATCTATAAATAATTTGACAAAATACTTTGTTTAAACCACTATTTATTGATTATTCAACATGCTTCTATTTGCAAATCATCTTTTGGAAACAAACCATTCTTTTGATATTAACAAGGGTTTAGAAATTATACATACAAATACTAGAGGTTTACAGTTAGATAAATTAGAAATTTTAGAAATAAGAAAAAGTGTTAATAGTTAGCTAAATATTATAAATAACCATATTATCCTCTTTGCAAATAGTTACATTTTAAATACTAGTTCCCACTAATCCACCACTTTATAGTTTTGTTTCTATCTATGCTTGAATTTTTAATTTCAGAATATATTGTCTCCTGAAGAAGATACCGTAGGTATCGAAACATATTTTTTATAAAATGAGGCCACAAAGCAATTTTGCAAATATTGAAGAAACGTTATCTAGCTACATAAATATTATTAATTATATAATAATTCTTGGTACTTCTAACCTGGCACAGTCAGACCTTACACGACGTACACAAAAAATAAAAATATATAGCCAAGTACAAAACTAGGAAAGAAATATACGGAAACATTAAAAGACTAGTTGAAAATTTAAGAAAAATAAATTAGGTCAAAATAACTATTAATAATCACAAGAAATACAGGCGCCTTAAATTGTAACAATGCGCAACTGACCAATTTGTCCTGCTGCGCAGTTGACTAATGTTAATGTTAATAGTCTAAATAAATCGAGTAGACTATTATTTACGAATAGCGAAACTGATCGGTAAAGTTTCGACACTTCAAAAAAAATCCACGAATAGATTTATTTTTAAGCGGTCTGTTTCAACAGTTTTCTAATGCGACGTATACACAGATACAAAACGTACAATATATGTACATAATTGCAACAATTGATGAATATAAGTACATGTTACACAAAGTAGACACCGTTCCTTAACCTTAAGATTCCCCTGAGAAAGTTTAAAACCAATTATTTCATAAAATACAAACGGTACATTTTTTTTACCCCGGTAAAGGTGAATAAAAATAATAAAAAAAAGAGGTAAATTACGACAGTATTATATTAATGTATTTATTACAACATGCACTTTGTAATATATGAATAAAATATGAATTATTAATATTATTATATACATTCGTTGGTAATTCTTTTTCAACACTTGAAATTGTACTATTTTAGACGGTAAAATGAAAACAAAGTCATGCATTTCCATAATTTGGACGGTTAGAATTGATGGATCCCTTGACCAAAGAATGGCAAAGCCTACAGAATAGCTACAGATACAATAATGGCCGTGACTGTAGTACTTATACTTTGTTTATATTTGTACCATACAGGTGGCCCAAAAAAAGTGAAAACATCTCGCAACACGCGAGTTATTTCAAAACATTAATATAATTAATTATAATTCTTAATGTAATTTTTTTTGCACAATATTTAGCTAATCAGAAATCATCAAAATACCCCATATTGCATAATCTACTATGGTCTTAAATCTGGACTGTTCGGTGGCCACATGCCTGGCTCGATGAAATTAACATTCTCACGACGAAGAAAATTGATTGTATTTCTGGCTGTGTGAGATGGAGCTCCGTCCTGCCGTGTGTGATGCCTGGCTACACTCCAGGCATTGTTATGAAACGCTTTGATCATTTTCCTAGCACCCCGACGTTTTTCAATTTGCAAATCTTTGATCAGAATACGGTCTTCTGCAGTGATTTTTGTCATTTTGGGCAACAATTTGAAAAAAATCAAATATAAACAATGGAAAAATTAATAATCAAAGATGGCGACCGAAAATTGTCGAAATAAAAACGTAATATAGGTAAGTAAGTAAATTAGTGAACTATTTAAGCTATTGTTGATACAGTTAAAACAAATTTTGATGTAATTTACATCACATTTTACGAAATGTTCTTTTTTTGGGCCACCCCTGCATATGTGTGAACTTTTATTTATTTATATATTTTTTTAATTTTCTTTTCATAACATAAATAATATTTCGTAACTTAAATATATTCTATTATATGTATTATCTTTACGGCGAATCGGGTCTTCATAAAAAATAACCCTATCACGCCGGATAATAATAATGTTTAATAATAATAATAATAATTATTATTATTATTAAACATTGGCTGAATCTCGTGTTTTGTGACAAGACACAGGATGGTAGATTTCATAACACGTAACGGTAATAGTTGGGCTTATATCACAATATAACCGAGGAAATGCTAACCCGGATACAGTTCAAAATATTGTGCATTGTTGAAATCTGTTCGAGCGTAATACATAATCTCACTTAACCGCCATGTTTGTATTGTTCCGTATACACCCGCAGAGAACGCTGCGCACTCTCGCGCGTCACGTGTTTCGATATCGTTAATAATTTAATCATCACGCCGTTTCCCCGCAGGAGAGGACACACTCTTCTGTACTGACACACGATTCTCGTATCTCGTCTCACATCTACATTCATACATTTTCTCGTGCAGGCTCGTCGATTATTGAAGTTCCTAACAGAACTGTTCCGTAGACAAGGGTGGTTCGTCGATTCTCTCAACTGGCGATGATGATGATGATCGTGAGGTCGAAAGACATGAAACACAAAAGATGTTCAATCTAAGTACACTACGGCGAGAGAATCGAGAATGCGATATCGCCCGCAGAATACTTCATTTTATTTCACTACATACAAAATAATCTGTTCATATTCTTTCTGTTCACCATGTTCACGTTCTGATTCATATTTTCCCACCATTTCGGCGAGTGGACAGCGACGGGCGCCACCTGACGTATTTAATAAAAAATTTCGGTCATTGTTTACTGAAATCTCTCTCGCGTATTCCTGGCGCCTCTCTGTAAATGTAATTTTAATTACTGCCTCGTGTTCAAAACACATCATTTGTTTGGCGTCTATGCGGCGACCAATCCTGCGCGATACAACGACCACGTTACATTATCTGGTTCACCTGGTCGTATCTAGTCTTCCGTGTCCTCCGGTGCCATAATTTTTTAATCACATTCACTATGCTAAGATCAGCTCTCCTAATTTCTTCATTATAGCTTTGCCTGAATGATCTCAATTTCACTGCTGTCAGTCTACTTCCAGCTCCAGGTTTCACTTACATGCATCAGTGTCGTTAACAGGACTCCATCGAGTAACGCTAGTCTTGCCTCTGTTGACAAGTTCCCATTAGAAATTATTGCATCCAAAGCGCCGCTATGATAGATTGAGGTATCGTGTGTTTAAAAAAAATATAAATTTGTATCTATTATAATATTGCACTTGGTATTCATTGCATCCTATGTTAGTGTCATCCATTTTATTTAGAAAATCGCTAAATGGCAGTATAGATTAGAAAAAAAAAAAAATTGATATTCATTTACAATCTTTCCGCATTGTGCAACAGATGTCACTGATGTCTAAAATTGGTCAAAACCTGCTGTGAATAATTCTTGGGATCATTATCAATTTAAGAATATATATATGCTATATATATATAGCATGTATCATTTTATTAATATTTGTTTTTTTTTAACTGGAAATAATGACAAAGTACACTACATGGTGGATTGTTAATGCAATATAATAAGGTATTTTCGCATTGAAATATAGATTCTGCGGAAATCCGATAGGCAATATCCGATTTGGTTTTTTGCGCTGGTCATAAAACTCGAAAAGCGCAGTAAATGAATTAGAATGCCTCTGTAACATTATTTTACACAAATCGTTTAATTACAGTCCGACCTGCAGCAGGTTTTGCAACAATCGATGACTGCGTCCGTGGTTGACAGTTTACCCAACTTTTATTACACGTTTCGTGTAAATGCACAAATGTCGCAACTTCGATGCAGCCTAAGCTGCGGTTGGTGAAGCATTTCGCTGTTACAAATATGATTTTCCTATTCCAAATCAGGTAACGTTTGAAAAAAAACATCATTGACGCGAAATTTTAAAATATCTCATTAGTTTTCGAGTCTGTAGAGGGCGTGACAACACTAATTTGCAAAACAAGGTAGTCGCACTTTGATTTACCGATAAAGGTCACCACGTATTAGTTGCGTTATATTAATGAATCGTAGCAATATTCGGGATGTAGATCTACAGAAAATTCTCAAAATAAGTCGGATGAACAAAGTTACGAATGAACATGTTTCGGTTTGGATGAACCAGAAACCAGAAGTGTCAGATCTCGCATTTAATAGTAGTAATGTAGTATGGAAGAAGTGCTGGTAATCGAAGTCCTGGAGGAAGAAGAACATTATGGCTGAAGAACCCGATACAAAGGTTTGAACGGTCTGCTGTAGAGTTTTTCAGGGCCGCACTAAACAATGTGTTTCGTGCGGCCCTGAAAAGTAAAGTAAACCGCTATTTATTGATAAATCAACATGTTTCAATACCTATGGTATCTTCTTCAGGAAACAATGTATACTAAAATTAAAAAACAAAACTATAAAAATATAAGTGATGGGTAACAAAGTAGAAACTACTATGAAAACAAATTTGAAAGGTGACTATTTGATTATTTATAATATTTAGCTTGATATTAATATTTTTCTTATCTCTAAAATTTCAAATTTATCTGACTATAAACAGATTGTTAATGCCAGGTTTGTTTCTAAAAAATGATTGGTGAATTCAGAGTAGTTTCTGCTACTTAAGCATGTGCAAGTACTCCTTAATTCTAATATCAAAAATTTTGCAAGTTTTACCTGTATAAAAATAAATGCAATTAAGTAATGCAAATTAATTTGTAGATTCTCGATTTTTTTAAATATCATCCTAATTCTAGTTATTCAATATATAATTCTTTAATTTGTTATTAGTATAAAAAATATTATGAAAAAAATAATTAATACTTAATATTGAGAATAGCCAAAGATTTCAATTAAAAAAATACGGTTTTGATATCATATAACGCTCTGGCGAGAAGCCAATTCGGTCATATGGTCCCCCTGTATTAATGAAAACGTATAGACCATAAAGAAAATCCAACATAAATTTTTAAGATTTGTCAACTTTGAATTAAATTTACTTATTTCATCAATCAATCACAATACGCTTATGAAAGAACTAAATATCCTATAGACTTAACATTAATATACAAAATTATCAATTCTCATATTGACAGTTCTGACCTTCTCGCCGAAATATTCCTTAGGGTCCCCACTTCAACGCGATAAAAAAATATATTTTACTACAATAATACGAGAACTAATTACCGTATTCCCTTATCACTGCCGAGACTACACAACTTGACAATGAGTACAGTGAGATATATTCCATGGCAGTTTGACTATTTTTAAGAGAAACCTGCAGATGAATGCTTTGTGGTAACTTTTGCCAATATAATATTTTGATTTCTGTTTGTTGTGGAGTCGCGTCTAAATATTTTTTACTAATAATTACTTTTAAATATTGTTATTTTGATTCTTTTTGTATATTTTTGTCAAATTTAATTAACCTGCAAGGATAGTTCTTTGTTTGTTTTTAAAATTTTCACTGGCACTATGTACCGTATGCATACATAAATAAAAATATATAATAATGATATAAAAACTCGAGAAGAAAAAACGTCACATCGTTCATTGAAGTGTGCGATTTTGTTTCCGAAATATTATTGTGTTGTCATTCTATCGTCAAGTTTCTCACTTTTAAGTGCTTTACTGTCACGATCCTGAATTCACGTGCCGTAGCAGTATCCAACCACCACTGTGGGACGTCAGCAACGCGCAGTCTTGAAGCTTCATTGTAAACATAATAAATTCAATATCGTCATATAAGTAAAATACATTAATTCAATTCTATTCATTATCATAACAAACCAAGGTGAATATCGCGATATATACGAACACCAATGGTAAGCCGACTCATAGACGGCACATATACGATCTTCACGATCTTATCACATACTTATAACATCATAAAGCAAATCTCGAAAGATGTTTTGAATTATGAGTATTATCTCAGTTATCATTAGACATATTAATAAAATTTAGAAATCAATAGTTATTCGGTTTTCCAAAATATTTGGATGGCAGTCCCTGACAAATTTCGATTTACTGTTCTATACGTAAATTCAATTCTTTATGTAAAAAAAGGCTTCTACCCTTGGAAACCTTATCGCGTCCGCCGGATCCACCACAAGGAGCGGTTTGGACGGCTCACGTTGGCACAACCGGTCCGACTTCGCGAAACATTCGCTAAGACCTCGCGCTATTCCGTTGACCCGCTAAACAGAATTATAAAACGACACACTATTATTTTCACCAACGCTGTAAAGGTGTAATGGCCGGCTCCGTGATCTTTTTTCAATTTTATAAAATATAAATCGATTTTATTTATTCGTACTTTATTTAATACGTGAGGGTACTAGTTGCGATCTCAACAGCCTCCACATTTTTTTTTTTTTTTTTGAGAAAAACATGAGAAACTGAATGAGCTTGAAGAATAATATATTTAAATAATAAGATATGAAAACATTTTGTTTAAACCATTATTTATTGATAAACCTGCCGATTTCATGATTGTTCTTTAAATTTGGTGCATGGATTGGTTTTTGATTTGAGAAAAACAAAAAGCAATTGGCAGAACTATTTCCTACGTTAACCTTTAATAAAAATAATTATTTCCTTTAGTTATTACATATTTTCAAACAATAAATGAACTGTGTTCAATCATAGAAAGTGTTCTTAAAAACGTCCATACATTTTTTATACGCTTTGAAAACTTACTTTCTCAAATTATAAATAAATACATGATAGGGTCGTGTAAACGACGGATTTATTTTGTCCAAAGAAGTTGGTTAAACGAAAGTACATATATTGTATTACATATATTATATATGATTGTATAATATCATCGGTAACAGCATAACCTAATTCTATACCTACTGCACGCCACTGCCGCCGATAGTGCCTATTATTCTATTATATTATAGTGACGTGAACGCAGATTTGAGGCACGAGGGTCGGCTTGCAGTTCGGTTCACACAATCCCTGATGCTAACTGACCAAGGACGCGGAGCCGAGGATGTTTGTCAACACTGCGTGTCGCGCATGTGTATGTGTGTGTATATGTATATATATATATATATACACACATACATTGGCGTATTCACCGGGCCAACCGGCGCGGCCTTGGGGGAGCTGATCGTTATTTATTTGCAAAATTGTTATTCAAAGAAATACATTTGCGGCTATTAACATTTACTTAACGATCTCGTGCGCGCAAATTTCAATCCGATTGTTCGAAATTTGCATCGTGATATATCAGTTTTTATTACAAACTAATGTTTAAAACCGTAATGCGTACATAGGTAGGTTTCGTAATAATATAAAAATATAATAAATTTGTTTATACAATTCAATTCTATGTAAATATCGGAAATAATGATAAAATATATACATCTCACAATCGTAATAATTCAATGATAAATAAATATATCTAATACGAAATATCACGCAAAACGGATACAACACATTGGAGTGAAGAAATATACGAATTGGATGTGATATTTTTTGTTTAGAAAAATCAATTTTTAAATAGAAAACAAAGATCATTTCTATTGTCAGAAATTAAAAAATTGGAAAAATGTAATGCAGCTGTTCTGCGGGTAGATAATTATTTAAATTATATTCCAAGTTGGCACACCATTTCTATGACTCTATGACTATGCTCGTTGGGCCGTTCACACATGGCAAAATGATTTAAAACTGTTACTCTAATCCCTGCAAGTTTGAAAGGTCTAAAAGTGCGCGTTAACACGCTTATAGCTTGACATGACATACAAAGTTTGGCGTGTTAACGCGTTCATGGAATTTAAAAGGTTGACCTGGTAACAGCGATCGTTATTTTATAGGTACTATCAAAGAGCATTGGAGAGAGTGATGCTCAGAATATCTGTCTTGAAATAAAAAAGGGCCATGGCTTATTTTTTCCTCCTCCATTGTCATATAGTAGCATCAATCAGAAGAGACTCGACTCGTAATGCACCTTCACAATTTCGGTCCTGGGTCGTCCCCACATATGCCACAGATAATAAAGGGGCGCTAGAAGGGGGGGACCCACCCTCTCCCGGAACCGTTGTAGAAGTTTGCGACTTATTTTATTTTATCGGTTCCACACACAATGCTACAGGAACGCGAAATATACAATTAATTCAACACAAAAGAAAAAAAGAAGAAAAAACAAAAGCTGATGTAAGAAATACATATTTTAGTTTGATAAGCAAAACGAACAGTGATTTTAATTTAGACCTTCCTACACCCTTTTAAGTGCTACCTTTATTTATTCTTAGATACAGGTATATAACAACATTACAAATTAACAGATAATCGAGTGTTATGTATGGAACGACAAAAACCAGTGGGTACAAGACCAGCCATCGAATACACCAGACCAGCTATCAAATACACTCTTCCATGAAGGGACTAGGACGAAACACAACGGTGTATAAATCACGCCATACACGGTACAGGCCAACGGAGTTACGCACCATTTTGTTTGTTTTAAGAATTTGACTTATGAAAAGTGAAGTGTCCGCGTTCTCGCTGACACGATCTTGTCATCGCCTACCTACCCCATCTCGTAGTCCACGTTTTAAGGAAATTTCTGTACAGCTTGAGATTCCTCACATTACTGGTCAGGTCCGCGTTTTCAGGCGGCCGACCATTCAACCTAACTTGGTCCATGTCCAATAATGCGATCACGAGCATCCACAATACCACAAGATGTGTTCGAGAGTTTGATTCACTCGCTCACATACACACCACGAGGCATCCACAATGAAACAAACAACAACTATTCAGAATTTTCCAATCACCTTTTGGAAACAAACCATTCTTTTGATATTAACAAGGGTTTAGAAATTATACATACAAATACTAGGGGTTTACACATAGATAAATATGAAATTTTAGAAATAAAAAAAAGTGTTAATAGAAAGTTAAATATTATAAATAACCAAATCCTCTTTGCAAATAGTCATCTTTTAAATTTGTTTTCATATTAGTTCTTACTTTTCACAACTTTATAGTTTTGTTTTTATCTATGCCTGTATTTTTTAATTTCAGTATACACTGTTTCCTGAAGAAGATACCATAGGATGTATAAAAATCAATAAATAGTGGTTTAAAAGAAAGTATTCTATCTAATAATAATCCAAGTTTCCGCTCATACACGAAGATTGGAAAGGCAATAGTGTGAACCAATATAATTTTAGTCGCTTGTTCGATGTCACTGACTTTTCATATTTTCTACAGTTGGTTCGTAGCAATTTTAGCTAGTTGTATGTATTTTTCAATACCCGCTCACAGTCACCGGTGATCGTGATCAGCGCGCCCAAATAAATTGCCTCTTGGACCACCTAACATCCTGCTATTTTGGAAGTTTGTTGCGACGCATTAAGACGTATTTTTGTTCTAGATGATTTTCTTCTCTATGCGAGTCGAGACTCGTGTATGTGTATATTTTTTGATTTCAGATACAAATTTAAGATAGTCTGTAATTTTTCTAATTGTGAAGGGGAGATTATTAAAGATTATTAATTTGATGCCTTGATAAATATATAAGTTGCGGTATATTTAAGTTTTGTAATATCAATTTGGTCTCTAAATCATGATGATAAATGATACATTTATCAATCAATTGACAGAATCACAATCAGTCAGATTATCGTGAAGTTCACCATCTGATCATCGATAGCTGCTGCTCGTAATCTAATAACAATTGTACCCGGGCAGAATTGCTATTCAGTGACGGCAGGCGGGGGTGTGGCATCTACAAGGCTGTGACGTCACGCCACGAGCGGATAACGACAATCTGTTATTGCAAACGGAACAACACGTGACGTCAGCCGTGTTTACGGTTCGCGACTAAAGAACTGTCGATACAGTGTGACTGTTATGAAATGTATGTATTTGTTGATTCAAAGTGGAAAAAAATAAATGTCTCGCTAAAAAAGTACGCTAGACTCAAGCAAATAAGTATATACATTTTAGTGGTGGCCGTTGCGCGGCCAGAGCTTCCGTAAAATCTATATTACCAAAGTAATATAACGTATAATAATATAACAATGCACCTTTCAGCAGGTTTTCTGCTAGTAATAATACATTGTCTTTGTTTAACAATAATTTCATTAGTAGACATAATATACATTTAGGTGAAAACTGAATACTATAAGGCTGTAAATTAAAAATAATATTTTTTACAGATACACATAAAGGCTACCTAACTTACCATGACACCATACCTCTATAGCGAGCGGGTAAAGATCCCAAACTTTTGTATACAACATACACAAACCATCATACCAGCGATTCTTCTTTAATACTATCGACTATGCTACAACATCTAATTAATTATTCTTCGTAATTCCACTTGAAACATTGAAAAAACTAAAATCATGTTTACAATAAATAATTGCTGAACAAACGTAAACATTACGAACGTATGTGTGACAGTGCGACGCGAGATGACAAATGGTTAATATACTTGCCGGTCGGAAAAATTCATACGATTTCGCTACTGCACGTTTTATATTACTCGTAATAAAGTTCATTTCAAATTGAATATATAAAAGAGAATACATTTAAGTAATATTAATCTAGAGACATGTTTGACATATTCGCTACTTTGGTATTTTTTCTCCCTGGTAATGACACAAACAGTGATGGAGGATGCGACGCAGAATAATCAAATAATTAGACGGATTTGTTTCTAATTTCTTTAAATTATGACGTATTCTGGAATATCGAACGTCGGATCTACATCACTATCGAATATTGGAGCAATGCCGTGCATATAACGTGCAGATGAAATACAGTAAGAGTTTAAGATGAAATTTACAAAAAAAAAAACAAAGTGAATTAATAATACTAGTACTAGCGAATTGAGTGCCAGTAGCAAAATTAGATTTTCGAACCCACCCGGTGATAATAGTTTTTTTTTTAAATCTTTTCATAACTAGGTATTCTAGCGTACGTTAGGGTGGGCGGAAAAATTCGCGACCTCGCAAAAAAAAACTGAATGTTTTGAAACATTTTTATTTTCGGAAGGGGTTTCAAATTTCAAAAGTTATATTTTTTTTCTAATTATATAATTTTCCATCTATGTTATCGAAAATATTTCATACTCGAAAACTCAAAAGATCATAGATTCTAGATACTAAAATTTTAAGTATGTACAATACTCGTAATTGGGATTCGGTGCGGACTGCTCGTGTATACGTATTATACAAATTATAAATAGCCGTAAAATATTACGCACGCACACACACACACACACACACACAATTTTTTGAGTTAATATCACACTGTGAGGGTGGGCCCGTCGCTTACCCAGGATCGTTTATAAACAAAAGCTCTTATAAGGTCCTACTTATTGCCGCCTGCTTGGCATTTTTTTAAATGCCAATAGGCAGCTGTGCAACTTCGTCTCGCACATAGTGTCAAGACGGAGCCGAACAGGTGCCATCTCAAAACTATCACGCTCACCGAACTCTTATTATTAATGATTAGACAAACAGTTACAAGGAAAGTATACAAGTGACATCCCATGTGAGTGCCTTTTCATATGATCAATTTGTGACATCCCATGTTAGTGCCTTTTCGTATGATCAATTTGTGACATCCCATGTTAATGCCTTTTCATATGATCGATTTGTGGCACCGGAGTAGACCGTCAACGAATTAAAATAAATCGTAGACAGACTTAATTATTGTTCTAATATTGTCGCCGCCGGTAGAATGTTACGTCATAATTGGCATCACCGACCTGACGACATCTTCGGTAAGATCAAGATCAAACGCCGGGGACGGGGAATGCGGAAGGCGGCCGCCGAACACGTGGGCAATCAATTCATTTGTGATCTGAAAAGCGTTTCTTGCGCCAAACATACGATAATGAGCCAACTCGCCTCAACAATACGAAGTTCATTTATCGGAAAATGGACGAAACTCAACACGAAATTCGACATGCCTACTATATATTGAAAAATTGTTTTTTTTTTAGACATCTCGTCGAATAGAAATGACACAAGAATAATATTCAACTATCGTATGCTGTATCACACGTACACATATTTGATGCAAATTTTAAGTTTTTTTTGTTTGTTATGTTCTATTGAACGCAACACATCGTCGGTTAAAAGAGAACAATGGCTAATCACAATTTCATCAAAATTTTAATTAAAATTATGTTTAACTTGCTCACTTTGATTTTGTGTTTAGAATTAAATATATCGTCATATTTTTTTGGCCATTTACATATTACTGTATTCAATTTTCATAAGAAACCGTTATTTACTTAATAATTACGCAAATTAAACATAATTTATCCATTTTTCCAATGATAAGGGACGTTGAAAAGTACATTTTGCCATTAAAAATTCAATTTGGGAAAAATATCTGTAATATATAAATGTTACATAGAAAGAGGTCGATGTATTTGTGCTTCTTAAAACTTTATTTATACCTAGGTATTTTTCCAAGGGTGGTGTTTCCAGGGTAAAAACCTAAATATTTTAAAGACGTTTGCTACTATGGACCTGTCCAACAAAATAAGGTTAATGGCGTGTATACATTAATGAGATTTGTCTCGAAAACTCGTAGCAAAAGTCACGCTAGAGACAGTATCGAGTTTAGTGCGGACCGAGGTATGAATCATTGCTTATTATATTATTGTACGTAAATTAGAATAACGTAACGTATAGATACATGTCGATATTTGACTGCATAATATTACAGTAATTTTGTGAATATCTGGGAACAAAATCGATTAAATGCAAAAAATATCGAATTAAAAGCACGATTATTTTAGCACATTATAGTATAATTATTTCACACATACAATCAAAAAAGCTATGCATTACTAAAAATTCTGTGAAACAAATATAAATTAAATAGTTGGATTAACATAAACGAAAATATTATTTTACAATTATCGCCGTATATGTACCAGTAGAGACTTCAATTGCTTAGTTCTAAACTACCACAACAACTTATCGCTGTATCCATGGTGCTCTTTGGTATTCGCCGCATCAAGGTATTCATATTACTCTGTTCCATTTTTAAGCTAGTGAATTACTCAAGTCATATAAATGGCTATCTACTAAATTGAAAATTTCTTTCGGTTGATCCGTTTTGTATGGAGTAGTTACCTATGCTGTTTTTTAACAGAATAACATTAGAAATGCTTACAACTGTGTGCAAATTATTCAAGTGTCTACTTGCTCTTTTACTAATTCGCGAATTTTACTATCTTACTGTTTTTAACCTATCGATTTCGTGATTGTTCTTTCAATTTGGTGCATGGATTGGTTTTTGATTTGGGAAAAACAAAAAGCAATTCGCAGAACGTACGTTATTTTCAAACAATAAATGAATTATGTTCAGTCATAGAACGTGTTCTTAAAACCGTCCATATATTTTTTATACGGGCAAGAAGGTATTATTTTACGTTAAAACATAAACTTTAAAAACACTATTAATAGTTCTCTAAAATTATAAATAAATATATAGTAGGGTCGTATAAACGACGAATTTATTTTATCTGAAGATATTGGTTAAACGAAAGTACATATATTATATATGATTGAATAATATCATTGGTAACAGCATAACCTAAATATATACATACTGCACGCCACTGATCATACGCAACATGTATTCACATTATTTCGTATCAATCTGAACAAAAGTGACTCCTATTTGATTGATAATAATAATTATTTAAATAAATAAACAAGTAACAATCATCCACATTTACATAAATATATTTATTTAAATTTGATCCTTTTCACGGTTAAACAAAGAAGTGAGTCGCGTCAACTGCGCTGCAGATGCGAATCACACTCTTCATAATACGAGAAGAAATGTACAGGCAATCGAAGTTTTATTACAATCATTTATCAGGGTCACGCACGTTTTTAAAGCTATAAAAAATACGTTTTTAAAGTCATAAATAGAAAATAAGAAACAGCATGTACACACGCTTCAGACATTAAAAGGAAATATAATCTAAACACGCTTAAGGTGCTTTTAATATGCGATTAGACTGAAAAGAGTAAACATAATATTGTTTTGAAAAATAAGTATATTATTAAATACTAATTAAATGTATTCATTATAAAGATACACATATAAAATCAATTTTATCGAAAATTATTGTTATTGCGCTACCGGGGGATTCGAACCCGGATCTCATTTCCAATACGGCGTAGGTGCATTTTCAATTATGCTACATCGATAGTATTTTTGTCGACAAATTTTTGAACCTATACGTTACACTTTTTCAAATTAATACATCTATCGTTCCATTATTTGAAAGCCATCTACATTGTTTTTACGGAATCTCAAATACCTTTGAGTAAAAATTGACAATTCATTTTTATAAAATTTTGGACACATTGATATAACTTATATTTTATTAAGGGGAACACATTTTTATTGTGAAATTGTAATTATTCAGAACATAGGTCGAATAATTACAACTTCACAATAAGAAGGAGAACACATTTTTATTGTGAAATTGTAATTATTCAGAACGTAGGTCGAATAATTACAACTTCACAATAATAATGTGTTCCCTTAATAAGTCTATTATTGATAAACACTCCATTAGTAAAGATTTGTGGCGTAACTATGCTAATGTGGTGCATTGGGGTTCACGTTAGACAGGGGACCAAATGGTCCTACATTCGTTAAAAAATGTCGATGTATAAAGCAGTACCTACTCCGCTAATACATCGGGATAAGGACCAGACGATCGACGCAAAGCGAAAATCGACGCAAAGCGAAAATCGACGTAAAGCGAAGTAAGATTTTTTTTTCAGTTGCGAATGCATAAAAACACACCTACGAATGAAAAAAATCATAAATGAACATTACATTGCACATTATAGAAGACAAGATACCGATTTAATGGATAAAATAGCGTAGTGATGATATTGTAATCTTAAATTTTATGTACAGTATGTACCAGAAATAATAGTCCAAACGAAGCTTATGGTTATGGGACATCACTAACAACCTGTTGAATTTTAAATTTAAAAAATTGAATTTTAAAATTTCGGCAATTTGGTAGCTACATTATCACAGCATACGCGTGCCAAATTTCATCACGATAGGTTTAGTATTTTTGGCACAGCGCTCATTTTTGTAAAGGTAGGTTGAAAACACTAAAGTTCAAATAATTTCCAAACAGTTGAATTTCGTATAACCTTATTTGATGCTCAATGGGCTGCTGTGTAGTGATGTCCCCTAACCGTAGGCTTCATTTGAATTACTGTTTCTGGGACACTTGTATTATATACAGGGGACCTTTTTTGCATTTTGCATTTTGCATTTGGACCCAATTATTGAAGTGAAATTTCATAAGTAGCGGTGTAGTAATTTTATTAGTTTAATAGTAGGTATGTATTTATGTATTCGAGGAATGTATGTAGGAATGAAAATAAACACAAAAAGCTAATGGAGAGAAACACAAAAAAAGGCTATACAATACTTATCTATTAGGTTGAGTCATAAATAACTTCCGCCCAAGTAGATAGTACCTACTATAGTTGTTTACGCACACAATGGGTTACCCAGATAAGGGATTTTTGTTTTCGTCACACAGTTAAAAGTTTGGTTAGTCTTTAAACAGCAGTCTAGTGCTGTGCACGTTACATTAAAAAAAAATTACGTTAAAAATGGTGAATCAAAAAATACACTTTCGCCATGTGATGATTTGGGAATTTAAACAGGGCAATAGTGCTGCAGCCACTAAGTGAAGGAGTGATAACCGATCGGGCAATTAGAAATTGGTTTGTCAAATTTCGTTCAGGAGATGTGACTTTAAAAGACGAATCGAGGGCGGGTCGGCTTTCAAACTTAGATGACGACATTTTGAAGACAATATTAGAACAAAATCCATGTCAAACAACAATAGAGTTAGCAGAGAAGCTCAATACGTTGCAATCAACTGTTTGCCACCACCTTGAGAAATTGGGGAAAGTCAGTAAATTGGGAGTATGGGTACCCCATAATCTCAGTGAATGCAACAACAAACGCATACAGCAATGGTGACTCAAAAAAAAATTTTCAAACTTGGCTGGTCCATTTTACCTCATCCACCATTCTCACCGGATTTTGCTCCAACAGACTTCCACCTTTTCTGCTCCATATAGAATTTTTTAAATGGGAAAAATTTCAATTCTGACCAGGCAGTAAATGAGGCTGTCCGAGACTTTTTCCAGTCCAAAGCAGCCAAATTTTATGGGGAAGGAATCGATAAATAGAAAACAAGATGGGAACAAGTCATATCAAATAATGGAGAATACATTTTAGATTCATTTATTTTTTGTTATTGAAAAATAAATGTATGAAAAAAAAGGAAGTTATTTATGACTCAACCTAATATATGTACATAGTTATGTCAAATGTACATAGTTATCTATATCATAACCTTTCAAATGTATACATGGTAATCCTATTAGTTAGCATTCTTCACATGTTGAAAATAGATTGTATATAATGAGGTTATCAGGAGATTTAAATCGGTAGTAAAGGAGTTAATCTGCTATCAGTAGTCCATTGTAAGTCAGCAATTAAAAAATTATTTTTTTACACTATGCACTCATCAGAATGCATCTTGAATATGTGATAAGTATGATACTAATAAGTACTTCCAATTAAGTTGTTTTTCTTTATCTAATCTTTGGCATAATTGATCAAAACTTCCAAGAAACAGGAAAAAATCACATTGAAAACATTTCTAAAATAAGTCAGTTCTATATTTATGACTCTCATTGACAATAGAACTGATATAATTTATAAACAATTAAATATCTGAAGTAATAATGTATAGATAAACTACAGACAACATAAATGATAATTATTTTAAATTGTGTCATCTCACAAGTAGATACTCGACAGAATAATTCACAGGTGACTGTATGCGGTTCCAAAGTCTGACATTTTTTTTGGACAAAGAATGTTAGAATTTTTAGTAGTCAACCAATAAACAAATATTTACTGGAAAATGTTGTTATGCACATTAATAAATTATTTTTTATTCATTATTTTCCATTTAGCATATTATGTTATGAGTAATGATTTGATAAAAATATCAGCACATTCATTTAATTATCATTATCATTTAAACATACTTGACAATCAACCTGATTGGTGAGATTTTGGATATTGCTTATTTGAATATACTTTATTATTATAAAAAGTTGTGTAATAAATATTATGCAAATTACAATGAAAAATTAATATTTTGTACATACGCAATGCTGAGTTTTAATACAGACCTTCAGAATATCTATAATATGTAAAGAATTAGAAATAGCACTGAAGCAGACTAAATCAGGAGAGCAATAAAATATATATGAAGGAGTGAGGCATTCATTATATGAAAAAAAACATTATACATTATTTATTTTATATAGGTAGATTCCAAATTTAAAAGCAAACAAACTTTGCGATCAGTAATGAAACGAGGTAATAAATAAATAAAAACTAGGCAAATGTACATTAATGTTTGTTGTGCCATAAACAATTGTGATATCGCAATAAATAAATAGATGTCTTATGAGAATGGTAAATAAAAGCTACGAATGTGAACGATACATTCATAAACATTTAATTATCTCCACGAAATAAATTAGGAGATAAATTTTCGAGTTGTGTACGCGAAACACTAATTAGTGTTATTTCGACAAAGAGCAGGCTAGTGTGTCAAAGCGGAAACCATTCTCGAATAAATAAATAACGTGGACGAGCATTAAAATAAAATATAATTTAAAACACAAAGAACATCGAAAAACGCTCGTTTTTCGGCAAAAATTTGGCAAACATGAGTAGCCTTGAAATCGATTTTTTTCACTCACCTGGTTTTGTTGAACTGCTTCCATAACGTGGACCGCCCATACAGGCAATAAAACACTATCAATCTTTTCATTGTACGAGAACAACCTCAACGCTTCCATTATTTATAAAAACACTAATAAAACATTACAACCATCGCAGCACATTTATCATATCAGCTGTGCGTCTGTCAAATTTAGATTTTTTTATGGCCTCTGGTCTCCGTTCTCTGCTTAGATTATTACTTTTTCTATAATTATGCATGTTAGGGTAAGTACTAGGAAAATAATATTTTGAGTAAGATATTTATTATTACAGCTTCAGCAACTAGCAACACAATTTTAAATGTCAAACGAACGGAAGGAACGCGAGTGGTCGTATTAATTTGTAAATAGTGGGTGTTGGTAATTTTTATTTTCTTTTACTCGGAGTTCTTTATCTGGTGGCTATCTTATAAAATAGTTTTATTCTGTCAAAATGGGCAACTCTGGGTTGAAACAGCACTATGACACGGCATCAAAGACGGGTGTTTTGAAAATATCGAAACAGAAACTGAAGGAGTTGCCTCCGGAGTTAAAGCTACTGAGCGGAGTGATTAGAAATTTAGACTTGTCCGAAAATAGATTTCAAACATTGCCAAATACTATCGCAGAGTTTCAAGTACTGAAACATTTCAATATAAGTCACAACAAATTGGAAGCTTTTCCTCAGTGCATCGGTGATTTGACAAAGTTGGAAATACTAAATGCTTCGTTTAATGTGATATCCAGATTGCCGAACAGTATCGTGAACCTTATTAACCTGAAACAAGTGAATTTAAGTAACAATTTGTTGACGGAATTTCCTGAAGAATTTTGCATCATGAAGCATTTGGATGTTTTAGAATTATCCCACAACAAGATAACAAGCATCCCGTCGTTTGTCGAAAAGTTGCAAGTTTCGGAGCTGAACATAAATCAGAACCAAATTTCTAATATATCTGAAAATCTCTCCAACTGTCCAAAGTTAAAGGTTTTGCGTTTGGAAGAGAACTGTCTGCCTTTGACTCAGATTCACCTATCTCTGTTGAGGGACTCAAAAGTCCACACTCTGTGTCTAGATGGGAATCTGTTTGATTCTAAGCAGCTCATGAGCCAGGAAGGGTATGATGACTATATGGCCAGATTTACAGCTGTCAAGAAAAAGATGTTTTAATTTAAACTGAATTTTGAATCTGCTCCTGAAACGTTCAGTTTTTGGAGGTTGAGGAAGGCACGTTAGCATCTTTTTCGGGAGATCGAAATTTTAAAGTCTGAGGCTGATGTATTGGTAATATAATAAATGTATTTTTTTATAGAAATTTTGAAAATATGTCACATTAATTGTCATAATATTTTCAATCTTAGCCAAAATACTTACGGTATGAAACATGGTCTCGGCGTATATTGTGAATACGCTGTTTTCTCAGATTTTTAGAAAAATATATTTTCCTCTAAAATTTAATGCCCCAATTTCAAAAATTAAAAAAAAATGTATCCGGTCAGAACTATTTAAAAAGTTATTACATTTTGAAGTTTTGAAAAAATATCAGGACACTCAATTTAATAGTAAAAAATTTTTTTTGTTTGAATCTGAGACCATATTCTCAATATTAACCAAAATCTTTGTTTCACAGTTGACCGTTCAAACTGCACAAGTAGTTGAGATGTTATAAGTTTTATTATATTATTTGTAGTATTAAATTATTACTTTCCCAATATTTATTTTAACTCTATAATTATATTAACATTTATTCCGTTTAATTAAAAGCACACTATAGAATGATATAGAGAGAACTAAAGAGTCAAAATGTGTTCATTAGCTGTGAACTATGAATATTGTCCTTTGTTTTACACTCTTCAAATCATTCAAGATTGGTAGAGCTCACCGTCACAATTAGAAGTGAAGAAGAAATTTCAGCGTAAATAATAATACAAGGATATAGGGAAAAATGAAATATGAATTATAAGGCAAAATATTGAAGGATTACAAAATATTATTTTAACATTAAGATTGTTTCCAAGTGGTGCGGAACAAGATTAGACATATACGTTGAATACGTTAACTTATTGGATTTTTGCAAAAAGTTTATTTTCCAACAGTTAAATGGTTTTTTACAAAATTATAAAGTGCAATATCTTTTTAACTATTTGCGACCCATTAGTAATTTTTTTGAAATCAGGGCAATCGACTATATAAAAATAGGCCTTTACGTTGTGGTATTTTGGAGTTAGCATATTCACCAGTTTGGCCCAAGATAACAGAATAAAAAAAAGGACATTTTTGACAAAAGGACTGCAGAATCTTTATTTTTCATGCATTATTTTCCCGTTTACGAAAAACCACATTTAAAATTTATTTAATATTTTGTTTTCCATCAAAAATATTCCATTATTAAAATTTTAATATTTCACAGACGTGCTGATATTTATTTAGACTTTTTATATATTTTATATAAAACCCAAAGACTAAATTAACTTTTATGTTCATTTTGCATCTGAGGAAGAACAAATTATAAGACAAAAATAGATTCCACAAATCTGTTATTAGTATGGTTGTCATTACTTTCCTGTATTTAAGTAATCCAAAAATTTCAAAGGCATAAGACGTTATAAAAATAAATAATTTTATTTACCTTATCATTCCATTATCTGTGTGTAAATGTTACACATGTAAATTATGCTGTTTCGAATTGCTTTAATAAAATATTGATTTATGATAAATTATTAATAAAGTGCATACTTTTATGAAATAAAATAATCTATTATTAAAAATATTTTTCTACGTGTTGTGTTTAAGGATAATTAGTGTTCAGAATAAAAATTTTTTTGAAAACTTATCGGTGTCACTGTGTAAGCGCAAACTATTTAAGCATAATTTCCTAAAAGATGGTGTATCTTTAAATATTTGCAATAAGTTATTTTACTTTTAAAACGTTGTCAATACTTTAATCTACTCCCACACATATTATACTACGATGCTAACATATTTTTAATTAATTGAATTCAAATCATTATTTACGTATATAACACGTTGGTCACTGCTGCATTTGAAATATTTTTTTTAGTATTGCACATTTTTTATAAAGTATAAATAAATTTGCTTTTCATTTAAGTTGGTTCTGGTAAAAAATTCTGAATAATATTTTTTTGAAAAATAACAAAATTTGTTTAAAATTATTGGTCTTTATATTTATTATCAATGTACCTATTCATTAATCTTTTTCATATTTTTCTATTGCTTGTATGTAATGTGGTATTTTTACAAGAAATAAATATTGTTAATAAAAAAATGTTTGACCTGTGCTTATTTATTCTTGATAGCATTTTTTAACTGATTAACCACCCAAGGCCTTAAATATACATTCTACTATATGTCTTATATTTCTTGTGCTTTTAAAAGTTTTTGCAATTGTTTTTCGAAATGTTTTAACTGGTTTCAGGTCTGATCAGTCAGTCTGGACCGCTATCAAGTAAAGAATTTCATAACTGAATACATTTAATTACAAGATATAGAATATACTTACCCTAAACAGTCATCATAAATCAGTCAGTAAATTTTTAAGTCATGATTGAATAAAACTAATAATATTTGCAAAGAGCTGTTTATCACTTTGAGCAGTGGATGATGATGCACAAGTCGCAATAACGAGGGGCTCTGGTTCGCCGAATCACTGAGAAAAGGGAAGTAAAATCAGGACAAACAGAGAAAATGAAATTAAATAAATCAAACCTAAAAATATTGTCTTAGCTTTAAAAGCACTGACAGATCTGATTATGCTCGACTGACAGTGGGTACCTTTGTGTGAGTTCAGTCCTTGTTGACTCGGAAAATCTGTGCTTCAGGTCTGTTATTGATAGTTTAACCTTAAACATTATAATACAAATTAAATGTATTAATTAGAAAGATATACATATAAAATCAATTTTATTGAAAAATATTGTTGCTACCAGGATTTGAATCTGGATCTCTTCCAATTCGGGGAACGTGCATTAACCGATTATGCTATACCAACATAGTGGATTGATGACAAATTTTCGAACTTATATGTAATAATACTTTTTAAATTAATATATCTATCGTTCCATTATTTGAAGATTGGAAGAGATCTAGGTTCGAATCCCGGTAGCAACAATATTTTTCGATAAAATTGATTTTATATGTATATCTTTCTAATTAATACATTTAATTTGTATTACAATGTTTTAGGTTAAACTATCAATAACAGACTTAAAGTTATTAAAGTTTTATGTTCTGAATAATTACAACTTCACAATAAGAATGTGTTCTCCTTAATAAAACATTGTTCCTATTTTTGTGTTGTTCGTAGTTTGCCTTTGTTACGATATTATCATTTCAGGGGTTCCTTATCTTAAAACATGGGATCTCCGAAATATCCCGTGTGACAAGCAATATTGCCTCTAATTTTGGATCACGGTATGCGCATAAAAAAATCTTGTGTTCAATTTTAAGGACCCGTGCTGTTTGTGCGCTGGGGAAGAGAAACCATACCATACCAGTATAAGGTTACTATAGGTTAACCACATTACTAATGAAGATGTATTAAGATGCATAATAAGTCAAGACAACTAATAACTATCAAGGAAAGGTGTATACTTCGGATACATTCTCCGCAGTGAAAATTATGATATTTTACAACTCATTATGCAGGGGACGATATAAGGCAGTAGAAGCGATTATCTTGGCTGGATAACTTCAGAAAGTGATTCAATGCCATCGACCTTCGATAGAAGTCGACTCATGGAGAAGTCTTGTTAAAAATTGTGTGCGCTTTGATGCCAAATTGTGTGGACTTTAGAGGGAACATTGGTGACGAGGGAGAAATATTATTTTTTAAATATTTCAGATGTAAAATCAAAAACTTTTTAATCTGTTTATTTATATTTATTTGTTTTACATCTACACATCCATTAGGCCTTTGAATTATTATATGCTTAAAAAGAACATGCTTCAAATATACTTCACACCATTTAGTTGCGTGAACAGAGTTTCAAAGAGGTGAAGAAAGAAATGTCAGAAAATAAAGTAATTTAAAAATATTTCACGGAATGTAAAAATTAACAAATCGTTTTAAATTCATAGATTTACTCAATATTTTGACAGTTTTCAATTATTGCTGAAATTTCATACGAAGAACTGGAGAAGTACGTCAAACGATTGCAGTCTAACTACATTTTCACACATCTGAAAATATTTATTAGTTATTTGAAACAAAGAAGTGGTGTACATCATATTGAACATAAAAACAAATCTTACGTTTTATATAAAATAATTAATGTTTTGAAAACATTCAAGAAAGGCCCCCTGGCGAAAACCAGGATGTATGATCTTTTTGAGAGCCACAAACAAGCTTTTCCAATTCTTATGAAATTATTATATAGAATCACCGATTGTGTAAAGTGATACAAGATCTGTATATTTTAGATGCTAGCAATATTTATTTTTCCTTTTGCAGTACATAATGAAGATATCACTTCTGCTCTTATTTATGGATATCATCAATCACTCATTTTTAATGTGACACAAGGGACATTTTTTCTCTGGTTGAAGATCGTAAAAATAAAATGAAAGTTGCCAGAAATATCATTATCAAAAGCCAAAGTTGTTAATTATTCATCATTGGATATGATGGCTATTAGATGAATAAAATGTAGAGAAAATATATAATGAGTAGCTTCAGCAAGACAGCATGGAGTTACATCTTTCCATAATATATATATAAAGATGTAACTCCATGCTGCCTTGCTAAAGCTACTCATTATATATTTTCTCTATATTTATGTGACAAAATATGTGAAAATGTCATTGAACATAATGTATAGTAAATCCTATCAAATTTATGAAACATATTTTTACAATTGAAGTATTATACAACATATCATATTGTTTTTTAATCGCATGATTTGTTTACAATGCGGTAGTCTTAAATGTACACAAGATAAATATCGCATTGGAAGTCTGATCAACCATGATTCAAGGAAAATGGAATAAATTTGATTCTAATTGCTCTCCAACAAGGTTGAGAGGGTTTAAGAAAAGACAAACACTGGTCTCTGATCCAAACCCTCAAAATTATAATTCATAATAATATATCTTAAATTCCAGTTTCATAGTGACTATGAAGTTATGTTATTCAAAATCTGACAAGAGAAAAAAAATGAAGCGTAATAAACCAATAAATATTGAGTTTGATTGGAATAGCTGGGTAAATAAAAAATGTTACGAATTATATAACATAACATCCTTGTTGGTTTACTAGTAATACACTCGCATACTGACATCTTTATTTAAACAAAATTTGATGAGAGAGATTACATTTCATTAAAATTTTCCAGTAGTATATATAATCCAAAGTCATATTTTTCTTGTGTAAAAAAAGTTATTCAAAAGTAAACAGATGTGAGCGGTGTGAGATTAGATGGCACATTCGAGTTAAAAAAATATATGCATGGTCAAAAAGACCTCAGAGAAATATATGTTTAAATTTTATAATACACTCAACATAAGAAACTAGTGTTCACTTAAAATAGGATAGTCATTGATGCAATACTTCCGAATCTTTCAAAAAGATCATTTCTTATCGAAATAATTAGTTATTTTCACAATATTTAAAAGTTTCACAACATTTATAAAACACACAAGAAATTTAACTGACTAAAATTTTACAAATAACACTGTATAATTTATTTTTACAAATCACTATCAAGTAGATTGTTAGTATATCTACAGTAAAGCATTAGTTATAGCCTAACATTAATCCCACTGGCATGTGATTTATTAGATCTGAGTCTGTTGGAAATCAACAACAGTTCACAGAACGAAAGCCATAGAAAGTAAATAGTTAAGCTTAGAATAAAGTTATCAGATGTTTTCATTGACTGCGCTGCCACATTTGTGTGACGTTCGTCACCTTTATTTTAGTTTTAAAAATATAAAAAAGCTCATTTTTTATTATTCGAGTCCAGTTAACCGAGTCAAATTGTATTTACCATAGTCCTCGAGCATCAATATGGTTCTTGTCAGTTGTGCTTTATATCCCACGAACCTCTCTCGCGAGCAGACTGAAGGTGCAGAACTTAATAAAACTCTTAGTCAGCAACTGCAAAACCATTCACTGATCATCTTCTAATCATCAAAAGTTCCAAAAGAACAGAAGAATCATCCAGAGAAACATGGTTCTGTCTCTAAATGCAGAACAAGGAAAAAGCGTTTAAAAAGACAAAAGAATTGGCATTTTTTAAAGTCTCACTAGGTTATTATTATATAGGTATATTGCTGCAAAACATTATGTGTTTGTTATGGGATTAAGTGCTTATACAATTAACATCATAAGCAAACTTGTGTACAAACTAGTAATAAAATTATGCTATTGAAGCAATCACACTGGTGAATGACAAAACTAGTTACACCTAATTTCTAAAAACAGTCAATTATTTAACGTATTTCAAGTATTACTTGGATTTCGTTGTGCTAATATTACATAAGTGAGAGTTTTCTCGTACTGAATGGCTAAACAATCGTTTAAACGAATCAATTCCTTTTTATTTTTTTACTTACCATGTTTATTAGTGCTACAAATTCAATAAAATAAATGCAACACGAAAAGGAACTTATTTGAGAATAACCTAAGCAGGGAACAAATATTTTTCAAGTAATGGAGACCATTTTAGAAGACCAATTTAATGTACATTATTTATCAATTTTTACTGATTTTTAATAATTAACCCTTTATTCAGTTGATCCTCTTTAGTATTTACAACTAATTTTAATTGCTTGATATTCCTTGGTCAAGAGTTACTCACGTGATGACTTCAGAGGGCCACATAAGCACATATTCACGCCCATACCCGTATGAAAATGTACATGAACAATGAACACAAACATTTCGTTAATTTGAATAGCAACTTTAAAAAGTTTAGAAAACATCCAAAAATAATTTTTTTACACAATCGTGATTATTTCAACTAAAAGGGGTATATGTAGTTAAACTGCTAACACAAAATCAAATACAACTATTTTCACTAGAAAATAATACTGACTGCGAGCTTATTGTTATTTTGCTGCACTCCGAGTATCCAAATTATAGACTTATTGTTAATTATTATTTTGCTATACAATATTTCTAAATTGTTAACTCTCGTGTAGCTACATTTAAGCAACAGGTGCTGATTCACAGACATTGAACACATCAATCAAAAATCTTAAGATTTCTCCGTGATGGAAACATTTAAATTGCAATGTAGATTTAATATTTGTGAACATAATTATCCATTACATAAATTTAAGTATCCAAATTAAACAAATCAATATTTTGGTGTTTCAGTTCAATTCTGTGATTAAATTCTTAATTCAGTAAAAACTATCTCTAAATATTTTTATAATCATTTTGAAGAAAGTGAAACTACGTATATTATTTTGGCATAACAGCTTTCAGCCTCGACGAAGATATTAATTTATTTCTATGTTCAAATGAATGCTCCGTTTTTACCTTAATTTATGAGTAATATTGCGAGTGATGTTAAATTTCACAAAAATCAATGAGGCATTCTATGCACTTATACATTATTATGACTTATTTTATCAAAAAATTTATCATATGGAGAAGAATTAATACATTTGGGGGTCTGACCGTCTATTTCGGAAAGTTTCTTTTGATATGTCAAGATTTTCTAAAAAGTGTATAAAAATATAGAATAATGTAAATGCTAAAAAAATAATTATTGATGAAATCGTCAAGTTTTGCTTAATTATTTTGATAAAAGCATCACCGACAAAACAAAAGAGAAAAAATTATAATATGAAAAGATTTTCAAATGGTTAAACCTTGTCACATGGTTAACCTTATCACGTAATTTGGAAACATGAATTCGAAATGCGCCTTTCATTTTGAAGATTCCGAGTCAGCACAGAAATTCTTCTTGTACGCTTAACAGCAACACCAGTACAATAATTACTATTGTAAATATAAACAATATAATTTATAAACCAAATTAAATATGTCACTATAAATTTGAGATAGAGATAGAGTTACCACCAGGTCCTTTCTGTCACTGTTTATGTGCTTCTCCAACTAAGCTCTATCAGCCTTGTTAATCGTAAGATTCGTTCTCTGTAGTACTACCACTTTAGTGAAAAATGTTTTTTTTTCCAGTTATTTTTATTATCATCTTTTTAAAATATAATGTTTCTTGAATTAAACTTTGACAATTAAATTCAAGTGACGTATTTAATATGGTTTAATTATCAAGGAACTATGTTCTGAATAATCGCAACTTCACAAATAAAAAAGATATTTTTTACTGAGTGTTCTCTAAAGTTATATTCTTCAATAGTAGGAATTGTTTATTGGGAAATTAGATTTTCATATCTTTTCACACTTTTATAACAGAATAATAGTATTGGAGAGAATTACACAATGCTTCTACATTTTTGTCAGTCCTTACACACTTCTTTATGTTCAGATAACGCCTTATACTAGCATTGGGAACACATTGTCACATTTTTACTCTTGTGAACCAAGAGCAGAGAAATTATACAAATTGTGCATACGAGTAAAAAATGGTAATGTTGGACATGCGATACATGGATATACTTTCACTGGTTTCATATTTTTATTAACCATAGTAAATAAACGACTAAGAAAGTGTTAAAAGTTCTACAATAAAATTATCCATATTTCTTGTAACTAATAAAATGAAATAAAAAAGTAATAACTTAAAAGCAATAAATTCTGAAGTGATTAGGACCGCCCCAAGTCTAATGAGCGCCCTTGTGCACATATGTATAAGTACCCTTAAGTTATGAGAACATAGTCCTTTGTGAAGTCTGCAGCAGGGCAAAGAGGAACGGCGGTCTCTCTGTACATGTTGTGAAATATCCCAGACAAAACTTTTAATAGGATTAATATAGTCCATGTAGCCTAATGGGTGAAAAATACAGGGTTTTAATGTGTTTTTTTTAATATCTTAAATTTTAAAACCTCGCAGTCTTGCAATATTTTAAAATGTTATTTTTAATTTCTCAAATATAAAAATTTCGCACCTATAGGTCCTTGGTGCCATTGTGCACCACACGATCTTGCCCTTATTTCAATTCCATTTCATATGTTAATATCTTTCAATCTAATTACATTATTCTTTACATTACACTGACAACATGAGAATGATTGCTTTTTTGGCTTTTGTATCATTTCATTCAGAGTACTGGGTCCCGTTAGGTTTCCCACCATGGTGTATGCCTTATGGGCGCATTAGCAAAAATTGGGTGTGTTTATTATTATTGTATTGTATATATTATTACTGCAATGATGCAGAGGCTGTTAGTTGGGGCAGGAGACAACCTCTAAAGGAGGACAGTTTTGGGACGTTTAATACACGAGGGGGCCTTTATGTCATAGGTTGACAGAATGTTTATTGTGGGGTTCCGGTGCTATTCAGCATAAAAACACTTGGAGAGGGGGTTTTATGAATTCTTTTACTGGGGGAATACCCGAGTCATGATGGAGTCGCATAATCCTGGTTCATTTAGGTGCACACAGCACTAGTCTGATGACCTTATTCTGGAAGGATTGTAATTTATGTGTGTAGTAGCTGCATGACCCCAGACGGGGGCTGCGTAGAGGAGTATAGGCTTTATGACGGTTTTGAATAAGAGGAGCTTGTTGTCAGTGGCAAGTTTGCTATTCCTACCTATTAGTGGGTACATTGCGCAGAGTGCAAGTGATGCAGTGCTTAATTTAATGAATGCAGAAACAGAAATTCTCTCCAGAACTATTTGTGCGCATTTCATTACAATCCATTGTCTCTTTAAATTAATAATATTCACACTTATCTACATACAACATGATGAACATGTAAACAGTCTTATTTTGATATATTTCATGTCAAATTTACATTTATAAAAAATATTTTGCCTTTTTCAAATCACACCTCAGCGCTAAAAATCATTTCAAATCACTTACATTGCCAAATAAATCACAACCCAATGTAAGATTACCTATTAATTTGGACATCTTTGCATTTCCACAACACTTTATACATAAATATAGTGCAAATGTATAACTCTATATTCAAGTCCAAATAATGCTTTCATTGCACACATAAGTTGAATTTTTCAAGTGTTCTGTAAGACCCCAAAAATCAAGTTTTTTTTTCATATTTTATCAAAATTAATCACGAGACGAGTGCATTTTTACAAAAATGTGCAAAATAAACAAATCAAAACACTCACTGATAGGCTTCATAAATATAGCAAAAGAATCAAATCTTTGCATTAATGTTTTTCGTTTAAAATATGATACACCAAATACACAGCATTAAAATTACATTTTACTTTGAAGCATTTTTGAGGTTTAAGATATTATAAATATTAGGTATTGTAAGAAAACCAGAGCCAAACGAAAGCAAAACTATGATTTAATTTTATGAATGAGTCAAATTTGAAATATGTATTAATAATATTTTTCAATCTTCAAACTCCGTTAGTAATATGTGTCAACTCTTCATAAATACTTTTAAAATATTCAATATTTCTAAATTTAAATTGGCTTTTCCTCTGAAAGGAATATTAATTTATATTTCATAACATAAAATATTGAGTCATCGTTCTGTGACTGGTTTTTATAAATAATTTAATTTAAATATTGTCTACTTTTAAAACATGATGCGGTCAAATAGTTAGAGGCTCATTGACAATCCTTTGGGGGTTTAATCCCGCCGGCAGTCAAGATTCTTAGTTCAAATTCAGGCTTTGATGAAAAATAGTCTAAAAAAATGAATGCGACATGGTTTCATATCTTTCAAGTCTTTACTATATAAAAAAAAAGCAAGAAAATCTAACACGGTTCTATACTATTTAATTCTATTCAATTTAGTTACACAATATATATTTTACTATGAAATTTATACTAAATTTAAGCTATTCTACACGTCGATTATAAGTTATTAACATTTATTTATGTTAAAAATGTAGAAACTAAAGTCGTATCTATTAACATTGCTGAATTTAATATTTTTGTACATCATGTAAGTATTTATTTATCCGGTAATCAGAAAAAATATCATGAATCATCATACAACCAAACTTACAAATTACTTTTCTGAAAAGTGGTATTCATTCTTGACTTTTGATCGGTTGGTTTGATAATTGAAATGCATCGGTACGCAATTTTAATCAAGGATTGAAATGGATGAAACTTGATTGTAAATTGTATAAACTATTCTTATGTGGTTAATTTCAATGAAGTAAAGAAGTGGGTATAAAAAATATTTTCACTTCATTAATAATCTACATAATCGATAATCGCCACATAGAGTCAATAATAAAAGTACGTAGTGACAAATATTATTAGCAAGTTTGGCAATATCATAATGTTGAATCCCGTTTTGCATTACTGTACACATTTGTAAATAGTGTTTGTGTTAATGCTGTTTGAATAATAATCAATATAAAACATATTAAAAAATGATAAAGAATTTATTGTCCTAAATAGCTGTTAAACTATTAAAAAGTAAACAGACATATTGCTTTTATTTAAAGTTTTTGGTTCTTGTCAAATGCTAAAACATACATCAATTGGTGCAATTTTATTTACGTTGTATCTTTAATTAACTCTGAAGATGATACTTATCTAATTCATTAAGACGACTCCGCTAAAGCTATTTGAAGGTTCAATTCCATTTTACTAAATGAAAGACAAGAATAAAAGCATTTCAAATACTCAAAGAAATTTGCTTAAAGTCAAAGGAGATATTTAAAATCTAAATGATTCATTGTGTTTAGATATTTCATTCAGGGTGCATTTTTAATAGCACATCATCTCATTAAACATTATTTTATCATTCTGTATAACAAGTTTCTGTTTCTGAAGTCATATTTATAGAAAATGGAGAGGAACAATTTGTAAAAGCAAATTATAAAATAAACAAATTTCTAGTAGAATTATAGTTTTTTCACATCAAGTCATTTAAGAAATATATAGGAATCTCAAAGACAATATATACAAGATTGAGATGTATGCCTCAAGTTATTAAAAATAGTATGTACATATATACAATTAAATATTTTTAGTCCAAAATATCTGAAGGAAATTTTCAAAAAAGACAATGAGAGAAATTGTAAACTGAACTTTGAACCGCAAAATTATCACACGTGCCGTGAAAAGTTTTCGAGACAATTTGATTATAATAATATAAAGTTAATAACTATTTATTGTAATATTCCAAAAATAAATTTTATTATTTTTTCTTTTGAAATAGCACAACTTCGGGATTAAAATATAGAGTGATATTTTTTTCATAATGGTCACAAGCATACTTTCTCGTTCACTAAACTCAACATTCAGTTATCCATACATTAAGAGGGGGAAAAGGTTTTTTTTTTGACATAAATTTTTTAATATTTTGGTTGATCCTTTATTTTGGCTAAAATCCTTAGATGTGCATGGTGGATAATGCAATGGATGAATATTTAGTCAGTAATAGAACTGTTGATAAACTGTGAACCCCATCTGAATAGAAAGGCATAAATTACCCATTTCTCAATCCTACCTAGAAAAAAGTAATATGTATGTGGCAAAAAGTCACTCAGCTGTATTGCAATGTTGTCCAGTTTACATAGCACAATTTTAATCGGTGTATTAAAAATAATAAAAGAAACAAGAAAGTATATTCATTAATTTTATTTATAAAAAAACATAAATATAAAAAATGTATAAACCATAAAATAATACAGATAAATAAATTTGAATCTCAATCATAGAAAATTATAATAAATATGATGGAAAATCATACAAGAAGAAGGGATACTATTCTTATTCACTTACCTACATAAAATAAATTTTGTTCTAGATATCAATCGACACTAACTTTATATAATATAGGCGAATATGGGCTATCTTAAGGAGTATGTATATTTGTGATTAATAAAAAATGGCAAAAAAAATAATATATTAACAACTATACAAACATCTCATACAGTCGAATTAATCGTTCCCGGTAATAACACCATTATTTTTTCATTAACTATATCCTAATACAAAAGATGAATCATATACGAAACTAGCATTTGTCATATACCCTCGAGTGATCCATACAAAGATCATATAGGCAAAAATATTACACATACATAAATATATATTTAAAAATATTCTAATCTTGCTGAAATCTGATTTCGATACATCTTATTCTACAATAACGGTAACTCAACATTCGGCGATATTTAACGCAGAAACAAACACAATTAAAAACATATTGCCGTTAATATACACAATTGTCCGTGAAGTCACTATTCATTTTAATGAAAAAATGCCGGCAATCCTTTGAGATGAAAAATGTTACACAAAATAATTTAACACAGAAGCAAAAATTCTTCATTTGACATATCCTGTCAAATCATAATTATTATGGTGAAAATAAATAAACCTGTAGAGAAAATCAAATAATTCCATTGACAAAATAAACAGCAACTTAATGAACATTAATTTATCATTGATTGTGATTTTTAAGATTTTTACAATAAAAGTTTATTAAAAATTATGTAAAAAATAATAATATTTTAACATATTACCATGTATGTACATACACTTAAAATGTAGGCCCGTAGTATCTAATGAAATTAAATTTACAATTTAAATGTATGTAGTATTTGCATATGATTTACAATTTAATGTATATAGTATTCGCATGTGATTTACAAATTTAAAATACCTCACATATATGTAATTATTCATCCGTTTTATTATTGTGATGTTAATTTTCCTCAGATGAATTAATTTTGACCATCTCACTAGGTCTATGGCTAACACTCACGCCGATACTACAATCTACGTAACATTTAAAAAAAAAATAAAAAAAACACTTTTGGATACAATCAGAAATTCCTCAAAAATTACAAGCTTCAAACATAAATAAATGACTTAATAATAATAATTTTGATTGAATTACATTCCTGTTACGTAAATGGTTGTTACAACAAGAATTTTAGCATTTTAAAATTACATACGTTATTTACTTTGGTTACATTGAAATAAAAAAGTAAATCAAAATAAACATTGTCATATTAAAATGACTCCTCATAATTATCATAACTTAATGTATTTTCTAGAGATCAAATCAATATGTAATTCGATTTGCGATACATTAATTTAGATAATAGATACACAATCCCTTCACTAGATCTTACCGCATGTCACAGAACAACACAAAAAATTATCGACTACGTATACTATAAAAATAAACATTATTTTGTGATGCTTTCTTTTTCACTGGTGATTTAAGCATATTACTTCACAACATTATGGTTATGGTACACCGAAAACAATGCACATGTTGCAAGGGATCAATGCAATAAATACTGGTTTTCAGAATGTCCACCCGACCCGAAACTTAGGCGTATTTCGTGATATGTACAATACTGAAGATGGACAGCTCCGTTCCATAGATTTAGACACTTTATGAATGGGGGAGAAGATTTTTGGCATTGGTTTCAACAAGAAGCAATATATAATAATATTATATCGGAGAAGAAACTTGATGAAGATTTTGGCGCTTCATGCAGACTTTAAACATCCTGAAATTAAAGATGACACAATTAAATCTATTTTCACATTCGATAATTATACGTGTAGCCTCGATATACAAATCAATTCGTTCTGAAAAATTAACACCTAAGTAAACATTCAGTTGAACGTTTTTGGGGACTGAGATATTTGTTGGTTTATTATAACTTTTTGAATGGCAACAAAATAAAAAATAAATAAACACAACAATGAAATAATATAATAAACCAGAAGGTCAAGGTCATGGTCACAATACTTGTTTTGATTTCAGCATTGTGTAAAAATTTGAAATGAAAGAAAATAAGAGATTCAAAATTTCATCCACAGAAAGTAAAACAAATTGAACAAAATATTTTTTGTGCGTTGTACATCGCGAGGAATTTTTCTCCAGGAGATTTCTTATGAGGCTGTAAAGGGATCGTAAAATGGAACGTATATATTTTTCTGTAGTTAAAATAAATTATTTTTATTTCTTCGAATGAAAAAACTTTTAATTCATTAATAGAGTAAAAAAATTACACGCTTTAATATATTATACTAAAATTAAATAGACTGATTAATCCCCTCCACAAAATTGAGCCGGTGTATTATTAACCTCTGAACCTAATTCAAAATTCATCAATTTACTTTGGTTTTGGTGATAATCAAAATAAAATCAAAATTGCAGTGGACACACCAATTGCGGTGACTACCAAGCTGACTTGCCGGTAAATGAAAAAAAAAACATTTTATTAAAATACATGTTCAGTGAAATTTCATATATGTTGCTGGCATATCGAGGAATGAATGAATTTAAGATCAAGTCAATAAAAGGCCTACTGAAGTATATTGTCGTCAGGTCTTGGTTAGATTAAAAATCTAAAAAAATGAGAAAAAATAACCAATAAAAATTGATATCTCAAATATTATACCTTTTACTATTTGTTTGAATTGTACATGCAACTATGAACATAGTTTCAAAATATTTGGTGGATTTGAAACACTCGGTTTCGTAGGATGTCAAGTCGTACTTAATAAAATCAAATGTATCAAGAGTTTTATTGCTAAATTATCATATTGAATGTAAAAAAATTATGTTATTGTATTATGTAACATGTTGAAAAATGACAACTGCAATTTGAAATCAAAATACATGTACGCAAACATATATAAGAGCTGCAATTCGTCAAGTGAATGAAGTGACATTTTCTCGAGATATCAATATCATCTATAATAATAATGATAAAAATATATCAATATCAAATAATTTTAATATGTTCAATTGTAAATGAAGACATATTTTTAACAACTACATATTTAGCATAATATCATGAATAATAATAATATCCATTGTAACGTAATTTTAAAAGATATTCATCATAAGTGCAACTAACCAACTATGATTAAGACCAAATAACATAGAAATAAGAGATTAAGGTCCTATATGTTTTGTTATATTAGAAAATTCAATTCAATCTAACAAAAATCAAATTTACCTATTTTTCTATGTCATCCCTCACGGTCCTTTGGTTATGCCGCAGTGGTCTTTTTCCCCCCGCGCGGCTTGATGGACTCCGATATTTGCCACATGGCTTCCTCGTTCAAGAGATCGTCAAACCCATTGAACATGGCGATTATACGCTCGTTCTTCTTGAAGGTGTATTGACTGTAAAAACATAAATATTAAAATAAAATTTCATTCCCCTGATTAGTCGGAGAGGTTTAAAATATGAAAACAAGCAATAAATTCACTTTTTATTTTTAAAACATTAGTTGCTGTTAAATATAAAGTTAAAACTATCTTATTTCATTGTATCATTTTTGGAATCATGACAGTTTCAAGAATACTAAATTAATGGTATGAAATTAAATTTATACTTTAAATCAAGCAAAAATGCCCAGGTTATGAAATTTTTGAAAATAACTTGAATTAAAAATGAATATTAGTTAGACATACGCTTTGCTGAAGCGCTTCATGTTCTCCAGTATATGATATTGCTGCCATCTTTTGGAGAAATTTACACTTCCGTCGGGCAAAAGATCTGTATTACCGATGTGGACAAACGTTAGGTCTTGAAGAACTAGGCCACTGAAAAATGATAAATTGGGTTAGGTTTATCTTGTACCAATGAAATGAACAGTGTCGTGTCAAGTTGGATTACTTTCATCTTTACATTAAACCGCAGTGATTTTCCGATTAAATATAAACTTTACTAATTCACATGCGTACTGAGCGTGAGCCACCAGATATCTGTCATCAAAATCGAGTTTTTTCAATTTTTGACCCTGTAGCATCGAAATTTACAATATTATGTCAGATAGCAGTGATATCAAACTTCTCTGATGATTAACTAAGTGTGTAATATATCCTCAACAGGAAAAGTAAAACTCAGACCTCGACACATCATTTTTTGCGGGAAGAAATGGGTTTTGCCACTAGATTCCGCATGTTGCATCTGATTTCAATTCTTGTCGACAATATTCTTATTTATTTACTTAGAACAACAACTGTTGATTTGAATACATTCAATAACATAATACAATGTGGAGTTATGCACCCCCAAATAACAAAGATCTTGAATTATGAGGGTGGCTATCCACATTTATATAAAACATTATTTTTTTAATATATTAGTGCCATAGTTTTATTACTTTTGCATTGTTTTTGATGAATTTTGAATATATTCATTTGATTGACGCATTCGGTTCCGCATATTTAGAATTAAAAAATGTTGGTTTCTTAAATTTCAAATTAAGCAGGTTTACAATATTGATTTAATATCGTTAATAATTGAACAGTTTTTGTTGCCTTGAAAGAGTATGAAATATGCACAGAATACCTCAAATTTCAAACTGGAAAAGTGAAAGAATGCAAGAAAATATTAACTAACAAAGATAATACATCATGTCAAACTTAGATTATTCCCACTTACATGTAAGGTATGCACGGTGGCTGTGTTTCTGCCAGGGCCTGCCGATATGCCCGGAAGCTAGAGCTGCTGTCGATGAGCGCACAGTACTCCTTGAGCCCATCGGTGATGTGCTTCTGCCACTCCAATCGGCGGATAGGCGCAGAGTCCAGCGCGGACAGCAGCGCTAGGTAAGAGTTGAAGTTGTTCATCTTGCGCAGATGCTTCATCACTTTGATGAACTTGGTCACATACTTCTCCCGGTCCTTGGCCTCCTCCTGCTCGAGGATTCTGGATCTGGCCCTATATCAATTTACAGTGATTTTATTTAATGGATAATAAATAATATAAAAGATGGAATATGAATTATGGGGACACTAGGTGCTCTATGATCAGGATTATATTAATTTGCCAATACATGAATAAAATAAATTATGATGATGAAATCTGATATGATACACAATGGTATAAAATTATTTGTGGACGCGCAACGGCCACCATGGCTGCGAAGCGGCCAGTATTGGCCACTTCGCTCAGTGCATTCTGTATTGTTCCCCAGGAATTCACATTCTTGAAAAATACAAACAAAACATTCATGTCACATTTGACAATGAAATAGATAAAGAAAGAAACCACAGAGTGCGACGTGATATGACCATGAGACATAGATGGGATGACAGGAGTCTCACAGACCTGGCTGTTTAAGCAAGTACTTTACAGCCTAACGAAACAAATGACACTATGGAATCCGCCACATCCAGAAAGTCATAAATATAGATGGGGAAGTATATTATTATGGATTGATGGTAAGTGAAGATATCAGGAACTGACCAGTAGCTCATCTTGTTAAAGTGTTCCGTGAAGCGTGTGAGATTGGGACTACGTTCCTCACATTGGTCCCTCGCCCATAGCAAAGCCTCGGGAGCCGGGATGCGCGTGAATAGCTCAGCATCCAGAAGAGTCATCTGTTCGGCCACTGCCTCTGCCTTCTGCTCCAGCACAGAGTCCCGGCGGGCCGAGATCACTACAGAGCACTGGTAGCCACCGGGGTATGATTGCTGTTGTTGCTGGAAAGTAAAACAACTTATGTTAAAATATCTATAAAATTTCAAAATCGTCTGAAAGATGCCTCTTGAGAAGAATAATCCCAATAGTTTTACACAGAACTCAATACTCAGAAGGGTAACGAAATGGCCTTGAGACTTCAGGATGAACTGATACATTGTGTCTCTTGTATCGTATTCCTGCATGTATCATTGTTCAATAATTGATGAAAAATGAGTAACACTTAATCACAAACAAAGTTTTACAGCCAAGAATGTCATACTATGACTTTGTGTTGTGTGGATTCTAGTCCAAAATCCACAAAAGTCCTCTCAATCCTCTTCTGCAATACATATACAGGTGAATATTATGTTCCAGGCTGATAATGTTTTTGAATAACAAGGAAATGAAATAATTTTTTAATATGGCTTTGATTCATAGATTATTTGGTTTATTACAATTATGCATGAAATATGACACCGGTCAAATGGTCGCCTGTCTTTTTCATAATATTCATGCACACTTCATGTGTTATTTCAGCAATTTCATTTTGAATATTGTCTTGTAGCATCCGAATTGTTATTGACTTATTGGCGTAGACCTCTCCTTTCAAGTACCCCCGCAGAAAATAGTTGGGAGTCGTCAAATCCGTTTTTGAAATTACGCGATCGGAAAAAATTTCTCACATAATTTCAAGAATGGCTTGCGCTATATGTGGGGTGGTAACGCCCTGTTGAAACCACATGTTTTGCAGGCCCAATCGACCCAATTCAGACACCAAGAAGTTTTCCAACAAGTGACAATAGCGATCACCATTAATGGTTACAGCATTGCCACTATTATTTAGATAAAATGTTTTAATAACTTCAACACATTGTTGAGGCATTAGATGATCCATAATAAATTGTAATCAACTACTCTCTACGACTACCAAATGTGAACTTATTTATGTATGGCTCTTGGTCTGTTCTTTGTTATAACAGTTACAGATACAATTATGTATGTGTGAAATTTAAGTCAGTCAAGAAAAAGCATTGAATGTGTTGAGTGATGTATGTACTAAAAACTTAAATATTTTTATATACATTAATATATTTGGTATTAGTGTTGTTAACTCCTTGGTCACCCACGTTGAAAACTCGTGACAGAGAAAGAGGCGGCACGAGAACTGTCAGAATTTACGTTAGCTCTTGTGGGTATAGCGGACACCCACATAACAGTACGCGGTATCTATTTCTCACGGCAAATAACCATCAAATAACGCATGATATCACAAGAGCCGCGGATCGGATCTTTAACCAAATTATTATTTCCAGTAGTGACATTGTACGGCGCCCAATAGAAATATGTTTCAACTAAAGAACACCACCAATTATGTCTGAAATCGAGTGTAAAAATCGTCATTTTCCCTCCATGTCGATGTTAAAGTGTTGATATTTTGACAGTTATTGAATTTTCAAAAACTTTTTGGATTTTATTTTTATTTTACAAAGTGGCGGAGGGTGATTTATTTCATTAGTGGAGAGTGCCGACTTTTTAGACAATCACCATACGCTCGTTACTACCGCACAGTCCGATGATGAGAAGGATTCAATAAGTTGGAGTGTCTGGAATGTTCCAATTTGAGTAAATTGTCAGTTAGATTTTGACATACATTCGCAATATTTCTCGTTTTTGTTGCCGAGTAATTCAAGTGACTAAGATATTATTTTTTAGTTATTAATTAAAATTACTATACAAGCGTTTTATTATAAATGCAGTGAATGCGCCGTTTGGCAACATTGGCCATTGCCGCAGCCGGCAGCATTATTTATGCGTGTGTTAGTGCTATATAAGTGTGTACGTACTTGTGATGTGAAGTGCTAATATATTTTTGTATTAAGCATCACATTAAATACAATAATATTAATAAAATCTGATGTCGTCCTTCCAAAAAACAAATATAAAATAAATAATAATGTTCTAACTGTTATGGCCTGATAACACTGTCGACTTTTATTTTTTTCCTTTTTATCAACTTTTTTCATCTCAAAACCGTACGAAATTGCGGTCGATGGACGCTTATAATGAAATAGTACCCACATTTTTATTTTTTATTAAAATCAACATTTTTATGGTTTTTCGTAAAAATAAAATTCGATAAAGCTAGCCTGTGAATTTTGAATTTTAAGAATTTTGGCGCCAATATGGTGGTATGATGTTGTTTCACCTAAGATTTTTCTGGGCAGCTAACATGTTAAAATAATTATGAACTTGTTACAGATGGCAATTGAAGAATAAGATAAAATTACTGTTTTATTTCTGACAGTTTGAAATTTAATCTGCAGATAGAGCGTGAAATGCAATAAAAAATTAGAAAATTTTGACATAAAATATAATAACTGGGCTTCACAGTAGTTAGTGTATTTGAAGATCTGATGATGCTTATATAATTGTATTAATAAGAGAGAGTACTTGAGAAATTAATATTACCATTAACTGTTTGCTTTTATATTTATCCAGGATGATGACCCTGAGTGCTTTGGCCATGGCTAGATCACCAGAGCCAACCAGCCCATATACAAAGTCCAATATCAACTGCACCATCTCATCATCCAGATCAGCCATGCTACAAAACACAAATCAAATAATAAATAGAATTATCTAGTTAACACATTCACTGTCCAGTATATTTGAAAATTAAAAATTAATTTTCCAATTTTCAAATATAACAATACTAGTTGCCACCGTATGCGGTAATTGTTAAATAGACTAATTAACTTTAAAATAGATCAATATTGACTATCACCACATGCAGGCAATTGTCAAATAGATCCTTATAAGCACCTGCCACATGCCAATAATTGTAAATAGATAGATCGATATTAACAGTTGTCGCACACTGGAATGCGCAAAAAAGAAAAACACCTTTTTAATGAAACTGGAACCATAGTTCACAATTTTTATACTAATTTCAGTGTTTTTGTGTATTCCAAATCCATTAATTCGATTGACACAATCGGTGTACCCAAAAAATCTTTTTTGGTCCCTTGAATTTGGAATTAACGAGGTTTAGGTCAGGTACTTGAGTCTCTGTATTAATAAAGATATCAACTCTGAAGAAAAATGAGAGTGAGGATTTAAATGGCAAGAAGTGTCTTACCCCCGAACATACACTAAAATTTTTTAATTGGTAACACTATGGAATAATACTTACGTGAGGTCTCCAACCACCCTAGTCAGCAATGCCTGCACCTCCCTAGCTTTGGTTTTTTTGCCGTGGCGAGCCAAGAAGGCGTGTCTCCTGTTTAGCTTCTCTATCAGGTTTGGTGGGGACACAAATGTGCGGTATGTCGTGAGGAACGCCTCTTGGTATGAGAAATCTGCGCAATGAATTTAACAAAATGAGCATATTAAAAACATTTCAAATAAAAACTTAATTTTAAATATTGTCATAAATAAATAACAATACAGTAAAACCGCGATATAATGAAATCCAAGGGACCAAAAAATAAAAATTCGTAATAACGAATTCCCACATATAACGAAAAAAAAAAAAAAAAACCTACTATATGTTACGCGCCGTCGCAAAAAAATGTTGCGCGGCTTCAAAAAAGATCGCAAATTCTGCAAACAAAGGAGGAAAAAGGCCATAGGGAACTGAATACCTACATATTTTTAGTAGTTTTGTTATTAAAACAGATAAGCAAATGGATAATCAAAGGAATTAAATTAAGAACAGAACCTATTCAACACCAATTGGAAGATATTTTTGTAAATTCCAGAATATTGCAAACACAAAACAATATTTTAATTGTGTTTAAATGTAGAGCCGCTTCAAACATAGTTTTGGGTATGAAACATACAAAATAATTCAAAAATAACAATTTTACAGTTGAATCGCGGCATTTTTATAAAATGAGTCGTATATAAATTACGAAGGTGCTTACCGGTAACGGCGGCAACCACTTCAAAATATATTTATAATCGTTAAAATTGTTCACTTAAAAATTATCGTTAACATTGTTCACTTAAAATACACGAAAACAATAGTTAATAGAAATACAAAATGACGTACAAAAATAGTCCATAAAATATTTTGACGAATTATTTATATTATTGACGAGTTCACACGAAAACAATTGTCAAACGAAAATGAATTTATGTAAATATTCAGTTCGGTCATGCAATAATCGCGTTAAAAGCGGAACAAACTTAACTCTACAGACGTTACACTGAGACTGACATTTCTAATAAGTACATACTGCAACTTTCGGGGGGTTCCTGTTAATTTTTGTATTTTACAGCTGTTGGGTCTGGGATTGCAATCATATTAGAGGCGTATGCGTACGTAAAACGTGTCTAAGAGAACGCCGCAAGAATTATGTCAAATGGTTTTATGGGCCTACTATGAACCCATGAAGAAGTTTGAATTGTTTTACTACCTTGTCGGCCGACCGCCGCGCACCGCCGAGAAGGCCATAAAACCGTTCGCATACGGCAGATGCATCGGCGCGGCTTTGTAAGTGCGAAATAATATTTTCATCTTTTAACATTTTTTTATTTCGTTATAAATTTACGTAAATGTATTGGCATTTTTTCGTACGGGACAAAAATGATTTTGTTATAAATATTAACGGGATTTCGTTATACAAATGCATTTTTGTATGAAAAATTGGTTTTAGGGACTAAATTTCGATTTTTTTTTCGATATACGTCATTTTTCGCTATATCGGGTTTCATTATATCGCGGTTTTACTGTATATTGTATTTTCAGAAAGCGATAGTCGATTACTTACTTGTATCTTTGTCTGGTTATGAAAGCATTAAAATAAAACATTTATTTATTTGTCAGTTAATAATAAAATTTCATACATATGATAATGATAAATAACGTAAATAATTAATCTTCCATTTACAAAGTACATTGAATTAAAATAATCACTGGTTATCCCAAAAATCTAAAATGTCAATAATCCAGATCCATAACTGTAATAACTCAACTCACTGAACTATTTGATTTTGGATTGAGTTAATAAATAAAAAAGTACAGGTGTGATAACATACCTTTGGTAGACTTGATAGCGTGGACTACGAGGGCATCGGGGTGTCCCCCTCGGATCTCCGGCCCCTCCTCCCCCTGCCTCTTGCGCACCAGGTAGTTGGACACATCCATCTCCAGCAGCAAGTCTACTTCACCCTGCAGGATATCCAATCATTATTATCATATTCTAATTTTATTATCATTTATCTAAATTAATACATTATTCTCGCACATAAGACGTTATCACGTGTTTCTGCGGAAGAAGGAACAACAAGGATGTACAATGTGTGCTAGAAAGACTTTCCAATTTTTTATAATTTCCTTCTTCGTAAAATTCATTCCTTTTAAGACAGTTTCTTAAATAAAGGTCTAGAACTTCAAAAACTTTTTTTTCAAGTTTACCAAGAAAAATTCAGTTACCACATCCTTTTGCATGGTTTGGAGGTATATGAGATAAAACGTGAATTTGCTTAAACTCCTAAAACTATATCTCTTGCATCGTCAAAGATTTGTACAGAAAAAATTCTGTGATGATATATTTTCATTCAATTCTTTTTAATATACCTTGAAAAACTGCAACACTACATACTTTTAAAATTTAATTAATTTCTTCTTAGAAGATATATTTCAAGAAAGTAAAGAATTTTTATATAAACACGTTACTATTGAAGCAAGCATATGATGAAAAAGTTTTGTGAACAATGCCAAGTCTAATTTCTGTGTACTAAGCATTATTTATTGACTTTTTATCAAAAATTACATTGCATATATAATAAAATATGATATGACTTGGTTCTAAAGAGAATGCATAATGATTTACAAATGTAAGTGTGGCCTGGGCCTGTATGGATTTGCAAATCACAATCAATAACAAATAACATAGAAGGCTAAAAGCAAAACTGTGTACATACTTCAGTCTCATTATTAGAGTCTGCTTCCCTGCTGCACGGACTGGAGCTGGCATTGGTCCTTTGTTCCAAATCTGAATCCTCCACTGGGAACTTTCCAGGCTTATTCGGAGAGTGATGCCATGGGTCTTCTTCAACATTCTAAAATGTACATGAAATAAACACATTTATAGAAATTCATTAAAATAAATGTAAATTTTCAATAAGTTGATGAAATATGAACTGAAACAATTTCTGTAATGAAAATAGTAATTGATTAATTTTCTCCACAATGAGGTTAGAAAAGTGTCAAATTTTTTTAATGGATACCCATTTACAACTGTGGACAGTTTGTGTAAGCAGTGTTAGGTCAAATGCAGGCCTAATAAATGTGACGTTAATCTCCCAGAAAGATACAATGTAAATTTATACACATAATAAAACAGTACTTTTATTATTAAGGAGAACACATTCTTATTGTAAAGTTGTAATTATTCAGAACAGACGGTCTGTGATATTTTTAATACAAATTAAATGCATAATTAGAAAGATATACATATAAAATCAATTTTATCGAAAAATATTGTTGTTGCTACCGGGATTCGAACCTGGATCTCTTCCAATTTGAGATCTGTAAAAATAAAGAAGATGACTTTCAAATAATGGAACGATAGATGTATTAATTTGAAAAGTGTAACATATAGGTTCGAAAATTTGTTATCAAAGCACTGTGTTGGTATAGGATAATCGGTTAATGCACGTTCACCGGATTGGAAGAGATCCAGGTTCAAATCCCGGTAGCAAAACAATATTTTTTGATAAAATTGATTTTATATGAATTTCTTATTAATTAATATATTTAATTTATAATAGTATTTACATCAATTGAAATGTTCTTAAATTTAGTCTCACCATAAGCAGCGCATCTTCCATTGCATCTGCAGGAGGCGGAGGATCAAACTGAAACTTGGGTGCTGGACTGACTGAGTCCCGCCCATCCCTTATGACCGGGGCAGGGCTGGAGCTAGGACTAGGTGCGGCGGGGAGCAGCGGGCTCACTGGCTTGGCTGGTGACTGAGTAGGCGTCTAGAATTACAGTAACACTTAGTAAAACAAATTTGTAACTTTTAACACTGTTTGAATTTATTAATTTTTTTTCACCGTTGAGTTTTGACTTAATATTTTTATCAGAGTATGTGACGGTTGTAATTGGTCCTTCATGATAAATATGCTCTCATCAGGTCTCAGTGGTATGATACATAGTATGATACTGTGCTATTTAAAAAAATATTAATTATTATAAACATCTACTGATTTATCTGAATAATACATTGTCATCCTATATGTCAGTCCCTAATGACTGAAGATCACGATCTCCATGAACTCTCGTCCTCTTAACTAAGCTCCTCTACTTTTTTCGGCATCATTCAATCTTTAGGGCTGTCACCAGAGAAGTGCCTGTTGCTTTTTCCACTTGGTCGGTCCAATGGGTGGGGGATCTTCCTCTTCCTCTTCGTCTTTCGACGTGTTCCACCACAAGAAGCTTCTCCAAGCTATCTTCTCTTCTCGCAAGATACCCATAAAATTTAAGAATTTGTTTCAGGAAAATGATTGAGTGTCTATCCTTGATGTTGAATTCCTGCAGAATGGAGACATCTGTACATCTCATCATCTGTGGTATGTGCAACATGTGTCTCCAGAACTTCTCAAAAGCATCAATCCTTGAAAGCAAGGAAGAGAAGACGGATGCAGTTGTCAATTTACAAATAATTGGAAAAATAATTACAGATAATTGGAAAAATGAGTACAGAGAAAAATTGAGAATGATTCTTACCAGTCTGGGCTTGCCTCTCTTGGGCGGAAGAGCTGGAGGCGGGGTCTCCTGTCCCACCGGAGACAGGCTGGGCACCGTAGGCAGGCCGGCCGGGACATTAGCCAGAGACTGACCGCTCTCAGAGGACGCCCTCGCCGTGGACGAGGAACTGTTGGACTTGACAGAGTCCTCCCTTGCCAAGTGCGGAGAGCGCAGCGGAGAGGAGAATCCGCTGCAAATGAAAAATATGATTAGATTTTAATTGACTAATCGCATTGTTGTCAATTCAAATAATACCTAGTAAATTAAAAATTGTCTTCACCACCACCACATTCACAAATGATGCACTAGAAATCTGTGATTCTAATAATGTGTCGAGATTTTTAGAAAAATATAATTGTAAATAGGTGACACTCTATTTCAGTTCTGCATTTCTCACTCACAGTAAGCATGAAGCCCTAGTAGTTTTACAAAATTACATTAATTTTGATATTTTACTGTATCATATTGCAAATGTCAGAACAAACTACCCACTATTATTACCGTGCGACACCCACGTAAAATTACATCGCTTAATCAGAGCATACACAAAAACAAATGATATATTCAGAACCATAAAGAATTCAATTGTACATCTTGAAAAGTTCTTACATATTCCAGATTCAAAACATTAAAAAAGTGTTGCCATTTCCCAATCTGACTTCCATATTGAATGGAAAAAATTAAATACTTTGCAAAAGTAGTTTATCATTTAATTATGTATTAATTTAGTAAATAAAAATTCATGCATTAATTGAATTCTTTGACATTTTTATCCTCCAATATAACTTATATGTGGTGTATTTTTTCAAATTACATCATCTTGCTTAATGCGAGGTAATTACTTGCTGAATTAATCACATTAAATAACGTTTTCCTGTAATCTAAACAGAGGTCTAAATGAGATTGTAGCAATTATTAAGACTTTTCGCCTATACCAAACCTGAGCGGAATTCATCATCATAAAATCATTTATAAATCTATTAAACTACCTTCAATATTAAAAATTTCCACTTCATTTTTGTATCATTGTTTCATTCTTCATTTCATATTTGATTTATTTCAAGGTGATTTTTCTTCTACTTCAAGGTGAGCGCTTGATAAAAAAATAAAACTCATTACCTCAAATATTATAAACGTTTCTCACCTCAACTGCTGACTTGACGAATTTGTGGAAGACATGCTAAACTGATGCAGAGTATGGCTCTGTGTCATTTGATTATAGACAGAATTGCCTAGCAACCCGTTCTGCATTAGGCCGATAGCTTGCCCGTTCTGGGGCAGCGAAATGATCGCTTGGCCATTCTGCGTCATAGTCATAACGCTCCCATTGTGCGCGAAAGATGACACGCCGTGAACATCGTTGGAGACGTGTGTGGAACTCGCAAGCTGTTGGAGTTGAGATGAGGAAACAAAATGGCCAGAGGATTGTTGCTGGTGATGCTGCACAGCGTTGTATGCATGGACGGAATGACGTAGAAATTCGGTGCTGCTCTGCGGGGAGTGACTGCAGTTGCCGAACATCTCCATGTACGCCATGACTGAAAAAATTAAATATTAGTTTAAAACTGTATCAAGAGGCGACAATTATGTTTGATGAGTAATTGTCAATCTTTGAAGACAGATGAGAGAGTGATAAGAAAAGACAGCTCGAAATAGAAAATTGGATGAACCAGAATGGTTGGATAACATCCGATATATTACATATCACATTACAATTTATATATACACGTAGCGCTGGTGGCCGACTGACATCTTTTAGTCGTTCTGGGAAGATATTATTTATTTATTACTGGTGAATTAACTCTGAATCACGATGCTTACTTAATTCAATAGAATTGCAATAACGAAATGTACATTTATTGAATACCTTTAGACTTTTTAATAAATTTTTTTGAACAGGAGGTGAAAGAGAATACCACGAACCGGAGCAGCGTACCTACAGTTTACTCCGGTCCATTTCACGCCTTGCGATTACATATTTAAGTTACATGTATGATTTAAAACCATTTAACAAAGTTATATTGAAAAAATTACTTACCGTGAATACATAAATTTGATCTTTTCTGTGAGTCTTTAGAAATAATTATTATGCAGTAGGCTTTTTGGCTATCCAGATTTAGTCATCTCTAATACTTGTTTATGTATATATTTACACATACATAACCTAAGAAGATCAAGATTAATAATTACATTTTTTAATAATTCAATTTTCCATCTATTATTTCCATATAATCAAGAATACACCCTAACTGTTAAAAGGATGTGATATGTATTGCTTTCATATAAACAATAAATCACATACAAATAAGATTGCTCAAATTCTTTAGTATCACAAAAAATTATTGAAACTTGTGCTACGAATTTTAGTCAAGGGTGAAAATATTAACTTTGTAAAGTGTGTTTCTATATACATATATGGATTGAAAAGCCATGCATTTCTATATATAACATTATATATCTATGTACAACTATGTCACATCTTTTCCACGGGGTAAATTTTGTTTATTTAATCTTTCCTCTCCGATGATGTAAACTGAGTTAACATTGCCTCTAATTATGTTAATATCTCTGTAAATATACTAAATACAGAGTTCATATTTTAGGTATTCCTCCGTAATATATTTATGTATTGGATAAAATAATTACAATATATTAGTATTAACCATATGCAAAATTAAAAAATGTTTTCCTGTGAATTTGTCAATATGTGTATGTGTGGATTGGTGCGGATGGCGCAGTGTGAGGAGCGCGGGGTGCCGATCGTCACTTAGTGGCAGAGTGTGCACCAGCCGAGTTAGATGTGTCTTAAGCTGTCGTTCGTGATAATCAATGTTTGTTTTCATTTTTAGTTCTTTTACATAAATTTTCACTTATACATATATGTCAACTATTATTTGAATGATTAATATTAGTAATAAATGTAAAATATTCATATTTATCCGACTTAAAAATCACAAAAGTCTACATGTACACTGAGTTTACAGCCAAGGAACGCGCATTTTTATTTTAGCAACGTAAGGGATAGGTTAAGGTCTAAGTAAAAGTAGAAAAGTATTTGTGTCTTTTAGTATTCTAGTCGCGGATGAAAATAATGAAGTTCAATGAAGAAAGAAAATTGAATCAACGATTAATACAATATTACTCAGTGAATGTCAGTAGGCAGAAAAATTATCATAGACAATTTTTACAGAATAATGTGAAATATACAAAAAAAAACAGACCAAGTGGAAAATATGTATTTGCAAGAACGTGGGTTAGTTATATAAGCTCGTGCAGTTAGGTTGGCAAAAAGCGAAATAAAATAAAACACGCTAGCAAATAAATACAAATGAAAAAAAACTATTCTTTCAATAAAAAAAAAATGGAATAAAACAAAGTGTAAAAAAAGCGGAAAATGCAAATAAAACAGTTGTATGAAAGAAAATAATGAAATATTTTTCAAAAGGAGTACAGTGTGGAGATAAAGAAAGCAGCACTAAAGAGGGAAGGAAGGACCTCACTCTACTCCGTGTGCAAAACGGGAAGTACATCATAAATTATGGAATTCTAAAATTAGGCTGGGAAGTAATAACAATATTATGTTAAATGAACAAGGAAATAAAAATGCTAAAAATAATAAAGAGAGAGTACTAAATAAGTATCGGGGAAAATAAAAATAAAAAAATGTGTAAAAAATAAATAAAACAAGCAGGCAGAAAATAAAAAAGCAGTTTATTCTTGACAAGATGAACTCACCCGAGTAAGCGACACTTTGGAACACTGGTTGGGGCGCGGTAATGCAGAGACGGGGGGGGGGCAGGGGTACACAAAACATCTAGGTTAGCTCACAACGTTACAATGTTACACCAACTTACAATTAGATATATATATATACTTTGTATTATATTAAGGTTATATATATATATATATATATATATGTATATATATTATATGGTGGAGTTTACATATTTATAAATATATATAAGGAAATAGGGAAGAGAGCATACCGAGTTACTCTATTTTTTTTATCTTTTATAAGAAATTCTTTGCAATTCAATGGATAATGACATCATATCTAGGCTGCTTGAGTTTAATACTTGCTTATTTTACTTCCACAGGAGAGATGCAGCAATAATTAAAACTATTAATAAACTTTTTAATGACATTATTAATGAATGGGATAGTATTATGCGTTTGGAAATAAGTGATCATAATATGCATAGATGATAAGACCCCGTGGTAAGAAAAATTATCATTAATTAAAAAAAAATTAAACTGAAATTTTTTTATGCCAAATTAGGATCGAATAGATTTTACTGCAGAATGGCTAGACTTTAAAGATGGTTAAATCATTATTATGACTGATTGTGTTCAATTGTAATGATAATTGATAACTGATTATTCACAATTCTTCAAGCAATGATTGGTACGCTAGAAAGTGAACCTCCAACAGTTAAATCTTAATCAGTTAATTTCAGTTACCAATCATCGTCGTAGTCATAGTCACAGTCACAGTCAAATAACGGTTTACCATCACTACTATACTTATTTTACTTACACAATGTATAGAATGCTGTTCATATTTTAAGAATCTTGAGTTATCTCATTGTGAGACTTTTTGACTTATAATTTTAAGACTGAGCAGCTTAGACATGATATCTTTATAACATGTTTAATAGAATGAAAAATATACTAAAATAGACTAATTACAAACTCAACATACTTAAAATAAAACCCAACTGACCACAAACATACATATGTATATATATAAATATATATTGAATGCATTGCGCTCATGTTGCAGTGGTCACCTTGTTGATAATAATTATATTATTTTTTTTTAAAAGTAGTGTGAAGGTTTTGATTTGAGGTAAGTCAAATAAATCTAATTTTTAAATATTAAGTTTAATGTTATCAAAGGAGTCCATAAAAACGGAAAACGGACTACGGACATTTCATACAAAAAAATTATCCAAGTATTAAAAAATAGCAACCAGCACAATGTATACAATCGTATGAAGGAACATTTAATTGTCCTTCACCAAACACCCAAATGATATTGTAATATAAAATAATTAATAAATACGAAAAATTATTCAATGAAAAAAAGAGTCAATATTTTGCAAGTTTCAACGATAAAATAATACATTTAACCACCGTTCAAATAAATAATACAATAAACATATACAATATTTCTTAGAGAACTTTACTGTTTATGACTTAATTTTCTATTGACTATAGACAAAAGTAACACAGTGCGGTGATAAAATATGTTTGTTTAAAATTTCTATCATATTTTGAACACTTTGATTACCAGACGATTACTTTAACCACTGCGACATTGAATTCATACCCTGTGGTTTTATATTAACCGATTTTCACTGAATCTTCTAATTACCAAATACAATATTAATAATTTTCACAATTATGCTAGAAAATATTTCCACAATTCCACACAAGTCACTTCTGTGTACTTAAGTCAAACTTTTTAACATATTTAAGACGCACAAAAAAATATATTTCCTTTAATTGTCTACACATTTTAGAAATCAATACATACCTATTTTTAATTTTTTTATTAAATAAAAAATACAAATTTAACCATATTTATTTATCCATCTACCATTACCTTTTCCAGTACTGAAATTATTATGATTGCAAACAATCTTATTATTATGCTTAGTATTAAAGTACTAAGGTAAAAGCCACTCCATACATTGATTTATTAGTTATGCCATAACCCGAAACGGTTGCGCAGTAAGAAATTTAATACATTTACATGTAAGATGTATATTTTTACTAAATTAAAATATTTATATTTTCCGAGGTTCACTAAAAATGAAAAATAATAATAATGATGTGACAGATAATATAAAATAATTAAATAGTTTTCTTTTTGTGTTGATTGATTTAAATAAACCTTTACTAACAAACATATACGTATATCTAAAACCAAAAAAAGTAAAGGGATTACATAAGTTGGTAACATCATTGCAAGACTCTTCACATGTTTGTAATATCTATGCAATTCTAAAATTGAAACCAAAATCATTCTTCTGTAAAATTTACCATTCTTGAACTTGACTCGGAGTCAATTACGGGCATCAATTATTTAAAATATGCATTTAAAAAAATCAAATAGTTTTAGTAATTTTAAAACCTCCACCCAGCATATACCAACATTAAAAAACTGTTTATAAAATAGTCCAATCGCCAATGAAAAAAAAAACAAAAAATGTTCCAAGATAAATCAAGAAAATGTTGCACTGAATGTCAAAAGGCTGACTTGGTGAAGGATGATAAGTTTTATGCTTGGTTGGTTTTAACATATTGTATTGAAGTACATATTATACATTTCTGGTAACATTAAATTATGTTGCTGATATCATTTCCAAAATTGCACATAGTCGAAATAAGATTCGCATATTATACTTGCACAGATAGTGCTCCCGAAAAAAATTAATTAATACAGTAAAATTAGAATTTTTTGTATTTCTGTTTGTACCTGAAGTGGTGACAGTGATTTGCCTGTGGTGAAAGTGAGAGTGATCTTTAAAGAAACTCATATTGAACTAAAACACCGGCTGAAGTATTGCTCGTCACTTTACATACAAAATGTCAAGTGATAAAGCCGCCACCCAAACTAGAAGCAAGGGTCTACTGACCGATGTGTCAGACAGCAAATTTTTAATAAACTATATTAATACAAAATTTGAAAAAATGAAAAAAGAAATTAAGGAGATTCTAAAATATAAAGCATCTGAGTCAAAGGCGTCCAGACATTTTATTACCAATCAATACCATGATACTTCGATAATATTTGATATTATTTCAAACAATAGAAGTAGAAAACTTAAAACAGTATGTATCTGTTCACACTTGATAACACTAAAAATAATTAAAATAAAAACGCATTACACGTCTCATATATCCTGTCACTCCTGCATAGTTTATCCCTATATATTTATTTTATGTTGGTGTCTACAAAGATACAAAATATCTGTAATAATATTTTTATACATTACTCCTTGACAATCTAATGCGCAATTTCATATTTCCGTCCATCCTTTTGTGTCGCATAGCACCATAAAGAAGATCTGATGTGAATTCTATCACGTGAAAGTTATCGTGTCAGGTTACAAAAATGTACTAATTTCCTGTCATTATTGACAGGAAATTAGTACATTTTTGTAACCTTCAAATTATCTAATACGCTATTTTTAACGATTTGGCTGCACTTTACATTTAAAACATAAATCATTCCTAAAAGACACTTCATCTACCTTTTTTAAATCATTCTGACAATATAAAGCCCTTGTTTTATTATAAAATAGTTATTTATATTTAAAAAAAAATTGTTTTGCCAGAGAGTGATTTTCTTATAAAGGTCTGTTTCTAAACCAAAAGAATATCCCGCTGTCAAGATACTTTTATGTAGGCACAAAACCACTATGTTTTGTAAATAGGATAATAATAATAAGTACAAAATATCATAAGACCTTTACTATAATAATTAAAATCTCATATCGTTAAGATATAAATGAATTCAAAGCACATTTCATGATTTTTCTTGGAATACTTTCTAGACCCGGTAATACAAACAATAATAAAATAACCAAATAAATGTAAAATAATCAAAACAAAAGACATACTGTGTTTCTTCTTCAAGGGTAGCGGTGGGGGCTGGTTGCCAGACATGGATTGGTCCATTAGAGTGTGTGGACGCTGCATGAATCCATCGACAGGATGTAACGTGCACGATCCGTGGTCCCTGGAAAGTATGAAAAAATGGGTTTTTAAAATTATTCTAATATATTACTACAATCAAACTTCAGTAATAAACATGAACAAATAAGATTTTTGAAAGCAATTCAGAATATTCTGTTACAAAGTTCAAAGTTATTTATTATGTCCCATGTGTCTGATCGTGTAAGAGTTAAATAGGAATTCATTTAATTAAATATGTGTACATTGCTGCAAATTAATTATTTATAATGTTACGTGCTAGAGTAATCATAGAAAAATGTGACGAAAAAGGGATTGTACGTCATACTTGTTACCAAGGTGATTTTATTCAATACCCATTTCAAATTTGCACATTTTGATATTTTTTAGAAAATGTTTGAAAAGCCACAACGTTTCCAGGTTTCGGTATACAGGAAAAGAACATCTTTGAGAATTTGATACATACCTACATATTTTTATTCAAATAATAATATATAACTAATATCTACCTAAACAATGTACTATGCTACGCAATATCTTTCTAACAAAGAAAATTTTAAAATGACAAAAATAAATGCAATAATAAAAAAATCCTTTCTTCCTTCCAGTGTAACACATATTACACACACATACAATGTTTACACAAAGTCACAAGACTACTAATTGTACTCTTTCAATTTATTTTTTTTGATTACTACATATTATTAATTAAATAAAAATAAATTTACATATAGTCATAAAAAAAATGTTTGGTTGAATATTAATTTGGCTACATCATTTTGCTCCAATATTAGTTTATATAATCTGTCATAAATACAACACAATAGCACCAACCTGTATTCAATAGACTGATCATCCATTGTGGAGTTCAAGGAACACAATCCTGATTCATTTAAACTATCACACTGCGACCCCATTTTAAGCTTTCTTGTCTTGACTGGCAGAGCGGGCGGAACCAGACATGTTGTGTCTACCACATCGCTCCCATTCTCCATGTTTGATTGGGTCGTAAGTAAATTTGACAAATTATTTGACATACTGCTCAAGTTAGACAAGTTTCCACCAATCGTGACTGTCTGGGACACGTTCCTTTGTGTTTTTGTAAAACTTTGTAGTGAAGACGATTCCATCTTTAGCGATTCTATTCGTTGTTCGGCTTCTTTTATTGTTGAAGATTGACTGAAAGCCTGGCTCAATTTACTGCTGGTTCCGAACATCTTTGTGGAATTCTGTTCAAAGATATTGGTCGAAGAAGATACATGCTTCATGGATTGTTGCACAACATTCGCCATGCTCGTAATTCCCAGCGTTTTTCCGGGTGGTGAAGGAAGCTTCAGTGTTTTGTCAATTCCAAAATCGGCCATCATCGATGAGGGTATGTCTCCTGGAGTTGGAGTAGCGTCAATGAATGTTAGTGAAGTCTTTTGTTGATGTTGAGCAGTGGTGCTGTTAAAGCTGGAGTAAGATATCTCGGAACATCGCGCGTTGCCCATGGATACGAAACCAGACTCATTAGAAAATCTATAAAAAAAAAAATGTTGTGAAATATTAAAGCATATTAATATTTAAAAATTCAAGTGACTCTTACTTGCATTAACGCAGATTAATAATTATTATTACTTTTTAGTCATAATAACTAATAAAATAATAATAATAAATTAATTATAAATTTATAAATTTTTTATTTTATTAAAAAAATGTTTTTAAAACACCATATTTTTACAAATATAAGTCACACTTTTGGGTTCTTGGTACTTTAGGTACTTTTAAAACATATTTGCTTTTTCATTTTCTGTCCTATCTATGATAAACTACTATGGACGGACGTGACACTAGACACCAGTATCGAGCGTGATGTTTGCTGTACTGCTGTCGAACTTCATACTTGTGCAAATTTGATCATTTGAAAAGGCTTATTTCTCAAAAAATATAATCGATCGGATAGCACTGTATTTGTTTAACTATAAATTCAAAATAAGATATTATTTTTAACCCAAAATGCTGTATGGGACTGAACATGATGCAATTTTTGAAGAAAGTGCCAATTCAAACGTTGGCAATGTTCAGTTATAATGCTATATGTTTAATAATAATATTTTTCAATAAAAACTTTTTTCAAAAAATTTTGTCCATAAATTTAGGGTGCGACTTATATTCGTAAAAATACGGTAATAAACCAAAACTATTATAATCTCATATTACAATACGGCTTGAATTATCAATCTTATCTATGGCTGTATCAGGAGAGACTGTCGGATGGTTACCTATTATGGTTAATATTGTCCCCCGTTAGCCGGCTAGGAAGCAGGGTTCCGACTTCTGAGGAGAGTCTCTGGCTGTTGCCAGCTGGGCTGGACCCCACGGTGGAGCTGGACTCCAAGGACAGGCGGTTTCCATTAGGCTGCGAGTAGCCCTCAGATGATGGGCAATGACAGGAGCCTGGACAAATTCATTTTAAACACATTAACAATTTACACGGAATACATGTCACATCAATATTCTTATTATTTTCAAACTAAGCTAAATGCTTCTATTATGAAAATAGGACTAACTTGCTGGTCTCCTGGAATGTGGCTCGAACCTCGACCACTAGGTCACTAAGCCAGCGCGGGATATGGGGAATTTACTGAATATTTTTTGCAAAATATAACTAAGCAACACAGCCCACCAATCATCTTGTATGAATTACAGAAATCTCCAATTCTAGGATCAGTGGCTTGATAAAAAAAAACTATGCGGATGAATTATGCAAAATAAATTAAATTACAAAAAATTGCACAAGTTAATTTGTACATTTATTCAATGTACCAATAGTATCAAAGATTGCTCCGCATAATCTTGACTTGTCTTTTAGTAAATGGAACTTAAAATTCGCGATAATTTAGGGTACGAACATCTGACTAAAGCTGTTTTTTTTTTTAATAAATTTGAGCAAAAACTTTTTTTTAGATAATTTGCATTTGACCTCAATATGAATGGCATACCGAGCAGTCCAGATTGCAGCAGGGAAATATGCCGGTTAAACAGGTTAGTGGTTTATCTGTCTAGTTTTCGAGTTTCTATTTACATTGCCAATAGAAAATCCAAAACTAAAGAAATATGTATTCTAGGCACATACTACTAAATTTATAGACATGAACTAACGTGAATTCCTTGTTTCAATATTTTCAATTTGGTGTCACTCACGTGATCATTTTGGTACCACTTACGCAATTAAATATACTCAGCAATTTTTTTTAAATACGTGTCTCGAATGGAACGAAAATTTAAACGCTAAGAATGATGTGTCTTTAACTTTTGGATTTATGTTTCTACAAATAATGTGTGTAGAATGCCCATCCTGCAACTCATGTTCCCTCTCCTGTGTACATTTTATTTCATGTTTATTTATTTACTGGTCTGTGGTTGTAGCTATCGAAGGGTGCTTACATGCACAGTGATAATTAAAACACTAATTCTTATTGCGTCTATGAATTTTTATATTAGTACATATAAAAATATATTTCTGAGTATTTGCACTTATTTCTCACAACTGATTCGTTTCTCATATTAGTATTTAGTAATTTTTTTTGCACTTTGCCATAACAATAATATTATTTACTATAATTTTCTATCTTTATTTATTTGTTTACGCTGTATTTTGACAACTTTTTTGTTATTTTAAAATGTGTGGAAATAGTTGAATAGAAACTACGAGTTGTAATGAAAAAAGTTAGTATGTAAAAAAAACTAATTTCGGAAATTTTCATTTTTATTATCGTAAGTTGTTATTCCAACTTTTTTTGATTTTTGGTCCTCTCAACATCGAATTAACAGGATTTTACTGTATTCACCTGTAATATCTGAAGCATCATCGAGATGAGTCGAACTGCGGTCCATGATGGCCCTTATCTCCTCATCATTTGATATATTCAGCATGGAATCAAGTGAGCCACTGCTGTGAGACTGCAATGATACCCTGGAAACCAAAGCAATATACGTATTCTTATTAAAATAATAAAATAAAAAATCAGCTTCAAACAGCCTTCAACACCTCTCATTTGTAAGAATGAGTGGGAAATTCTTTTCATTAGTCAAACTTGAGATAGCTATTATTTTTCCTAAGAACACAGTTAATAAATGTAGAGAAAATAATTATTTAATTACCTATCAATTGCAGTGAGCCCCAATAGAGAAGAATTGTCATTCGGTTTCCTTTTAGGCGGGAGAGGGGGTGCTATATCCAATGTTCTGTAAAAATGTAAGATGTATTCATTAAATTTTTTATTATTCAATAAATTTCAGAGATGTAAAAAAAATTACTAAAATAAGATCCCTATGGTACTTCCAACATAATCAACAAACATCCTAAGAGTGATCATCTTGTAAAGAACATTGTGCGTGTCTCACCTTACGGGTCTAGGTGGTTTCGGAGGCGGTTCAGGGTGGGAAGTGGTGGAGACACTGTCCAATATGGACTCAGTCGAGTGGGAACTCCTGACAGCCAATCCGCCAGCGGATCCTTCTAGTATCATTCTTTCTCTGGGTGTCAGGGTAATATCTGAAAGGGGAAAAGAGAACATAAATTATTTACCGAGCAACCTTAGTCAAGTACTTTGTCTACCGTCTGAATCATAGATCATTCAAATTATTAATCTTTAAATACCTTGCCTCTCATCAAATATATCAATAAATCTTACAACATTCATCTACATATTGTATTTTAGGCATCTTGTATTGCAATATATCACAAGTCAAAAAAAAAGTGTTTTGTTTTTTTGATGCCAAAGTATCCAAATTTTTATCTTTACATCATATCAATAGTTGTATATTTAAGGTCAGTGTAGTTATAGATTCTTTGGCAATTTGTCAATATTATTGTGACCAACTTGAGAAATGAAATGACAATATTATTGTAACCAACTTGAGAAATGAAATGATAATATTATTGTGACCAACTTGAGAAATGAAATGATAATATTATTGTGACCAACTTGAGAAATGAAATGACAATATTATTGTGACCAACTTGAGAAATGAAATGACAATATTATTGTGACCAAATTGAGAAATGAAATGACAATATTATTGTGACCAACTCGAGAAATGAAATCACAATATTATTACGACCAACTTGAGAAATGAAATGACCAATATTATTATGACCAACTTGAGGAATGACAAATTGTCAGAGAATCTTTAGCTACACTCGCACTGATCTTAAATATATGACATTTTGATGCAATATAAATATCAAAAATTTGGATACTTTTGCATCAATAAAACAAAATAGGTTTTTTGACATGACATATTGCAGTATCAATGATGATATACCCTACTATGAAGCTACGAACCCATGCCGATGAATGTTAAAATCATAATTAAAAAGTTTGTAAAAAATTATCAGAGCATACCTGGTAATGAATTTCTCTGGCCCTCTGTAGTCACCGTCGGTCTAACTTGGAGTTTCATGTTCTTTGTTTCTCCGCTGGTGCCGTTGGTTTTGGTCTGACCCATGTTCACGCCCATTTTCTCAAAAGCAATAGATGCCAATTCCTGAAAATCATAATAGGGATCGAGTTATCGCTTAATCAACAAATTAAATGATAGGTTAAACCATAGGAATGAGAAGAGAGGATACCAATAAACATATATGATAATTGTGATCATCATTAAAAATTGTTGGAAATGGTAAAGTAATCAAGGTGGATGTTCAAAAGTGACTTTTTTTTACAATAAGCCATTTTTTTTTACAATAAGCGTGCACACGACTGGGAAGACATGCAAGATGTACAGTTGAACCTTGGGTCACGAACTCAATTTGTTCTGTAAGATTGTTCGTACACTGAAACAATTATTCCTATAGGAATCAATGTTAAATGAATTGATCCATTCCAGACCCCCCAAAAACATCCCATTATTATCTAATTCATGCTTGAAATCCTATACAAAACAATGAAAATTCATAATCTTAATTAAAAAGGTATCTGAATTAATAAAACAAAAAAGAGTCCGATAAATACAATACACTCGAACAGCAGTCCATTCTAAATGAATGCTACTGTGAAATTAACCCCCGTACATTTCTCGCCCACCGCGGCAGCGTATCGAGATCTCAGTCCACGGACTGCCTGTTCGTGAACTGGAATTCTGTTCGCAAACCTAAGCATAGTAGGCATAGGGAATTTTGTTTGTAACCAGAGGTTCCACTGTACAAAGAGAATGTGATCACAACATAAATGTAATTTACTATTCAATAATCTAATGACGCATTAAAACTAAAAATATTTCATTAATAAAGAATTATTAAGGGCCGGTTGTGTGATAAGTAGTGAGTTTTTATTATAGTAAAAAAAGTTCCTAAAGTAAAAAATGATTGTGAAAACGGGTTGTTTGATCGATAGTAAAAAAATATTTACTTTTCGAAAGTACACCCCATAGTAAACTCATTTTATTCTGCGATATCCGATAGTAAAAATGAGAATCAACAGTTAAATATGGCGAATTTTTCACAGCTGTTCCAAAAGTCATTTGACACATTGATACTTTGAAAGATGCAATATACGACAATTAATTATTCAATATCCTGCTATTTTAGTGATGAGAGTTTGTCTGATGATGATCTATTTAATATACATTATTACATATAATACGAAAAAATGTCACCACCAAAGTGATGCCTAGGCGAACGCCTAGGCGAAAAAATCCGTAGATAATGTATAAAATAAAGCATATTTCATGATTATTTATCACACCTATAGACATCTCCATCTATGCTTTGATAATAGTAAATTTGATATTCGAACAACCCGCAAACGATTTTAACAATGGGCGTTAGTAAAGTAAAAAGTTACCATAGTAAAAAGTTGCTAATGATGCTAATGACAACCGCCCTTAAAGGTTTTATTGAATATGATGGTATTAATAATGAAGAAATTTTCATCAATGTTACCAAAAATGCAACAACCACGCGAATGGTCCAATGTTTGTCAATACTTTTTGCTAACTAATTATCAATTATTATTGCATGTCCATGTTTTAATTATCTTTAGATTTATTTATAATAATTACTTAACATCAAAGTGCCAAGTTTTGCAGCTCGAATTTTACATTATAATGATAGTGCATAAAGGTTATTTCTATAAACCTATTTCAGCATTATTATCCAGTGTAAATTACCTCAACAGCATGCTGCACATCCTTGGTAACATTCTCCACGTTGGAAGGGTGCAGGGCCGGGCAGCCTTCGCCGCCTAACATGCCCTCGTCACAGAGGCGGATTAGACGTGCCAAGGCTTGACAAAGACGGTCTAGGGCTGCGCTCAGCTTAGCCGAAGGACATGCTCCCAGAGGTGATACATACGGGCGAATGGCTAAAAGAAATTAGACATTACTTTAATATTATTATATTACATAAACAACAAAGCAAATAATTAAATAAGTAGAATTAATAAATATTGGATGTATAATTAAACTTTTACATTTTATGCATAAAATATAAATAATGTAGTTCAAATTTGATAAAAATCCAGTAAACAAGATGAAATAATTTAAGGTTAAAGTAGAAAAATTCATGATAAAAATAAAGGACACGGAGTGTCAAAACTCCCGTTATTGACATCAGTTATTTAAAATTGGAATGCACAGATGTAACAGATGCACAGAATGCAGTGAATCAGCAGTTGATTTGCATGTCTGTATAAGCGATATCATCCTTATCCTCGGACACACTGCAACGGTATTTTCAGAGAAAAAGATTATTATGTTTGGAAATTTATGAAATGCAGATAAATACAAATTATCGATTCAGATCGAAGATTTTAAATCGAGGCATGCCATTAGCGTGCGTGCAATAAAATTATAGATACGAAATTATTGATATTTCGTTGCAAAAATGTTTGTACATAATAAGGTAGATTATCATGTTCTTTTTGCAATAACCACAATATAGTTGCCTGCAGGGTCGTACAACAGAATTGCCGAAAGGCGGTTGCCATCTACTAGTTCGATAATAAAATTTTAAAAAATAATTTCTTGATAACATGATATCGAAATCGGAGATTCCCTTTGAGCACTGTTCAATCAGATAAATAATATCTAAGTTCACCTGTGTGTATGTTAGTGATTGTGTCCAGCACAATCGTTCCATTGCCCGGCAGCATCTCCAGCTTCTTCTTGGATATCACATCACCAAAGTGCTTCAAGTCAAATTGAACCTGAAAGATTACATATGGTAAATGCATAATTTTAAAAAATTACAGCAAATTGATTTAGAAATGGTTTATTTAATAAATGAAGGACATACAATAAATTTAGGGTAAGAACTATGTACCAATATATATACAACGTAGAAAACAATAACAAAGATTTAAACTTATAGCAATATGATTGAAGAAGAATAAGCTAAATTCATGAACATTGGAAAAAAATAATACCAATTATGCTGGCGATTATCATAGGTGGCGAAAGTCTGAAGGAAGTGTCTGAAATTAACTATACTATTATTGATCCTCATATAAGCTAATCGTGAAGAAATGCAACAATTATCAGTAGATACTGCAAACAAAAGAAAATTCTAAAATACCTTTAAACAGAAAATATATTTTAATGTTATGGAGTTTATTTTAAAAATCATTACTGAACAAATATCAGCAGAATTTAAAAAAAAAAACTGAGTCAAATCAACGTGAGCACAAACATCATATTAGAGGAAGAGATAGAATGAGACTGCCATTCGGAAGAAGGCTAAATCTCAGAAATCAGTTATGTATAGTGCCATAAAGATTTTCGATGAAATGCCAGATGATATAAGAAGGTGAAATTATATAAATTTAAAATTAAACTAAGTAAATATGTGTAAAATAATTAATACAATAAAGAGAAATATTGATATTGTTTATATTAGAGCATGAGTTTGTGTATTAAATTTATTATAAAAGCACAAAAAACAATTCTCAAGGTAATAATTGGTCGTCCCTTTAGATATTCATCAAATCTTATATTTAAAGAGTACAATGTCCTAAATATAAGACAAATCTTTATGTTGAGACTCGTTCAATATTTTCATACTAACAACAACTCTCCTCAAGCAATAAATCATGGACACGACACAAGACAAACAACAAACATCTACACACCAGTTCCGAGAACAACAACGACATTTTATCAAAGATTCTACATGTTCTTAGCTCCGAAACTATACAACACACTCAGTACCAACTGGAAATCGTATAATTCCAATAAAATTACACAAATATGGACCCAATATATGATTCAATCAGGAAGAGATGAATCAGAAGCATGGATATCCAACATTCCAATGTAATTTATACAATACCTTCACTAATAATTCACTAGTCCTACAACACTCCCACAACATATATTTTTATTTTATTTTTACTTTTTTATACATATTTGTAATTCTTTTTTATTCCAGTCAATAAATAACACCACAACAGCACGAAAAAAAAAAACTGGCTACTTTAACAGACTTCAGTTTAGCAAAGTAGCCAGGACAACGCTGTATATATCAGAGGTGAAGTCTACTCCATCCTACACAATAAACTATGAGAATGTCTTATGTATCCACCTCTGTTAAAACAAAAATATGTATGTCAATATATATATAAATAAATAAATAAATAAATTTGGAATGTATGTTTGATAGAAATGGAAAGGTTGAGAAAGATATCGAAAGGAGGGTGACTGCAGGGAATAAAGAGAATGGCGCTTTGAATGGAATTATATCTAACTAGAATTTGTCAACCGAGACAAGACTAACGGTGCACAATGGAATTCTGGTACCGACACTGATGTATGCACTGGCAGCAAAGGAACAAAAGTAGACTGAAAGCAGTGGAAATGAGATCATTATGGCGTATTTGTGGGAAATCTATTTACGACAGAGTAAAGAATGAAGAAATAAGGAAAGAATGTAAAGCTGATGTTAGTATAGTCAGTAAGATTAAGAAGGATCACTTAGGTGGTTTGGTCATATGGAACGGATGAATGAGGAGAAAATGGTAAGAAAGATATATGACGCAAGTGTTGATGGCGCCAGAAATAAAGGACGCCCGCAGAAGACTCGGCACGACCAGGCAAACCAGATAATGGAGGATGGTTCTGTTAGAAGCCTCAACAATCGGAAAGCTTGTATGAGAAGATGTATGAATGTGGATGAGGCGAGAATTGTGTGTCAGGACAAAGGAGTGTTGTGCTTTATCTTCTCTGCCTACCTCCGCGGCGAAACGGCATGACGGTAAGTACGTAAAAATATAATATATGTATGCACTAGATTGACCTTTTAATTGCCAACTCTATTTGAAATGGAAGACACCACATAGGGTGAGACTAGGCTTTAAGCGTTTTGAATTATGTATCAAAAGCCAGGACCGTGTCATCCACATATGGCAAATGATTTAAAAATATGACCTTAATTCCTGCAAGTTTGCAAGGTACAAAAGTATGTGTTAACATGATTATAACTTGGGGTGACATACAAAGTTTGGAGTGTTAACGCGCTCATGGCATTTAAAAGGTTAAGAATAAATAAATCACAAGTGAATTATACCTGTCGCACAAGCACCTCCAAGTCTTTTGCAGGATTAGCCTCCGGGTCATCCACCTTCTGCTGGCCTCTCGCTTTTGGACTGAGGGGAGAATGTGACCTGAGAAAAGAAAATTGTATTTGATAAAAAGTTGTCATGAAAATAAATAAAATTAAAATAATGAAATGGAAAAAGATATCCATTTAACAACACACAGAATAAACTCCATTCAACAACATTCTATTATTTGACGGCTTTTAAAAATCAGAACATTCATTAATAGTCAAATTATTTGGCCATTGGGGTAAATCGATTTATGTTTGGGTTAAGAATCACAGAACGAGAAGAGAATGCAAAGCAGACTGGAGCATATTATTGAAATTAGAATGGAGCACTTAAATGATTCGGTAAAATATATGATGCGGGTGTTAATATTATCAGTCAAAAAACTTCCACGAAAAACAAATGGCTTAATCAAGTAAACCAGATATTGAAATATGATCCCGTTCAATCAACAAGTATGCATACTAAAACATAGGTATTCTATATGGTAAGGTTAAAATTTTCTCTTTGAAATTCATGGACAGCATTGATAAAAGTTATATACATTAATACATATTAAATGAATTAACTAGAAAGATAATACAGAAAAAATATTTAGTTGCTTCCGGGATACGAACCTAGACCTCTTCCTATCCAGAGAAAGCGCATTATCTTTTTTTTTTTCAATAAATAGATTTTTTCTGTATACCTTTCCAATTGATTAATTTAATTTGCATTAAAAATACCACAGAACTATGTTCCGCAAATGCAACTTCACAACAAAAATAATAGGATTCAAACAGTACAAACACATTTTTTTTTAAATGTTGCGATACATTTCTCTGTATCGAAGACAATATTGTTAATTACATTATGTATATTGTTATTTTTCATATTTTGTTTATTTTTTCATTATTAATTTTTAATTTGATTTGTTTGCAACGTTTATCTGATTTCATTTTTTGGTTTACATGTAAAAGATCTTTGTACAGTAAATAAAAATATGTTCTCCTTACAAATTATATACATCGATTGATCGATTCAATATGCTCACCATATAAAATGCAACAGACAATGTTTCATTGAATGATTCAACATTAATTCTGAGACAAAGTTTTATTTGTTAAACTCACACTCACCCTAAAAGAGATAAGATATACGATATCCTTTCAGGAGTTCCACAAGGATAGTGATAGTGGAAAAATAGCCACAACCGAGATCATTTCAGAATTACCATTCTCTCCCGATAGTCATCGTATCATCCTCGCGTCCACTTTCTGGAGAACTTGCCACACCGTGGTGTCGGGGACTAACCTGTGCGAGGGCGGCGGGCCGGGCGAGCGCAGCGCCATGGCGGAGATGCGCTCCAGCAGGTCCTCCTTGAAGGAACGCGCGCGTCTCGCCAGCTTGTTGGCCGAGCGGAAGGAGGCCTTGTGGCCGCTGGAGGGGGGGGCGCCCGCGGGAGAGCCGTCTGCGTCGCCACCTGTGGACAAGCACAAATCTCAATTATAATAACAAAGATTAACATCATCACGGTAGAACGAGTACAATGAACCTCACACCTTCAAAAGACCACCAAAAGGATGATCCTGTGCCTCCTTCTATCGAATATTGTATTAATAATTGTATACATTAGACATTTAAATCTCAGTGATTTTTATTTTATTTTATTTTTACTCGACAGATTAGCAACAGGTTCTAAATGATCCTGAAAATTAATTAGGAAAACAAAATTTTATAGAATACACTTTTTTGTGGATGAAAATTTAGAAACTTTGTTAAAAAAATGATATATTACAAATTGACAATTGAGGCAATAAATAAGATATTAAAACTACCGCACAAATACAAAAGCGCATCGGTTTCAAGGTCAACCATGTTAATGCACATGACGCGCGACATATCTCTGAGTTCGAAAGCGAATGGTGCGAACTGGTAAATACGTATTACGCGTTTGAATCACTATTTACGATGTACACTTATCATTTTTATAAAAGTGTAGTGTTTCGCGTAGCGACCATTTTCCAAAAATGCAAAATATCTTAAATGGAAACATACTTTGTAATCAGGGAGAAAAATGACCTTCGATACATACGCATCCGGTGCAAAACGTTCAACAGAATGGAAATGAACCGATTCGTACTTCGCAGAAATCGCCTTTGATTTTCTCACGATTTTTTTAATTCAATCTGTCGAATAATTAAAAAAAAAATCCAGCGACCTCGGTGCTTTTATCCTCGCGTTCAATATGTACTTCTGAAGAATGAGTCGCGGCATTGAAACATTACCGAGACTCAGCACTCGCGGTGGTCGATGTCTTTCCCGTTTCGTCACGAAAAACGCACACAAAATAACCAAGGGATGAAACCAAATAAGCGAAGGATGCAAGTGCTATTACGGGAGTGGTGAAGATATTCAACTCTCGATGCGAATCACGCCGACCGTACCTGACGGGTATTGACTTAATGCGATTTATAATTGACACATCATTAGCGCGCGCCGACATCGTGAAATCTAAGAATTTCAGCGTGACAAGGTCACATCAGAATCGCGAATACCGCGCACATATAACGTGTACACACCTGTTCCGAGAGAACAGTGAACTTTGAACGTATCTATATGTTTCAACTCCGAAACTGTACAACACACTTAACACTGACTGGAAATCGTTCATTTACAAAAAATTACGCAAATATGGACTCAATACATGATTCAATTGCTTCAGCTTAATCACAATACAGTACTCTAATGATTCACTTAAGATTTACATTCATTGCACTTTTATATTGTCTATATTTATTTTTTTATATATCTCGTCGAATTTTAATCTATCTTTTTAATTTTAATTAAATAACACCACAACAACACGGAAAAAACTGTCTACTTTAACACAGATGGTAGTCTAGCAAAGTATCCAGGATAATGCTTTATATATCAGAGGTGGATACCTACTACATCCAACACAGTAAATTAATAATATTATTGTATGTAATCAATTTTAAGTACGTAGATATGAACTAAACTAAATAAATTAATGAACATAATTGAATTAAATATACGCGTTGAAAACATTCAAGCAAATGCACATTCAGTATATCAGAAGGTAATTTTCGAAAGTGGTCAACGCTAAATTAGATTTTTTTTTAATGACTATTCTAGATCACTCCCGACATTGTGATTTTTCAAATCTAGCCAAATTCAAAAATCGTAAAAAAACCTTCTAAATATGGAAACTAATGTGTGGATCAAAGTAAATTATTTTGCTACCGTATATTCGTTGAATTTTTAAATAAATTAAAAATATAAAAAATATTTATTCCCCCTCATTATTCGAGGGTTACTTTTAATTGTATCAAAAACTAATCCCATGTCCCACACACTAAATAATCTATTTTACCCAAATTTTGGCAGAACTAATTACATAAAAAATTGTTTTGTAACCCGCTCTATGTCAAAAATATAATACCGTAAATTCTTCTAATAACTTGGACATCTTTAAAATTAAACTACTTTTATATTGCATCCCATTTCCATTCCCTCCTCCTTTCCACTTTATATGTTCAGTATAAAAACACTCTTTTATTTATCTTTTTTTTTTAATATATACTATTTGTTAGTTTCTTATGTTTATTTTAATGTAAAAATCTTTTTGTTTATCAGTTTGTTTAAATATATTATTTTTTAGTTTATTATGTACTATTTCTTAGCTTGTTTAATTCCGAAGAAACTTCACTGGTATTACTTGCATATATATCATGTTATTATTATTGTACTGTTTGTTTCTTTAAAAATAAAATAAATAAAAATCTTATATCCGTCCTATGGTGCGAAGTACCTACACAGTTCAGTTCAATTCACAGTAGATTATAAAGATTTAAAAACGAAGATGTTAAATTCAGTAAAGCAAATAGTGAAGATTGCGCATCATTCCTGCCTGGGGGCACCACCGTGCATTGTCTACATCCGTATTGTCGTCAGTGAATTAATTCCAGTACGGATCGATCAAAGGCCGAGTGAAAATAACGATGATCGCGTACGCTACCATGTCAGTGAATTATTACAGTAATATTTCACTGACAAAAGATTCATATGTCAACGGCTTGATCGACGTCTACGCGATAAGGTAAAAGGATAATACGTCGGTGTATCTTCCTGCATACGCGGTCTTGTGACATCAGCGGAGTATTTCCAGAAAAGCCGCAGGAAGTAATGCATATCTATTCTAACGGATATGATTACCTAGTAAAAAATAATAATTAAAGAATTTGTTGAATTCCTTGGCAATGATTAACATGTAAATAAGCAAAAGGGTTTTATTTTTGACGCCGACCTATTTCGAAAATGACCACCATTTCAAAAGGGCAGATAACAAACAATGTACAACACTAATCGTCGATTTTTTTGCGTCAATATTTACTTTAGCAATTGGACCACGGGTGTCTCGGGACAGCCGATTATTTGGGGCAAATCCCAAGGAACAGAAACTAAATAAAGTAATGAATCTACTTCGGTTATCTGGGACACCATTCCGTTTAAATGGGACAGTGAATTAAAAAGTAAAATAAATATGTTAATAAATGGCCAACATCCGCACTGAACACCCGCGCTGATTTAGTACATTTGCAATTCTACAAAAACACAAGACTGGCTACAATTGATGAATTCCTATAGAAATATTTTTTTTATTGTTATATAAAATGTATTACGTACATTATTTTCATGACTATTTTTTTTAAGTTACTGTAATTATAATTGTTTGCTAAATTTTTTTTTAGCATTATTGATTATTTTATTTTTTCATACTTATATGTATATCTAATAATTATATATTTTTATGTAATTAAATATATATTTTAAATAATTTAATAAAGTTCAAAAATATGTAGGTACCATACATTTTATTTTTTAATTTTACCTTAAACTTCGTTTATTAGAGCTAACCGCTTATTTGGGACAAAATATTTGGGCCCGACGTGTCCCAATTAAGCGGAATCGACTGTATTTGGATATGTTCAAGAACGCACAATTACTGGATTTTCACCTACTATACTGTTATTAAATAAATATCAGATATCTCATGGAGACGAAGCTATTTTTATTATATTTAATAGAAAATATAAATAAGTATGGGGTAATTACAGAACTTACGACCTGTCTTCGGCTGGCGTAAGTGATCACTTTATATAAATATAAAGCTCACCATTCTCACCCGATCGATCTCCATATCTATCAATTTTTTTTGAAAATTGTACTTATATTAATATGTGGACTCGCTTTGAGTACCACTACATCATCGCCATCTATGGATCAAATTTGATAATTTATTTTTCCTTGAAACAGCATATATGTCATCTAGAATCCGATTTAAAAAATTTTTTTTTTGATATTTACTGTTTCCGGGGTAAGTTTGTAGAACTCCATAATCACATATGTGAAAATAAAACAATTGCTTTTTTGATTCTATTCGTTTAATTTATTTGAGATGCGTTTCGCCTTGCAAGGGCATTATCAATTTAACAATTTTAACTCAACAATTTGTATTCATAATTATAATGCGGGACAGCTATACAATTTATTTACATGAGATGAAAATCCAATCCAGCGAACAACGTTGTCGCCTGTCCCTTAAATTGATAATTCCCTTGCAAGGCGAAACGCGTCTCAAATAAATTAAACGACTAAAATAAATAAAAAAAACAACTGTTTTATTTTCACAGAGTGAAAGAAGAGTGATAATAATTCTAAAAATAACATTTCAACATTACACTAGTGATGGGAATTTAAGTTCGATTCGATGAACTGTCTTTTACCAAAGCGAACTGTTAAATTTTGTCACTCACCCATTGGTAAAAAAAAAAAAAAAACAAATGGTGGTGCAAGCAAAACTGTACTAAACATTTAATTCATTGAAATGGCTAACTAAATGAATAATTCATTCGTAAACCATCCATATTTATACATACGAGTATACATATATTTTTATTTAATTTCTTCTTTATGGGAAAAAAAAATCAATCTTCAGAAAAGACATACAATTTTCACAGGGTGTAACAGACCTAGTCCACAATATTTTATGGATGGATACCTATATAATATAATATAACAAGGAAATAAAAAATAAGATAATAAAGAATATGTTATTTTAACAAATAAAGTAAATACATTAAGGAAAACACATTCTTATTGTGAAGTTGTAATTATTCAGAACACAGGTCTGTGATATTTTAAATACTATTAAAATATTAAATACTGTTATTTATTATATTTAAATATTATTATTGCGTCACCGGGACGGTTTATCCCGGTGACGCAAAGACAATATTTTTTGACAAAATTGATTTTATATGTATATATTTATAATTAATACATTAATTTAGTATTCAAAGTAAATACAATACACAATGATGAAATGGCTAGACTTTTGCGAGATGTCAATATCCGAAGGTCTATTTTTAGTTTTTATCTCCAGTAAACATTTAAAATGACGGACGCTGTGTAATTACAAATTACTTTCCTCTCACAACAATACGATGATTCATTACGCACTGTAATACAATTGTGATTGGATATTATCTTGGGCTTGTCTTATAATATATAATATTTAAAATAATTCGCGCGCTATTATTGCGGCGCCGACAGCGACGCTTAATATAATATTACATAACAGTGGCGCCGTCTAAGGAGCGAGTTCAAAATAATCTACACATATATTGATAAGGAGAATTAAAAAAAAGTATTAATATCAAAATGAAATCACGTTTTATTATGATGTTGCAATTTTAGAACCTAGTTCCTTGATAATTAAAACGAGACCTCGAATTTTACCGACGGTAAAAAGTATCAAGTAAGAAGGCAGAGAGAATTAGCGATCCTTGAGCAGTGGAAAGGAACAGGATGATGATATTGAAGATTTTATCTGTATATATTTCCAAGGGTTTTATCTAATTTGTTATAAATAAAAGAGTTCTTTTTATTACTCATAAGACCAGAGTCCTCTATCGAAGTGGAATTTTTTATATTGTGAGCGTTTAAGGCTATTACTAAAATTATGAAAATATACATAAAAAAAAAACTTTCGTTCCCAAAAAGAGTAAATATTCACCGAATTTCAGACCTATATAATCTTAAAGTGCTTACTAGATATTTATTTCTTGTATATATTATTTGTCACTAAAAAAACATTTTATCTTTGTGTTCTAACATAACCTAACCCAACTGAATGTTTTACAATCTCTAAGATAATTTGGCTAATTGCATGTGCCCTTCAGCCAACCGGTCTTGTCCTGTGGTAATTTTACCTCCCACTCGCTAAAATGTTGTTCCTTGTACTCATTGAAAGTTTCCCGGAGATTGACGTAAGTTTCATATTTCAATACGTCAACACCTAGAAATCTTCTGCAACACTATTTTTTGGTGAACATTTAGAAAATTTGGTATCTCAAAAGTATTTTTGATATTCCATTTTTTTTTTTTTTGGATTACAGTGGTAGGGTTTCAGAGACTAATTTGGTAAACATTTAATTGGATCCCTCACTCATATATGGAATTATATCAACGTAGCTAAGGTTGCTTTCTTAATAGCACACAGTTTTAAGCTGTACTGTTGCCCTGGAGAATGGCAGCTAATTCTCCAATATCACAATAATTACAGCTTATGGGGCGCCGTTAAAAAAGACTCACCCAAAAACTCATCTCAGCTGTAATCTCAATAAATGGAAAATGAGCTAAGAAATCAATGAAGATTCGGAAACTGAAATATATTGCCCATGTGAAGCGAACCTTGAGAGATACATGTGATACAACACTCTCCACCTTATCATCAGCGCAAGATTGAATCACGAAACAGAGGGTCCGGTCTCAGGAGGACACTGTAGCTGCGGAATTTGACAGAATGGTTTAACAGATCCACTGTATTTTTTTAAATCAGGGATGGGGGCGCTCAGAAAAATTACGCCCGAGGGCGCCAGAGGCCAGGGCCGGCACTGGCGTTATCGTAAATATAATAAAATACTTGGCAGGTACTATACTTAAATTTATTTTATTAAGGGATTTTGACAGTGTAAACATAATAGAACTAACACAATAAATATTGAACATATGATACTAATTATGAAAATAAAGGGAGAACAAGATGTGTTTATAGGTAGAATGATTGGTCAAAATTGAGATTGTGGTGGTTCATAAAAATAACTCTTTAAGCGTAGTAAGGCTAATGTTGAAAAAGTTCATTTCTGTGCAAAAGAGTGCGGACTGCAGAGTCGATCTAGATGGTATTTGGAAGGATATTAATTCTAATTAGCTGGGACAGTCAATATGGCCTTGCAGTAGTTAAAAGAGAAATATTTGGTCAGCACGTGTTCTTCGATATTCTAGAGTTTTCATATTGTAAAAGTTTGCTGCATTTAAAGAGGAGTTGAATAATGACACGATCTAATATAGTCGTGTTCCTTGTTGCTTATTACGGTTTCATCTCACTGCATCACCGAAACCGACCAGCTACGAGGCCGGTCCTCGATCCGGACTCCGGACCGCAGGCCGGAAGCAGATTGCGGACGGATGAGCGGACGTGACGCCGAGAGGGGGACCCCCGGTCACGTGGCGGGTTGCGTCACTTGAATCCTCACCGCCCATGACGTCAGCAAACATTTATGAATGGGAGTACTTTCGCGCACGCATGCGCGGCCCCAGAAAGTGTGCCGGGTCAAACTATCGACGAGCTACGGATAACAATAACATTCATAAAATTACGGGGTTGACCTCGTGGCCGCCGATGGTCGCAATCAAATAGCCTAGATTTAAACTAAATTGACTTTAATAAAATTAATAAACAATCATTTTTATTTCATATTTTAAAGAGGTCAAAATAAAAATTCATCACAACTATCAGACTCGGAGCAAAACTAATGAACATGTTATTTTTAAAATGTTCAAATTAGGAATAGAACAGAGACATCATACATTGCTCCTGGACTGTATAACCAACTGCCAAAATCAACTAAATTAGCAGCAAATATAAATGTGTACAAAAAAAAAGGTTTTAAAATGGCTTAAAGGTCTTCGAAATTATTAAATAATTATGTATTCGACATTTTTCTGATTCCCATCTTCTAATCTGATCAATTTCTCAACATTTGTTATTAATTTTCACATTGTATTATAGTTTTATATAGATATCGATAGCCGCCCCCATAACCGGCCCTTCATCTCTGAGATAAAACTGATTGTCTCGTTACGTGAACGCGGGCCACGAGAGTCACACTTAAATCAGCGCTACGAACAAACAAAGCTACAAAACAAATCAGAGCTCGGACTGCAGGCAGACGGAACAATTGAACTGTTACGGGGGGCAGATGTGTATGTATGTTCGAGAATTAAAATGATCCACCGTCTCGTCCGTTAGCTGAATGTGGTCAGACGACGCTTGACAGACTACAAATAGAATTTGCATATAATCGGTGGGACGTGCTCCTCCTATCCGTGCGTGTCGACGTGTTATAATACATTCACATGCAGCGTACGTCCGTCACGCCCGAGTCTATTGTTTTTCTCCGAGTTCATATTAAATGTGATATTGAGAAGAATGAAGATTGCACTCTGTACTAGCGGTTCGTGCCCAGCGTTGTCCGGGATACACATTTACTTAATAAAATAATTATAATTATTTTTCTTAATACGTACTTCCTTACGTTTTGAATTTCTCAACCAAAGTTCGTACAGAAGTTTGCTCTCATGGCCGGTTGCGTAATCATCAATGACTTTTTACTAAAAATCGTTTGCGGGTTGTTTGAACGTCAAATTTACCATTGTCAAAGCAATGAAATATGCTTTATTTTATGGATTATCGACGGATTTTTTCGTCTAGGCGTTCGATATATGTCACTTTAGTGGTGATATTTTTTCGTATTATGTGTAATAATGTAAACTACGAGATAATCATAGGACGAACTCTCATCACCAAAATAGCTGGATATTGAATGATTGTCGTATACTGCAACTTTCAAAGTATCAATGTGTCAGATGACAACTGTGAAAAGTCCGCCATATTTAACTATCGATTCTCGTTTTTACTATCGGATATCGCAGTGTAAAATGAGTTTACTACGGGATGTGCTTTCGAGAAGTAAATATTTTTTTAACTAACGATCAAACAACCCGTTTTCGCAAAAAATGAATGGACTTTAGGAACTTTTTTTACTATCATAAAAAGTTACAACCGATCACATAATCGGCCTTTAAGCGATATTTATTTTACTCCTTAATCTACTGCAATATCTATTATCAATTTCGTCGATGTTAGTTTGTTTATTTACTGTTTCCGATGTAAATTTGAAGAATTCGCGGAAAATCAAACATATATTTTTTTATTCGACTCGTTTAATTTACTCGAGACGCGTTTCGCTTAGTAAGGGCATTATTAATCAGAGTTTTTCACAATTTGAATGTATTTTTCTATAAACAATAACTTCATATATTACATTTCAAATTTGATAACACGTCGCCTTAGCCGGACCGTTTTGTATGTTACATGCATAGTATATGTTCTCAATATGGACTAGTATTTTATTTAAAAGATTTGCCATTTATTGGTTGGTCGGTTAATATGGTTAATAGCACGCATTAATCATTATCAGTCTACTGCTTGACGAAGACCTCCCCGTGGCTCTGCCACTCTTTTCGATCCACCGCCAATATTTGCCATGTCACTCCCGCTGCTTCGATAATTTTATCTAACCATCAAGACTGGGCGTCCTCTGGGTCGTCTTTTGTCTCGTGGATATTATTAAAGAATATTCTCTTTCCATCGATCATCTCTGCATCTTGAAATATGGCCCACCCATTGCTATTTACGTGCCTCGCAAACTGTGATGGAAGATTAAAATATATATATATATATATATATATTATTATTTATAATCTGTGGTACTTCTAAATCAGACCTAACAATGAAGTACACAAAAAATTAAAATATATAGCACAGTACAAAAAATAGGAAAGAAATATTCTAAAACATTAAAAGATTAGTTAAAAATTAAATAAAAAAATAGATCAAAATAATTATTAATAATCACAAGGAATACAGGCGCGTCAAACCTAACCTTGTAACAATGCGCAACTGACCAATTTCACCTGTTACAGAGTTGACATAAGAAAAAAATGACAAACGTTAGTAATCTAAATAAATCAAGTAGACTCAGTAGTATAGTCAGAGAATTGACACAGAAAGATGATACTTCAAAGTACCTGTATCGAACAGAATTACTCGCCAAGGAGACGCCATATAATTGATATGATAAAACACGTGTTAATAATTTAAAGGTGTAATTATCGGCGTGGCGCCAAAAGATCCGTGGGATGAAAACAAAAATGTCTTAGAAATACGCCTCAAGCGGCGGCCTGTCGCCGTGTAGGTACTTGCAAATATAACTATACGCATTGTTATGAATTTGGATAAAAAGAGAGTATTCTGCTGGCGGAAGCCAATCTCGATTTTGCCACCTTAGTGTGCCTATATTGAACATCTTTCGTGTTTCATTTCTTTCGACCTCATAATCGCCGGTTGACAGAAGGTGAGATCGGCGAACCACCCTTGTCTACATTCTTCTTTCTTGTACGGAACAGTACCGTCAGGGTAGAAAGGGTTTAAACCATCATTTTTAACCAGTAATCAAAATAGGATCAAATCAAATCAATATTTTTAACCACTGTGGTTTTAATTAAATTATATCTACATATATTTATTTTATTTATATTTTCTATGCATTATTATTAAGTATATATTATATTCTATTGTGTGTATTATATAATATTTAAATTTTAACTACGCCAACTTTTCAGTAACTGTTAACATAAATTGTATATAATGCACTCCATTTCCTTCGCCTCCTTACCCTTTTCATTTTGTATGTTCAGTTTAAAAACACTCTTTTGTTCCTTTTTTCGGTTTTTGTTTTTAATATACATTATTTTTTAGTTTTTTGTGTTTATTTTAATGTAAGTCTTTTTGTTTAACAGTTTGTTTGAATATACTATTTTTTAGTTTATTATGTACTAGTTATTTAATTCCGAAGAAACTTCACTGGTGTTATTTAATATATTATGTTATCAGTTATTATTTTTACACTGTGTTTTTGTCTAAAAAATAAAAACAAAATATTGTGGAGATATATATTTACAATGTATCGTATTTAAATTAAGGTTACAAAAGCAAATACACACGGACACTCAGAAACAAGTCGGGTGACCTCAAAAAAACCTCATTCATTTATTAGACTTTATTGATATACATGTTTTTGTTGTAACAGAGGTGCATATATTATAATATAACATGATGAACATAAGATTGTGTGGGGTGGAGTTGACTCTACCTCTGATATATACAGCATTGTACTGGCTACTTTGCTAGACTGCCGTCTGTGTTAAAGTAGTCAGTTTTTTTCGTGCTGTTGTGGTGTTATTTAATTCAAGAAATATAAAGATTCTACTTACTTACTTAGTGAGAGTGTTGCAGATTACATTAGTAATATATTGTTCGAGCTATAAATAATTGTAAATTGTGGATTAATTTAATTTTACAAAAAAAAAAAAAATGTTGAGAAATAAGAAGTATGGAATGGAAAGTACCTATGGAATAGTCAGTGTCCGGAAAAATCACCGAACCGTCGTGAAGATGAGTAAGCCCCGATGCCCAACCCGGTGCAGAGTGCGAGTGTGTTGCGTATGGAGCGCGCACGTTCCGTGTACGAGGCGTGAAGCTACGATTAGCATCTCAATTCTTGATTTATCGCGCTAAGGCACGCGCGCCTGAAACTTTTAGCCCATCGCCGGCACAAGGCAAGCCAGGCACCGTCACCGTCACCCACCATCGGCTGAAAATGGTGTTCGCCGGAATGACACCAGTGTGTTACATATCAACGGCTACATATTTCTTCACAACTTTTTTTTTGGTAAGTTTCTGACAAGGCGAGATGTCGCACTGAGTCTTGACGGTCAAAATTACGCAATATTCTCTCTAATTTTGGATGTGCGCGTAAGAAATCTTTTGTGCAATTTTAAGGATCAATGCTAGTATTAGTAGTAGTAGTAGTAGTAGTAGTAGCGCTGGGGAAAAAATAAGAAAAACATTATCATATAAGGCTACTGGTAGGGTCCGGAATGATCACATTATTATTGTATCAAGGCGCATATATAAATCAAGAAAACTGATTTTTCGCAATGAAAAATATGGTATTTTACACAGATCAGTAAATGAATAGAAATGAAATAAAGTTTACTTAAAGTTGAGAGGTTTTGAACATAGTTACGAGGGGCATTTCTATACACACCCTTTGTGGAAACATAAATCCGATAGTGTGTGACACATTTATGCAACAGTAAAAGTATTTACTCTTCGAAAATTAAACTTTTGTTTAAACAAGACGTATTTTTTTACATTAATGCATATTATACTGCCAGCGTTTAAATTTTCGTTCCAATCGAGTCATATATTTAAAAAAATGTCGCCGAACTATTGATTGCCAAAGGAATTTGCGTTAGTTCATGTGTATATATTTGGTAGTGTTATTTTACAACTCATTATTAGTGGAAGATAGAAGGCAGCAGAGGCGTGGGTAGAAAGAGATTATCTTGGTTGAGTAACGTCAAAAAATAGTTCAATGTTTAAAATGTTGGTGATCTTATACAGAATAAGTCAACATGGTCGCCAACCTTCAATAGAAGGCGGCGCATGAAGAATAAATCTTGTTAAAAGTTGTGCGCGCGCTGTATTTTTTAGATTGCACCAGCACGCCTGCACATCTCAGAGAGAGCATTGGTAATTATTGGTTATAAGTACAAACTTAAGATTTTACACTTTTTAGAAATTCACATTAAAATAATATACCTTTTCACACCCTATACGGTGCCTATCTAAAAAAAAAAAAAAAACGAATTAACATAAATTAGGGCCATGCTGGTTGTTCTGTACAGGAAACAAGAAAGTAGATAAGGGTGGGGATGGTTCGTCGATCTAAGCTTCTCTCAACCGGCGATGATGATAATGATTATGAGGTTGAAAGAAATGAAACATAAAAAATGTTCAATATAGGCACACTACGCGGCAAAATCAAGAATGGCTTATCGCATGCAGAATACTCTGTTTTTATTCAAATTCATAACAATACATATAGTCATATTTGCAAGTACCTACACGGCGACAGGACGCCGTTGTACGTTTTACTAAGACGTCTCTGTTTTCCTGATATCTATTATCCCAAGGGTATTTTGGCGCCACACCGACGATTACACCTTTAAATTATTGACACGTGTTTTAATTAATTGGCGTCTCCTCGGCATGTAATTCTGTGCGATACACTGGTCATGCAACAGACGATAGATGGGGACCTATAGAGGATCTTGCAACGGCATCTATGACCGAGCAGAAGTCGGCCACAAATGCGGTGGACTGACGACCGGAAGAGAAATGATGGACTTGCATTTGATGAGTTCGGGATCGGTGGCAGAGTATGAGCGAGGCCTATACTCAAAGATGGGAGCAAAATGTGGAAAGTGTGAAATAATTATCATCATTAATGACTTTACAACCCCCGATATGTTTTGATCTTCTTTGATGTTTTTCTCGACACATCTTAAGTCTTCCCAATCTTGTGCGTCTTTTGTTGTTTATACATTCTTACTCTATATATTCATTTATATGTATAAATAAATGTAGAATCTGTATTGAAAGGACAGTGAATGAATTTTTGCTGGAAATCATGCCGTGTTACATTGCTGGACTACAGAATGGCATGGTTTCTGTGGAGGTCTATCGCCTCTACAATCATCATTACCATCGACGAACTTCAGGAGTCGCACCCTGCAGATCGCACCTTACAGATAAATAAGAGCTAACCAGCAATAAAAAATACTCCCGGTACCGACACCCCAATAACCGACATCGGGTGCCAATAACATGCGACCGGAACCATGGATGACCTACTCGTGAGTTTCACTTCTCTCGCTGCTGCCTTCCAGTTAAGATCTCCAGTAAACTCTTCTGTGTGTAAATTTTTCATTGTACTTTTCTAAACTGTAACTGTGATCAATCTACAATAAACTTGTGTCAACCGTAAATAGTTTTTCTTCTTCAACCTGCTCTGCCCACACACACATAATACATCTAGGCGATCATTATCAAATGAATACGTGAACGCTGGGTGAAATATATGGGACACCCTGCGCTCACACATATAACCTATATATTCATACAACCATATGTTATCATCAACAAAATACATTTTATTTTAGATTGTTAACTTTGTTTTATTAACCACTTATTGAGTTCAAATACATCTACCGGTTTCGAAAAATATCATTTTCTTCTTCAGGATGTCATTTAATCAAAAACATATGTTATAATGTATCTTTAACAGATGTGATGCTTTATATATTGGTAAAACAGGTCGAAATTTTAATATAAGAGTAAAGGAGCATTTGAGATGTTTGAATAATAGTAGTTTTTCAGAATTTTCTAATCATTTCTTAGAAAATGATCATACTTTTGATAAAAATTTGGGATTGTCTATTTTACACGTAAGCAAACTGTGTTGGTCTTAAATTAAATAATTTGGAATCATTAGAAAATGCGCAAAACTAACCAAAATATTATGAACAATCAACTAAATTTAACCACAAGTCCCATTCTAATATGTTTTTTCTAATAATTTCGCATCAAGTAACAATTGAAGTAAGGTACTAAATTTATGTTTTTAAATAGATTCTGTTAAAGAAACAATATAACACATGTTTCTGATTAGTTCATGATATCCTGGAGAAAAAAATTATATTTTTCGAAATTGGTAGATGTATTTAATACATCAAGTGGTCAATAAAACAAAGTTAACAGTCTAAAATAATGTATTTTAACCGCAAAGTTGATTGTGTCGATCTTAAAAATAAAATATATTTTCCCCAAACTAGGGTAAAAAAAAAAAAAAAAATGCCAACCTGGCGACGAATGAGTAAGACCGATGTGAGAATAAGGATAAGCGGAGTGTCAGTGATATAACAAAAGCGAACGCAGAACGCAATATCAGTATTACAAAATAAGAAGAGAAATGTTAAAGAAAACGAACGATGAGACGAGTTGTGCGGATGCTGTGTCAATCAGTGTGTTGGGTATGTCAAATCGGAAATGTGAGTCGAATGAAAGATTCTCCATTGTATGAACAATGGACAGGCTGGCTTCTCGGGTGAAGATAGAAAATGATTTACAGCGTGGGTTATAAAATATAAAACAGCCTGTACATTTTCAATCGGCGATCGTTTCCGCCATGGCAGGAGCGGTGGCGCCACCTGGAGACACTAATAGAAACGATGCCGTCTGAATACTTATGTCCATTCGACAACTCTTCGGTGTAATGTTACTCTGCCGGTGAAAATATCGCTTTCGCACGAGCGGACCAGGCGCGCCCGTTCAATCTTGAACCGTCGAAGGAAAAATTAAATTCAACTGATCGAAGAATTATTGTATTATCTCCAGATAATGTGATTGCTGCTACGATTGTCCACCGCACGTGCCACAATTACGGGTAAATATTTAAATTTATTTTTATGAAACAATATCTACATTATTATTATTATTACTCAAAGGTATTTGAGATTTCGTAAAAAAAACAAAGTAGATGGCTTTCAAATAATGGAACGATAGATGTATCAATATGAAAAGTTCGAAAATTTGTCGTCAATGTACTGTGTGCTGTAGCATAATTGGTTAATGCACGTTCCCCGGATTGGATCCAGGCTCGAATTCCGGAAACAACGACGATATTTTTATATAAAATTGATTTTATATGTATGTCTTTCTAATTAATACATTTAATTTGTATTATTAGTTTAATTTTATCTTTACTACATATTACGTTTTCATGTACACGTATTAAAACACCGCACATCATCGCTCGGTCGCCTAGTAATGTATTTATTTATATATTATGACATGACATACGGGATACTCTAGTCTATTCATAAAATAACAATACTATGTGATTCCTACACAAACACTCAAAAATAGACTGAGGACGTAGACCTTTACGATTGAGCAATGTTATTGTTTGAACATTTCACATCTGTCAAATGTCAATATTTCTATCATTATGGTGCTTATAGACTTATAATAACTTTTTTTATGGTGGAGGTTGATTGGGTACAATGGTGAACGTTATTGTTTAAAGTGATCACTTAAGCCAGCCGAAGACAGTAAGTTGTAAGTAATACCCATACTTCCATACTTCCCATATAATATAATGGTTTCGTTTCGTTTAAAGTTCCTAGGGGAGAACATTTCTCAAAAAAATGGATGACAAAGGTAAAGAAGCATTCTATATGTACATAAGATGAAAGAGAGTACGCAATAGGAGTACGCGGAATTTACACGAATAATGGGTGCAAATCAACATGAGCACGAGCATCGTACAAGAGAAAGGGATAGACTGGGACTGCCATTCATGAAGAAGGCCAAATCTCAGAAATCGATGATGTATAGTGCGATGAAATTTTTAATGAAACAACAGAAAACATAAGAAAGGAGGAGGAATTGAATAGATTTAAAATGAAACTGACCAGATATGTAAAATATAAGTTTTTGTAAAAGAAAAGACTTTAATCTTGATTATATTAGAGCATGTATAGGAGTGCTTATGTATGCACTATGTTAAGAATTTAAAAAAAAAAAAAATAGAAATATATTCCTTACTTTTAAAATTAGCAATATTAACTTGGTGGTTAAGATTCATATTTTTTATTTATTATCTTAGTTTTATTAACCACAATTGAGTTTAAAAAACATCTACCGGTTTCGGAAAACACTTTTCCTTCTTCAGGATGTCATAACTAACTAAAAATATAGTATTGTTTCTTCACCAGAATCTATTTTTAAATTTTTTAAAAAACAACAATTATTTAAAAAACAACAATTATTTAAAAAAATAAATTTAGTACCTAACTCAAATTACTGCTCAATACAAGCAATCAATAAAAATGTAGATATTTTTAAACTCAATTGTGGTTAATAAAACTAAGATAATAAATAAAAAATAGAAACATATTCTCTTATGTTTTATGTTTCTTCAACAATAATTGACGAATACAATAACACACATGTTTATATGGACGTGGAAAATGTAGAACCTATATTTCTATATTTTCTATCAACATTCGGAGGAAACGGCGTGTTTGTTAAATCCATCGTTGATCGGATAAGTTTATTATTCCTAGTATTGAAGGTTACCTAACCTAACCTAACAAAGGTCGTGCGTGGTGATCGTGGTAGGCACCGACACTTTTAAGCAGTGAATTATTAACACGTTTTGGATTCAACGTGGTGCGATTCAGAAAAGCATTAAAGCAGATTGACAATATTATTTCTCCATGATTTTAAGAGCAGTAGACGTTACCCAGAGATTCAGTGACCCCATCTCAATATTCCCGCTCTTGTTGTACCGATTTAAGGCGACAGCGCTACGGTTACACACAAAAGAGGCTATAACTAAATAATGCGAGCAAAAATTGAACACGACTGTCGCATTTCCCTTTCTTCGTGAATGTCTGATTTAGTAACCGTTCACCTTTCAACTCGGCGCTATATTTGGAAGGGGGCATTAACCAAGTTACAGAAGGACGGAAATAAGCCGCGTCTCTGAACCTGATTTAAATGAAGCCGCGTTTGGGCTGAGCATTCATGCACCTCGAGGAATGGACCTCTTTGTCAATGGGGTGCTTTAGCTAATAAATCAAATATTTCCGTTGACTCGGTGCAGACAAAATGGGTAATTAGGATATGCACCCATTTTATCCAAGAAAGCAATGTACCTTTATAGAGACAAGCTTAGGGCCTGTTGTGTGATGACCGTGATAAAATGTTACTTTTTACCATCGCGTTTGCGGGTTGTTCGTACGTCCAATTTACTACTGTCAAAGTCAATCCAGCCTAATAGCGTGGCAATGCGAATAATCATCAAACACATACAATTTTATGATTTATTTACCCGTGCGTTCGAAATCTGTCGCTTTCATCATCATCGAACGAACTCTAATCACTAAAATAGCGGGATATTCAATGAAACAAATATCAGATATCTCACAGGGACAGAGCTATTTTTTATTATATTTAATGGAAAATATATGGAATTATGGGGTAATTACAGGACTTACGACCTGTCTTCGGCTGACTTAAGTGATCACATTATAAACATATAATGTTCACCAATTCTCACCCCTAAAATTCTATATCAAATTTTTTTAAAGTTGTATATACGTTAGTATGTGGACTCGCTTCGAGCACCACTACACTATCGCCATCTACGGACCAAATTTGATCATTAATTTACCTGTATAATTACGCCACACTTCCATATATTTTCCATTAAATATAATAAAAAAATAGCTTTGTCTCTGGTTAATGATCCATTGTAGTACACCTCAACGTTCAAAGTATCAGTGTGACAAAAGACTTTTGAAACAGCTAACGATTGCCGGACTTCAACTTACCAGATCGCGCGACCGGGCCTTAGTTTCTTCACACTAAAATTATTCCCCAGCACACGCTCGTACGTCATTTATTTTACCCGCGCGGCTGGCGGCGCGCGCACCGCAAATACGGACCGTAATGAAAGATCAACACCGGGTCCATTGCGCGAGCGAAAGTGACAGTTGTTTAATCGGACACGCCGTCTGGACATTTCGCTCATTCATCCCGAGTTTCCCGAGAATGTGATTTTGCAGTCGTGCAGCAAAAGAAGAGAAGGAGAAAATAAAAAACCAAACAGAAAAATGATACTTGACCTATTATCGGTTGTATCGCTGGTCGGGTGCAGATCCAGACGTTCGAATTTTCCGCGCATCGTTTCTTTTTGCACTTTCTCCTTTGAGACCGCGACTCGCCACCGTCCATTCGAGTTTATACCACGGCTGAAACAAGAATAATTCGTGGCTTTTTAATCTCAATCGCGAAGCTAATCAAAATTTCACAAGTCGCTCCGTGATAATGTACAACTGCACAGACCATTTCAATATTAACACTGACGCATTGTCCCGACCTGCCGGTCACACTGTGCCTTATCTATATAGCCCAACTGAATGAGGACATTTTCATTTTACTGATTTATTTGGCTATTTACACGATACTGGTCCATCTGAAAATTGAGTCGGCAAATTTTCACAGTATCCTGAAATATTATTTGCAAGTATGTACATTAAATATTTTGTTATATGTGAGACTGGAGTGTCATATTGCGTGCAAAATAAAATTTAACAAAATTTTATTTATTTTCGCCGGTCACACTTTTAATGAACCTGAACTTGAATCTAATAGCTCGCTCTTTCATCTGGGGTACATTGAAAAATTGGTGGGGTAAAACTGAAAAAATTGGAATCCTGCTGAAGTGGAGCAGGGGGTGGAAGTGGGGGGGGGGTACGCTGTAGCGTTTGTTCAACGATTAACGTTTATAATTGAGTATTCTAATGAGCATGTTAGATGCAATACTGCATAAATTTTTGGTGATTTGTGGTACTCGTGATTGAGGTGGATGTTGGTGATGTTTTTGATCATCTTGATCGGGAGCCGGTGGCGGGGGTGGGGGGATGAGCGGGGGAATGAAGGGAGGCCGGTCTAGACGCCATTAACTTTTAATAACGTAAGCCCTGTACGCAAGCACATTTCGAATACAATAATGATATAATCGTCACGTTTTGCGTATCCAACATAGCTAAGTGTACATATTTCCCACGTGTTCGATAATAATTCGACGCCAGAAGGTAGGGGCCTATACACTGCCTACCCACTGTTGTGTGTAAATTTGAAAATATCATTTTGATCGTGTCATTATTGACGGGCTTGTTTTCCCAGTATATTTATTTATAAGTTCATAGTGATGTCGTTTATGCGTCGACAAATCCAAATTTAAACTCTTCTAAAAATTATATAAGATACCCTCCCCTCTGTCAAGTGGGCAGAAATAATTTAAAAAATGAAAAGATGCGAAGAAGATGAAAATGGTAGTGATGATTTAAAAGTCACGAACCGTGAGTTAATCACAGATATTTTGAGTCACACACACTGGCAGTGATTGAATACTGACAATATCGTGATAAGTGATTCATTTTCTTTTATTATTTATATTTGGTTGTGAACTGTGATTTGGCGCATGTGAATGAATTTGTGATAAGCGCCATCTAAAAGTTTCTGCCAAAACTTTTTATGTATTTGACACGAAATGCTGAGAATTTGATCCGAAAAATAAACTCACATTTTTTTGAGGGTTTAGATTATCTTTGTGATGATTTTAATCATCACAATTATTGGTGTACAGTAGTGCCCCGTTAACTGTTGGGTTAGGCACCAGACCATCGCCGTAAAATGAAAATCACCCTAAAGAAAAGTAAGTATTTTTTAAATTGCATTTGTTTATAAACGTCTATGAACACGTTTTTTCTCTCATTAAAATGTGAATATTATATGAAACAAGAGACTAATTTTGTTCTTACTATATATCGGATAAATCACGCAATATTCGTATATCTTATATGCCTTTTTTCCATTCTGCCATGGGGCCCAATTTTTGTAGTTACGCCACTGATTGTATTCGAACCGAGAATGTAAAAAGAGTACGGTTGCCGAGAGGGCAGGTAGCAAAATGGACCCGTAAACCAGCTTTAATACCGAGGGTCTAATCGTCTGTATTGTGGGACGAAAGGGTACAAATTCATTCTGATACATTCAAATTCGGCCAAACACTAATGGCAAAGTTTTATTGCGATCAGCTGGACCTGCCGGTCTGCCCTGAAACGTAAATTGACTGTTTTGCAGTTTGATATAAACGACAACAAATTTTGAAGATTAAACTGAAGTCATTCCTGTGAACCTTCCAGATCTCGCGCCATCAGATTAATATATTTTACGGTCGATGTCTACATTTTCAGACGGCGAAATTTTTAAAACATAAAAAGACTCCGTGTTCCTGATTTTAATTCGAAGCCTCCTAAGCTTAATGAAAGAAGTATCAAAAAGTCAACAGGAAGGTACAACGAAAGAAATTATATTTTAGATTAATAATGAAAAAATAATAAGAAAAAAATCATGTAATTTACTCCATTTAATTTTTAATTTACAAATTTAAAAAATGTTAAAGACATCGACATATGGTGCTAGAATAACATTAATATATAATGCAAAAACATTTTATTAAATAAAGCTAACATGTTACATAATACACTTTATGGTTAAGAAATTACAAACCATGTAAAAGAAAAAAGTATATTACAAATTGAGAATTTAGAAGAACGAACCGCCAACGAAAGCTCAACGATGTCTAATCACGTGTCACGCGACAGTCCTAGGCGTTCCAAAGCGAAAAGTGCCAACGCTCGAACAACTATTAACCGTTTATAATATAATACAATTTCTTCTTTAAACTGAACCTGTGTCATGAATAATATATTGAGTTTCGCTTCAATTATTTATTGTATTAATAAATAATTAGTGATTAAGCATTTTAGGCAGAGTTGGTATGAAATAGGGATGGAGATTTCATTTATCGGACAGAGATATTTAAGTCTATTTGTGAAGTATTGAGAGGGTGTCCGCGTATTTTTTCCAAAGAGATTAGATGAAAACTTTAAAGTCTCTCGTCACGTGTATCAAGCGAATCATTTAAGGCCTTGTCCATTTCAATTAAAAATTATAAAGCGTCATTTCTTTCCGGTACATATAATAATTGCTTTTTAAAGCTAACATCCTCACTGTGTACTGTTTACCACAATGATTCCATGATTTTGTCACACTGTCCTAGTCCACGACCGCACCTACATACATTGTTCGCAGTAGTGATGAGAAAAAATGCTACTCTTAACTCACTGGTGTGATTGTGATTGATATTCGATAATATCAGTGATTGAAAACTGTGACTGTGACCACAGTTTCATTACTAATACGCGTGCGCCGCACGACATCACAATACAAGAAATAAATTTTAAAAAAAAACGTAATTTTGAGTGTATTCACTTATATTATTCAAACTTCATTTACGTAAAAAAAAACATATTTTGGCACGAATAATTAATATATATTTTATTTAATAACGTCACAAAGAGAATGAAAACCCTTAAAAAATGTGAGTTTATTTTTCGGGTCAAATTCTCAGCATTTCGGTTTAAATGCGTAAAACATTTTGGCAGCATCTATTAGACGGCGCTACAACGTCATTCTTTCATGAATATTTTCATTTCATTTGCACATGCGCCGAATCATAAATCAATAAATAGAATAAAATCACGAATCACAATATTTCCAAATATATAATATATACAGATCACTGATAGTGAGTGTGACTCGAATATATCAGTGATTGACTCACAGTTCGTAATTTTGAGCTCATCACTATTTCACAGCCTGGCGAAATGTTGGATGAGTACGCAAAAATTTATAAATAAATAAACTATTTAGAATTCATCTGTGATAAATGTTGGCGACAATGTATATTTCTTGAAACATTTTTCAAATGGCCGGACCGCATACAAAATGGGTGAAAATTGAATATCTGCGAACATCTCTACCGAGTCGAGTACTCCCGAGACACACCGATAACGCGAGCGGAGGAATGTCAGGACTGGACACTGTTTAATTTTAGATGACAGATCGCGAAGTTTGAATCACACAATGTTGCAGATGCCAAATGTCCGAGATATTAGTCTAACTTTGTTACAGTTTAGTCGTGTGGACGGCATTTCGCGAGCGCGAAAAGTCTCTGTCGCAATACGAACTCGGGTGTTTCATATTGCAACTAGGGTCGGTTTGTCGATATGCGTAAAATACGCAGTGACTAAAATCTATTTACGTAGAGTGCAGAGCGCTCGTTGGTTTCGGGTCTATGCTAGCTGTTAGAATGATATTTGAATTATATTAGGTCTCGCTAAATAAAGCGGTTCGTGTCTTGGCTAAACGAAGAATTGGGAAAAATAGCCAACCGCGGTCGGTTACTGCATATTTATGTATCTAGGCGGCTAAAGTGTACACCACTGTGCGACGACACGCGATTGCGGTGATTATTTGCGCTTCTGGAGAAATATGATATTAGAATAATCGAGAGCAGAGACGAGAACAATATATTAGCTTACAAAGCTGACACTATGTGAGAACTGAAAAAAAATTGCAAAATAAATATCTAAAATCTAAAAACAGATATCAAATGCCCAAATAACGCAATATCGTCGATAATAATTAAGATAGTTCCGATATATAATATGCAGAATTATTTTCACTTTTGTAAATAAAATGAGGCGTGCACTGTAATAATTTAATATTGTATTATAAAATTGAAATCATTTCTTTTTATCTACCTACGACCTGACGTAGGTGTTGAATGAGTAATAGTACCGAGTGAAGATTTTATTGTTTTGTTATTTCGCTTTCATCGCATTTAACAGTCGCTTGTATCGGGGTCGTATTGTAGTACGCTGTCTTTGCTGAGAAATATTGATATAACTGTATACATAGAAATGGGTTTTATCGCTGAAATAATACAAGCCACGGATCTATCGTCAAATACAATATAACGTAAATGAACAAAAATCAAATAAATATTAACAAATAAATGAAAATTCTCAAGGGCAAGACATTTAAAGAACTAAAAAATTAAGAATGTTTCTCCACATTTGACAGTCATCAGATTCGAAGTCAGGTATGCGTAACGAGACCATACGTCCCGTTTTGAATGGGACCATCCCGCTTTTAGGTAGCCTATCCTGTGTTTCTAAGCACAGCTTCGGAACACAGAAATGTTCCGTTTTCAGAACGAGAGCAATTTCAAAAAAAAGGCGCGAAAAAAAAACCCTCCGGCAGCGCCTAGTAGCGCGGCGATGATGGCACGAGCATTACGTCTAACACGTGTTTAAGTTGGCCAGAAGCCTGCCAGCTCGCTCCCTCCTTGGTTGCGAGTACGCGTTGACTCATCTTTCTTGACAATTGAATATTGTTTTTTATTAACGACGTGTTATTGTAGTCAATTTACATTTCTCGTACGTGAACCCTTCATTTTAACAATGCCTAATTAGTAAATGTTTCATTTTGAGGAGAAAAAAAATGGTCACGTTACGTATTATACGTATCACCTGTCTTCAGACAGTCGCACATGAATAAGATTATACATTCGATGGCCCCCTAGAGCAACTCGCACAAGACTATTTGCAGTGCGGTTATCAGTCGACGTGTCAACAGACGTATTCTTTATCAGGCGTGACTTCATCGGACGCCAACGGATCATTACTGTTAAGCAAAAATTACAAAACGATGATCAATACTGACAGTTGTTTTCCTCATTTTCTTCAGTCTGGCAAGCAACGTACAATTATTGACTTTACTTCTTGCAGTCGCGATATCTTTCTCAATCTTACCGTCCCTAGTAAACATGCTTTCCAAAAACAAACATACTCATTATTAAGGAGAACATAGGTCTGTGATTAGTGATGACCTAAACGTTATTGTGACTGTGATTGTGCGTTTGGTATTTCTTTTATAACAATGATTGGCAACTGATATTTTACTGTTAGAGGTTTAGTTCCCATTATATCAGTGATTGCTGGCCGAATTACGAATAATCACTTACTTATCATCGTTACAAACTAACACTAATTTCGCAATCAGAGTCACAATAGCGGTTTAGCTCATCACCATCTGTGATATTTTATTAAATGTATATTCGGTTTACTCAAAGGTATTTGAGATTCCGTAAAATTAAAGTAGATGGCTTTCAAAAAAAGAATTTGAAAATTGTAACATACAGGTTCGAAAATTTGTCGTCGATCCACCGTGTTGGTATAGCATAATCGGGTAATGCACGTTCCCCGGATTGGAAGGGATCCATGTTCGAATCCCGGTAGCAACAACAATATTTTTCGATAAAATTGATTTTGTATGTACAACTTTCTGATTAATACATTTAATTTGTATTTACAAACATATTCGCTTGTTCCAAGCATTCATTATTTACCATTAAATCATATTTAGTCGTACTTTCATCTCTCTCAAACACACATCTCCCATCGTCTTGCGTGATTGTACTTGACTCATGTTTTTTATTATGTTTTCATAAGGATTATCTGTAACACACGAAGAGTCGATAATCAATTAAAAAATAATATGATCACCGAGGAAAATCTCGTCTGCGATGTTGAAATTCCTGGCTTTCAGCCTTACCCTAATTGGTCAGAATTGTCGCCTGCGTGATGACGTAACGCAACTGGTGACGTCGGCGAGCCTTGTCATCTCCCGTCTGGTGTTCCCATCAAGTCGCTCCCGGCTGCTGCCACATTGTAATTTAATGTCATCGCATATTTCGCCCAGGGTCTGCGACTCTTTTCCACCTCGCTGGGTAAGTGTCTTCAAGAAAGTGCGCGCGGAAGACTGACGCGGCGTGAATTCACCTAGCGGGTGTTTTAATTTTATTTTTATATGTCTATTGTGAAATTATTTTATTTCAGTTATTAAAAATGATATTTTTAGAGCCCGGTTTGAGGAATTTTTAACTACAATTTTACAGACCGGACAAACCGGATAATGTGAGTTCATGCGAACAACTTTCAGATATAAATTTCGCAAAATCTATAAATCGGCCTTGCATATAATATATACTATCCATACCTTTAATAATACATTTAATCCAAAAAAAAAAAAACCATTTCGTATGCATAATATTAATTTTTTTTTGTAATCTTTTCAGAAAGTACTCTAAGAACAATAAAGACTTGAAACCTACTTTATAAAAATTATTCCCAATATAACTTTATGATTGAAACCTTTCATTATTAATGATAAAAATAGGTACTCATCGTTAAAAAATATGTGAAAATTCTTTCATTTTAAATTTTATATATAAACGAGACTCCCTCTTGCAACAACACTGTATATCGGTATGTTACAAATGTTGATAGACGAAGCGTCTGCTATATTGGATGATATACAGTGTTGTTGCAGGGAAAATCACATACTGTGTTTATATTAATTTTATATGGTTGTTATCATTCATAACGCAGATATTCCCAAAACCGATATAGTATTGTTGCAGAGGTGGTTTCATATACACCTAGATACATTTCTTAGCGAAAAACTTTAAATAAAAAAATCTTCACCGGGTAGTTAAAAACAAAATAGTTATTTTAAAGCAATAATAATTTTCCTAAATAATATATACTAATATAGTTGTAGACTGCCACTAAGCTATAGCAATAATACAATTAATTATTATTCATATTACACACGCTAGCGATAATGGACAAATTTATATATCTGTTAATGTTTACAATTTAATCAATTGTCATAATGTTACTTTAATAAACGTGTTATTATTAATGGAGTAATACCGTTAACTAGTCATTAATTAATTAAACGATAATAAATACATTACAACGGACATAATTGCCAATGTCTGGACGAATCAACAGTTGTGGGAAAATATTGATTTTACATTATAATGTAATATTTACGTATCTCTTGTTAAAAAAAAATGAAATCGTTTTCAGATAAAAAATGTTCATTCTTTTACAAATAATCCAACCAAAAACGTTTTTTTTTTTCAGGGATAACAAAAAACGTTTCAATAACCTTTGGTTTTTTTTTATACACAATATTTTTATGACAGTAGCAAATAGTTTCAATGATTTTCATTTTACAATTACCTGCAATATTTGAGAACGTAGGTCTGTGATATTTTTCATACAAATTAAATTATAGAAAAAATACTGTTGTTGTTACCGGGATCTCTCCTATTCGGATAAATATATATCAGCAAAAATATGAATTCTGGCGAAACAACGCGGCTTGTTTATGTAAAATAAATAAATAATAAAAACTCCATTTTACAAGACCTTTGACGACCAAATGGGGTTGATTCTCATTAACTATCATAATTTTCTTGTATCCTCAGGTCTGACCTCGGGGTCACGAATTCTAATTAAGAATCCCCAGCCCTGTGGTGTGGTCTGACCCTAAAGGTCGGCTGATAGTCCGCCACGAGGTTATTATCCGTCGTTTCCAATATTGTCCACTCTCACTCGTTCCGTTGGAAGTTCTCGCGGCTGCTATTGCCGGCTTGGATGAGGTGTTTGATCTCCTCGGTGATGACGCGCGTATCACATCAACAATAAATATTAATTATTATTTTATTTATTCACGTTTTAGAAACATTGCTAAAACTATACGATTATATTCGAGAAAGCGCGAAAAAGGATATGTACTTACCACTATGATGACATATATGACCACACAGAGGGCCGAATGCAAAATAAATAATAACATATGCGTAAAATCGCATAAACTATCGTTAAATGCTATTAGTAGATTCAGGAGATCTTCTATCTATGGAAAAAAATAAAATGACTAGACCACACTTTAAAGTAAAAACATAAGCTTTGGTTTCGATTGGATAAAACATTAATCGACTTACATCCAAGTCGTACTGAGTAAGCGGTTCATATTCAGTTATGACGTAATCGTTCATCGATGACACACCGTAGTCCAATTTAATTTCGTATCAAAAATGAAGTCATATTTTGCAATGTACAAATCATAATATTATTATTTTTGAAGTGTAATTATTTTTATCGAGTTTAAGTTCTGACCATTATTACACGACCGATATTTTATGAATGCGGTAAAAACTATTTATATTGAATATAAAAATAAATATTAACGCTTCCTTTATAAGGAAATTTGAAGGTGAGTGGTCAAGAAGGTGCCTCAAAGTTACAATACAAGCGTACTTGTTCGCAGGAGATATAAACCTCCCATAGTTGAGTTGGGTATATACATATATATGGCGACTTTTCTGGAATAAATCGCGTTTTTGTAGATGGTTTCTAAGCCAACTTTTCATAATTTTTTTTACGCAAGCCTTGACAATGGCACGCGTTACCAAGCCGAAACGGCGGCCTAGAACCCATCTACAAAAAACGCAATCTAGAAGAGATGCCACTTCCATACACTAGTGCTCGCGAAAACCTTAAACATATAAATAATGGAATTACAAATCAATTAATATAAATCAGATGAATTAATAAGAAAGATATACATATAAAATCAAGATAGGAAGAGATCCAGGTTCGAATCCCAGCAGCAACAAAAATATTTTTTCAATTATTTGATTGTATATTTTTGTGATTAATACATTTAATTTGTATAAAAAATATGACAAGCCTACGTTATGAAAAATCGCAACTTCACAATAATAATGCGTTCTCCTTAAAAACAAATCAATTACATTATAAAAATAGACAACATCAGGCCGGGCTAATAATATTCGCGAAGTCTGTACATAATAGCAAGCTGAAACTCGTCAAGAGTTCCAACCGTGACCGTGGTCTTCCTAGAGCCCAGGACGCGCGCTCCACCTGGCCGATGACGCGCCGAGCGTGGAGCGCGGCGGAGGTTGCGGTCGGCGCGCGGCCACACGATAAGGTGACCGCAATCACTGTCATGCTTTTCAAAAATGTCGTACGTGAGACAGTACAGCGTAGTTATAATATTTATTTATTTCCAGTAAATTGAACACTAAACTAACACGTTTCTAATAAAAAAAACATACTATTACAAAATATTTCTCGAGAATGTGAAGATGATTCATGGCATTTCTGCGATTAACTTATACGTGCGTGAATATTCACGGCCTTTCACTTATACGAAATGCCTCAAATGTGTCTTATGACATGTGTCGACTAGTGTACGATATCCCTATTATTACCTCCATTCACCTCAATTTGATCACGGCGCATAGATCTGAATCTCAGTCTAGGCTGTTACTCTCGCCCGCCTAGAATACTAAATTACTAGGACGAGATGTCACGAATTAACAACCGACATAGAGATATTCTTTTTGTCACAGGCTCAATTCAAAAACAAAATTATATTATTCATGAGTAATAGCCGTTCGAGTGTAAAATGCGCCATTATCCAAAAAACCAACGCTATAACGCCAAGGACTATCGCAATATACATGAATAGAATAATAAAAAATGTGTTTTGTAACGTATTATTCCCCGAATTGTCTTAAAATGTTTTCTACTGATTTTGTACTATACATGTTGGAATATCTATCAGGGTCGTTGATGATCTGTTAATAATCTGTAATTGAAAAATAAATACATGGGTGTCATATTTTATTTCATCCCTTCGAACGACTCATTGCCGGTATGAGAGTACATATACCTAACAAATATCCATAATAATAATAATATTTTAATACAAAATTCAATGCAATCGTAAACAATACGGGAGAATATATTATTAATTCGCTTATGCATTGTTTGTTTAAAAATATAAAATGGGTGGATACATAAGTTCATAGCGTTTATATATAAATATATTCAAGATCTGAATCTCCATCAAGTACATAACAACGCGAACAACAATAAGTGCCGAATTGTGTAATAACATAATCATTATTTACTTACTCTCACATTATATGTTAATCAAGAATTATCGCAGACTAGACAGAAATTCGATTAAAGAATTAAATAACAGATTCGAAATGGAATGTAAAAAAATATTGCAAAATGTACAAGAATTCGAATGGAAAATTATTATCACCATTGCCATATCGCGTGACTGAATTACAGTATGTGTCAATAACAATGATTGCAAAACAAGATTCATCTCAGTGAGTGATGATGTTGCGTTATCCGAGTACAACGAACTGTGCACCTCGGTGGATCACCAGCAGATCAGTAATGGCGATGTTTCTGCGTCAGCAAGAAAAACATGACTCAAGCGTTGATATCTCATAGCCCGGTCATAAAAATAAACAAGAATGGTGGTCGCCTGTAAACAATTAAAGAAGACCACTAAGTTAGTCCCATTTTCATAGCACATGACGTTCAGTTTATTTATAAAATAAAATAAAAATAGTACGATTTTACAAAAGGAAGATATTTGTCTGAACAGACTACGAAAGCAGCAAATTTTGTAAATAGAAAAGATTACAACACTAGACCTAACGGCAAGGCTGGATAATTTACAAGTTGCCTTCGACAGTTTTCTTTTGTAATTACGTGTGAAAAGAGTTTACACGGAACGCGTGCGCTTTTCAATTGCACCAATATGCACGGTATGGATAAAGGAAACGAGAATGTATTTGTATCTAAACAACGTATTACCAGTGTGTGTGTGTGGGTGCTCTATCGGCAAACTGGTGTATTCTAAATCCCAAAATCAATGTGCCAGAATACACAGTTAACGGAAAATTCAAATTTAAAAATAATTATGTAATTGCATTACATTCGTTAAGATTTTAAATGTTAAATAACTCTCCTCCAAAGTGTGGTAAAAAAAGAAAAACAATTTTAGATTGTAAAAAAATTAACTGGAATTTAACAATTTTTTTGTTGTTGAAGTAATGAGAAGAATTTCAATTAATATAAATTAAAATTAAAAAAAAAAAAAATTGTCTATAGAAAAAATACATTTGGTTGCAACCGTGACACAAAACCGGAAATTTTCTATCCGAAGAAAATGCGTTACAATTCGCCATGTCAAACGATTACGTTATCGACAAATTCTGTAGCCTTTTTTTATAATTGATACATTTATTATTAATTTTTTTAAGCAAAAAAAACTTTGTATTAAAAGTTCCGGGTTCGTATCCCGGAAGCAACCAAATATTTTTTCTGTACATTTTTCTAATCAATTCGTTTAATTTGTATTATTAAAAATATCACAGAACAATGTTCCGAAATTGCAATTTCAATCAAGGTTATTATTACTAGGTTACACTTTTGAACAAATTCCCAGAAATTTATTATGTTTATTGTGTGAAGAATTTACATACCGCCCATTTCGTAGTATTCCTAGGAAGGCGAAAATACGTCTTACTGCGAATGGCAATAAAGTTCTATAATATCATACTGAACAGTATTTCTAAAAGTACTCGGATATCTTCACATATTCTGGGCTTTACAATACTCCTTACAATTTTATCTGAAAGGTGAGATATGTGAAAATCATGAATCGTGAATCAATCACTGATATCTTTGAGTCACACTCACTATCAGTGATTGAATATCTGGGAAAACGTGATTCGTGATTATTTTTTTATTTTAATTATATTTGAGTGTGAACAGTGATATGGCGCATGTGCATATGAAACGAAAATATTTATGAAGGAATGACGTTACAATTAGTGATAAGCGCCATCTAGTAGATTCTGCCAAAACGTTTAACGCGAAATGCTGAGAACTTGACCCGAAAAATAAACTCACATTTTTTTAAGGGTTTACATTATCTTTGTGATGATAATGAATTAGATATATATATTATTTTTTTACGCTAATGAAGTTTTAATAATATAAACAAATATGTTCAAAATTATGTTTTTAAAAATTTATTTCGTGTATTGTGATACTGTGCGGCTGAGTGCGCATAGCAATGAAACTGTGATCACAGTTTTCAATCATTGATATTGTTGAATACCAATCACAATCACACCAGTGAGTCAAGAGTAGCAATTTTTCTCATCACTAGTTGCAAGGCGCACCTGTATAGATACGTGTGAGCAATCTCGTTTAGAATCAAACGAATAATAATATTTTGCCAGTGTATCATAAGATGGCTAATAAATATGTGGAATGGACATGAATACAGTCTAACCTCTTCAAACTAAACTTTCACCTTTTAATTTGTACATTTTTTTGAAAAACTTTCTCGGCACTCTCCCGCAAACTTACAGGAAGAAAAAAAAAGCTATCAAGCTAAATGAGATACGCCCGAAGAGTTGATTGATCTACTGAATTATATAAACAGAAAAAAAAAGTGTAATGTTGTACTGTGGTATAATATTTTTGACTGTAAATGAAAAGCGTCTAGATTTGATTGATATTGTAAATTGAGTAGCTACGGGGTAATTGTATATTAGACATTGGATTTGGTCGCGAGACTCTTTTAGAAAATTATTCAAAATAACAGTACACTTAAAGAGATGTTTTCCTGTAACAGAAAAAATAATTTTTGTTGACAATTGTTACCCAAGGCTTCTCAAAATAAAACTATTTTAAATCAGTACTATGTGACAATATTTAGGGGAAAGAATTAAAAAAAAAATTTTTTTTCAATAACCCCATGATCAGTCCAACAGGGTTCTAATTTTGGATGCGGTATAATGAAGAGGGTAGACTTCTAAACGTGAAAAAAATCATTACAAATAATTATATACGATGAACAATAATTGAATATGTCCAAATTTTTGTAAGAACACACGATTACCGGATTTTTACCTCCAAAGACATTATTTAATTATAGGATATCGTTTCTAGGTTTTATTATGATTTTGAGTATACACCCACATTAAAAAAAAACGTTAAATTGATTTAAAACGTGCACGTTTGTGTGAAAAAAATCCATATAAAGCATAAAACTATAAACCCGGGTCGTATTTATTAAAAATCTCAAATCACTTCATAAATCTGTGATCCGTAATATTAGTATATAATATTTTGGATGCAAAACCAAACCGAAAATATTTTAAATATTCATCTTCGATAATATTGGGCATATTTATTTATTTAAAGTTTTGACATCATTTTAATGTACATACCAAAAATATTTATAAATTTTTAATACAATATCATAAATTAGCAAATAACTTTCTACTTCTTATATAGTGACATTCTCTTATCGTAGCTCTGTCCATCGAACCCTATTCTGTCAAGCCTTTTACTTTTCGGTACCTTTCATCTACTCTACTAATAACTGGCTGATGAATACTTTAGTCGGTCGTCCTCTTCTTTCTAATGTGTTTCCTTCTATAACTGTGGTCAGTAGTGTGTTGTGCCAGAGGATATGACGCATCTGTTCGGTAAAATCCACGGCATAAATTTATTTTCCTGTATTCAACTATAGGAAATATACTATTATTTATAATATATAAATGATATTTCAGGATGCAACTAATCTCAAGTGTCAACCGCCTGCGCCTAAAAGGAGAGGAAAACGCTAACGAACGTGTGGGGATACTTTTATAGTCTGCCAAGATGATAAAATCATATAATTTAATATATTTTCTGCACGCTATTTGTTGCCTTATGCCGGTGATTTGGAAAGGGTCTGATATCAGTAAACAAGGCGTGGGAAGTGTGAAACCAGGACTGGTTTAATCCGAAAAGGATGATTACCTTTTCAAGACTCGCGCGGCGTGGGCGGAGAGGCGTCACAGTATGCTATAGCACTACCTTCCAGCTCGGACAGTTATCGGCGTTATTGAGAAAATTATAATTTCTAAACAATAACACAAATTTTATTCAATTAAACATTGCATTCTATTCCGCACGCGCCAAGATGAATCTCAAATAAACTGCTCAGAATGAAATTAAAGCGCTTGATATAGATAAAAAAATCAATTTTATCGAGACATATTGTTGTTGATATCGTGATTCGAACCTGGATATCTTCCTATCCGGAGAACGTGCATTTACCGATTATGCTATACCAACACAGTTCATTGACGACAAATTGTCGAACTTATTTCAAATTGACACATCTATCGTTACATTATTTGAAAGCCATCTTCTTCATTTATATGGAATCTCAAATACGTTCGATAATTTGTCGTCAATGAACTGTGTTGGTATAGCATAATCGGTTAATGTACGTTCCCCGGATAGGAAGAGATTCAGGTTCGAATCCCGGTAACAACAATATTTTTCGATAAAATTGATTTTATACGTACATCTTTCTAATTAATACATAAAAAAAAAATATCACAGACCCATGTTCTGAATAATTAATTACCACTGACCATCAAGCATGACAGATATATCGTATATCTTAAGCTAGCAGGTATAGCTGTCTCGTACTCGACACTAGAAGTGTCAAATTTATGTAATGATAAAGAATATATTAACCCTTCCCAAACCATGCAGTAACACGGGTCTACTGCTCTAATTAAATATGTAATATTTCGGTAAAATACGCAACACATATGTACTTCATATTTTAGTTGATTTGAAGGAAAATATTTACGCTTAGAATTGACTAGTGAAAAATCAATCATGTAAGGCGAATCGCACAAAAATAATTATTTTTAATTCATTCCGTTGTCAAGTTAATATATTGACAAAAAATACAATTTGTGGTAAGATAGAAAGAATTCACACATTAATTTCACAGTGAAAACAATAATGTACGAATATAATAGTGTCTCTTTCTCACTAATCAAATGAAGATAGATAAAAAGGAAGGTTATAAATGCAATGCAACCTCCTATACAGAACTTGATGAATGCTTAGAATTACATATTTTTTTAAATATTTAATACTTATAGTAAATTTATGACAATAACCATTTTTTCACATTTTAAAAGCAAATTTAATCTAATTTCTTACGGTAACACGAGTTGATAGCATGACATCGAGTACATATTTTATATCACGGTATGGTAAAGGTTAACTGAACACAACGATTGGCGACCGACTCAAAACGAAAGAGTCAAGTGCACATTTTTTTCTTAATGAATAGTAAATTTGGTATCCAACACGTTTATAATTAAAAATCGAATTAATCAAATACATTTTTTATGAAAGCAAAATAACTTATAATGATACGGATTTGACCGTCGACCATATTATACATGATTTTAAATTCTATTCTACAAAATCTAATCCGACACGACTTTTCTAGATTTCTAAAAAACTTATTAAAAATCAAAAGACTGTAAAACGCTGCATGATTATTTATATATATATATATATATATATATATATATATATATATATATGAATAATTTGTGTGGGATTATTAATGCAGCGATAAACACGGGCTCGAATTACATAATCATCTCGTCAATACGTGAGCAAGAGAAACGAGAAAGGTAGCAACAACTTTAATACAGCTCTGCAGTCAAAAACTTTCGAGTGTAGGCGAGGGAATGGTTCATTGATTCGGCCACGTGACATCATTTTTGGGATAAAATCAAGAACGAAAAAAAAAATGCACCCCAATAAACATTCAATATGTATGTGGGATTTGGTGAGTTTCAATATTTGGCTTTACGACAGGTGGACTGTTGTTTTTAATATTATTCACGACTCATAGATAGTTCAAGTTCATAGATGAAACATTATTCGACGGCAAAGGAAAATAAACATTATCAATGTAAAAAAGAGCTCAACAAAAAGTTCCATTAAAGGCAGCTACGTACTTATAGCTAGTTACTCTCGAGGCAATAGTGTAGATGCGCAGTGACTCGCCGTTGCTCACTTTTGGATTCAAGAGGATTAATTAAGTACTTAATTCCTCAGTCGGAGAACCAATTAATTTAATGACTAGAGCCATTAATCCTTCGAGTTTTTCACGCGATATCCACGAATGTTCACTCACGCCAGAATGACTCCACATTTGCATTTTATAACATAAAACACCAATTTGAAATACAAATTAAACGTATTAAATATAAAATCAATTTTATCGAAATATATTGTTTGTTGTTGCTACCGGGATTCAAACGTGGATCTCTTCCAATCCGGAGAACGCACATTATCCGATTATGCCATACCAACACGGTGGATTGGCGACAAATTTTCGAACTTATTTCAAATTGACACATTTATCTTTTCCAATATTATTCCGGATCGCAAGAGATCCAGGTTTGAATCCCGGTAGCAACAAGAATATTTCTCAATTGATGTTATATGTATATCTTTCTAATTAATTTAATACATTTAATTTGTATTTAAAATATCACAGACCGTCTGTTCTGAATAATTACAACTTCACGATAAGAATGTGTTCTCCTTAATAATACCAATTTGAATTTAAAACATCTAGAAACACATATACAAAGATATTTTAATTAAATCAAAAACGAATACTATTATCAGTGTAAAATCTTATTACTGTAATAAAAAAAATAATTCGCAAACGTAAAAATAATACCTCGGACACTAGAAAACATGTTACGCGATATTTTCAATGAATTATTGTACATCCAAAACGACAAATTCAATTAAAATTATAAAATATATTATCACAGTACAGTAATAAATTTAGAATTAACGCTCGAGAACCGTCATGCCTTAAAGTAATGTTTTAAAATGATAACTTGTTCAATTCGCTTCCATAATTTGTTTATTAATATATTTAGTCAGCGAGCCGGCGTAAGCTGACAAAACGAAATAAATAAATAATGTAGTCAGTTATGTATGAAAAAAATTAAATCACAATAAAAATGGTCCATACCTCACTCCGATATGTTTACAACTTAATGACGATCTCTACAACACACAAAAAATTGTGTTTAGTTAAAAAATATTTGAATAAATTGACAACAAAAACACATGATCCACCTCAGACAATTATTTTCAAACACCATCACCGACTTTCATAACTTGTTTAACAATCACACAGCGCCAGAATGCATTATCCACTTTTACACAGCGTGCCTGTGTGCGTATTGTATAAATTCAAAACCGCAAAATGATGGCGTGGGTATTTTAATGCGCCGCTTAAATTGTTTTGGTTGTAAATCGAATACGAGTATAAATGTCGCGAATTATGTTAATCGACACCGGACGACGCGCGCGCTCAAACAACGCGCCCAACCCCTGCCGACTGCGGGACGAAACTGAAGTTTCGCGTTTGTGTATGGTACTTAGTCGTTTTCGTAACCGTACTTTGGCCGGAGGCGCGCGCGTCGCGGCGCTGCGGGCGCCGCCGGCCGCGACGACGCTCGATTCGCAAATAATTTCGAAAAGCTTTATTAATTAATTTCGAAATTAACTTTAATAAATAACCATGTAATGTTTATTGAATTCACAGTATATTGGTGAGGTTTCAAGTCTTTACAACGAAGCGTTCCGTAATAATTAATCCACAGAGGAAATCTTTCAGGGACATGAACTTATTGCCTTACTAGTTCCGTCAGATTTGTGGTCGTAGGTTAGATATACATACGTCATAAAAATAACAGTGACAGATCTGTTTTTACGTTAATTTAACCGGTGACTACTTTAATTTGATTATATATTAAAAAAAAAAAAAAAAAAATTCGTAAATTTTATTGACGGACTGGTGCGTGATATAATGACACAATTAATTTACTAAATAACTATTCACACAAGTTTGTTTTCGTCTACAGAATTTAAATGTTTTTGTTAATTAACAGTATACATCGAAATTGAGTATTCACAGCGCATATACGATGCCACAGACTCAGTTTACAATATTTAAGGTATGGATTTAATTCGTTGATAATGTTTAAGTAGTATGTAAAAAATTCGAATCGTTTTAAAGATTTAACTATTTTATTAATGTTATGAGCATTAGATATTGTATCGTGTTAAGTTATGGGGAAGAGCATATAAAACTTCAATATCCCAATTAGAAATCGCTCAAAAATGATGACAAAAATAATTCATATTTCAAAGTACCAACAATAATAGACATAAAAATTCAATAATCCAAATTTTTAAAATTATAAATAAATTTAATATTAGAAACGAATTCCGATCTACAAGATTTAGAGACTAAATTCATATTCCAAAACTAAAAAGCATCAAATTATTTAAGAATCTCTCTATCACAATTAGAAAAATTACAGACTACTATAAATTTGTATCTGAAGTCAAAAAATATGTACACAGACTAACTGAAACATAAATACTCGTATATACTCCTTCTCTATACACGAGTCTTACTCTCATAGAGAAGAAATAAATGTAAAAAGAAATATATATATATATATATATCTTATTGATTACTTTTAAAATGTATTATATTTTCAAATAAAATTAAAAAATAAATTAAAGAAGATGATTGATTTGAAACAATGAATATAAAAAATTTGAATGATTTTTAACTATCTAAAGAAAAAATTACCATAACATATACGAGTATACCTATTTCAAAAGACATTGACATCTTACTCCGATGTAATATATCAGTTTCCTTTCAAATCTACCTGTTACACAATGTTAGATACAAAGCTTTTATTTATACAGGATTTGGTAGGTTTATGTGTTTAGGGGTTAGTTAAAATCCGTGTAAATACATCATATGGTGCTAGACCACTTGAAATGGATTTCGACAATATATTGAATTTTACATTAAATGAATTTATCTAAAATCGATTAATAATATTATTTCGTTCACAGTCCATATTATTTTGAGGAATGTCGAATAGTTATGGAGCGTGAGTGTGGAAGATTCTGTAGACAAACTTTGCAATGTTATCCGGGATGGATAATGTCAATATGTACGACTTTGAAGAAAGAAGTTATACCCCCTCCTAAATTCCTACAGTTCACTATCCCTACAAAACAAATTTACTCTTGTACAATGCAATCATCCGTCCTATACTCACGCGGGCCCCATCTGGGGTTCGAGTAACACAAAAATTTTAGAATCCAAACAAAACGACGTCCTTTGGAGAATCACAAACTCGCCCTGGTTTGTCAGAAACAATTATTCACAGAGACTCAAACATACCTTCGCTCAGACGAAACATACGCGATTTATCGTCTAAATTAATTTCCATCGATAAACTCCCTCGGCCTGTATGATCCCTCATCAGATCCCCATCATCTTCGTCCCATTTCACTTCTTTACCCTGTTTTTGACACTATTGAACAAAATTTATAAAAAGATTCTATAAAAATTTTCACTAAAAATATAAAAATTTGTAAAAAATCAAACAAAAAAACGATGAACAAAAAAAAAAATTTAAAAAAAAATATATATATACATATTATATAAAAAACTTTACCCATTTTTGCTACTACTTTATACAATTTTATACAAAGTTAAAATTACCTGATATTTAAAAGAAAAATAATTTGACCATGTTCCATGAAAAGGGTTCCCCAAAAAATCTTACGCCATTGTTGTTACCTCATATGTCGGAGACAAGAGGGCTCATCCCTTATCCCTCCCCCCTTTAACAATCGAATCAGAAGAAAGAAGTGCGCCATACACTTCCGTTCATATTTTGTTGTAATGTTTTCATTCCATTATATAATGATTTAGGCTATGATATCTGCGATGTGAACTCGAAAATACCCCGCATTCAAATGAAAATACATACAGTATTTGTATCGGCGAAGCTTCTATATTTACGTAAATCGTTTATTAATTGCTACGAAACTCCTGGACTGGCCGGCGGCATTCCGATGATGTCACCATCTGCAATAATAGTTTAACATAATAATAAATATTATATTATGTACACGACGAACACGTCCCAAGGTTGTGCACGAGAAGATGTCGGTTCTGTTCAAATAGTCGGCATTCAAACCTGCACATGCGTCGACACCCAAACAAAAAACGTATTGGACAGAAAATTTATTTATTTATTATCTCCGTAATAATAATACATTCGGGAGAAAGTAGACAAGATATAACTTGGGTGTTTTTAAAACTTTCGTACTGTTGCACCGATTGGTACCAAATTTTGCAACCATCATCTGTGTAATTAAAAAAATGTGTCGTACACTAATAACCAATAGTTGGAATGTTAAATTCTGGAAAGTTCACACTTCCCGGCTTAGAATTAAGGCGTGAAAGAATTAATAATTAAATTAACTTTATAAGAAACCACGAAATTTATTATACGTCAACCGGTTTCGCTTATCTCAAACTTCATCAGGACGTATTTAAAAACGGAAGATTTTTTAGTAGAATTTTTAAACACGCCCTAATGAAATTTGAGATAAGCGAAACCGGTTGACGTATAATAAATTTCGTGGTCTTATACAAAGTTATTGTTTTTTATTTAATATAATATGTTAAACCATAAAGTGATTGCTTTTTAAGAAAATATATTAATATTTTATTCCCCAAGAGTCTAAATTATTTGTCTCCCGTCTGCGTTCTAACTGAGCTATAATTAGATTCCCGTGCGTTCTACCAACTGGATTATAATTTGAATTCCGCCCGCGTTCTATTCGACTCCTATCTACGTTCTACCAACTGGTCTATAAATTGACTCCTGTCTGTTATACTAACCGGGCTATAATTTAATTTCAGCGAGCCTTAAGAGAGAGACTCACAAAACCCAGCGGTATACGGTGATGCAGCGGTCTATCCTAGTTTGGACGATGATGCAATATCAGGCCATGTACCCCAATTGCATGAGGTTTTCAGCGCTCGGCCCGAGGTGGAACGGAGATGAATCTCACGCCGACAATGCCAGCAGTATCAATGGCGTGACTGGGAACAGGCAGGCAGATCGGCTGCCCGCCGGTTCAGGAACAATAAAGAGCGATGGACTGCCGCTGCACATCACTAATCGCGTGCAGCAGTCAGTCATGATTCCTGGTCGACTATTGCACGCGAGGCACTCATGATTCGAATCGCTTTATTGTATGACTGGATGAAAAAACGTGTAGACGTCACTGATATTTTTATTTCAATAAATGCGTTTGTTCACAGCTATCATGTTAACTATTTATTAAAATTTTTTTTCAGTGTTGAAATTAATAGATCCATTTCTTCTTCTTCTTTTAAATAGGCAATCTACCTTGATAGATCCAGATAACAGAGTAAAGAATGTAAAGTTGATCTTGGCATAGGTAGTGAATTAGATTTTTTTTAAATCGCTTAGGTTTGGAGAATAGTAAGAAAGATATATGACGCAAGTGTTGATGGCACCAGAAATAGAGGACGTCCGCGGAAGACTTGGCACGACCAGGTAAACTAAATACTGAAAGATGATCCTGTTAGAAGCGTTAATGATCAGTGAGAAGGTGTATGAATGTGGACGAGGCGAGAATTCTGTGACAGGATAAGAAAGTATGGCGTTCTGCGCGACGTTCGTAGCTCGTATATATTAGCAGAAAGAAATCGATTTCGCAAATGTGTTGAAAGAAAACTAACTAAATTCTCCTTCGTAGGTGGCAAAAGCAGGTTTAGTATCCAGTTCAACGCCTCTGGGGTTGCTTCGTGCACATCCGAGATGCCCCTGGGAAAGCGTACCTATCCACGTCATGTTCCATTAAGGAAATCTGCACACAAAGGGGTGACTCTCGTAAAGCCCAGTAATGCATCAAGCGTGCACGGCGCGCTGCTGCTCACACTGCTACGAACCTTCCTGGAGAGATTAAGATCAGGCTGTATTGTATTGACGTCGGGTGCAAGCTTTATCTTCCATTTCAGTCTCCACATATCCTCACTCATCCAACGTGGGATACATTAAGGGCGTGCATTAAAAAATGTTTTTTACGAAAATGTGGGTTTTTTATTATTAATTTATATCAGAAGTTATACAAGAGTTTTGACTTTTTTTTAAATTATTACTTTACTACACTAATGTAATGTTATTTGTCATAATGAAGAAATTCAAGCATTATAAGAAACGAAAGAAAATGTTTTCTATACTTTAATAATTGAACGCCGCGAAAATAAAAATATATATTAGTGTGACAAAAGATGTTTCATTTGGAAAAATCAAAAATTAAAAAACCAGGTTGTCCTGTTCCTGTCCTACCTGGTTCGGAAGCACAATCCTTCGGGTTAAATAAATATAAAAAATAAGTTATACCGCTAATATGTGTTTGTTACACCTGTTCACGTCTTAGTATGTTTTTCACATAATTTTTTACATCAGTCAACGTTCAATAGGCTTATCTGATTTGGTATAACATTGTATTGTACAATTTAAAACCGCTGCAAATGAATTATTTATGTGATGAAATAGATGCTCCCGTATTGTGTTGACGTTTTCATCATGTTTTGTGTAATTCAACGTCATTGTCTTTCATCTCACCATTAGCAAGCTTGTGAATAAGTTTTAAGCGTTTCAAACTTTGCTTGCTGCGGTTATCGATAATAAGTTCGTGTGTTATTTGGAAGACTATTATTACACTGATCTTCTGCCATCGGTTCCCTCATACTGGGGACGGTGATTTGTTGATGTCCTCGACACCTTACTCTGCAGCCAGCAGTGTCTGTGATCTGGTCGGTCCATCAATATACGCTTTAATAAAATTTGATAATGTATGACGTCTTGATTGAATGGTAGAGTTAAATGAACATCGGTTTCTTGGTAATTATTGGCACGAAATCAAACTACTCAAGATTGTCTATAATTTGACTATTTTATATTGCATCAAACAACACGATGTATGGGAATACATACTGTTCATCCTACCAGGTGACTGTCCGCTATGATGTAAGGAGCGGAGCAATGCGGGGACCGACAGGAATCGAGACTGCTACGAAACGGCATTCAGTTTTGTCGAGTCCAGTTCCACTGTGCACAGTGAACATGAAGCTACAGGGATTACATGTATTTGATGTACATGATTTTGAAAATTCTAAAATTCGTTCTCATGAATATAATTTAGAATTCCGATATATTGTTACGATCACAGACTAACGGCTACACAATGAGTAATCGCAGAACAATAGGGGTGTTCCGAAGGGATAGTTTCTAGAAATGCTTGAATGATTTAAGTAGCAAAAAAACTATGTTAGAAAAGTATTGATTGACATTGAGTCTGTTGACGACAGAATGCAAATCTTCTCTCAGCTGATACGGCATTGTCTTTTATGTTTGAGAATTTGGGATCCGATGAGCTCTCACTAAAGAGATGAAGTACAATTTAGAAGATCGAAGAAGCCAAAGGCGAACAAATGTATCTGGAACTCTACAGTGGTGGAAAAAGTGAGAGTCAAAAAATCTTTCACTAGACCAACAAAAAATACAATAGCCGAAGATATTGAAAACTTTGCACAAAGAAAGAACCGTAGCCAACCAGATAAATGATTTTAGAATAATAAATTATTAAGGAAAACACATTCTTATTGTGAAGTTGTAATTATTCAGAACAGACGGTCTGCGATATTAAAATTTAATAAAAATGAATTGATAATTCTGGCGTCTGCAGTCGGTTTATTCAAAGGTATTTGAGATTCTGTAAAAATAATGTAGATGGCTTTCAAATAATGGAACGACAGGTGTATTAATTTGAAAAATGTAACATATAGGTTCGAAAATTTGTCAAGAAAAATACTGGCGTTACAACACAATTGGCAGTGTGCTTCCCCGGATTGGAAATAGAGATCCAGGTTCGTATCCCGGTGACGCAAAAACAATATTTTTCGACAAAATTGATTTTATATGTATATATTTATAATTAAAACATTAATTTAGTATTTAGAATAATAAATTGATCACTATGCGTAGTCCCAGTCATTAATCCAAAAAATGGAGAACAAAATTCAGTCGAACTTGACATCCAACATAGCGTCCAGCTCAGTTCAACAAGTACCAAATATTACATTCTTTGAAGAGAATGGGAGTTCGAGGAAAAATGTTAGAATCTGTATACTCATTGTTGATTTTGATTCCACCATCGACCGTGGAGTCCGAGCGAGCCTTCTCGATTGCTGGCAATAGAAAAGTTGGATCGAGACTAGGGCACGTGACTTTAAGTGATCTCTGATTTCTCTAAACGTATTTTAGGCAACAGAACAACAATTTGATTTAATAATATTATATTTACATAATTGAATTTCAAAATTACAATTTTTGTACAATCATTATTTTCTGTTTTTTTTATTATACAATAAATATGAATGAATTTATTATCTTAAATAAATTTTTTCATTTCGTCAAAATTTGCAATCCCTGCGCGTGCAGCGGAATGCCGAACTAGAAAGTGAACTGAGACGATAAAGGAAATGGTAACGCACTCCTCGCTCCGGAATTGTTGCGGAAGGTCTTGAAATCGCGAGTGTTTCGGCATTGTGCTATTGTTGAGAACTGCATCGAATCGGTGCATATTAGATGAACGCACAGTCATCGAGCTCGGCCGCAGCTTGGAACAATTGTTTTGCATATATTACACTATTAATACGTATGATACACCAATTTTCGGTTGGTGTGCAGCGTTTAGATTATACACATACAAACTGACCTAACCTTTTGCAAGATTCACCAGCGCCTCCGTAACATGAACTCTGACAAAACAAGGCAAAAGAGCACATAATAATACCCAATAATAGGTTAAAATAAAAAATGTATAAAATTGAAAAATATAGATTTTTCAGGCGTATTCTAGTATGTGTTAAAAATATTTTACATATAAAGAATATTGCTTTAAATAGTTTCACAAAAAACAGATTCTTATTGTGACATATATGCTGTTTAAGGGAAAAATGAATTATCAAATTTGGTCCATAGATGGCGATGGTGTAGTGGATCGAAGCGAATCCACATATTAACATATATACAACTTTAAAAAAATTGATAGATATGGAGATTGATGAGTGAGAATGGTGAACGTTATACTTTTATAAAACGATCACTTAAACTAGCCGAAGACAGGTAAGCCTTGTAATTACCCAATACTTCCATATATTTTCTATTAAATATAATAAAAAAATAGCTTCGTCTCTATGAGATATCTGTTATTTGTTTAATAACAGTGCCTTTGTAGGTGTAAATCCAGTAATTGTGTGTTCTTGGACGTATTCAAATATTGCTGATGATAATGCCTGTCGAACACGTTATAGCGCAGAGTTGAACGATGATATCAGGGTGGTCCAATCAATCAAAGTTGGTGGACTGCGTTGGTATATCATGTACAGCTTATGGAAGATCAGGAAAGATTTTGAGACGAATCTCAGAGGAACGTAGGAGAAGGAGAACGAAACAGGTGAGCAACCCCATTGGACCAGGAATTGGAGTAAAATTTTGTTGGCAGTCATGACCCACCTCGGACTTATGATTATGATGATAATAAACGTTATTTTCTAATGGAAAACTCAGCTTAATATCCTACATTTGTCAAACACATAAAAACTCAGAATTATACACTTATACAACAATTTTACATCACAGTCTCTTAAAAAGAGTAGCTAAGATATATAAGAAGTGGCAGAACACTGAATTATTATGCAAGATGGATACCGAGATCGATACTAGACGGCCTCCAATTATTTTATTTTTTTAAATCACGATATTAGTAAAGGTAAAAAAGTAAGTAAATAAAACATGATAAAAGTGATAGTAAAAATAAAAATGTTACAAAATTTTCTAATGTAGTCTTCGTGACAATTTTCGCTAGGTGGACCCGTTGTATGAGAAAATTTAAAAAAAATACGTTTCCTTCCCTAACACGGGTACTTGTCAGCACCAACTCTCTGGTGCAAGCGGCGCTCTCATGGAGAGCTGGTTCCCTGACCAGAGAACGGCAACGATTTCATAATAGCTACAGATACAATAATGGCCGTGACTGAAATGGAGTTAATAACTTTTCTTAAATTTATATTTTTTTGCTTTTCATTTCATAATAACATAAATAATATTTCGTAACTTAAATGTATTATCTATATAATGTGTATTATCTTTTTGGCGAATCGGGTCTTCATAAAAAATGAATAAACGCATTATCATACAGCCCTCGTATATACATATTCTACATATTAATAATCAAATAACAATGTGTGCAAAAACATGATAAACCGCAGTCGCGGAAGCGATTTTAACATTTTTGTTTGCGATCGCACGGGGAACGGAGCAAGGTTACGTAAAAAAAAAAGGTAAAAAAAAAGTTGAATGCAGCTAAGTATGACGAGATGACGTGAAACAGCGCTGCCTAACTACCTGGTAAGAATTCAATTGAACACACCACAGATAGATTTTTTCTTTGTTGTCTGTCCGGAGATCTCGCCATTTTCGGTCACGCAATCGAACGCCTCGGCCGATGGCAGACAGACAGACAGACAGACAGAGAGACAATCGGAGGTGGATGTTAGAGGTATCCGGATACGCTATATGCATCGAATATGTTTGACGAATCAAACTAATCTAACTTACCCATGACAGGCGTGTCAAAGGTGACACGCCACAGCATTTTGGACGACACGCCAGCGTTCACTAATATCAGAGTTACCAAACAACACGTGTCACATCTACCCGACAAGAACGTTCGAATTTATCACAACATTATATATGTATAAATCTCTTCTGGGTCTCAATTTATGAAATAAGATATTAATTCATTTTTAAATAGATTATTAAACATTGTTTTAACCACTTAATAAATGAATTATTTTAACATACGAACCGGTTTCGGAAAATACCATTTTCTTCGTCGGGATATCAAATTAACTAACTAAAATCATATATGTCACATTATTTAAATGTTTTTAAAAATCTATTTAAAAAAATAATAAATATAAATAATTTAATGATTCAACTTAACATTGTGCACATGTAAAATAGACAATATTTTTGCCAGCAGAGTTAGGTTAGATTTTCCGAATTTTTGACACGCTTAGCCCAAAAGATAAAAAATCGGCCTAATAAATACTACAATAAATATATAAAATAATACATTCTCGAAATAAAGAAAATGAATCTAATGTTTTAATCCAACAATATGTACGTCGGTCACATTTTTAACAATGTAGTCCGTATTTTAAACAAAATAATTCTGGACTTGAAAAAATACTGTCCACCGGATATTTCATTTTTTAAAAGGAATTATCTAACCTTTGCATATCCAACATACAATTTTTTACAGGTGAGTATAATAGTGATAAAATAGTTTTATCTACCGCACTTGTTTGGCATCTACATACTCAATACTGTATTATTTTTTACAGACGTCTAAATTTAAAAATTATTGCGATTTCCACAATTACTAATTATTGATCTATTTTATGAAGTGTTTAATTTATACGTACGGTATGTGTCAACACTTCCTTACTTCTACGTAGGTACTATATCTAAATTAGGAAAGCACCCGTGGAAGACAAATCACTAGATACTAACGCGAATGCAGATTACTAATTAGTGATGGTAAAATCGTTATTAAAACCGTTATTTTGACTGTGATTTTGTTCGATTGGAAGGATGATTGATACACTAGAAAGTAAATCTCCGACAGTTAAATCTTAGTTACCAATCATCGTTAAATATCAATTACCAATCATCACAACACAATCGACACCATCACAGTCACGTAACGGTTTACCATCACTATTGCTAATATGAATAATAACAATGAGGTTATCTCTATAATCTCTTTGAATAATACAGAACGCTTTGCATTCAAGATCACGATATCATCGATATGAACATTTTATCAGTCTTCTTATTTTTTATGCTAACTTTAAATGCCAAACGCCAAGAATGACACTTTCAAAATTAAATTCTGAATTTGACAATTTGAGTTTGCGAATATATCTTCCAAAAGGATCGACGGATTAATATTAGATTTTTAGCTTTGTGTGCACATCCGCACTAAACTAGGTACAATCGGCGCCATCTGTGTACCGGCGGACAAACTACGATCAGAAGTAGTAATGAGCGCCGCCGCCGCGCTCGAGCGGCGTCGAACCGCATGACCAATAGCGCGCGTCAGACAAAACACGCTTTCAGTGTCGCGTGCATTTGAATACAATACTTTCACAATACGTGATGCAAACATGGTCTCTTTATGCTTGTTGATTTCACATATAACAATTGTATAACGCTGTAATTGTTTATGTCTAACGACCTCTCAATCGAAGCGCAAAATATCTAGTTAATTATACTCATGTAATTTTTGTGGTTGCAATTAGCCCAATTCTACTTAAATTGTGATGTAATAAATAAACTATGATTTATTTTACTGCACGTGAATTTTATTGGTGAAAAATTCCTACATATTAAATCCCAATGTCTTTCTGTATGTCACGCGTAGAGGGAAATTGACACCAACAACAAATTTCATCAGTGTCAATATGGATATGTCACCTTTATATTTAAAGGTGCATTTTTTCAAAATAGTAAACAAGTCTATGGTTAGAATTTTGAAAATTTGAATATCGTAAAGCTGCTATGTACATTGTAGATGGATAATTATTTATACATGATTAATTTTTTCACAGAAATTATTCTATGTGCGTATTCTATGTAATCTAACTTTCCCTTTGTATACAGTAGTTTTCTAGTGTGTACACTGAAATTTAAATTTGAATATAAAGAAGCTAAAATGATAATATATTATGTAGTTTAATAACAACTTAATTTAAACTAAATATGTAATCACATGTTTTATTTCTAGTAACTATATTATCATCTGTTCTGCATTTATTTGTAACTATAAATATTTAATTAATTGTATATAATTAGATGGATGAAAATGTGTATGAATGTGAATGAGGCGAGAGCTGTGCCAGACCAGTATTACGCTCTATCCTCTCTGCATATTTCAGTGGAGAAGCGGCGTAGTATTAATTTTTTCTACCGCGTAGTATTTATTTTAATTGATTGAAATTGTAAGGTGATTTTCTACTTCGGCCCTGTCAATTAATAGATTTTTTCTAGATAATATTTATTAGTGTTAAAAAACATCCAAACAATTCTGAAATAAAAACACACCCGAAATACAAAAATAACACATGTATAATATACGAGAATATAATATTTGTCTACATCGCTGGCGTATATTGTAAACACCAGTTGACATTGAAATCTATCGGACGAGCGAGTGAAATAACATTTGTTTTAATAGCACGTGACTAATAAGTATTTTCTATTTTAAAAAAAAACATTAATGATCAAATGGCTCTATTTCTATTTTACCACTGCTACTAAACCAATAAATACTAAAACTATAATGCACCCTACATAACACCCGTATGTGTCAATAAATGTTATTATTTAAATTATTGGAGGCTATATTAAGAAATGCCAAAAGTTGATGGAATGAAAGGGTTAAAAAAAACTTGAGAACGTTCCTTTTTTTAGGAACTCCGCACAAGTGCCATGAAACTTTCCAATGAAAGTACCGTGGAGAAATAAGCATTTTTTTGGATATGTACAAAGGAGAGAGTTATTTGTAGTTGCAAGATAAATTTAAAAAAATAATCAAATCTTTTCAGTCCGTAGCTAGTCAACCGAAAATGTGAATGATAAATCAAGAAGTAAAAACGATAAAAATATATAAATAAATCATACCCAAAGAATCGTCTGCAAAACCACTGTCGTTGTTCTCGTCGCATCTGCCCTTCCCGAGCTGTCTGTACACCCCCGACTCCAAAATTCTGGCTGCAAGTCTCAATGCCACCTTCTCCTTGTTCCTCGTCACGTCCAGGATCTTTCCGCCGTCTTTTTCAGCTCTCGCGGCATTGTTTACCGCGTACGAAGAACAGCCGGAGAGCTCTCTCGACCTCGCTCTAGCCAGATACCCCGAAGAACTTTTGGCGTGGTACTTGGACACGTTGTTCCTGACTATGTGATCGTTGAGGTTCTGGAGACTCTTGCCATTGCTCAGGCAGTGATTGTTCTTGATGGGAACGAAATGATTTCGGTTAGCCAAATTCTCTAAGCTCTTCCCGTTGCTGATGGAGAAATAATTGTTGTTTTTAGAGTATATGTCTCTAGAGTCAGGAGAAAATATGTATTTGTCATCGTTGAAGAATAGGGCGTCCTTCTCCAAGAGCGAGGGAAAGCTCTTGTTCATCGCTTTGGAGTAAATTACATCGACATTATTAACATTCTCTTTGAGGGTGTAATTGGAGCCGAATTCTCTTTTGTTTTTCAGATTGTTAATGTTGTTTTTAAGGGCGTACGTGCCTTGCCCCCCGAGGTTGGAGACTTTGGGTGTGCCGTTGGAGGAGCAGCATCCCTTCTTGTACACTCTGTAGCTTCGCTTGTTTCGTCTTTGGTTGGCACTGTCATCGATGATGAAGCTATCATCGTACTGAGGCATCTCGAATCGCACGATGATACAGAACAAATAACAATTTAGGATTCACTTTGGTAACATAGCATTTTAATCATCACCGATTATTAAATGTTGTCCTTGTATATAATGACTGTTAAATAAACGGTCGTTAAATTAACACATTGTGTATGCGCGCGCAGATGGTATTTTTTTAATAATTATAAATCGATTAACTGAATACATTTACAAAAATAATATTCCACAAATAAATTTCAATTATTTTTTGATAAATATATCCCAGAAACGTAAGAGATATACAATCTACAGCAAAATTAAAAAGAAAACGGTACAAAAAACTTGCCAGGCAATGGAGGATTGAATATTTTAATCAACCTTTGAACTTGTGTGTTTGAACATCAAAAAACTGCGCTTAATTATCAAAATAATAAAAAAAAAAAAAACGAATATCGGCAAAGTTCACTAAAATAAAGGTTGGAATTAATTAAGTTACAGGCGTCGTAAACTAAACAAAATTCCAAATATCTACGCAATTAATCCAGCCCACATTCAATTATAGGTGGAAATTGAAGGTTCTGTCGATCGTTTCCATTTCTAATTAAAAATTGAAGGTTATCAGAACGAGAGAGTACCATGGGCAAGTATAAAGCTGAAAAACCAGCTACAAAAGTTGGTCACTTCCGCTTACCAAAACATCGACGACGAAGTGTCTGCCAATGATTTTGAGGATAATAGCGAATACACTGTGTGCCCGATTCTATCTACAATATCTCTCCAATTAGAATAACTTTTCATGAAGTCGTAAGAAACAAAATCGTTAAAGAAAACACGCGTATATTACAGTGTGTGTGTATTACCAGTGAAATTATATTTTTATTAGCGTTTTCGTAAATTCTTTTTTCACCGGAAGATATATATTTCTTACGGTGTCTCACAGAGACAAAGCTATTATTTTTTTATATACGAAAGTATGGAAGTCTTGAGCATTCCAGGGCTTACGATCTGTCATCGGTCGGCTTAAGAGATCACTTTACACAATGTAACGTTCACCTATTTACCCACGTTACCACATCTATCAAACTTTTGGAAGTTGTATATATTAAATCAATTGATCGATTTAATATATACAACTTCTAAAAATTTCGACAGGTCGGTAAGCCCTGTTATGCCCAAGACTTCCATACTTTCTCATATAAAAAATAATAGCTTCGTCTCTGTGAGACATCTTAATCTTGATGATAATCCCCCAGGGGATAAAACCCAATAATTAGTTCCTACAAAGATTTGAACATACTCAAAATATATATTTCTATTAGTGAAAAAATAATTTAACTGATTGTCGATAATGAAAATATACGCTCCAAACTGTCAATTTTGACGGTGGTGAAACGTCCATTTGCGTATTTTAGTTTTCATTTAAAATGCGTGCTTATGTCGATTAAAATACGAAAAAAGAATTCAAACTGAGTTACTTTGTTGGCTAGTTATCAAAATAATGCGTATTTAAAAATGTATTTTTTCCAACCAATACATGGACAATACAAATTTACCGATATGCTATGAAATGAAAGTTTTAATATTAACAGTCTCATAACATAACAGTTGTAGGGCGACACATCACCAGTTAAGGTTAAAATGTTCCAACGTCAGATGGGCATCAATGACACAAATACGTAACGCATGCGCGGTTTATACCGGATCATCCGTTTGTGGACAAACACAGTATCACTGAAATCGAGGAGTGAAATTGTAAATCAATTGTTCCAAACATTTTTAGTGGCAATACACAATCACTGCAATATATACATATAACGCACGTAGAAGAGAACAAACAGGTGGGAGGAAAAATGGCACATACCGACGTGTCTATTGAAACCTGGTCAAAAGCCTTTCGCACTCGCGGGTCGGTCAGTGGCCAAGAAATCGATTTCTTTATAGGTTGTGAAGAAATACACAGAATAGCCTGCAGCACATATCACTCTCGGTTTTACAACACGCACGGCCTTCGGATCAGCTGAGATGCGGGCGCTGGGTATCCTGGCGGCGGCCGCCTCTCGGGGCATCGCTCGTCCCGCGGATAATGCGAACTGTGTCGAAAATAAATAAATAATTCTAAGAGCAGATTTAATTTGATTATTTTCGGTCGCAGACAAATCATCGCGCGGTGTGTCGAGTTGCACGATCTGCCGGCAATTTTCTACGGCCGTTTCAAAATCACACCGCGGTGGAGGCGAAACAAGGTAAACATTGTAAAAGGCAGATGTGTAATGGGAACGTTTGAAACATAGGACCAAACGAAAGAGAAATCTGTACGGCCGGTTTTGAATCGTTTCATACTAGACACACCCGATGACGTGCTCGGTTCATTCGAGATGGTGCAGCTGTACGAGCGAGAGGACCCGACTGCGGTTGCGAACGGAGACCCCGGCCCACTAGTCAGCCCTTAAAAACCATCATTTATTACGGAGAACACATTCTTATTGTGAAGTTGTAATTTTTTCAGAACAGACGGTCTGTGATATTTTAAACACTAATTAAATGTAATAAATTTCCTGTCAAAAATAATGTCGCTGTTGCATAGATGGATAATGCACCTTCCCCGGTTTGGAAAGAGATCCAGGTTTGAATTCCGGTAGCGCAATTTCTCAACAAAATTGATTTTATATGTATATTTTTATAATTAATATGTTTAATACATGAGATTGAGGAATATAAAAAATCGCCAGGAAGCAAAAGAAGCTAGGTGAAGTTGACCGAATTTGGTTGTCATTTTTAAAGGAAATTGTATAAATTTGTTTCTGGTGCCATGATAATGATTTACGTCAATGATATTAGTGGTGCTTCGTAGAAAATATACCTTTTTCCCGTTTGAGCAGCTCATCGCATCCCGAGTATCGACTGGCATGAGGCTTAATATTATATAGTATCAGAGTTTCAGTATTCATAATGTTTTTTAAGTTATTAATAACACAGATCAGCTTACGTACTTTGCTCGCGACAGTTTCTGTACGGATCATCCAGGTAAAATTTTACGCGTGATGTGCATTTTCGATTTGCCTAATAGAGGGCATAGATAATAATGATTATTTTTCAACAGAAAAATTATCATCATAAAATGATACTCGCATCGGTGAAAGGAGAGCGTGCTACGTTGATTTTCAACTATAATAAATGACTAAATACCTACCTTCTGCCATTCACCACCTATAAATATTGATTTATTTACTCGAGTATTCACAGCGCGATAGTGCTTTTTATTTACGCAATGTTTTTTATCAAAATACATTATAAAAAAAAAGACATGTCACAGACACGTGTATCATACCACCTCTGCATATAATGTATTTTTCTGGTTCGTCCTGTCCCACCTTATAAACACAGAAACAGTATTCTCTTTTGAGTCTTTTAATTATTATTATTTTTTTAAAGTTTAGATGATGTTTTTGTGTTGTGAAAATATTTATACCTCATTGATGTCTACAAATATACTAAATACTCGTAACAACGTTCTTATATATAACATTCCTCACTCGCGAATCTCGAATAAAATGTTACTCACTTTTCTAACGCGCTTTTTCAAACATAGTTTCGTGACGCATTGTAAAATTATTCGGTTAAATAAAAATTACGTCTGAATCACAAAGAGGGGTCTGCACAAATATCATCGAGGTATAAATTTGGTAAAATCTGAAATCAATTCGACATTTGTTAGAGTAAATCCCGCCAATTTACTCTACATCCGTAATTTTTCCACGAAGGCAACACCTCTGCCCCGAGCAAAATAAAATACCAATTTAATCAATAATTACAAAACGCTATTTCGTGAGAAAATACAGCGCGGGTCGATCCGCTCGCAAGGAGCGGAGAGAAAAAAAACCTGTCGATTTCACAAATTGCACACCTGTCGTAAATAAAGCAGAAAACTCTATCAATAACTTGTCACTACACCCAACGAGAGGGAGAAAGAGAGAGAGAGAGAGGGAGGGGGAGCAAATAGACTAGAATTACAAGACTGATTTTGTAACCTACAATAGACATGATAGTGTGAGTAATCGCGCGAATATGCACGGTCAACACTTTAAACAGCTATCAATTGTATTTTGTACTTTTAAAATGAACAATATTAATTTTGTGGTTAAAATTCATATTTTTTATTTATTATCTTAGTTTTATTAACCACTAATTGAGTTTAAAAAACATCTACCGGTTTCGGAAAATACCTTTTCCTTCTTCAGGATGTCATAACTATCTAAAAATATAGCATTGTTTCTTCACCAGAATCTATTTTTAAATTTTTTAAAAAAACAACAATTATTTAAAAAAATAAATTTAGTACCTAACTCAAATTGCTGCTCAATACAAATTTAGTCGAATAATTTTTACACAAATAATAGTATAGGAAATTTACAATTCAAAGACAAAGATGATAAATTTAACAATTCTGGCGTCTATAAACTTAGTTGCAAGGATTGTGCTGCATTTAATATTGGTAAAACGGGTAGAAATTTTAATATAAGAGTAAAGGAGCATTTGAGATGTTTGAACGATAGTGGGTTTTCAGAATTTGCTAATCATTTGATAGAAAATAGTCATGATTTTGATAAAAAATTGGGATTGTCAATTTTGCATATAAACAGTGTAGGTCACAAATTAAATAATTTGGAATCGTTGGAGATAAATAAAGCATGTAAAAGTAAATCAGAAAATTCTAAACAGCCAACTAATTTTAACTACGAGTCCTATTCTAAAATTTTTTCCTAAAAATTATTCCACTAAATTTGTATTGAGCAGCAATTTGAGTTAGGTACTAAAATATTTTTTAAAAAAATTTAAAAATAGATTCTGGTGAAGAAACAATGCTATATTTTTAGATAGTTATGACATCCTGAAGAAGGAAAAGGTATTTTCCGAAACCGGTAGATGTTTTTTTAAACTCAATTAGTGGTTAATAAAACTAAGATTATAAAAAAAATATATAATTGTATTTTGTTTTAACATGGTAGCGGGTTCCCCAGTAAAACTTGTCATGAACATTGAATTAAAAATAGCGCCATAGAAAATATCCGAACAGTTTTATACTATCTCACTTTTAGCGTGTTTTATTTTCACCTTCACCACCGAGATAGGACACGAGGCGCGTCAAAATTTAATTTATTGCCGAAATTTAATTTAATTTATTAAATAGTTACCCCTGGTGAACTTTATATGAAGCCATTATTAATAAAAAGCTTAAAATATTTGTAAACAAACGCCTTTTTGTATTCCTCCGGTTATTATTTCCGCGTGTCACACGGGAAGGCAGAGATTTTTAATTATATTTTAAATAGAACACATTATTAATTGTGAAGTTGTAATTTTTTCAGATCATATTTCTGTGATATTTTAAAAGAAATTGAATACATCAATCAGAAAGACATACATACAGATAAACTCAATTTACCGAAAAAATATTTTAGCTGCCACCGGGATTCGAACCAGGATCTCTTCCTATCCGGGAAAGTGCGATAACCTAACTACATCAGCCTTGTAATTTCGACAAATTTTCTAACTAGCGTTGCAGCTATTTCCAATTTCCAAACATGCAACATTTATATGTCGAAATAAATTATAAATCTAGTAGACTAAATAAAGTTTAAAATATAAAAATATTTTTTAATCAATCGAACGCAAACCTTTAAATATCTCCAAACGAAAGAAACATGACTTGGCCACTTTCATAATAATAGGCACATATGTCTAAACATGTAACGCGTTTTTTAAATACTCTCTTAGGATGATTATTTTCTTTAGGTCTCTGTGCAGCCACGGTAGCAGTCGACGGCCACTTAAGAGTAAATCAATTGACAAGCTGTTCGATCGAACGTAGATCCGATTAATTCTGGATAATGAACCGCCGTCACGGTGCATTCGGTACGGCAGCTGATGAAACCGGGAAGGAACTGTCATTATTAAATACATGAAAATGAAAGTACTTAATGTAACGCGTTGCCGGCGTTAGCGCGACCGAGAAAGAGACGCGATGAATCGATAAATCTCATAACATCGGAAGAACCATTATGCGTGGAAACGTAAAAATAACATTATTTCTATAGAAACACTTTGGATTAGATCAGGGGTCGGCAAACTTCTGAGACAAAAGAGCCAAACGCGTTTAGAACAATGAAGTGATGTGAAAAATATCTCCGACTAATTTAATTATTCGATTAAGTAAAGTCAGTACTCAAATATCAATATACAAGAATGTTTATTAGATAGATATATATACTGAAGAAGAATTAAATAATAAGACAAGATACTTTGTTTAAACCACTATTTATTGATTATTCAACATGTTTCGATACCTATGGTATCTTTTTCAGGAAACAAAGTATAGATAGTAAATATGTATAAGTATTAAAATTTTTTTTCAGGCCTAATACTTTTTTTCCGTGAACCCATCATCAAACTCGGGTGCCGTCATTTTGCGACCGCTTGATTAGGTTGATAGCTCGTTTACACGCGGAAGTCATGTTCCTACACTTCTGGATTCAATATCCTAACGCTTTGAAAATACTAAGTCAAAAAGTACTAGCCAAGGAACTGAAAGAAATTAATAACATTTAAGCCAAGAATTTATGGTTACACAAAACTCAATAATTATTATAAAATAATGTATAATATCATATATTATTTTTATTTTACAAACTATCTGTTAAATACCAAAATTTTGACACCGTTGTTAACATCGTTAGAACATGTTGGGAGAGGCTTTCGAGATGTGGATGCTGCGGAAGAATGCTCAATAATGGTCAGTGTTATTGGGATTTCTTGTTGTTTCTATTGGTCACATACGTGTATGAATATTGCCGCTCTTTGTCTGGCTAGAGAAGTGTAGAGGACTTTATAAGTGTGCAGGTCTGAAAAGTTTTTTGCAGTCCGCAAAGATAAATCCCAACATTTAAAATTTACTATTTATTTGCAGTACTCACAGAAAGAAAATGATTTGATTAAAATGACCAAATTTATATACAATCCAGCAAAGTACTGTTTATGAAAAAAAAAAGTTCATTCATCGCTCGCGTGCAGCGTGAATAGATCCACTTTGTACTCGTATAATGACCAAATAAAGTAATTCTTTACGGTAGTAGCTATTAGCAAGATGTTACACCTGATTTTTTGCTAAAATTTTCTCTCCGTTCAGTTTAGTAACAAATAAATTTAAAAAAAATGAGAATGTTCTTTTGAAAGAGGGAAAGTAGGAGACGGTGAAAGATTGCGAAAATACCTCCCGGAGAAAGGATGCGAATTGAAATTAAAGTTCATTGACCGGCAGAGTCGACCGGCGACGACGATCGGAATAATCCGTAATATCAGGAGTTGAATACACCTTCCCGAGGAATCGTGCTGAACCATCAAGTGTCGGAATACCATTAGTGGAAATTGTGATTGTTGCCGGCGAGATATCCGGTGTGCTCTCAATATCTCACCGGCAAGAAGTGAACAATTGAATGTGTGCAGTGTTGGGGTCCAGAGTCGATGTACGATAAATGAAAGCAAAAAAAAAAATATACACTAGTGTTGTAATATAACAAACACTAGTGTTGTAATATAATAAACACCAGTGTTGTAATATAACAAACACTGGTGTTGTAATATAATAAACACCAGTGTTGTAATATAACAAACACTGGTATTGTAATATAATAAACACCAGTGTTGTAATATAACAAACACTAGTGTTGTAATACAATAAACACTAGTGTTGTAATATAATAATAACGCGATAGTGAACACTTTTAATACGTCTGCCGTGTTACAAGAATCGAGGTTGTCACTATCTCGGGTGTACAGTTTTTATAGTTTTGATATGCAAGGTAAAATCAATACAGTTGCTATAGATTGTAGATAAAGTCACCACTTAAAGCTTATACCTGCATGTATACTAGAGCGCCGATTATCCGCGGTAATCGAGAGGGACACTTGAGCCCGGATAATTGAACAACACTGTGAATTCAAATTAAAAATATATTTTAAGTATTAAGAACAATAACATAAGATAAACATTCTGGTAGCATTTAACAATAAAAGTAAAGTAAATACAAAAAATGTCGATTTATGTTTGCTAGTTAATAATCCTTGCTTTACAATTCATTCTAAATGCGGCCTTACGTATAATAATATGAAGTTTCCAAATTCTCTCACATAACATCCCTTTTACATCAGCTACATTGTTTCCGATTCTCTGAAAAAGTTGAATTTAAATTGTGCTGGTTGATATACAAGGCGACACACAACATGGCGCCTCTGTATCTTCAATAACTTTGTATCCCGGACAATTTGAATGGTAGACGTCAAACTCTACTTCAGTCGCAAGAAGGGTTGTAGAACCGACCGACCGTTGCCAGTTGTCTAAATTTAGTGAACGGACATTCGCGTTGGCAGGGCCAAACTATTTGCCCTCCGTCATAATAAACAGTGCATCAGAGACTTTATTTAACGCTTTAATTTAATTTATTAAACTAAAAACGCACCTTTTCAAAAAGTCATTTCTATAAGTGAAAATAATAATTTTTAATTTAAAAAATAAAGATAATTGTAGAACTATAAACAGTTGATGTGTAAAGCGCCCTTGAGGTAAAAGTTTTTACGAAAATGGCGCTATACCAATTATCCATTACTATTATTATTATTACAGAGGACCACGGTTAATACAACTCAACGGGTAATTGAATCCCCGGATAATCAGCGATTTACTATATGTATATATATATTTGAATGTCCTCTATATTCACGCGTGCGACGCTGCATAGTAAAGGGTTAACTAAGGGTACGTTTTCATGACAAAAAACACAAGTCCATTAGCGGGTGGATGAAATTTCTAGAAACTTGGTGAAATTTTTAGAGGGTTTTTGAAGTTAAAACTGAACAAGGGGAGCGGCGATGGGGTCAACAATTAATTAGACATTATTATTATCATCATCTTCTTCTTACAAAGCCAAATCATTGCCGGTAATTTTTATGCAAACTTTTCGAAGAAAGTAGAAGAAATTAATATAATGTACGTCTATACACTTATTTGTAATAATCATTTTAGAATTTTCCTCTTTTCGTGTGTAGCAAAAATAAAAACGAATAAATTTTTCGAGATTGTGAAGTGCTACAGGATATAGAATGTATTGTATCGTATTGTACATGTGTGTGTATGTGTGTGAGTATTGCTGTCCTTTTGTCGGAAAGCTAAGAAGACGGTAACCGAAAGGCGTTATTCTTTTTACATCCCGTATTTCGACCAGTTCAGCGGTCCAAATAAAACACTAGTGCGCGCTTCGGTCGGTCGAGATCTAAAGAAGACAACCCACCTAAAAGAACAGCAACATATGAGCAGAAAGACAGCAACAATAAAGAGTTGGTGCAGTTCATATATCATACGGTTGCTAATTGTTAATTGGAAACCAGCTATCGAAGGCATTTACGAGTAATGTGACAGATTAGCTAGTTGGCTAGCGATAGGTGGTCTAGCTGGACCCCCATGATCGGTTGAAGAATGAGTAGGCAATTTGACATCTGGCCAAGTCGGACTGCGAGCGCAGGTCGGCAGAGATAATGAGGCGATAACACCGAGTGGATACCAGCGAGGCGCAGCAATGGTGAAAGGAACCGCGGCCGGTGGAGCGCGGGCCGCCATTAGAGCCTTCGACGTGCGGCCACTGGATGTGGACAGGTAGCCTGGAACCGGCACACAGCTAAATACACACCAATTAATGATTGTATCCACATCGATAATTTTAGACCACGCAGGCAAACCCTTCTCCTTCCACTCGGACGTTGCGTACACAATTTCTTTACTAGGTGTACCCGGGCGAAACGTACGCCCATCTGTCTGTAACATTCGTAATTTCAAAAAGATCGATATTTATGATACAGGGTGAGGTTATAATAATCCAGGGATTAATATGATAACTAAAAATAATTTGTCAATAATGACGGGAATTCACTTAATCACAGACCACCAAATATATAAACAAGAACTAACGCAAATTTCTTGTCCCAATATTTTTATTTTGGTGTCACCCATATGATTACTTACGCAATCAAATAGCTCCGCGACTTTTTTTAAAAACATCACTCGATTGGAACAAAAATTTAATACATGAATTAATGTGAAAAACACATCTTGTTTATACAAAGATTTATTTTTCAAAAAGTAATTACTATTGCATAAATGTGTCATAAACTATCAGATTTACGTTTCCATCAAGAAGTTCCGTAACTAATGCTTTAAACCCCTCTCCTACATGTACACTTTATTTCATGGCTATTAATTTACTGGTCTGTGACCTTAATTCATAAAATAAAATTTAGCGGTATATATAATACAGCAATATATAATTAATTATATTTGACGCGATTTATCCTGAGAAACGTTTGGGTCATATTCTCCAGCACAACACATTTAACTATAGAATGAGAGGACGGCCGAGGAAAATATTCGTGAGCCGGTTGCTGGAGTGAAACAGCTGTAGAAGCTACCGAGAAGTAAAAGACCTGGCACAAAACAGGGATCAATTTAGGAAATAGGGATACACTATTAAGAATGGAAACTCACGAGTATCGGAGATATTATAGGTACCAGGGGTTGTAGTAACTAATTTTCAATTATCAGAAGACGTGGTATTTTTAGTAAGAAATCAGGTAGATAAATAAGGATCTGGTAAGTAATGTGGGAGCGGTGATTCAAATCCACCGCTTTCGCCCAGCTGACCGACGACACCGGCGACATCGACACCCAGGGACCAGACTTCCGTCGAGAGAAACCACGCTCGGTCCGATGCGATCACTCAATGCAAAAAGACCGTACGATTTACAATCGGGACAATGGATTCAGGACGGCTGCCTGTATTGCGATTCGTAAATCGGCCAAAAACGTCGAACAAAATCACTGTGGAGCTTTTTTGGACCGCAGTAAACAAAATGATGATAGCCAACGATCATTGAAAGGATAAGTGTGGTAACTTTGGCTGCACCGTGGTAACTTTGGGAAGTGTACCATATACCTCAGGTGTTCTATCTTCTGATTAAGGACTAATTTCTTAGTCCCGATTCCTTGTGGTGAAACTCAGTATGTTCAGGTGACAATTATCAGTTTATTACAACAACGTATTTACTGTATTATAAATCAACACATCAGCGGTAGATTAGTTACTCAGGAGGATCCGTGATGGAAGAGACCCATTCCCCCAGAGACGGCCTCTTGTAACGTATTACCCCCACCACTCACCTACTCAATCTCCTGCCACATACACATATATACATACATACAACGTGTCAGTTCTCACAATAAGACACGAGAAGACAAAGAGCAAAATAAAAACGACTGCAAGGATACAGTTAGCAGATATGCTTTGAGCTATTATTTTTCAACATTCCTCATTCCATAAAGGCCAAAATTAGCGACATGCCAAAACGCGAAAACGTCTTTCACAAAAGTGATAACATAGATAAAAACCTAGAGTTATAATTAAATTACAATGGCTACAATAATAGATTGAGCATTTAATCAACGTGGCCGTTGTGCGCCAAGGAAGTGGCAATTAAATATAACTCCTTACAAATTATCCAATAAAGATAATTTCCATCCGACGAGAAAAGCACTCGCAACTCATCAGTCATAACAAATAGCCAGCTCGGCGAATCGATTAATATGTGAACAGAAAACAAATTGATATGTCCATTCTGTTTCCTTTTATGTCTCCACGCCCGCACTGCAGCGCGGGCACCGGGGGCGGGCGGCGTGGGCGGTGGACCAGGCCAGGTTTTCGTCTAATTCTTGGGCTTTTTCAATTACATGTCGAGATTTTATCAGCATTTTCATGATCCAATTCGTGTCAAAATAATTTGTTTCAATCTCCCACAGTATTTTTTAACGTTTTTGGGCCTGTTGGTGTACGTACAGATTGAATCGTAAAAAAAAGCAACAGCAAATTTAATATTTATACACATTTTTTAATTATTCTTTGCCTGTTCTGGAAGCCTAACATATATACATGTAAATTATATTGGTAAAATGGGGGATAGTTAAAAATATAATTTTGTAAGAATTCGTTAAAAGGAATAGCTAGTGTTATAAAATAATTGTGAGATATAAAATAAAAATATTATTTTTATGATTTTTTTAAATAGTTAGGTCAAACACAAAGCAATTGAATGTCTAAAAAATATCAGATATCTCAAAGAGACAAAGCTATTTTTTATTATATGAAATGGAAAATATATGAAAGTATGGGGTAATTACAGGGCTTACTACCTGTCTTCGGCTGGTGTATATATATATATTTATATATATAACGTTCGCCAATCTTCACCCCTCAAACTCCACATTTATAATATTTTTTGAAAGTTGTATATATGTTAGTATGTGGACTCGTTTCGAGTACCATTACACCATCGCCACCTATCAACTTTCAAAAAAATTGATAAATGCGGAGTTTGAGGAGTGAGAATTAGTGAACGTTATAAATTATATAAAGTAATCACATAAGTCGGCAGAAGACAGGTCGTAAGCCCTGTAATTACCCCATATTTCCGTATATTTTCCATTAAACATAATAAAAAATATCTTTGTCTCTATGAGATATCTGATATTTGTTTAATAACAGTGCCTTTGTAGGTAAAAAAAAATCCAGTAGTTGTGTGTTCTTGAACATATCAAATATTGTGAATGTCTACAAAACTACCGAAATTAGATAAATATCACCGAATATCGTATAAAAAGAATTAAAATTTGGTTGTTACTTCAATCGCAGATATGTCCAACAGATAATTAATTCAAACCCAAATATGTTTTCAGCCAAAAAGACAACAGTATTTGGTAGTCATTTTTAGTGTGATTACAATAATGGTTTTTCGCTTTTTACTTCGAAAACATGTAAAGTGGACATGTCTACTTTTGATTCTGGACCTCGCATTTACACAATAAATGAATAAATGGTAAATTGAACTACAAATGTTTAATCATTAGAATGGAGGCGTAATTATAAAATAAATAACAATTTCTTATGAAAAATGATGACGTATTTAGTTTTAAGCATATAATAAATGCAAAATTAAAGTGAGCAGAAATTTTTTTATTTTTTATTTATCCCAGAATGATGAAATTGCAGTTAGCCACTTTTCGCTATCAACCAACGATTTTGACGAATTCATATTTTCCTACCCTTAACCGTTCTTATCCAGTTCTCGTGTCTTATCATACCTGTCATCATACTGTTCCACGCCGGCAGCCCACCTCTGGACTGTTTTTACTGGGATACCCGCGTCATCTGACAAACTTTAACACGGCCAAACTAATGGAATCTTACAATTGTTCATTAATAAAATAAATTTTCAAGTTCAGAGTTCAATTTTATTTTATATTTCCTTAGTACTTTTCGTATTATTTTTCATTTAAAGACTGTTAATTTATTTTCTTCGTTCACCGCGTAATCCGATATGCAAGATTTTAAGTAATGACTAATGTAATCACATTGAAACCGAACACATTTTTTGTCGGAATTGAAAATATCTGATCACTCCGCGCACGGTGATACTGGTCTAAACTTCCAATGAGTAACTGGGCCGCGGGCGCGCGTCCTCGAATGACCTTGGACGAAAATGGCGCGGATCGGTCCGACTTCTTCCCCTAGTTTGGCAATCAATACATGATCTTGAAACTGGTTTAGTCTGCTATAGAAGCTGACTTAGATTTGAGACGGCCCCATGCGAAAAACTTGTATCATACACATGTCGTTAATGACACGAAATGAGAAACAAATTAGATCAAACAAATATCAGATATTTCATGGAAACAAAGCTATTTTTTTATTATATTTAATGGAAAATATATGGAAGTATGGAGTAATTACAGGGCTTATGACCTGTCATCGGCTGGCTTAATTGATTACTTTATATAAATATAACGTTCACCAATTCTCACCCCCTCCATCTCCACAATTATATTTTTTTTTAGAGTTATATATATGTTAATATGTGGACTCGCTTCATATTTTCCATTAAATATAATAAAAAATAGCCATGTCTCTATGAGATATCTGATATTTGTTTAATAACAGTGCCTTTATAGGTAAAAAATTCAGTAATTGTGTGTTCTTGGACATATTCAAATATTAGTAAATTAGATCACTATGAAATATACAAAGAAAAAAAAATTCGAAAAAATACACCAGCGTGATTGCTGTAATTTGAACACACATCTTTCTAAAGCATTCTACAGGCAATATACAGTTTTTGATTCAAATCCAGATAGCGACGATTTTTTTCGAAAAATAGATTAGTTACGCGTATCTTTCTAAGTTATTTGAGTAATCTGATTAAATTATCGAGAGAGACTATGTTCCAAATAACCGCAACATCATAAATAAATGTAATAATTTCTAGATACATTTTAACGTCGTTAGCAAGTCACCTTTTTTTTACATTCTTCACTTTGCTGTACAAAAATAGTCAAAATTCTATGCCTAACTGTCTAGAAAGTAATTACATTATTAAATGCGCTTTGAAGCTGACTAACTTACCGTTACGCTGTTTCCCCGCAGGGGTAGGCAGAGAGGACAGAGCGCCACACCCTTCCGTCCACACATTACAATTCTCGCTACATTCACATTCATACTGCTCGGTGGAGATAAAAATATAACAAATGAGATAAATCACAAAAACAAAATTTACAAATAAACGATAAATAATTTCAAATATGGCACTGAAAAAATGCAATGGATAAATCTTTATTTTGGAAAAAAATAAAATATACCGACTCGGCGACGTGTCATAAATCTGACGAAACTAATAAGGCATAACACATTTTTCTTCACATTAAAAATTTGTCGTTTGCATTTTTTCGGTATATTCTAAAACTATATAAACGCGAAATGATACCTTTACTGCTAAAATATGAAATGAAAGATACGCGTGCGAACTGAATTTATATTTTTATATGTAATTGTAGTACAGAGCGACGGGATAAATTCCATAATTGAGGCTATTATTTGCAAATACGTCTCAATCTATATAAAACACGTTTTATGGCAAAATGCTTGTATACTATTTGTTAGCGCCGTTTAACGCACTCATACAAACACATAGTCTATGCGTGATTATCAAAATTTAAACCTAGTATCTTCTTCTCTTTCTTTTCATAACCTGCCCCTTGAGTACGAGGAAGAAGGAAAGAGGTCGCCGCAATCAACACTCTCGAGCTGTAATGAGTTTTACTACCGCTAATGTTAACCAATAAATATATATTTAATTCCGCTAAAATATACAAAGAATCCTTTTACGCGAGTGTCAATAGTGTTGTTACATATTCTGCGCCGCATGTCTTGTGGTTGGAAAGGAGAGACAATTGATCCAGCATCAGGCAGACCTAGTACAGAAAGAGTAAGTGCCTCCCTATCTTCCATTATTTCCACTATTACTCGGTATACTAATATATGATTTATCTATACGATCTTTTAATAATTAAGCATTACTATATGTATGCTAAACAGATGAAAACACTCATTGGTTGCATTATGGACAAGATATTTATATTTAATGCTTGGATCGAGCCAAAGTTAAAACTAACAGATGGAATAAGGCATTTTTGAAAGTAACTCTCTAACAAAATACGCCTGACGCTTTTACACGCGTAACTAAAAAGGAACGATCTACTTTTGAAATTTAAATATAAGAATGAACCACATTTGAAAATAGCACGATGACTGTATGATAATATTATGGCGAATATAAATTCGCAATTTGAAAATTGTATTCAACGTAATTTTTTTCTTTACAAAATGACATTTAATATTTATTTTTAAATATACAGGAATGAGCCATGTTTGCAGACAGCCTCAATTATAATATTATCTTTAACTTATGATTTAAAACGAATTGTTAAATGTTTTATTTTTTTATTTAACATATTGTATTGTATTATTATCTCCATTTTATATCTAATTTGTGGCCGCACGTAGGTAGCGTTCGCACAAACAGATCTGTCAAGAACTAATCACGATACAGGATATCTACTTTCATTAAACGTCAGAAAAAAAAAATCAACAGCGAAACGATAATAGCCCGAGAAGTAATCATGGTATCATTTTTATTTTACTGTTACGAAAAACCATAATCACGATTTTGCACGGCGCAAGATTAAACTTTTATGAAATAAGTTTCGTCTTGTATAATAATTTCAAATAGCGGTACAAACTGCACAATTCACGTGATGGGAGTTTAACGTTACGTGACGGCGAGTCACGGACCGAGCGTGTTCGGCGAGCGCTCGCGTCTCACGGCGGACCTCCAGGCGGACTCTCCACGCGCCAGGAAGAGACCGGTGTTCGGTCTCAGCGCTCGGGTATTGGTACCTTCGGTCACGGCTCGCGATGCGGTAGCGAAGATTTTATTATAAAAACACGATTGAATATAAAAAAAAAATACATTACGGAGTGGTCTTCACGCGACTTTATGCCACGACACACAAAAAATGCCAGCTGCTGAATAAAAAAAAAGACAGATGTCATCCACACAGGAATAAAACGCATTTATCTCAGTCTTTCAAAAGTCGAGCTACGTCGAAAAAAATTGTTATTAAATATATTGTGACATTCGAAAGTGTGCAACTAATTTCTCGACTACTACCTGTATAAATTATATTTTTTATCACTGGTCATTTTATTAAAAGTCGTGCGACATTGTTACGCAACATCTGTTCGTAGACAGTTTGCAGTTCGTCGACAGAATATCGCGCTTAACGCTATGCAATTAGTACATTTTCTCTAGTTATCTACTATTTACGAAAATCATTTTTTACAAATATCATTAAAAAAAATAAACAATATTTCACCTAACTGAAAACGTTTGTGATATTTGCAATCACAAATTAATATTATCATTAATTTTCAAATCGTCACCTAAGTAGCAACACAACTTTTTCTAAACTGAAACTGGACCAAACTTAGGTACGATTTCCTTGTGCGCTTGTGCGTAGTTGACAGGGATGTTACAGATATGTGGTGATTACATTTCTTTGATTTGCACTCCCCTAGCGGACGCTATCGTGAAACTATTGATATAGAACGATTCCCCGCGAAAATTCAAATCCGATGATATAAATATCTTAATATGACAAAAAAATTGATATTTATGCGGTGTTGCTGCTTATGTGATGATATACCATTCTTCTTATGGTCTTTGTATAATATATATCTTTACCTACATAAATTCTAAGTATTTTCATTTGATCTGAAATGACCTTTAATGTGATATGTCATTATAGAAATAAAATTGGAAGCTTTAACACGCGACGTGATAACATGAGATGTATCAAAGTGAACGAGACCAGAATGATATGTTAGGACGGAAAAGAGTAGCGTTCTCGCCTCCCTGGATTGAAACGGTAAATTAAATGTAAGTTCCTAGATAATTACAATATTGAATCTGTAGAACACAAGAATTCAGATAGAATTCATGAATTGATGAGACTCTGGCCAAAAAAAAGTAAAAAAGTGCAATAATATTCGGCGACCAACCAAAACATTCAACAAAATCATCTAAAAACCGTTAAAAAAAATCTTTAACTTCACTTTATAATCCTGCCACTTTGTAATTAGTTTGAAACATTTACGAAGAAAATAATGTGTTTTTTGATCGAGAACTTTCGCTGTTGGTTACCTTCAAATAGGAGAAAGCAATTTCGCCACGTTTTAATCGGGTAAAGTGGGAGAAGTAAGAGTAGGGGGAGTCAATTGCTCCTCTCAGCCGTGAAGCGATGGGACAAAGGCGCCGAGAAAAGGCCCGGCGTTTTAGGAGCCGCCGCGCGACTGACCGACTGTTGCGATCGCTGGATGCTGGAGCAGAGATTAGAGGACGCGAATCACAGGCGGCGGCGGTGGTGGGGGAGGCCCTCTCGCCCGGGTGGTCCGCGGACGACAGACAACTGCGGAAACGGCTTAGATTTAATAGTTGCATTTATTTTATTTTAAGATTTCAAAGAAGCTAATTTTACACCGACTCGTGAGTGTTTTTATAGCGGGAATAGTTTCAGACGTAAATTTGAAATTAAGAATTATTGTGACATAAGACTTGTTTTCAAAAGAGATGCTTAGACGAGATAACCCGTGGACGCCACGTGTCTATAAATTCAATTGTTTAGGACGATATTTTTATAAACAATTAAACAAAAAATCAACAATATCAAAACAAAGTACTTAGACATCTCGACTGTCAAAATAATGACAAAGAATTTAATTAAAAAAGTGCCATGGCAGAAAAATCAAGAAGACAGATAAAATATTTTATTTTCGTGTCCAAGGTAGCGTTATTATTAATGCAAAGATAGTCTGTATAGATGTAATATACATAGTAGACTAAAAAGTATAAATTTCATGCGCCTACCATAAATTCGATTTTGCAATCTGCAAAACACTGCATTAGTGATTTGCCTTCCACTGGCGCTTTGTAAATTTCGATATGGTACGCGGAAGTGGTAAAGTGTTCACATACATATAAATTTTACATTAATACATCTTAATACAAATTAATGAAACAACTATTAATATAGTAACAAGTGGGTGGGTGTTAAACGTGTAGTTAAGTGAAAATATTTTAGCATTATGAAACTGTAAAAACTCCGAATACAGTAGGTTCCATGGCTCATTGGGCTACTTTGAACTTGTAGATGAAGTCTGCTGTAATACCCCGTGTCCACGAAATTAGACACGATGAGGTTCAGTTGAGACTATTTTTTCTGAAAGTTAAATTCTGTTCTAATTGCTGCTTTCAATACTTTCAAAACCGACGAACGAAAAATGTCAAAGGTCAATGAGCTGACATTTAATGTATAACAAGCGCGAAGTGAGGTGCGAGAAGCATAATCTCAGAGTTTGTCTCAAGCCGAAAATCTCATTCGTGGTCGTGGGCCATAGCAGCCAAGTTTCGACGCCGTGATTCAGGACAGAGGACGCACTCGAACTTATTAGAAATTTTAATTCAAATATGTTTGTGATCACATGAAGTTTTTCAAAACGTGAATCGGGATATTTATTTTATTCTGTTCATGTTCATAATACACGTACATATTATACATTATAAACATTCTTACAAATATACAAAAAAGGCGAACAAGCTTCATAATGTAAGAGATGTTCACTGTTTCCTTAACTAGACTGAAGTCTGTATTAAAGGAGACAGGTTCATCCGTTGTCTATCATACAAATATAAGAACTATTATTATTATTAATCTTTTTTTTTTATCTAAACCAAAAATATTAGGAATGAATTAAACAGGGTTATAAATAAGTAAAATATATTCGCTATACCATGATTGAAATACTATGCAAAACAGAAAATGAATATAAAGAAATGATGTTCTGTTCCTGTGATCATTTCTATGAATCTATCCACAGTTTCCTTTCTGCCAACACCCAATAACCAGCTCCTGAGATGGTGTTCGAGTATATCAATCGAGAATTGCTTCATACTGCTCGGCAAAATGTATTTTAAAATTAAATCCACGTAGAAAACGCCATCTACTGCATCTATTTCAAGATGCTGTGCGGGAAATGGGAAGACTGATGGAGATAAAAACGAACTACATGGTCAACACGTAAGTCAAAAATTCTATGGTAAAAGTTTAGCAATACTATTTTTTTAGGTGGGTTCAACAGATTTTTAAATATGCATTCAAATTGACATAAGACGCTTTACGTCGTAAGATATCGAGCCTTAAGAATAAATGAAACGTGAGTTAATATACCCAACAAAAAGAGTAGCTGTTTTTACCTAAGATGGTATCAATATATCATTTTCGTCAAATCATGACGTAAGAAGTTTTGGCCGCCGACCGCAGAATTATTACTCTGGCCGGTACAGATAACTGTTTTCACGATTGATAAATAAAATAACCCAACATTACGATTAAACTGTCTAAATACCGTTAATAAATAACATAATACATAAAGCTATTCGGTAACTGTGTTGAATATCAAGCGAATGGTTCTAGATTAAATGAAACTGGTCAATTTTAATCGATAACGTCAGACCAATTTACGGACCATTTAATTCATTCACGTGCCAAATTACACACGCATACGGTATTTTTGTGTCGACACACTAAGGTATGCAAATTGATAACAGGTAACACAGTTATACAAGTTTCTGGTATATTATTATTTCCAATTTTTAACTTCTTTTACAGAATCGAATTCAACGCAAATTCAACGAGCCGGTGATTTTGTTACAAAACTCTTTTCGGTCCGATTCCCGTCATCGGAATCTTCTGTGTTGTATTTTCTGGGCCATTACGCCATGTGACTCCAATCTCTCCGGTCGACGTTTCGTATCCCACATCAGTGTGTTGTATTAATACCGTGCCGAAAGCGGGGTGAGTCGTTGTTAAGAGTTTCGCTAACATAAACCACGTTTGCATTATAAACATTTAACGCAATGGACGTGATTAGACTTCGTTAACCTTAGTTATGTGCGATAGTTTTGAATATACTATTCGTTCTACTTAATTATTAAATTTTTTTATGCAATGTTTTTAATTTCTTAACTATAAAAGAGCATTCCGCAACATTATTATTCCCCTAAATATCTTTATATGTTAAGGAAAACACATTCTTATTGTGAAGTTGTAATTATTCAGAACATAGGTCTGTGATATTTTAAATACTAAATTAATGTATTAATTATAAATATATACATATAAAATCAATTTTGTCGAAAAATAATGTTTTAGCTAATCCCGGTGACGCTAAAACATTATTTTTCGACAAAATTGATTTTATATGTATATATTTATAATTAATACATTAATTTAGTATTTAATCTTTATATGTTTTTACAAAGTAAATTAAAGTCACAGGACTATCTATCAGGGTTATTAACGACCTCTATGACACACAGAGTCACATGACAGACACTCATATTTGGGCTTTAATTATATAAATTACTCATGATGATAGTAAATTATCCATAACTGGGTAAAAAAGAACATTTATCTCAAAAAATATTTCAAATACACGAAAAATACGTTTTCATTATCATTATTCACGAAGAGTTCTGATTTGATCTGATTTGAAGAGAAGTATTTGGTCAGCACGTGTTCTTCGATGTTCTAGGGTTTTCATATTGTGGAAGTTTACTGCATCTAAATAGGAGTTAAATAATAGATTGGATCTAACATTAAGATATCGAATAAACCTATTTTGTATTCGTTCTAATCTCGCAATATATGTAATCTACCATGGGTTTCAGATTTGAGATGTGTACTCAAAGTGACTAAGAACGAATGCGTAATACAGTATTTTTAGGCAATATGAATTTTGGAAGTGTTTGCAGGTTCGAAGTATGAATCCTAGCATTCTATAGGCCTTGGAGGTAATTTGGCCAATGCGATTTCTGAAAAGAAGTTCGCTATCGAGGATTATTCCCACGTCTTTAACATCGCTTTTATTTTCTAGCCGTAAAATGTAAGTAAAATGAATGTTGTTAAATTTTTTTGAAAATGTTATTTGAAAACATTTTTTAGCAAGTTTAGTTCAGTTTCAGTTTAGAAAGAGTCTGCTCCACTTTTACAACTCTAAATAGGTAAGTAATAAATACTTCAGTAATTCTACGAAAATCATTTAAAACTAGTTACGGTCTCCTCTCCTGTAAAAAACACATGCGGTGTCGCTGTTTAGGTGACGAAATATATATTTATTTGTTTTTATTCGGCACACTTAGAATGCAAAGTCGAAATCGGTGGCAGGTCTAAGATTTAAGATTTAAGGTCGACCACACTTCACCGCACTGCAGACATTGGAAAGAGGTTAAAAACACTTTGTATACACACGAGCAAGTGCCGAAGTACTTTTACATTGATCATGCATCGTGGATTTCAATACGCAAGTATGTACACAACAGACTACGGTAAATCTCGAGTAACCCCAAACAAACATTCGAAATCAGCTGTGAAAGAAAATATGATCTCAGTATGTGTATATTTATTTTATGGCGACTTGAAACCGGTTACGCTAGGATTTGTTCAATTTCATTCAATTATTGACAGCTGTCCGTGTCGCGTGCCAACATAAAATAACAACGATTCAGTCTCGTGAAAATGTGAGTTTTTCGCGTCAATTTTTTTTTTATGGTTTTAATAATTATTAATACTCAAATGATTTCCCGTTATTGTTGAAGGGTTATTATTATTATTATACACGTCTAAATATTCATTAAACGCTTACCGCCACTTCACTGAAGATAGTCGGTTAGTTTAAAATTATGGAAATAGATGTTCAACAGGTATAATTAAAAAATATTTAATGGAAAATATATAGAAGTACGGGGTAATTGCAGGGCTTACGACATGTCTTCGGCTGGCTTAAGTGATCACTTTATGTATTCCACCAATTCTCACCCCTCAATCTCCACATTTATCAAATTATTGAAAGTTGTATATGTATATATATATATATATATATATATATATATATATATATATATATATACATATATTAATTAGTACGTGGACTCGGTTCGAGTATCACAGGTATGTATTTATCCCCCCATACTACCATTGAATATAATAAAAAATAGCGTTGCCTCGATGAGATATCGAATATTTGTTTAATAATTATTTACTCCGATTTTTCAAAATATGAAGATTGACGGTAGTGTGCATTCTGTTCGCGTACCAATATTTCAGTACGTATTGTTACGGCGTTCTATAATATGAAAGTTGTTAGGAGCACGTTCTTTCAGCAAAACCTTTTTTCAAAGTTAAGTTGAAGAAATAAAATACATATAAAACTAAACGTCTGTTGTCTGTCTTACCACCTGAGACTGAATTTTGCACACTTATTCTTTAGGACCCTGCGCAGAACATATTGCACAATCCCCCTTCACCATTAGAAATCTGTTTTATATTTAGATATTACTTAAAATTTTGCATAATTACTCTTTAGGATCTTGCGCAAAAACAGTAATCCTTCCTGCTCGCTCTGGCCACCCCTCCCCCAACCCCATCGATATAAATGTGTATTATATTGAACACCGTCTAAATTTTGTTCTGTTGCACTCTAGGATCCTGACGAAAATATCTAATAAATAATCTACGCACCTCTTGCCCCCAAATACCTATTTTAAATTATAATAACACATTAATGTCGAGCACCGCCTAAATTATCTATAAAGCATTCACATCATAAATATTATTTTCTTCTAATTTCACAAAAAAATGTACATTTAGAACAAAATATGCACTTCTAAATAATTATCGGTTTGCCTTTAAAAATTTCTCCGAGCGCGTCACACAGACGCAGACGCGGATATTATATACAAGAATTAGAACAAATTAAGAATATTTAACACAACATTTAAAATGCAAATTTTTGATGAACACACGTCCTTTATTAATACTCTTAGGAGATGGTAATCAAGAAATCTGCATACAACGCTTTTCAGAATACTCCGACATGTTCAAGATTTAATACAGGCAGATAGATAGATCCCTGTACCATATTCAACCACCTCGAGAACATTCACCAATCGTCGAACGGACAAATCTTCTGTACGGCCTTCACATCCGCCATACACACACTGCTCTCTATTCACTAACGCAAACCAATTTTCCAGTATTCTCAATTCCGCAAACCAACTTACCTATCGATCGGAATTTTTTCAATCTGGAGATATTTACGGGTACATTGATTTGCTATTGTACTTTGGACACCCGAAATAATCGATAATAATAAAAAAAACTTGATGTTTCACGATACTTTTGGTGCCGCCCGCCATCGCCGCTACTGGCCTACTAAAATCCGGTACATTGAGGATTGTCAGCACGTATTACTCCGACAGCCGACCGCTAAACTGGCGAAGGTATGCAAGAAGTCAAACAAGACACACTTTCCTACAGATTGGCGGATGAAAAAAGATGTTCACGTCGCATTGCCGGGAGTGTCCAGGTGAGAGATTTGTCTTAAAAGCGGAATAACTGTAATTTAAATTTTACAGAATAAATATAACAATTGAGAAATATATTATACGCGAAAGTCAGAACGTAAAGAATAGATTGAAAGCCTTCAAAATGCGGTGCTGAAGAAATATTATGAATTTTAATTTTTCAGTAAACTAAAGTTTGTAGCACAAATAAATTAAACAAATATCAGGTATCTCATAGAGACAAAGGTATTTAAAAAAAAATCATATTTAATGGAAAATATATGGAAGTATGGGGTAATTACAGGGCTTACGACCTGTCTTCGGCTGGCTTAAGTGATCACTTTATATATATATATATATATATATAACGTTCACCAATTCTCACCCCTCAATCTCCACATTTATCAATTTTTTTTGAAGTTGTATATATGTTAGTATGTGGACTTGCTTCGAGTACCACTACACCATCGCCATCTATGGACCAAATTTTATAATTCAATTTCCCCTTTTTTTAAACACCACATATGTCATCACCACGAAAATCTGATTTTTTTGAAATTATTTTAGAACAACATTATTTATCTGTAAAATGTTTTTAAACATATGTATACTCCTGAAAAATCAATATTTTTTATATATTCCATATATTTTCCATTAAATATAATAAAAAAAATAATTTTGTCTCTATGAGATATCTGATATTTGTTTAAAAATCCAGTAATTGTGTGTTCTTAGACATATTCAAATATTACAAACAAATTGATTTATTTTGTCACTTGTAAAGTTACAAAAGGTACAGTCGCTTTCGTCATCAGGTGTAATTTGTAATTAATTATTACAATTATCAATTACACCCGATGAGAGGGACACCACCTCTCGGAACTATAGTAGTGACACAATAACTGAAGGTACATACGTAATAGTAAAAAAATACAGTAATCATGTTGCACCATAAGGTGGACTACTTTTCATATAGAAAGGACAGTTGTATTAGTATGTGAAACAGCCCGTTTCAAAAAATTTAGTACTTTATTATTTTTTTATTATTAAATTATTACACGAAGATTTAGCCGATCACTAGGAACAGCGATGATGATAAACCTGGGTGGGGTGTTGATTTTCCCTAGTGATTAACCTAATTAAAAAATACTGCGTGTAATTAACCATGATTTTTTTGTAGATGTCGCACGCTGCACATAAGTAGTGTTAAAGGAAACATAGGTTTTATTTCACTACAGAGTTTTTTCACTGTTCGTGCTATAAACATCTATATGTGAAAGTCTATCGCTTCCACAACCAGTAATACCGCTGACAGGTCCTGAACGCACATACCTTGGTGTAAACGAAAAGCTCGGATCAACCTTAAAGGTACACCTAGTACCGATGACAATACATCGCGGCGTAGCCACCCCGGAAGCTAGCTTAACCATTCGATTCTCTCTCGGCCGGCTTCCCGAACACACCTCCAGTGAACGCTTCTCGTCTTTATTTTCAACTCAATTAACCGTACTAACTCATCTCACACACTTTACCTAGAACTGGTTAAACTCGAATAAACTGCAAACGCATATATTTGTAACTTCTCTATACTTGGGTATACATTAAAAAAAGGAAAAAGGTTCTAATTGAGCTGTTGGTGTTATACACATTAAGTATAAACAAATACCGGATGAGAAATATCCATTTACAACTACCAACACAATCCTTGTGTAAGAATCCTCTATTCAGCATGTCAAGCGCACAGTGTAAAATGATGAGCAAGATAAGTGGCGACGTATTCCGGAGTGACATACAAAATATACAATCCCGGAGTGACATCCTAGCGAAAACAATTAACGACTCTCTGGTAAATTTACAATGAGAGAAGGTCTGAAACATGTGGGAAGTATTTTTAACAAGAGCGCGGCCGCTCACCCCCGCCAGGTTTGAGGTAACACTTTGGGTAATTATCCTCTAACAAACAATCGCTAGGAATGATGGAGGCATCCGAGCGAAGCTTTCATCCTCCTCCTATCTATCACGCTCATCTCCAATTTACATTCTTCATCTATATCCTCATTTCTTATGTCGACATTAGATTCCGTTATTTTCCAAGGAATACTAAATAGTAATGGTGATCGTTTGAGTCATTTTATAAGCAAAGTTCATTTATAATTATAGTATAATAATAAAAAAAAACTAAATTTGCAAAAATGTGTTTGATTTAAATCTGTATCGAGACCGATTGCCTACCTGTATTATCGTAAAAAATTTAACGACCCTATTTTTAAATGCATTGTACTGCCAGAGGCGTGCACTTTCCATATTAAAAAAGGGCATAACTGGGAAATAAATATTTATCAAATAATATTCCTATCGCTGTTACTATCGTATCGTTTACATTTTAATACGATATATATATTAGGGGTACCAGTCGAAAATGTCGCATTTCGGTATGGCCCTTGTTTGATCCTCAGTCGCGTCCGTCTCGTCGAGTCGTCAGCACGTAATATATATTACTTTTGTTCCTTAACATTTGGAGATCATCTTTCGAAAGTTATTTTTATTTTTGTTAGCGATACATTTAAAATGGAAGGGTTTATACCAGATAAGAATTTTGTGCGCAATTGCTTGATCTACGAGTTCCACCAAAAAAACTCTGCGAGGAAGGCTGCAGAAAAAATTTGCAGTATGTACGGTGATGTGATATCCATTCGCCAATCGCAAAAGTGGTTTAAAAAATTTCAGAGTGGGAATTTTGATATGGAAAACCAGCCTCGAGAAGAAAAGGTCTTTAAAGTGGATGATGACATTTTAATGTTCAAAGTCGAAGCAAATCCAACAAAATCAATTCAGCAGATTGCAGACACACTCGGATACTCCTGGTCGAGTGTAAAAGCCATTTGAAAAAAATCGTCGAAATAAAAGTTAAGCGACCCAGAATGCACGCAGAACACAAAGTTTTTTTTCAACACGACAACGCAAGACCCCACACTGCAGCGATTACTCGAAAAAAAATAAACGCCTTTGGCTGGAAACAAATCGATCACCCCCCATATTCACCGGATTTAGCCCCATCAGATTACCATTTATTTAGATCCCTGCAGCATTTTTTATCGGGAAAAAATTTCAACAACTTAGACGAAATAAAATCTGCCCTTGATGACTATTTCCAGTCGAAACCAGAAACTTTCTATTCAAAGGGCATAAAAATGCTTGAAAATAGATGGAAGACTGTATTAGAAAGTAATGGGGAATATATAATATAAATTTTTTCAAATAATAAATGATTTAAATTTATATTTGCCTTTTTATTTAAAATGCGACATTTTCGACTGGTACCCCTAATATTAATGTTCCCTTACACATGTAAAAAAAAATAAACTTTATTATCAGAAATGGTTATAAATCTAAATTTAATATAAAACGAGCACTAAATAATCTATTTTAAGATTTCTAAAGTAAGGAAATCATTTTAATCTTTCAGTATGACATTTGAAACTTACACAATATTTATTTAAAATACTGGTGCAATTCGCTTTCCGAATTAATTGTTTACACAATATTCTGGTTGTCGTGCCATTATGCACCGACACATTTTTAGGCGACCGAGTGTTGAAGTGAAAAAAAAAAAAAAAAAAACTACAACCATTTTCTTTTTAAACTATAAATGGCGATAAAAAAACTAAATCAGCATTTGTGTTTTTATAATAAAATAAAATATTAAAAAATGTAATAATTAAACAATTGACTTCTCGCCATCTATGGACAACTAGATGACAATGACGCGCCAACAGTCATTTCTATTCAAATTTAGAACACCGACAATGAGCATCCTGTGCGGGATGCAAATAGAATAATGTTGTCCAAGTATAAAAATATAATCGGAAATCTAATTCCGGCCTCAGATCGGATAAATATTTTATCGCCGACTTCACTACACGTTTTATTTCAAGGACAAGCCTGATAAGATCTACATTTATTAATAATTTCAGTCAAAATCGAATATTTTAATATTTCTCATACAATCCTTTGTCAGTTTTATGGCGATGGTTTGTCATGCAACCAAACGTGATGACTATTAATTATGATAAGTTAGGTTAGGTTAGGTTAGGGCAGTAAGCGTCAGCAATCTGGACTAAAACGAAGAAATCAACGTATTTAGAATAATGGGTCACAAAAAAGAAGACCTTCAGGATAATTTTCGGAGCTGTCAAAGCAAATTCAGTCAGGGACTTTATGAGCTGTATTATGATGCTAAAATGACAATATTCACAAAAATGTAATATAAACTCAATAATAAACTTGAAGAAATACAAACAATGAGGTGGTAGGACAACATAAATAAAAGCTTGTCCTGCTTAGTGCAGAGACTGGAGGTGTAAGAGGTTGTATTCTCGAGGAGACCAGGACCCACCGAGTTACCGAACCAGGGATGACGATAAGTTAACTTAACTTACTTACCATCACGCCGTTTCCCCGCGGGGTTAGGCAGAGAGGATACAGACAGTTCTCGTCTCGTCCACATTCATACATCTTATCATACAAGCTCGCCGATTATTGAGGTTTTTAACAGGACCACCTAGTAACTGGTTTTCCTGGTCGTGCCAAGTCTTTCGCGGACGTTCTCTATTTCTGGTGCTATTAATATTAACATCATATATCTTCCTCACTATTTCTCCCCATTCATCTGTTCCAAACCAAAATGATGAGTTTAAGGTATATTATATTTCTCTAATTCTACGTATGGTGCGGGTCCCATCAACTGAATCGTAGAAGGGCGTAATATTAAAATGTTGTTTTATTATCGACACGGATCCAAAAAATATAATAATTATAACATACAATCTAAAAATATAATAAATATAATATACAATCTAAAAATATAATAACATACAATCTAAAAATATAATAATTATAACATACAATCTAAAAATATAATAAATATAACATACAATCTAAAAATATAATAATTATAACATACAATCTAAAAATATAATAATTATAACATACAATCTAAAAATATAATAATTATAACATAAAATCTAAAAATATAATAATTATAACATACAATCTAAAAATATAATAATTATAACATACAATCTAAAAACGATCATCCAAGCGATCCTATGTGGTACGGAAAAACCATGGGAAAAATCATATTTTATTTAAATTAAATAAAACGCAAATAAAAAAAAAACTAATTATTTAATTATTAATGGTTTTATAGATCTGAAATTATTTTAAAGATTCTAAATTCACTCGAAATTCCAAAAATGTGACACACTAACTGACGCGTAATATAATCGGCATGACGAATAACATAATAGAATCAGTCACGCAAAATGAACAAATAAATGTGTCATCTCGGGTTTGCAAAAAAAAAAATGCATTTCGGAAGAGTCGAGATGTCTGATGACTGTTCTGATACTTTGTGTTAACTTCTACACTCGAAGACTTAAATCGCATCAAATCATATCAATTATAAAAATGCAGTTTTGCAACGTTTTAATTTTATCTTAAGTATAATAACTTATTTAATTTTATTTTAAATAAGTTATTATACTTAATATACGTAAACATGTTAACCTCTCCTCTCAGATGATGTAAACTGAGTTACCATTGCCTGTAAATTATGTGAATATCTCTGTAAATATACTAAATACTGAGTTCATATTTACGTATTGGATAAAATAATTACAATATATTAGTATTTACCATGCGCAACAATAAAAAATGTTTTCTCGAAGAACCCGACGTGAATTTGTCAAAACGCATGTGAACGTGCGGATTGGTGCGGACGGCGCAGTGCGCGGGGTTTCAGACTGGCAGAGCGTGCGCCGGCCGAGTTAGACGTGTCTTATGCTGTCGTTTATGATTATCAATGTTTTTTCTAATTTTTAGTACATGTACACAATAATTGATGTAAATATTAATTAAAGTAATAAAATATTCATATTTATCCGACTTAAAAATCGCAAAAGTCTACATATACACTGAATTTACAGCACCGTAAAGCGCGTTTTTATTTAAGCATCGTAAGGGAAAGGTTAAATATGTAAATAACTGTTTATAAAACATTAAGTACCAGCTTGCTTAAAACCTCCAACACCGGCAACTGACAAATTTAAACGGTATAAAAGACAACTCCACACTTGCACGCCATATCATTTTGAGCATTTGCAAACGCTGACACCTTACTTCATCGGTTGATGGGCAGCAATAAAAAATCCAGGGTTTTAAATCACACGTTACTTTAATTGACCGAAACATAAAAAAAGTTAAGAAATTGCATTAAAATACAGCATTTTAATGAGGAATCCAGGAACAGAGGACTGACGCTCACGATCTTGAGATCGTTTAGTAAGATTTCTAATTAGGCGGATGGTACGAGATGTATCTGAACGTATCTTACAAGGTATCTAAGGGCCGGTTGTGTGATCAGTAGTAACATTTTACTGCGGTAACTTTCTACTAACGCCCGTAGTAAAAATGTTTTGCGGGTTGTTGATACATCAAATTTACTACTGTCAAAGCATAGATAGAAATGTCTATAAACGTGTTAAATGATCATGAAATATATCTTATTTTACACATTAACTATGGATTTCATCGCCTAGGCATTCGAAATATGTCACTTTGGTGGTGAAATTTTTTCGTATTATGTGCTAATGTATACATTAATATATTAACCAACGATATCATCATCGGACGAACTCTCGTCACCAAAATGATTAATAGTCGTATACAGCAACTTTTAATGTGTCAGATGACTTTTGGAACAGCTGTGAGATGTCCGTCATATTTAACTATCGATTCTCGTTTTTACTGTCGGATATCGGAGAGTAAAATGAGTTTACCGCGGGATGTACTTTTGAAAAGTAAATATTTTTTTACTAACGATCAAACAACCCGTTTTCGCAATTTTTTTACTTAAGTAAAAAGTTACTACTGATCCACAACCGCCCATAAGTGTGTGTGCCTAAACGTATGGAACAATGTATATAAACATATCTAAGCGTACGAAATAAGGTATTTAAAAGAATTCAAAGTATGACACAAGGTATGTTTGTGTATCTAAGCGAATGAAACATGTATGCTACAAGGTATGTAAAATTATCTAAAGGTATGGTACACAATATGTTTGTGTACGTATATGTATCTAAGCGTATGAAATAAGGCATGTAACATTATCTTAAGGTATGGTTACAAAGTATATGTGCCTAAACGTATACAACAACCTAAGCATATAGAACAGGGTATGTACACTTACTCGAGCGTATCGTTCAAGAAACGCAAACCAACCTATCGTTTATGTAATGCATTTCTACATCATGCTTATTAAAGATAGAGGTTGGAGAGAACGGCGGACTCATACACACAGACATCTTTAAAATTCCAAGAATAATAAACTGCATTTTTTAAGTATTCTAATAAAAAGCCAGTCGGTCGACAGCCGACAGAACTGACGTACGCGCCGTAAAACCGTTTCGCGGAATCGTCGATGCCTATCGAAGAGGTCACACATTTCCCCCGCAGAGCAGGAGACTTGAACCGTGGCCAACTGCAAGACAAATTCCCCGCTCTGGTTAAACAGATGATGGCGACCGATTGGCCACGCGTGACCACGCGGACTGCCCGCGCGCCCACCGCGTGTGTCACCGCGGCGAGGTGCTTCGGTTCCGGCAGAACGGACCCGGTCCGCCAGTTGACCGTAATGAAGGAGGTGGATAGTAGAAATCAGGATAATCAACTGCAATTATGTGGATTTCTTAACGGTCACGTTTCGAGTTTGGTTTGATTGGATACAGAAAACGGTGCAACACCTCACTCGGTGAAACTGTACAGGAGAAAGTAAATTAATCAATTTATTTAATTTATTTAATTTAAATTGGTTTCTTTAAGTTATCAGGCATTTCAATGTACAGAAATCAGTACCTATTATTAAACTTAAGATATACATGTATATATATATATGGAACTGGCGTCTCTTCTGGGTTAGATTTACGTTTCTAGGCCGACGGTTTGGCACGGTAACACGTGTCATTGTCAAGGCCTTGCTTCAAAAAATTACGGTACAACCGTACTCTGTCTCTCGAGATATAAATCTCGCACAGTTTAGTAAATTTTAGTTCCAAGTCAATCCATTAATATCAATTCTCCACATTCCTTCATGTTAGTTGCGAGTGACTGTGCCGCCATCTATGGGATGATTTATTAAATTCATTCTTATTTTCTCTTTTAACTGACACTGGCGCAATCTATCGGTTGATTTATTAGGAGAAATATTATTTTCTCAAACTTTCTTCGTTTAATCTCTGTGATATTCGAAGGGTAGACTATGGGACACGGGATTGGCATGAGAGGAAGCAGAAGAGCTTGAGGTGGACCACGGTCAATATAGGAGTTTTGAGGCAGTTGTATCGCAGTGTAAATGAAACACCGCGTATGAGCCAATGTATTCAAAACCGGTTGTTAGCCGATTACATTAAAATACGGATCGATTAGTGAATTAAGATTTTAGAACAGACTAAAAGATTTTTTGGTATCAGTTTATCAATATCACGAAAGAACAATTTTTCCTAGTGGCTGTGAGCAGTTTTTTTTGCCCTTCTTGGATATTTTTACAAAATGTTCATAAGCGGTAGGTATTGGTTTAGGTACTGCACTTACACTGAAGATGTGCTAGGGAACAAAAAAGGCAGAAAAAGAAAAGATTGAATTCAGACAGAAAGAATTACGAAAACTTTAAAGTAGTAAATAATATAAATTATTTTAAATATGAATTAAAAATATTAATTAGAAAGATATACATATGAAATAAATTTTATTGAAAAATATTGTTGTTGGGCCACTGGGATTCGAACCTGGATCTTTTTCCAAACCGGGGAAGGTGCATTATCCAACTATACTACAGCGACGATATTTTTAGCGACAAATTTTCGAACCTATATGTTACCTTTTTGATATTAATACATTTAATCGTTCCATTATTTGGAAGAGCCATCTACCTTATTTTTACGGAATCTCAAATATCTTTAAGTAATCTGATAGCAGACGCCAGAATTATCAATTCATTTTTATTAAATTTTGGACACACTGATACAACTTTATTATTAGAAGAACAGATTCGTATTGTGTAATTGTAATTCAGAACATAGGTATGTGATATTTAAAATATGAATTAAATATATTAATTAGAAAGATATACCTATAAAATCAATTTTATCGAAAAATATTGTTGCGCCACCGGGATTCGAACTTGGATCTCTTTCTAAACCGGGGAAGGTGAATTATTGATTTTATATGTATATATTTCTAATTAATATATTTAATTCATATTTAAAATATCACAGACCAATTACAACTTCACAATAAGAATGTGTTCTCCTAATATAAATTATTGTTGATATTTACATCAAATAAACGTGGAACTCCGTGGAGATAATAAATGACGTGTTTTCACACTCGTCGCAGGTTGCAACCTGTTCCGAAATACCGCGTACCAAATATTCACCGAGTTAGCGTGAACTTAAAAGACGACACACCCGCACGGCGAGAAAATGGCGATAGAATAACTTTTATAAGAAATATAACCGTCCCTTAATTGCAGAACAATTTAAAAAAAAAAAATAATAATTCAAAAGTAGCGCGTGTAAGATTGTTAAAATAAATTAAAACAACCGCAAAGCTTTTAATTTTAATGAATGCCCATTTAACTGCCTTCAGACTTCTGACAACGCCAATGAATCAGAGTCGCGTAATATGAATGCAATGTTTTATCGGTACAACGTTTGAGAGACTCGGGATTTACAGTTCTGCAAAATAAGTCCGTGACGCATGTATTCCAGATCAATAGATAACCCGCAATTTAATATTAATGTTTTGACTGTATGTTACTATTTTTTATTTAATTAGTAATTAAGTAGTGTTAACTTGTTAAAAAATAACACTCGTTTTTAAAACCTCATTGGATTACAAAACCAGATTAGGAAGGGCAAAAAAGCTTTTAAGACAAATAACAAATAAAACTGAAACCTAGTCAGAGAGAAAAATATGAAAGAAGAATTCGAGAAGGATGAAAAAGAATAAGAGGATAGGATACGATGTTACTTCAAAATTGTAATTGAGATGTCAGTAGAGGAAAGATTCAAATAATGAGCAAAGCGACTGCAGATACCTACAGACAACTTCTGAATACGGTCCAGGACAGAGAAGAGCAACAAGAACACAGTTCTTTAATATTATATAAAGAAGGATCTCTGCATGGATGACACCGAGTGGCGCAAAATTACACGTGAAATTGCGTTACGGATAGACCAAATCTGAAATTGTGGGAAAATCAGATTTGAACGATAACTATGTAAACCATCTCCCATAACACGAATTACATACGCGGCCGTCCAACCGTTGCGGCCTAATGCTGATCCGGCCCGCCGAGTGTGACCGGTACCCTCAATCCTGAATCTGCGACCGACGCAACGGACGAATTCGACGGTAGTGCAGTCTCGTAGTACTGCTTACCCGCGCCTCGTAACGCTTATTGGCCTTCTGTCCATTATTTGTACCATAAAACTTCTTCTCCTTTAACGTTCTCATGGGTCTCGGAAGACCATGACCGCATCACCATTGCGGTCTAGTCTTCTGGGCACTCGCCTAATTTTTGCAGGTCCGATTTTATTAGACAGTTGAATGTTCTCTAGTCAGTGACGGCGAACCTACGATACGAGTATCAAAAGTGACACGCCATAGCGTATTGGGCGACACGCCAGCGTTCACTGATACCAGAGTTACCAAAGAAAACGTATCAACAAGGTGAAACTACGTAGTCAAAACAATGATTCCCATTCCCTCTCTAAATATCAACTTGTTCGGTGCGATGAAAAAATTAAATCTATTGCTAATTGTTATTAACCGATATAATAAAGCTCAGATTATGACCAGAATAAACCTCTTGCATATTTACTATGGCCAGATGACCAATACCAATTACGGATCAAGTTGAAAAAAGTCATTGAATACCGAGACGAAGGCTGCGGGGATATTCCTACGTAAATCGACCAAATGTCAATCAATACAATCAAATCACAGTAATAACTAATAATCCAAGGTTGCCGAGTGGGTAAAAAATCGTGTATTTATTATAATGTAATCTTGTGTAGACGTGCAACTCCGGTCGCAAGTGTAATAATATACTTAAATAAATGGAGTTCAAGGCGCACGTCGCTTTGATAAGTGAGCGTATCACGGGTAATACTAAAGGTATATCCAATTTTATGGCAATAATCGATCACTTTCAAATGAAAACGTGAAGATACCCGTGGCACAGTTATGCAACGCGTTTCCACGGACGTGCCCGCATTTATGGCCGGGGCAGGGTTCATATATGGACGCGGCTGTCGTGAACCCGAGGAAATCTGTGAAACAGATGGTTAAGTTAATTGTGAAACAATAGAATTAATTTCATATAATGACACCACTTTCCGCTTAATTGACGAGCCTATTATCGATTTCAAATCTTCTTCAAAGGCGTTCGTTTGTAGAATCTAAAATGCCGAAATCTCAAGCAGTCGTGAGAATGTTCGTTATGATTGAGAATACTCGTCGACGTGGTGTGGTGTATTACAGTGTTGAAGTGAAATGTTGGACTCACGGTACAAACCTCAGATACAAATACTGGAAATAGGAAAAAAAAAAAAAACGAAGGTAAATATTTAGTTTGCTATCGTTGCTCAAACGTGGAATGAGCAATGTTGAAGTTGATCGGACGACAGACAGGTTTATTATTGAAGAAATTAACAACTTTCATTTCTCTGGCTGTTGTCTGAAGAATTTTCAAATAAATTGCTGATTAAAATTTTTTCACCCAAGAACCGACAGTAGAAAGTGTGACATTTATGCTTTGTTGATTTTATGGAAGAAACGTCTGTTGTTGGAAGAATGACTCCTATCGCGCGTAATAATGTTCTACGCGTACTAGTTCCATTCCACAACTGGTTTCTTATTAATGACCTTTAATCGCAAAGGTCGAAAAAATATAAAATACGAAATTCTATAATATGGTATTAATAAAATTTACGACATTAAAAGGTTCTTCGCGAGGACCTCAAAACTCTGCTAAGTTCAAAGTGTGTACAACATTTTTGAACTCCGCGAACATCACAGACAGGCAGATAGATATCGGCGAAGATAAACGAAAAAGCGAGACCCTTTCGCGGCGAGACTGAATAATAAGATGTGTTAATACGAACGAACTGATTCGAATGTGACCTCCCTGATCAAAAAAAAAACAATACATTTGATTATGGTTAATGGGTAGATAATTGGGGTGGACGGAGTTCAAAAAAGTGAAAAAAAAAATCCCACAATAGTCCTACATGGTTGTGAGCATAAATGTAAATGTGTTTAGTAAAAACGGGGGACGAAATATTATTACCTTTATTTTTGATATTTTTTAAACATTGACATTTTAATATTGAAAACAATGAATATGTAATGACGCTACCTTAAATTCTGTCATAAATAAAACACTCAAATACTTTATTTTATTCTTCCAACAGTAGCTAAATGTACATTGAACTTATTTTCATATTATTAAGGAGCAGAAGTGGATTGTTGGATTGTGAAAAAAGGGTACATGGAATGAAACGAAACATGTTTAAATTAGAATGATATACTTTTAAAATTAACAAAATTAACATTGTGGTTAAGAAATAAAAAGAAAGATACATTTAATTAGTATTTAAAATATCACAGACCGTCTGTTCTGAATAAATTACAACTTCACAATAAGAATGTGTTTTCCTTAATAACGAAACATATTTACTTTGGAAAATAGATATAATAACCATTTTTAACTAAGAGAAATGGAAGATTTGAAATATGGAATCAGTACTAATGTAAATATCTATATTCTACCTAGCTAGTTGAATTTTATAACGTAATTGTATCACGAGGTTCAGTCCAATAAAACCATATTTTTGTAATTGATAAAAAAATCCTCATCATAAAAAAAAATTGAAGCGGGGGGGTCGAGAGTAGCAAGAAACATTCCAGTGACAAATTGTCATCAGTCAATATCACAAATAATGATTTACGTCAAATGTAACGGAGACCGCTGCGGATATCAACACAAATGGAGGGAAATCAAGATACGATGCATGAAAGGCATAATAAGGCATTAAACTCGCAGAAAGTACCTTTTTATCAATTGCAAGGCAGCATTGTGCAAAAGAGCCGGCGAACGCGAAAGTTGCGCGGTCGGTAGTCGGGTAACACGTTGTTGTATTTAGCTTGTTCGTCCGGTGTTAAGGCTCGTTATTGAAATGTTACTTTACAGTTTACCCTTATTTCATTTTGAACTCCAAACGGGACTATTTTAATTATTAATTAATGAGCTCCAAGCAGTTGATCACATACAAGACCTGGGTATTCTTTTTGACTCCCATCTTCGCTTTTACACACGCATTGTTAACGTAAACAGTAAAACTCAAAAATGGCGGGTTTTGTACATCGTACTACCAAATATTTCAACAAATATTCTATTGTTCTAAACTCAATATGCCTTCAGCATCTGGAATCCGAATTATAATAAACATATATATATATATATATATATATATATATATATATATATATATATATATATATATATATATATATATGTACTGGTCAAAATAAGAAAATACATAAATCATTTAAAAAATATTGATTTTTCAAGCGTATTCTAGTATAAAGCATCGCTTTAAAATAATTTAAAAAAATCAGATTCTCATAGTGATGACATATATGCTGTTTAAAAAAAGTTAAAAATGAATTATCAAATTTGGTCCATAGATGGTGATGGTGTAGTAGTACTCGAAGCGAGTCCATATACTAACATATATACAACTTTCAAAAATTTTATAAATGTGGAGATTGAAGGGTGAGAATTGGTGAACGTATGTATATATAGTGATCACTTAAGGGGTCACTACCGAGCACCATTTACCCATTTTAAAGTAGACCCATTTTCTCAGCAACCGCTAATCTGATTTCAGTGAAATTTTGCACACTTCTGATATAGTTTTAAATAAGTTAATGTAACTAAGTGTTTAAAAAAAAAATTAAAATACAAATTGCAGCAGTTTTCAAATTTTGATATTATTTTCCTGTTTGAAAAAAGGCGGTAATTGAACAGCTGATTCGTTTGACATTACCTTAGTCAGAAATGCAGCCAGTAATGCTATGGACATTTAAAAAATATACCTCAATACCTTTTATGGTTTCCAAAACAATGGGATTAATGTACAAAAAAGTAAACTTTTCAGGAGAGCCGAAAAACTAAAAAGTTTCATTTTGAACACTTTTTTTTCACTTTTATTCTTCTACGAGATAAAGGCCGCCTCGGTGACGTGGCGATAAATGACATCCAGAAATATTACAGATTATCAATTATAAGGAATGTTGGTAGCATGGCTGACATGAAAAAAGCAGTATGGCCAGAATTTTTCATCTCGGCTCAAATGATAATCGGCCGGCTCATTCGTTGTGCAGTATTGATTGGTGCAAATACGTGAAGGCACAAGCTGAAGGCAAACAGTATTTTCACAAAAATCATATCCAAAAACAATTTTCATGAACAAAAAAACTCTAGAATAATTTTTTTTAAATTTTTTTTTATTTTTCTCGGTAGCGACTCCCTAAGTCAGCCGAAGACAGGTCGTAAGCCCTGTAATTACTCCACACCTTCATATATTTTCCATTAATAATTCCATAATAAAAAAATAGCTTTGTCTCTATGAGATATCTGATATTTGATTAATAACAGTGCTATTGTAGGTAAAAATCCAGTAATTGTGTGTTCTTGGACATATTCAAATAATTCTAATATACGCTGGATAAATTAAATATTTTAAGTTTAAAAAACAGGCGAATAGCATTTGATACTCGTAACTTGTACAAAATCTCTCGAAAGCAGTTTAATTGTCCACCCATTTTGTCACTAATAAACTTCCCGTGTCCAGTCGCGAGTAATACGGTCGCAACCACTCTTCAGCATTCATACAAGTCGAACTAATTCCGGATAACGCTCAGATATAGTGAGAATGTGCCGAGCCTTCAACGATTTGTTCACCGATATTGATATATTTTCTGTTGCATTACCAATATTTAAAAACTTAATTTGAAATATTCATCGATGCAAAATATATAAATGATTTTTTTTTTTTACATCGCACTATGCTTTTATCGTGTCGTTTTGAAAAATGTTAGGATGCAAGTGAATTGTCACCATTTTTTTTTCTGTGTCCATTCCCTTATACTTTATATCTGTGTTATTTTCAAATCAAAAAATAAATTAATCAAATATTTTGGATTTTCACAATCGTTTGGTTTCTGTTTGCTTATCTCGGTTCTGATATTATTGTACCATTTCACTTCTGTTTTAAATGTCCAAACTACCGAACAACAAAAGACAGCAACACCACATACCATTCTTGCCTCGCTCGTTTTATACATGTCACGCTTGCTCGCCGATTATCGAAAAGCCAAATCACTTTAACAAGGGTAGCTTCGATTTCATTAAACAGAAAAATTACACATTTCTTGTATACATTTAAACTGGATATCAAAGATGAGATTTTAAAATATTTGCTGGCAAATTGAAAAGTCGGTGTTAAAATCAGGATTATAGACAAAGTTAATGAATATCATTTTTTTCAAATAATTTATTAGAAAATGATCATACTTATAATAAAAATTCAGGATTGCACACAGACCAGTAAATTAATAGACATGAAATAAAATATACATTTGAGAGGGGTTTGGAACATTAGTTGCGGGACGAGATGCATTCTACACACATTCTTGGTGGAAACATAAATTCCAATAGTTTACGACAAATTCATGCAGCAGAAAAAGTATTTACTCTTCGAAAATTAAATCATTGCGTAAACAAGACGTATTTTTTTTTATTACATTAATGCATATTATATTGTCAGTGTTTAAATTATCGTTTCAATCGAGACACATTTAAAAAAAAAAATCGCGGGGTCATTTGATTGCGTAAGTGGTACCAAAGTGATCACGTGGGTGACAACAAAATAAAAATATTGGGATAAGAAATTTGCGTTAGTTCATGTATATGTATATTTGGTGGTTTGTGGGATTGTCCATTTTACATATATTATAAATAATGCCGGTCTTAAATTGAATAATTTAGAATCATTAGAAATAAATAAAGCATGCAAAATTAACCAAAATGATATAGGTAACCGACTAAATTGAACCACATTCCTATTTTGAAAAAATTTTCATAAATTTTTTACTAATAATTTTGCATCATTAAGTCGATTTCCACATCTTTCATCATCATAACAATTTAGGTTAAGTATTAGATTTATTAAAACATTAGAATATATACTTTTAAAATTAGCAATATTAACTTGGTGGTTAAGATTCATATTTTTTATTTATTTTCTTAGTTTTATTAACCACAGTTGAGTTTAAAAAACATCTACCGGTTTCGGAAAACACTTTTCCTTCTTCAGGATGTCATAACTAACTAAAAATATAGTATTGTTTCTCCAGAATCTATTTTTAAATTTTTTTTTAAAAAACAATTATTTAAAAAATAAATTTAGTACCTAACTCAAATTACTACTCAATACAAATTTAGTCGAATAATTTTTAGGAAAAAATTTTAGAATAGGACTCGTAGTTAAATTTAGTTGGCTGTTTAGAATTTCCTGATTACTTTTACATGCTTTATTTATCTCCAATATATATGTTTATGTTTATATATATGTTTTTTGGTTGGTTAATCCGACATCCTGAAGAAAGAAATGATGTTTTCCGAAACCGGTTGACGTTTTAAATGACTCTTTAAGTGGTTTTAATAAACGAAGTTAAATAATCTATAAAAATGAATGAATTACTTTATAGCGCAGTACGGTTATTTAATTTTTTAAATAAACTAATAATAACTAATAAATAAAATTTCGACTTTAGTTTCGTGAGACGTAGTCCCTGTACAGTTGATTTAAAGATAAATTAAAAGTTAATAATTTATCCCAATCGCCAACACGATATTTTAAACCATCAAAAAGGTCAAAACTTGCTCATTTAACTTTGTCGTATCATGTTGGATACCTACTTTGGTTGGTTGGCTATGATTATCTATCCACTTTTGGAGGTCTGCAATTATGTATTTCCAATCAGGTATACATAATTGTAGCAAATTATAGTCTTCTGCAGGAAGTCGACCAGTATCATTTGACGAACAATTTAATAACAATGTTATGTCAGTTTGTTTAGTTCGTCTAAACGAGGTAATTAGATAATAATAGTTGGAGTTTAACATACACAAATTGTATAATACACAATACGTATCTCATTCATTAATTAACTTCGCTCAGAAAGGAATCTAATATTATGTCGTCTTTTAAAAATGAGATTAGGTACTTATTATTATGATAGGTGTATTTTAAAAATAATCATAGGGGGAGGTGGGCGGGATGAGAACGTGGTTGAGGACGAGGGGATTTCAGTAAAAAGAGAAAGCGGTCGTGGGAAGGGGCTGGACACGAGGGGTGTTTGTATATTAAGTACAGTATTATTGTTAAGATTAATTTCTATATTTACTAGAATGTTTAATTTTCTCCCCTTATGTACTATTAGAATCATAAAAACTAGCGTTTTTAATTACGGAGGCCAAATAGAAGGAAAGTCTGCGAGTCCTGGCAAGGGGGCTGTTCATCCTCGTCGTCGAGAAACAATAGTTAAGTATGAAAAATGCGACCGTAGCCCATTGCACCGAGGAAGCGCCCGACTGATTTATGGACGAGCTCAATCTGACGAGAGACGGAGGTGACTCCAGCTCGGGCGCGCCGCGAGCTCGGATAATTATTACTGTAAATTAATTATGGTCAACGTCGCCCAGAACACGAAACGCATCAGACGAGAGCTCCGACCCGAGCCGGTGCCAATAAGGAAGTGTTGCCTAATGACATTCGAGATAGAGACCAGGCGGCCCGTTTGCAATCCCACCTGCCCGAGATTACAGGACTATTGAGCATCGAGCATGAGCTATTTATTAACCGGTCATACACACAAATGTATTTACCGCGTACTGGATTACGGTATTCGACCAAGGGTTAAAGGAGGAGTCATGTTAAACGGTGCACTCTCGAAATTATCAAATTTCACTCGACTAACTCGTATTATTAACCTTTTGTTCACACTTCACTTATTTATTAACTTGTAGCATATCACTAAGGAGAACACATTCTCATTGTGAAGTTGTAATTAGTCAGAATATAGGTATGTTATATTTTAAATACTAATTAAATGTATTAATTAGAAAGATATATATATAAAATCAATTTTATCGAAAAATATTGTTGTTGCTGCCGGAATTCGAACCTGGATCTCTCTCAATCCCGGAAACGTGCATTAACCGATTTTGCTGCAGCACACAGTACTTTGACGACAAATTTTAGAACCTATATGTTACACTTTACAAATTAATACATCTATAGTTCTATTATTTGAAAGCCATCCATTTTATTTTTACGGAATCTCAAGTACTTATTTATTATTAAACACTATTTACATCTCTTGGATATTAAATAGTGTTTAAAATTTCTCAATGTTAAAAAAGTGTATTATTCATGTAGTGTATTACAATAGTAAAGATTACTCTCGAGTGTCAGCTATATCCGCTGCATCAGATAATCAGGATCTTTCTTGGATTCGTGTCGCCGGAATAACAAAGAAGTGCGCTCAGGTGACAATACAGCTTATTCACGACACTTAACAGATAATATATTTAAAAGTTAATAATTAATTAAAATCCTTTCACGCGAGCTCTCATATATCTCAATCATAAATATCACACTGTAAAATGTTTTTACATTAAATCTTAACGTCTTACCAGGACTATCTACCAGGGTCATTAATCGAATCTCGTTTTATGTAAGAGAATTTATTCGGGTATGGGTGACTCGTTGGAGCTTCTTAGGTGGGTAGTTAGGCCAGCCTGCGTGGGCGGGACTCCACCTACGCAGCTACCTCTCACTCTCCATACCTCGCGTTTTGCAACTCCGTCAGTCTGTCCGTGTAAGTGTGACTCAATCCATTTTGTGTTTCGTCCACTGTCCCTCTTTTGGGAGTGTATTTGATGAATGGATCCCTGAGCGTCTGCCTCGAACTACTATACCTTAATTTTCCATGTTATATTATATGATTTTTTATGGATAAAGACAGCATTTAAGGGATGCTAGAGGGTCTGAATTTTAAATTTTAATTGCTAATAACCACATTAAATTTCTTCTCCTGTAACTGAATTAATGTCGCATATTTTCATTAGCTTTGGTGAGTGGGACCGACAAGAAAGTTTTAGCTTCTAAACCGGCCCCGAGAAAGGATGAGTCCCCCCTCCCTCCAGCTGTCCTTTTATAAAGGGTCATTAAACTATCGATAATCTGTACATAATAATTTTAACAAAAACATATATAATATACTAGTAGAAGCATTGTTCCTCGTTTAAAATGCTTAAAAATTACACATCCCTCACGGTAACACAAGTTGACATTATGGCTGCGTATTTTTTATCGCGGTATGTTGAGGGTTAATGGTGACGATTATAACAGGGATAGATCACATAACCCGGAACGAGTCCGAACGACCACACCGCGTGCCGGCAGTATCGAGTACCACCACCTGCGCTACGGTACCCGGTTTCCTCCGTATTCAGCTCGATATCCAGTTTGTCTCCGAGGTACGGAGCCGGGCAATAGAAACAATGTGCGCCTATTGGCCGATATTATCCGGCACACTAATCGGTCGGTAACGGGATAGGCGGAGTTCTCGGGCAGCATTGCTTGAATGAAAAACTGGATTTGATATGATCGATATAGTCTACCGAAGCAACGGGCTCCATTCATGTCGATATACTAGTTCAATTTTTTTTTAAATACGAATGATATTATAGATACACAACTTCAAATCGAGTAACTTTATATTCTACATTAAACCCGGTAAAATGATACCTCGAAATAATTCCGATGCATATTGAGGTCGTAGTGCGACTCGAACATAATCAATTACGTATTATATATTTTAATGTAGGTCTACTACGATTGGCGGTTAACATTTTTTTTTTTTTTGAATACAAAGAAATTTTTAGTTGTAGACAGGATTATAAATTAATATTAAAAAGAATTGTACCGTATGCGTCAGACAATTTAAAGATATAAAAATATTTTATATGACAAATAGTCACGAATTGTCATAATCTAAATAAATTTATCGACAAGAATAATGTGTGACAAAGGAGTAATAATATATGTAAAACCTAGAATTGCCCTTTTATGTAAAATAATACAGTACATTGGATTAATGTGTCGATTTATTGTGAACTAGCAGATCGGTGGATTAAAAAACAAACAAGAACATTTCTACTTTCAGAAATTTCAATATTAGAACATATAATTCTGCTGAAGTCACGTAATTATTTAAATTACAGTAGGTCTTCTACATGCGAACCTTTAATGATAAAAATGTCCGTGTCCAATTATTTAAATAAGTGCCAAATTCAAAATTGCATCAGGATTTCTAATTTGAATTTCGCGGCGACCCACGCTTTCAGTAATGTTTACAGTGGTGTCGCGCGTGGTCTCGTTTCAGTAAAGTTACAGTTTAATTACTGTGTGATTAAATTTAACCTCAGCACTGTACGATGTCCGATGTACTAGGCTAACTTTGTTCGACTTACGAACAAATTCAACTTGCGAACGAACTCTTAGTTTTTCACAGTGAAACTAAAATCGTGCATAGATTTTATCATTGTTTCTGAAATATTCGAAGGATCTAACTGTTTAAACAATGTTGTTGCATTTTTTTTTTTTGTCACGAATCCGTCTTTTGTGCGTCTTTGGTTAATTAATTACGTTGCCGATGATGCACTTTCCGCCGTGCGGCCAAAGAGAAAAATTAATTTCCCACCTATTAACCGCTCAATCGCGACAAAGGCTAATTTGCATACACACGCTAACCTTTACAATTAGGTGCTGACCTTTTATGCGAATGAAAACAAAAAAAAAAAAAAAAAGGCACCCGCGGAGAACCGAATTTCGACACAACTCGACCGGTTACACAAGAGGCGCACGGCGGTGTAAATGTTAAAATGCAAAAATTGAAAGCGGTCTTCGCCGAGTTCTCTCCATAAAATATAACCTTGACTGACTCAACTAGATTTGACTTCTCCCCCTCTTCCGAGAGAATTAATCAGGACAATCAAACTAAAAATATAACCATATAATACATCCTGATTACGCGTTGAATAAAATTATCAAGTAATTTCACCGCGACTGCAAATAACTATAAATAATGACACCCACTGATTAGTGGGTATCGAGAGATAAAATAATTATGCAAATTTAAAGAAATTATAATAAATAAAGACAACTACGTGGCATTGGAATTGAATTAATTTTATTAAGTGGTCTAAGATTGAAACATTTTCTAATTTTAATTGATTGGTAAGACTAAAAAAAAAGGACTATTATATATACATACATATGTGAAAGATTAATTAAAGCATTCATTTTGTATCTATGTCCAAGTAACCTTGGTATTATTTAGAATCCTAAAATCGCTTAATATCATCAATGATAAACAAATACTGCAATTATGTTAGAATAACTCATAAACACACAACGAAAGAATACCAAAAAAGAATCTCACAATGAATATCACATCAACAAACTACAATGCAGGTAAGCTAAGCTGTTATGTTATGGTACCTATCGGTCACGAAATATTATTTTGAGTTGAAATTTCGCAAATGGCAACATTGTACGGCGGGAAGTAATTTCTCTATGGTATTTTCCGTTGATGGCTCGAGAGCGTGTGCAATAAGCTGCTCGTGAAATTATTGTCAAAAAATGTGATTTCATGTTTAAACAAGGAAAGGTGAGAATAATATGAAATATTAGGCATCTGTGTCACCCTGTACCATGTTAGTCTAGAGTTTTTGTTATTTCATTTGTGTATTTGCAGGATGTAAAACATTCCTTTCTGTCACGACGTCAGTAATGCGTAATTTGGATGACAATATTAATTTCATCGTCAAGGATTACTAACGAGCTAAGTATGATGGGAACACGCTTAGGTTCCATCTGCTCAATCTATTCTACAACATGAGGAGGCAAGGGTTTCTGCGCTACTTCAGGAACCATGCCAAGAAGCAGGAAGGTGCGGGGTGACCCGGAACATCAAAAAACTGAACTCAAAGTGGATTGCTCCTGAAGAGTAAAGATTCTTGTGTCTAAATAATTGTGAAGGAAATTTTTATTTGTAAAATTTTGGAGAGGTTGTAAATAATAATATTTATTCTCACATATAATTTTAACGCTTGTTGCTAATTTTGTTGTAGACAAACTGTTGAAAATCTATTTTGTTGAAGACGATTTGTTAAAAATCTTTTATTAAAATCACACTGAGGTGATATTATTTTTACTGCTATATTACCTTGTGAACGCTAACATTTTCTTATTCTATCATGCTCAAATTTTGTATGCAAAAGGTAATTAATTATATTGTTGTAAATTTAAAACTTATTCTATTATTTTTTTCCTTGAGGATGATGACTTATGTGGATGGGAGACGGTATGGTGGATTCTGTGCATCAGGACCACGTATCTCATGCTTTCCCTTGAGCTAGCCGGAGGACGAATACGTCACATTTTAGGACATCCAACTTGGGACAAGGTCAACGTCACAGTATGTTATGTTAATACTCTTCTACTTTTATGTACCTACTTGCAAACCTTCCACAGGCGCCTATTGAAGACCAGACTAACGTTAGCATTTAACAGATTGGAAATACGTACAGTAGGCGCAGGCCATTTATACGTATTAATAAACTACGTATATTATACGGCCTGACTTTGTATTTAAGATATAATTATGGAAATTAAAACAAAAACATAGTTCTGTAATATTTAATACAAATTAAATTCTTTCTGTAAAAAAAATTCTCAACATCGAACGCCCAACATGATACGTACAAAATTAAACTCTTAAATGACAATTGTTTGAGAGTTCATATATATATATATATATATATATATATAATATCTTTTGTCTGTTATTGTTAATGAATTTTTTTATTATTTATGTAGATATCTTCTAAAACAATAATATTTATGGGGTTCACGGGTTAGTATTAAAAAATAATACAATGACACACATAAATTTTTAACACCGCTTTAAAACATTATCACATATGTTAGCCAATTAAAATGTAAAAATCTCCAAAGAACTTGACGAGATCCATATTACAAAAAGTAATTGAAAAAACCACAGAGAAATCTTGTCAATAAATCAAAGTGAAGGTCATGTGCACAATAAATTTGCAGTGAAGCATTCGCAACCTACTGCTAACCGAATGCCGGCTAACCAGTAGTGCTGCTTAGGAATTTCAAGAAAACAAAAAAATAGTGCCGTTCGATAGAAGGTAAATTTAACAAAATAAAAAATATTATTTTTACTTTTAAAATTAGCAATATTAACTTGGTGGTTAAGAATCGAGTTAGTTATGACATCCTGAAGAAGGAAAAGTGTTTTCCGAAACCGGTAGATGTTTTTTAAACTCAATTGTGGTTAATAAAACTAAGATAATAAATAATATAAAATCGGACAAATTTTAATATAATATCATAACTCGTTAACTTATAACAATTTATTATAACTTTCTACAATAATTACAACGAAAATACGCCTAAACTAATTTTCAATATAATTTCCGTTGACAATCTTGACAATACCCTCGTTGAAGAAGTCTGCCGACTGTTCTTTGAACCATTTTTTGAGCCAAAAATTCATTTAATTTCAGGAAAACATGGTGAAAATGTCCGAGCTGTACGAAGGACGGTCCAGTAGCTCCCGCTCCAACTTCTGCAGCTCTTATGCCGTGTTTCCGAGTTAAAAACGAAACGTCGACCGTAGCTCGCAATCGGCGGGATTAATGATAGACATGGTTAATAAAATACCAGTGAGAAATTATTAAATGGCTTACTTACGTTATTAATATACGCATACGATTTTTACATTAAAAATGGTCTTCGTAACATGCAGGAAAAGATGCAAAACGTACAACTAATAATTACATCGATTCAATAGCTAACAGAAAATAATATCGAAGAAGAGTATGAAATTTCGCGTTACACGATTAGAAAGATTTCTTTTTAGTGCAATACGGCCATCAATAATAATAATCTTAACACTTGCGGTAAATTAAATATTCATGTAGATCAAAAAGAAACTTATTTAGATATGTGCCACTAAATAATCAATTCTGCGGTCGTGAACGATTTTCTAAAGGGACCTACATACAATCGTATACGACTAGAGATCTTAGTTATCTGCCTATTTAGCACGAGCAGCAAAGGTTTTATTTTTTCCCTAACCACCACCAAAGATATGAGTAAAAGTACTTGGTGGCCACACGGTGAAATTCCCATCAAATCGATGGTATGCCCTAGTACGAGAATTATATAGTTTTAAAAAAAATATTCATCGCTAACTTTACGAGTACATAGTGATTATTCATTTTAATATAAAATATATTACGGTAGCAACTAAAATATTTTTTACATAAATTCATTTTTTTGTATATCTTTCTAGATGATACATTTAATTTGTATTAAATATCATAGAACTATATTCCGGAAAAGTGCAACTTCACAATAATAACGTGCCTATAAACTTACTTGTAAAGATTGTACTGCTTTATATATATTGGTAAAACAGGTCGAAATTTCAAAGTCAAAGAGCATTTAAGATGTTTAAACAATCATGGTTTTTCAGAATTTTCGAATCATTTATTAGAAAATGATCACACTTTTGATAAAAAATTGGTATTGTCTGTTTTACATGTAAATAATGTTTGTCTTAAATGGAATAATTTAGAATCATTAGAAATAAGTGTGAAGTGTGTTAAATTAGTCAAAATATTATAAATAAATAAAAAAAGGTTCTAACTAAAAAAAAACAACAATAATTTTGGATCATTAAGTCAATTTCCACAACTTTCATCATCGTAACAATTTAAGTTAAATACTAGATTTATTTTTAAATGAATATTTTTATATACAACAATTCGACATGGTTTTAGTTAGTTTATTTGACATCCTGATGAAGTAAAAGGTATTTTGCGAAATCGGTTGGTGTGTTAAAAACTCATAAAAGTGGTTAAAACAAAATAATAAATAATTTATATTAATCGTTTAGTTGATTTTATATTAACTTAAGAAACTTTTCGGGAGATATAAAAAATATTGAGTAAGTTATGGCTGAGTTTTTAGTAGATGCGATGCGAGTGTACAAAGAAAGCGTCCTAGTTATTGCACATATTAATAATTGAAATTAAACGTGTTTAAATTATTTACTTCTTGATACGAAACGTAGCGTACGATGTACCGCGGGTCGGGCCTCGAGCTGAGGTGTGGGTGGCATGTTTCGCTTTGACCCCAACGTTAGAAGCGAATAATCGCTCTGCGGAAATGTGGTTTGGCCACTAGATCACCTGGTCATCTCAGTGGGAAATGCTAAGCATTACATAAATGTACTCGCCCATATCCAGGCGTGCACTCTGGCAGAATTCGATATAATATTAAAAGAGTGATTCATACAAAATAATATGATAGTGATTGAAAACTATTGAACTATGATGAATAAATATAAATTTAATACAAATTATATGAATCATTTAGATATATATATAATATTATATACTTTTAAAATTAGCAATATTAACTTGGTGGTTAAGATTCATATTTTTTATTTATTATCTTAGTTTTATTAACCACAATTGAGTTTAAAAAACATCTACCGGTTTCGGAAAACACTTTTCCTTCTTCAGGATGTCATAACTAACTAAAAATATATTATTGTTTCTTCACCAAAATCTATTTTTAAATTTTTTAAAAAACAATTATTTAAAAAAATAAATTTAGTACCTAACTCAAATTACTGCTCAATACAAATTTAGTCGAATAATTTTTAGGAAAAAATTTTAGAATAGGACTCGTAGTTAAATTTAGTTGGCTGTTTAGAATTTCCTGATTACTTTTACATTCTTTATTTATCTCCAACGATTCCAAATTATTTAATTTGTGACCTACACCGTTTATATGCAAAATTGACAATCCCAATTTTTTATCAAAACCATGACTATTTTCTATCAAATGATTAGCAAATTCTGAAAACCCACTATTGTTCAAACATCTCAAATGCTCCTTTACTCTTATATTAAAATTTCTACCCGTTTTTTATTTATTTATATTATTTTTTTTTATATTATTTTTTATTTATTTATATTTATTTTTTATATATATATTATTTTTTTTATATATATTATTTTTTATTTATTTATATTTATTTTTTTAGTATATTTTGGATTTTATACATAAATAACTTTTCGAAACAAATATCTAAACACCTACCACGAGACATTAGACCAGCATTTTATACAAATAATAGTATAGGAAATTTACTCATAAATTCTAAAGACAAAGATGATAAATTTAACAATTCTGGCGTCTATAAACTTGTTGCAAGGATTGTGCTGCATTTTATGTTGGTAAAACGGGTAGAAATTTTAATATAAGAGTAAAGGAGCATTTGAGATGTTTGAACAATAGTGGGTTTTCAGAATTTGCTAATCATTTGATAGAAAATAGTCATGGTTTTGATAAAAAATTGGGATTGTCAATTTTGCATATAAACGGTGTAGGTCACAAATTAAATAATTTGGAATCGTTGGAGATAAATAAAGCATGTAAAAGTAATCAGGAAATTCTAAACAGCCAACTAAATTTAACTACGAGTCCTATTCTAAAATTTTTTCCTAAAAATTATTCGACTAAATTTGTATTGAGCAGTAATTTGAGTTAGGTACTAAATTTATTTTTTTAAATAATTGTTGTTTTTTAAAAAATTTAAAAATAGATTCTGGTGAAGAAACAATACTATATTTTTAGTTAGTTATGACATCCTGAAGAAGGAAAAGTGTTTTCCGAAACCGGTAGATGTTTTTTAAACTCAATTGTGGTTAATAAAACTAAGATAATAAATAAAAAATATATTATATATATCTATAGTTTCCACCGGGACTTTCTTTTGCGGTTGAATGACTTACTAATTAAACTACGTTAATCATGTGATTTCCCATCAAATTATCGACATTATATGGGTTCTTTCTACGAGGGTGAGTCAAAAATTATCTACACTTTCGTCACAACACCTTCAAGGTTGTCATACCGCCAGCATAGAGTTTCTACGACTGCGAAATTTGGTCCCGATCGTGTCATTTATCTTCCAGCTATTACAGTAAAAACGTAACCGCTCCGCTAGCAGTTTGTACAAGGAAGGAACAACTAGTAGTGATTCGATTTCTCTGGTCGGAGGATGTAAAAAGGGTTGAAATTTATCGTATACTATATCGTATCACAATACGGCGACAGTGCTCTATCACATATAAGTGTTTTTTTTGTGGATCGAGAACTTTAAAGGTAGCCGGACGAGTGTGAAGCACGAAAAGGGAGCAGGACGCCCGTCAATCTCCATCACAGACAACAAGATGGTTCTAGCGAATAGGCTAGATACAATCGTAGTACAGCGTATTATATAGTTATAATAAGATATAAAACATTGCATCAAAGTAAGATGGTTCGACATATCGGTGCCCTGCCTGCTACACTGGTGTTTATAGCAGTCATGGTTTTTCCCATCGAATCATCCACAACAAGCTTGGATGGATTCAGTCGAGTCTGTGTAAATAAATTGTAGAACAAAAAATGTAGATAATTTTTGACTTGATAAATGTGATTTCATTAAAAATATAAATTTAACTACAATTGAGTACGAGAGTTTCAAAAATACACGAGATAATTATAGCATTATAATATAAATTGTCATAACCAATTTGTGGAGAAACTTTCTCAATATCTAAGAGGTATTGCCACGCTACCATCCTTTGAAACACAATACACTTAATACTTAATACCCATTCAAAGTAATTTGATGTTATTTTGCTCTACTTTTGTACATATACATTATTTAATACGGTTGTTGGTCTCTACGTTCCGAGTAGGAATAAACAAATAAATCATTTTGAAAAAATTATTGAATTTACTTCAGTATTTGGTTGTCTAACTAATACCTTTATAATATTTTTAAAATTAGCAATATTAAGTTTGTGGATAAAATTCTTATTTTTTTATTTATTATCTTTGAGTTATGACATGCTGAAGAAGAAAATTGTATTTTTCGAAACCGGTAGATGTATTTAAACTCAATTCAGTGGTTAATAAAACAAAGATAATAAATAAAAAATATAATACCTTCATACGCTGAAAATTATTTGATATATTGGTAAAAGAGTTAAAAATATTTCTATTTTTTTTTTATACATACTATGTTCAATACGTGTTTGAGTTATTGTAACTACAGTATGTATGAATTTACTCTATTTTGTATTTCTAGTTTTTCTTATGTACCATATTCAATAGTGTATATATCTATTTTCATATTGCTTGAGCATCTAACTAACTTATTGCAAAACCAACTTATTAAAAAATCACATAAAATACAGAGAAAACACTGTCCATCTCGATACGGACTCTGATCTAGTGAGGTGGCCAGGAAACTCATTAAATATTTAATGTATTAAAGTTATAAATAAACAATGGGCGATGAAGGTGAAATAATGTAGAGTAAATATTCGGGCGAATACGACCCTGGCAGGATGCGAATCAGTAACCCACGATCCGCAGCACCGTTAGATCGGTCCAGGCGGCGCGCGGCGCTGGGCCGACCCGAGCTACGAACACGAGATAACAGGCTCAACCGCCGGGGCTCTACTTCCGGCATGATATTCTTCCAGATGCATCGCAGGTCGCTAAACCAAATTACCCATTTGGTTCCACGATTCGGGTGCTCTCTGAACTGTATTAAAAGTGCGGTGACATTGCGTTCCGCCGCTGTACTCGTACGTATCGAGTTCCACACAATTTGTCAGCAACCAGACGTCACGTACGTCTTACAAATAAAATTATAGCTTGAAAATAGTTTGTCCGTGGATAATTCTGGAAATTGAGCGCACGGACTATGCATGCAGCATATCAAATCATTGACAGTTCATCGATACCGCAGTAGATTAAGGTGTAGAATATATATTGCTTTAAGACTATACAAACATTGGTGGGGAAATTGAAAACGTAAATAGGTACCTACTAAGAAAAAAAAAAAAAATTTTATAAATTAAATGAATCAACCAGAAAGATATACAGAAAAAAAAACTACCTAACGAAAAAATATTATATAATAAAACACAACATAATGTGTTTTCTTTAATTATATTTTTAATCAAACGTATTCAAATTCAATAAGAATTTTAACACATATTAACGAATTATAAATTTTTCTATTTTACCTTAGCGAAAATACCTACATATGCCGAAATAGCATTCATTGTATCCATTGAATTGTATAAAATTCTGTGTTCTAATTCTATAAACAAAAAAATTAATGTATGTCTATTCTCTATGCAGTCCTGCGTACTTTGAATGATATAAATCAAATTTTGCATAGTTAAGCACTCTTGCCTCTCCGCTCTGGCGGCACCATCTTCTTCCCACGATATAATTGTGTAATATATTGAATGCTACCCATTTCATATTTTGCTCGGTATTACTCTAGGACCCTGAAAAAAGTGTAGTCATTTCACCCTACCTCCCCAACATCTCACCCTCTCCCAGCCTTGATCAAATTTTGCATACATCATTCCTCTTTAGGTCATGCGAAAAACAAATGCACCCTCCATCTTCATTTGATAATTTATTAAAACTTCAGTCTTTTATATGACCAGGTTATTTGCGCATTTTTCCGCTAGCGTTTCAACACATAAAACAGTCCGCATCTTAATGTTGAAAAATCACAGAAGTATCTCATGTGAGAATAATATATATTTTTTAATTCTTATCTCGTTGTACGGTTTATAACACGTCGGTATTGCAGACATGTTGAAATACAAACATCGCGAGATACAATAATTATCATAAATCTGGGAAAAATAATACGTTCCGTTCGCGATTCACCGTTCCCGGCCAGCTCCGAGTGTCGGCTGGAGCTTGCTTCATTATGAACAAACAAGATGAATGGGCAGGTAATGCTGCAGACACGTTACACCGTCTCACATACTAATTAGATGCAAATTCTACAAGCGGATTAACAGTTCCAATCTGAACAAAAAAGGCGTGAAATTTTTTCGCCTGATGGTCCAAAATCTCGAGACGCAAAAAGCAGAGGCATGTAGTACAATGTACAATATCATCCCCCGTGCCGCGGTACATTCCATGTTCTTTCTACGCGGGGGAGGCGTATTCTGACACCTTAATATAAATTACAAATTACAATAAATGTAAAGGTACTTACTGTAAACCTCTAGTTAACGATGTATATTATCTCATTATTTTACAATTAGAAATAATACGAAAATAATGATTTTTACTTAATCTATATATTCACATCACATTCTAGTGATGAGCTCAAAATCACGAACCGTGAGTCAATAACTGATATCTTTAAGACACACTCACTATCAGTGATTAAATATTTGGTTGAGAATCGTGATACGGCGTATGTGCATAAAAAACGAAAATATTCAGAAAGGAATGATATATAATTATTTATTGATAAGCGCCATTTAGTAGATTTTGCCAAAAAGCTTTACGCATTTGACCACGAAATGCTGAGAATAAGTCCGAAAAATGAACACATTTTTTAAGGGGTTTTCATCATCTTTAAGATGATATTATTGTAAATTATATATATATATATATATATATATATATGCTAGAATATGTTTTTTACGCAAATGAAGTTTGAATAATATAAGTAAATATGCTAATTTATTTTATTTATTTCGTGTATTGTGATATCGTGTGGCGCTTACGTATTAGTATTGAAGTTGTGATCACAGTCACAGTTTTAAATCACTGATATTATCGAATACCAATCACAATCACACCAGTGAGTCAAGAGTGGCATTTTTTCTCATAGTGATGAGTCTCATTAGTGAATGACTCCTACATTTATGAATTTATCATATCTGTTGTATTTAGTTGTAAAGTTCTGATGTTATCGTCTTCCACCACCAGTTCATTCAATCAATAATTGATTGCTTGTTGCCTTTCGTTTTCCACCCAGAAATTCTTTAACTTGGGAAAAAAGCAAAAATCGTTCAATGATTTTTATAGTTCAATAACCTTACAACCGAAAGTATTGTGCAATATTTGATGTATTGTAAACACTAGATTTAAAATTAAACCCGGATTTATAAATACGAACCGGGGATTAAAATAGCTCTCCTGCAAAACTACTGCATATTCGGAGTTATCAAGTTTTGTTTAGACCCTTTTCTTATGTGTGTTTTGTGTTGCTGTGCGACACGGACACAAGGAAATTATATATAATTGTGATGTCCTTGGATTGTACCGATGTGTGTGTTAGTCTCACCGCCCACGCGGGTCGTGTGCGTGTGTGTGTGAATGCGTATGTATGCGTCGGTATAAATAGCGGTCGCTCACAGGGCGCGTTCTCTTTTGCTACGCTACAGTTGTCTCATTATAGTTGTACATCTTGCATAGTAATTGTATCTCTCTGTAATAAATAGTTAATTGTCACCGCGAGTTTTATTCAGAACTTTAACACCGAAAAGTACAACGAAGAGGTACTACTACGCAAGTACGTAACAATAATATATGTAGAATTTTTAATATTTGTTATATTATACAATCATTTAAATATTTAGCTTAGGCGTACACTTTCTATATTCACATAATTTTTCTAATAAACTATGATACTTTCTTTTATACACGAGATTCTTACTTTAGAAAAAGAAAACCGTATTTTCAATATTATTTTCTACCGTCTTTAAACTTATAAAATTAATTATAATAATAATTAATATCACGTAATAGCTAACATACATACACATGTACTCGAAGGCACGTTCATTAAACAAATTGCTAACATTAATTAATTTCACATTTTGTTCCAATTCATTACATTCAGTAGAGCTGTTACATTCGCATTTTTCAAATTATTATTTCAAAATATACGTCATTTGTACCGCGTCGGAATGCAGGCAAATCATTTTAAAATAAAAAAAATAAAAAAATTAATCGCCCTCAATTGCCCGCTTTCAATTCTCACATTTATTAGTTACATAAACGTTTATTTTTGTCGAAAGATTGTGTGTATGATTACAGCATTTAAAAAATAATATTAAGGTAAATAGAACGAGAGGTAAACGGTTCATAAAATAATACACTTAAAAACAAACAATTCACTGCGGGTTTTTTATATTAAAGCAATTGAAATTTATTAACTAAATTTTCGAATTTAAATTATGAAAATAATTCCTTAATCAAAAAGTCTAAATAAATTTGTGTTTACGTAAATATTCTAACCTATTACGAAAACGACAATATTGTTTAGAACGTGATTGTTATTCAATAATAAACTAAACACATTGACCTTTAAGTCTACGTATTGTTTTTACTTGAAAATTTCGAAACAATCCATCATTTTACAAATATCAATATTTCAGGAGGTAATTTTCAAAAGTGCTCAATTCATTTTTTTCCCACAGGAATGCTAGATCACGGGAGAGTGAGTGTTTAATATGATGTAATTTTCAAATCTAGCCAAATACAATGTCAAATCGTTAAAAAAAACCTTCTGAATATAGGACTAATTTTCAACAGTAGACAAATTTAGGTAGGTTTATTTTCAAAAATCGCCAAATCCATTTCGATTATTTCATCGCATGTGAAGACGGTCGGAAAGATGTTTGTTTTTCGCAGTCAAAAAATTGTGTATTTATCTCAAAATCATTAAATGTCCAATTACTTTCTCACTTTATTAAAAAGTGGATTTGATCAAATTTTATCTCCATTACATATATAATAATGGCGGCTAGATTGGTTCCAACACGATTAAATCTGAGTACGTTATAAATGACGAAACGCATAACGTTATATAATAGCAATCAAAAGAAGACTATTAAGATACCGCAAACAGTGGGCGGTACGGTACGATCATCATCTGTAAACATTGTACAAATTAAGCACCCAAAATGTAATGAAATACACGATAATATTTGTTAATTATGCCCAGAGTCGTGTCTTATTAACGAGGTTTTTTTTATTCAGGAAAACTCGTGCACAAATAATCTAATTTCTGAAGGCACGAACTTCGCATTCATTGAATGTGACGCTTTCAATCGGTCGTCACTTACTAAATGAAGTCTGAAACAATTAAAAACAGTCACTGTTTAAAAAAATTCTATATTGATCATCAAACTACAAGGAGGGAAATATGTTTTCGCTAAACCGTGCGCGATTCTCGCCGGAGAATCTAGAAATGTGATCACGGGCTTCGTGAGGTAATTACGCTGATGAAATTTGACGCGATGAAAGTGTTAACTCTGGTAAAATTACGTTCGTCACGTGGAGGGGTTCACAGCGAAGATGAAGAAATATAATAATGCAGAGATGTAATTCAAGAAAAGTAGAGCATTTCATCTCTAACGAGGTTACAATCGAAGATAGAAAAATCTAATATTTCACGGAGACTTTTTTGTACCTTAGGCAGTGTGGCATCACCGAAGTTGGTATCACACCTCCCGTACAAAACAATACACAATCCTTAATAATATTTTTGGCAAAATTTGGTTAGAAAACGGTAGAATTCAAAATTAGGTGCATTTTAATTTTAAACTTTACCGTTACGCGATAAATCAATAGAAAAAATACAGAAAGTCATTTTGGTGTCACCTTTCTGATGGTGCGGTCCACGCGCAAAAAATTATAAAGCAACAAAAAAGTCAATAACCATAGAAAAATATCGTATCTCTCCTAAAATGATCATTACACTAATCCAATCACCATGACGCGGGCCGATAAATGGTCGACTTTCAAAATACTATGAAATGAGAATAGGCATTTTATTCCAGGTTTTGTAACACTATCAAAAGAAAGGTCTCAATTAAAACAGCATATTGTTCTATAAGGATGAACTTCAAATCAATGAGAAAATAGGACAATATTTTCTTAAATGTGCACTATGTAGTGAAAGGTGTCTATTTTATTCGTTACACTACATTATAACGTATTATATCATTATATAATATAATAACTTAATATATTAAGTAAGATTAAGTGAATACATCTCCTAAGTAAAGTGTAGGTATTTTCGATTATTATTTATTCTTAATATAAACAAAATTTTGCAAATATTGAAGAAGTTAAAATCAAAATCGTTTCTTTTTACTAGAACTTACCTTTCACATATCTGTTTAGTTTCACATTGAATCCATGCAGTTTCTCCTCTTTTCTTATGTTTCCTAGCATTTTAATACAAATCTTCATCGCACCGCACATCATCGATTTCTGAGATTTAGCCTTCTTCCTGAATGGCAGTCTCAGTCTATCTTTACCTCTTGTATGATGTTCGTGCCCATGTTGATTTGCAATACTAATACTATAATATTATAATTTTGTAGAAAATAAATATTAATTTTGTGTTAAATAAAGAATAGGCTAAGTATGATCAGATTACTTATTTATTGTAAATCTATTACTTAAAAATCAGATTTATTACATTTCACACAATTTTAAATGTTTTAAGTATATATTTATAAAATATTCTACACACCTTTTTGTTTACAAATGTTCGATTGTAGTAACTGGCCACTGCTGTCGATGTAAAATGTTTTAGCGTGACAATTATTATTATTTAATATATTATTAAGGAGAACACATTCTAGAGACATTAATAAGGAGAACACATTCATTTAAATACTAATTAAATGTATTTATTTAATATTTATCTATTATTCGCAGAAACCATTTTTAAAACGGTAGACTATCTCATTGGGACGTTATAAGATTACGAAGTGATTTGCTAAAGATGGAAGCACGTCTAATGTTATATTTCTGACTCCTGCCTTTTAAATTCAATTAAAATCAGAAGTTATTTATCAGACAACAATTTTATTTGTTGACGACCGCAAAGTATATTATTTTTAAAGACATTAATCAATTTTTCCCCATTTGTACTATTATTGTTACAAATTTGGTACGGTTCCATAATAAAATGGACATTCTCCTTAATAATAGGCAATATTGCGAAGTTGCCAAATGTACAATTACGAACAACAATTCTTCGCAGACAATAAGTAGTCGCCTTTCGCCGGCAGGTATCTTCTATCCCTTCTGAGCCATGCTTACCTGCTTAACGATTTCACCGTTATTGCGGGTAGATGTATATCCCGCACATACACGTTGCACATTCTCCTACGAGTCGAGCTGGTAGAGGAGATAAAATAGTAATTGGTAATTGGTATATTTCACGGAAAGGTAATCTCAGACAGCTGAACAACTTCAAATCGTGACTTGAAGCGACGCCCTGCGAGCTCGCCGCTCGCTGCTCGCCGGCCGGACCCGGCGGCACCGAGGCGAAGGAACCTACCGTCCTCACGGCGACGCGGACGGAAGTAAATGTCTCTTTGTTACTTTTCATCGCGCGGCTCTATGACAACTCCATATTGCCGGCGTTCAGTCTGCGACTATAATTTCATTGGAGGACTGAAGTCTCCCGGATAAAACAAAAAAGGAGAAAATTATTAAATATTTAAAAAAAATCATATTGGTTTCAAATGGAAAATGATAAATTTAACAATATCCCGCAAATAAAAAAAAGTCGCAAATGACAGAATGTAAAATCTTATTTTCACCTCTGATTTTGTATTGATTATTGTTTTTGAGTCCACCCCAGATGAACAAGCGCACACTATGACAGATTCACTTTTCAAATCACACTTGAATAGAAAATTAAATTAAATATATTCAATTTAGCATTGGAGAAGAGTAGATCGAAATATTGAATAATTTTATTTATTTTTATAATATAAGACAACACGTTACATGTTTCTTGTACGACAGCCAGCTGGGGGTGGAGGTACGACGATAGAGCGTTCGCTTAGCATTTGAGAGGTACCGGGATTGATACCTGGTGCCTCCGATGTTTTTTTTTAAATAAAGGCGAAAATAAAGACAAGGTAAAAGTATGAATAAAAATGTTTCAAAATTTTCCACCGTAATATTCGTGACAAATTTTATAGAGGAACGTCCGAAAAAAAAAAATTTTAAAGTAATGAAAATACACGTCGTTCTTATATTTTTATTGTACGAGGCGCGATTTTTTAAGTACGTAGGTGTGTAATGGTTTCCTTCATCTGTTGACTCACCACATGCATCGTTAGAGACATTTACATTGTTTAGCTATCTTAGAGTGAGTGAGATTCGATTTATCGCCAAGTGTATCATATTTTGTCCTGATTCGGAGCCAAGTGATTTTCACAATTTTTTTCATCTGAAGCGGTTCCTTTTTCGTGGCGACCGTTTCGATTACGATGATGAACCATGAAATCCGAAAAAAGTCGTAAAAATTACGCCGTATTTCTTAAAAAAAAAAAAAAGTGGTACTTACTTAAAAAACGCGCTTCGTGTATTAAAGATGCGTATGTAATAGGTCAATAAAAAATATTTAACACCCCCATTGGTTGATTTAATGTTTAGAAAGACCGTACATGAATCGTTCTTTTGCGGTTTTGAGGTTATTAGTATGTAGATCAGGTGGGTGCCTGCGTATTGCAAATACCGTGAGAACGTTTGCTCACTCGCGAAATAAAGGTTTAACATCAAATAATTACAACCATCGGGGTGACCGCAAACATCGACAATGAACTACGGACTAGGAAATGTATTGCAGACAATTAATATTATTGCGTTCAATGTTGACAAATAACTGATTTCCGTGTGGGAATTTTCTGGTGCAAAGTAAACAGGGAAATAAAAAAATAAAAATGGTACCTGTTTTCCTTTTAAATTGTAAAATCACTATTAGGCTCTTATCGGAATTTGTTTATGCTAATAAAAATATATTCATAGGAGCTACATCGAGCATATAAGATTAGGTAATAGGAAAATTGTATTAAATATAGGTACCTATACAAAACGATGCATACAAAAAGTGGGAAAAAAAATTGCCATCAATGAAACTTGTTAGAATACAAATAATTGTGTATAATAAATAAATAAATAAATACAAACATTGACTAAGACACTAGCCTAGTGGTATAGTAGTTGGGGGTTTGAATCTTGTCCTAGTAGACCAGCAAGTTAGTTATATTTTAATATAATTAATATATAATATAATGATATATAATAATAACTAGAAAAACATTACGAATTATGTATATTAACAGAGTCACCTACGTATGTAATTAATATTATTTGTACCAGAAGGTTAGAAACATTTTCGATAAAGAAAGATTTCGCAAATATATTGACTTTCCTGCATATCTATTAAAATTACGATCAAATCGATGTTAATTCATTGTAATATTTCTATTGTCGCTGATACCCCTGATACCATGCAAACAATAAAATATTATTATTTGTAAATACAGGTTGAATATTATGTTCCAGGCTGATTTTGTTTGCCATTTAGTTTGACAGACGTTTGTCAGTTCGCATTTGGTAGTCGTACAGAAAGTAGTTGATTACAATTTATTATGGAGCATCTAACGCATCTAACGTTAATAACGTGTTGAAGTCATTAAATCATTTTATCTAAATAATAATGGCAATGCTGTAACCATTGATGGTGATCGCTATCGTCACGTGTTGGATAACTTCTTGGTGGTCGAATTGGGTCGATTAGGCCTGCAACACACGTGATTTCAACAGTACGGTGCCACCTCACACACAGCCCGAGCTACGTTTTGAAATTTTGCGAGAAATTTTTTCCCAGCCACATGTCAAAAAGTGGTGATATCGACTGGCCTCCTCGATCGCCTGATTTGAGGGTTCCCGACTATTTTATGTGGGGGTGCTTGAAAGATACGGTCTACGCCAATAAACCAACAACAATTCTGATACTCGAAATGATATATATATGTGCGAGAATGTTATAAAAAATATGGTTAAAAGAGCACGCATTTGTGCCGCTGCCAGAGGCGGCCACTTGGCCGATCTTATATTCCATACATAATTGGAATAAACCATATAAACGATAAATAAAAACCAAATTAAAAAAGTGTTTAATTTCCTAGTTATTCAAATGCAACATCCGCTTGGAACACAATATTCACCTGTAGTAGTATTTTATACTCACAACATAAATAAAATCATGAACGTCACTTGATCATGTCATTATCGTCGTAGGAGATATGAACGATCGACATCGCAACCCGGCAATAATGTTACACAAATACATGCCTCCAGACAAAGTTAACCAAGATGGCGATTGAAACAGCGCGAAACCTTATTGTGTTCGCGTACGACTAGATTGCCATTAGGCGCGTGTACGATCATAATATACGTATTTATTTATTCTTACAGGAATCCAACACAAGCGATAATATAAAAAATTATATAAATATCAATAGTTATGTTACAAAAAAAATTATATGTAAAGTACATATCCATACCGTACTTAATGTGAAATGTATTTTGTGTTTTAATTGCAAGCGATACAATATTCGACAAGTTCAACGTGAATTAGCGGAAATATTTGGATCTATTTTTTCTCATCTTTGTCATTTAAGGTAGATCATTTAATCCTGATAAGAAATAAATAAAGTACGGAATTAAAAATAATAATACATTAACTACTAAACAACAGCCTCAAAAATACTGTATCAATCTAAAAAAAACTGTATTATATTTACGGATATTATATATTTTATAAAAGCTATTTCATTTTAAGATACTTAATAACAGCGATATTCAATAACAGCAACTTTAAATTTAATTTTAACTGGAAAAAAATATGGAACCCATATTATTCGATTTGATGTTAATTAATTAATTGCTTATTATTAATTGTTTTCTTCACAAAGTGAGACCTAAAAGAGATACATATGTAATATGAACGTAGTGATATGTGGACTTTTAGTGGCGGGACACGTGTTCTTTGATAACTCTGATATTGAACGCTGGCGTGTCGCCCAAAATTCTGTGGCGTGTCACCTTTGACACGTGCATAAATTCGCCATCACCAATCTACGGTGTACCTAAACAGCGAACTGGCAGAAGAAACAAAATAAACCACACTGGAGAACGAAACAAATGAAAACTTTAATTAAATAAAAAAAAAACTACAAATCTACGTTTCAATTATTACAGTCCTTGGCAGATGGAAGGTTTAACATTAGCAACAATGCTGTATATCATCATGAAATATTCGTCAACACTTCAGCCACAGTTGACATTTTGCCTAAGTCAAGGTACGAAAAAAGTAACACCCAATGGATAGGTATAAACACTTAAATAATATAAATATGAAGGGTGAATTTGAAAAGGACACCTACATTCAAGGGATGGCTGGAGAGGACTCGGGACTGGGCAGACGAGCCCTTTGTTAAATTTGATTTGAATCAGCGAGTCTCATTTTAAATTAAGAAAAATGTAATGTTTCGTACTCGCATAAGTATACTTTTAACGCGCTTTAATATCGGCCGCTAAAAATATTAATGTCACATGTCCGGGTCCATATTCTCGCTTCCTCGACCCTATCTATACCTATTACTCGTTCCCAGTTTGAGTTTGACTCTTGACCTTATCGTGCGATCACTAGCTCAATATTGGAATTTGTCTTGGACAACGGCGATATCGTTCGCGTAGCAGTACTCATCTGCGTGGTGTACTGTTTTAATGTCGATTTGCAGATTACTGTTTTGTTGTCAGTGTGTACCGTGGGTGAAATCACGTCTTCATTTCGGAGCGGAGGGAGACCTTCGGACATCCGCGCGCATTGCGGTGTGTTTTTAGCGGCGACTACAGAGAGTTTAGAGACGATATAATTGAGGTGAGTTGACCGTTGGCTCTTCGATTGGTAAAAACCTTTCCCCGCTAACATTTTCCTATACCCATCTCCCGATTTCCTTCCCCACCTAACGGTAATTTCGATTTACAACCGGAATTATCGTACCCTCTCCACGGAACGTGCAACCCGGCGATTGTCATGCAAAACATACTATATACTAATACTTCGTTTGATTAAAAAACCCCAAATTATTGTTCTTATAGCAACGCTAGGGTCGATGTTTGAGATATATTACTTCCAAATATTGTGAAAAGATTAACCGACAGCTCCGAGACGACGCTAGCCCATTGGCGCCCACCCTGCCTAAATTGGGTTACGAAGAGATCATTAAAAGGCGCGTCGCAGCCGGACGAGCTGGCAGCGGTAACGAGAGCAGGTTGTTTTCTGCTAGTTTCCAACAAGTGCGGTTGTCTCTGTTTGAACAGCGTGGCATTGTACTGAAATAGAATATGTGGAGAGCGACGAACAGACGAATGCCGTGTCGGGTTAAATACGAATAATGGTGAACAAATATTGGCGGCGCACCACCTTCTCAAATAAAGATTGTGTTTATCGGATAATAACCGCTTTGAAACTAACGCCAATATTCACACAGGTGCTGGCTGTATGGCTATATGCCGGTTATTACTTATTACCGTCTGGTCCGTATTCAAATTGCTAATTCAACCATTTCAAATTAATTCGTTACATTTTCAAAGAATTCACACATTTGCAACTCACGTAGGTCTTGTATACCTGCGAACGGTGGTTTTTGTAATAAAAAATGGCCTTTCGGACTCGGCTACTCATTTCTCGAATGTAACTAACTTACTTACCGTCACGCCATTTCTCCGCGGGAGAGGCAGAGAGGACAGAGCGCCACACTCTTCTGTCCCGACACACGGTTCTCGCCTCATTCACATTCATACAAGCTCGCCGATTATTGAGGACCATCCTCCAGTATCTGCTTTACCTGGTTGTCCTAAGTCTTCCGCGGACGTCCTCTATTTTTGGCCATCAACATTTGCGTCATACATCTATCTTACCATACTCTCCTCATTTATCTATTCCGTATGACCAAACCACCTAAGTGATCATTTCTTAATCTTACTCACTATACTAATATCACCTTTACATTATTTTGTTATTTTTTCATTCTTTACTCTTGTCATAAATGGATCTGCCACATATACGCCTAAGTGATCTCATTTCAGTCAATTTTCGTTCCTCTTCTGCCAGCTCTAGGCCTCACATCCATACATCACTGTCAGTACCAGGACTCCATTGTGTACCGCTAATCTTGCTTCGGTTGACAAGTTCCCATTAGCTATAATTCCATTCGAAGCGCCGTTCACTTTGTTTTCTGCAGTCACCGTCCTTTCGATATCATCCTTTCGTCACTTTTTGATATCATCATATATTTTTGATTCATTTCGACTCGTTGATATTCGATGGTAAGTTCGAAAAATGTATCATAAATATTTCGTTATAACAATTTCTATTAAATTTGTGTCTTAAATAACAGAGTAATTAATTGAAAACTGAACATCAGACTTGGAAAACAAAAAATAATGGTAAATGGTTAATAATTTAAAAATTAAAAATTTTTGCATTGTCCACGATAATTATTTTGACGTCGAACAATTTCGATAGCACTGAACTTTCTTCCAACTAATGAATTACGCAGGTATATTTATGATATTTTCCGTTTAAGATGAATGCGTTTGGCAACACAATTGCCAGTGAGAAGACTACGAGTATATAATAAATCGGTAAAGAATTCATAATTCTAGCATGCTCCGATACAAAGTCACGTAAATCCCACAGTACCTAGGAAGTTTTTAAAAAGAAAAATAAATAAAACCACTGTTTTGTATGTCGCCGAGTCAATTAATTTAACTCACACATGAAAAAATTGACGCAAATTTCTTGTAGCTCGGTTGCATACCACATAACTACAAAAATTGCCAATTCAGTAAATCGACAATAGTTTAATAGGCACTGCTTAACAACTAATTAAAGGACAGCTGGAGGAGGTGGGGGAACCCACCCTTTCCCGGGACCGGTTTAGAAGTTAGGGCTTCTTCGTCGGTCCCACTCATCAAAGCTAATAAAAATACGCAATTTTAATTCAATAACATTCAAGTTTATGCAAAACGAAAAAAGAGAAGAAATACAAGTGGTTATTAGCAATTTTCGCAATTTTTTTAAATTTTAGATCCTCCAGCCCCATAAGTGCTGCTTTTATTCATAAAAAAAATATTTTTTACTCTATTAATATACGATGGAGGGTCTGAATTTTAAAAATTTTGCGAAAATTGCTAATAACCACATTGCATTTTTTCTCTTTTTTTATTTTGCGTTAACTTGAATATTATTGAATTAAAGTTGCGTCCAAAGTCCCTTAAGTGCTGCATAAAAAACATAACATAAATCCATAAAACATAGTTTTACATATAGATGGAAAATTGATGGAAAATTAAGATGCAGTGGTCATTAACTCTGCGTACCTATTTTACAGTCCCAGGTTCCTGGAAGCCAACTGGCTGTGACGAGACCCCAGTAAGCGGGTGCGACATCGAGCCACCGACCGACCATTCCGATAACTCGCCGCTCCCGCGGAAGTCAGATAAGTGTCAAAATTAGTAACATTTATTTTAATATACAGTCACAAAAAAGTAAAGCGTTCTGAATTTAGATAACTGAAAGAAAACTCAAAAGAAATGTTTCGAAATATCAACATATTAATGTTCTGTCCACTTAAATAATAATAGCCACACAGTGTTTCGTAATGGCATTTGAAATGATAGCATCCGAGGTTCTCTAATATCCATGTGAGCTATTTCCAAAGTCAGAAATGTGCATTAGGAAAGAAAATACGTTTATTGAACATTAAGCTAGACAAAAGCCGTGCGCAGTTAAATGTGGGCGAAACACAATAGTCGTTGTTTGTCCATTAAGATTAATTCGATGTGAACTAATATTTTTTTAAAAATAAAACCAAAGAATACCACAATAACTCCTACGCATCGGATACGGCTATCCACAAAACAACTTTTACTCATTTTTTTGTTGATGATTCATGACCACGTGAATTTAGATTTTTAACACGCATTTAACGATTGTCTATTTGGCTAGAAACGAAATGTAAAAATATTTTGCCGGCCGGCACATGAAAGTACAGAAACTCTCCAACTGAACCATTTAGAAATAACTAAGAAATTGAAAGTAACAAAACCATGTTTGAAACAACCTGCTGGGTTGTTTCAAACATGGTGTAACCGGCGCGAATGTGACGACTACTATGTACCGAGTGGCTGAAACAGTTTGACTGGGAATGAATCTGGTGCAATGCCAACATTTTCCATCCTGTCCCAAGTAACCGCCAACACATGCGCCATCGCACGATGTTGTACTTTCAACTTTTAATTAGCTAAGACTCAAATATAAATATAATCTGTCGACGGGTGGCGTTGCAGTTGCGTGATGAGTCATGTCGCCGGAACGGATCTCTTATTCGCTTTTTTTGATAAATTATTTGAAAAATAGATTTAGATTTAGGAAATACCGGCTAGCAAAAGGCTCTGATGTCGTAACTGACTGAAGATCGGCACTGGGTATTATATCGTCTCTACAGCTTCACACCAGCTAATGTATTATATATGGACTACTGTGTAATACAAAGTACAAGCTTCTACCGATAATTATTGGTTGAATAGATATTTGGTATGAATCGTCAAACGGTCAAATCATGTATGTATTAAGTTAATTTTTTAACACTTTCTCAAGTTCATTTTTTTAATAGTAGTATAACCATGACTACTTCTGCATCATCTAGTGAGAACGACAATAGGATAAATAATAGGACCAGAAATAAATGCAGCCTGTTTTTTGGGGTAAATAAATAAAATTGAAATATTACTGAAAATTAATTGCTTAATATTAAATCACCCAATTTGAGATAGGGTCGAGGTATATTGTGGACTTAACTAATTCTAATATGGGTCTCGAAAAGATGAAAACGTAAGAATCAACAGGAGGTCCCACTTTTATCCTATCCATCCAAACATCAACCGTTATCAAAACCAAAAAGCGTTCATATTTTGACATGCACCAATCAAAAATTTTAAATAACTGCTCAATGTAAAATACGTTTAAAAAATAAGAGTAATCATACAAACATTTGCGATAGACTTTTGGAAAACAAATACGATATGAGATGTCTGTTATGTTAACAGCTAAAAACCATTTTGAAGATATATATGGAGATAGACCACGACTTAAACAATAACAATGATATATACACCTGCTGATTAGAAACTAGTTGTGATAAAAATAACACACAGTCGCGTGTACAGTAAAGTATTTGGTTCAATAATTAAATACAAATAATCACGTTGTATCATGAATTAAGTCCACACTAACTTGGGTTTCAAGCCCACTGCAATGAATCAAACGACAATAAAATCAAATTTGTTCGTCGTGTACGAGTCAAGATATTTATTTTGTCGCAACAGTTTTTGTTTGTCGGACTCGATGTTTCGATTGGATCAATGCTCCGATATAGATTTCCCCGAAAGATGGCGGTCTCATATTTATATCAGATGGTCCGTATGAGGTAATCTGGATGTTGGCCGGAGTCCATCTCGACATCTCGCCTGTCCGCGGCGCGCGTCATCGTCCGGCTGATTCAAACTTGTATTCTCAACAATAACGCACTCGTTCTGCACGTCGTCACGGCTTTGATCATCGATGAAACATTTGTAATTGTCCCATTACGAATGCGCTGCAGTGGAACAGTGTGCCAACAAGATAAGGAATTTTTAGTATAGTGCTTTCAGAGAGGATCTTCAAGAGTATGAATCGGGTCAACCTAACATGACTACTAGTGCATACTATACTACACTAGTGCATACTGCCAAACCTTTATATTTAGATGCGAAATTTACCAGTAATTTCATGAAAGGGTCAAGTATCCAGGCGACAAAGAGGTGACCGAGAAGAATAATAAGATATTATTAATTGTTATGGCTGTTACTTTATGGTTAAAAATAATTATTTTGATTTTTTAAACATCGTATTACATACTTGAGTAATTCTTTACGCGACTATTCTCGAAAAGTTAAGTAGTCTTTATCATCAAGAGATAGTAAATAACAATGAATGGACAAAAACTTCTCAATTCTGTCATTTACAATAACAGGTGTTGATGCAAATGACAGCTCTCTTCCTCTCGAAAAGGTGCAGTCCCTCTCATTAATATAGTTACTATAGTCGTAATGAAAATATAACTAAATATTAATTAAATGTATTCATTAAAAAGATATACATATAATATCAATTTTATCGAAAAATATTGTTGATAATTTGAATCTGGATCTCTTTCCAATCCGGGGAAGGTGCATTAACTAACTATGTTACAGCAGACAACAAATGTTTTGACGACAAATGACGACGGTAGCAACAACAATATTTTTCGATAGAATTGATTTTATATGTATATCTTTCTAATGAATACATTTAATTAGTATTTAAAATATCACAGACCGTCTGTTCTGAATAATTACAACTTTATAATAAGAACGTGTTCTCCTTAATAAAAATATAACTATTAAAGAGAACACATTATTATTGTGAATTTTCAGTTTTTTATAACATAATTCTGTGATATTTTAATATAATTAAATGTATCAATTAGAAGATATATCGGGATTTGAATCTGGATCCTTTCTTATCGGGGGAAATGTATCAATTTGAAAAAACTACAGCGCATAAGTTCGAAAATTTGTCGTTAACTTACTATGTTGGTGCATTGTGATCGTTTAACGCATTTTCCCGCATAGGAAAGGACCCAGATTCGAATTTCGGTGGAAACAAAAAACGTATTTTCTTGTATATCTTTCTAATTGATACATTTAATTCGCATTAAAATATAACTACGTACAATATCGTGCGAGTAGCACAAAGTTTAATTTATTGAACAAATTAATATATTATTGATGTCTCAAAGTAAGAAATGACTATTTATCAGAATAATTACTGTGGTTAGGACCCTGCAATAACTAAATAAACGAAGAACTTTGAAGATGACTTTTAGATCAAATCCACGCTCACAAAGACTTCCTGGATGTTCTAAGAGAGACTGGAAAGAAGAGATTAATGAAACGTGCGGAGAGTGGCTCAATAAAGATCGGAACGAAATTGAGTTGCCACAGCGAATCGAGGCGACTGGAGGTCAACATTGCTTCAACTCCGACCCGGAATGAAAAGGGTCGAGAAGTGAATAAATGTAACCAATCTAAGCAGCTCTATATATAGATAAATCATTGAATGGGGTTTATTGTACAGCATTTTTAATGTTTTAATAATCGGGTCAAATATAATTAACTGAGCAACCAAATAAATGGGACACGTTTTGAAGATAAGCAAAGCGGTTTGATCCAACGTTGGAAGACCGTTAAACACGAGAAGGTTCTTATGTGAGGAATCCACCGTGGAATATGGTCAATCCACCACATTCCCGGTTATTTGTCGGAGTTTACAAAATAATCCATTACATCGATGTTTCTAACATTGCGCCAGATCGCACGCTGAGAGACGTCACGGAACGGATAGGAAGTTGCGATGCTAACGATCTGCAGGCAATAAATACTCGTCGAGTTTTGAAAGGAGCTGCGACCGCAAAATTTATGAAATCGGTCAACTACTTGTTTCGGAATATTGGAAATATTTCATTCGGGAGGGAAAATTAAAATATACATGTCATTCAGGCAGGAAAAATTAAAATACACATGTCATTCAGGCGGGCAAATTAAAATATACACGTCATTCAGGCGGGAAAATTAAAATATACATGTCATTCAGGCGGGAAAATTAAAATATACATGTCATTCAGGCGGGCAAATTAAAATATACATGTCATTCAGGCGGGAAAATTAAAATATACATGTCATTCAGGCGGGCAAATTAAAATATACATGTCATTCAGGCGGGAAAATTAAAATATACATGTCATTCAGGCGGGCGAAATATTTCATTCAGGTGTCCAAATGGAAATGCATGTATATATGTTTAAATTAAATGAACGACATAATATCGACTTTATGATACATCTAAAGTAAAACCAGCGCATTTTGAAATACTTTAGAAATGAGCAAAATTAACTTTGTGGTTAAAATTCATCATTTTCAAATAGTACAATATATTTCACAAACTAAAAAGAAGTGTAATGTAATATTTATTTATTCGATGAAAAAAATCTGTACCAGAATTTTGTAAAAATTTCTATAACAGAAAAAAAATAGTCGTGCGTTGTAAAATTTAAGCTACATTTATCCATGAGACAAAAAATTCTGATCAAAATACTTAAAAAAAAAACCAAAACGTTATTTAAACACACAATGAATATAACCTTTCCTGTCTTTTATATGGTGCTTAATTATTAGTCATAGAGCAAGCCATTAAACATACTGCATGCAGGGGTGATATAAGACATGTGATTGTTTCATGTGCTAAGAAGTTTCACATTTTATTTCGTACCTGTCACGATACGAGAAAACTTTGACTAAAGCTCTTCATAATTTTTGATGAATTATCAACTGTGATGATTCTCGGAATACATAAATAAAAATAATAAATGCGGCTGGTGTGTAGAAAAAAATTCAGACCTCGTAAGGAAGCGAACCTTCCGATAGGCCGGATGGTTGATCGACCCCGCGCGGGAAGTAACGGTGGAAGTTCACCGCGGCGGCGGTGGAGACAGACGGGGAAAAAATGAGCGAAACAACACCTCCAACACGCCCGGAGAGGTTATGCAACTCGCGGGCCTAACGGGGCACGACCACCGTCGCTGGAGCCGGGGTGCTCGGTAGTCGATTGTCGAGGGATCGATAATCGATACCGATCGCCACCATGACGAAACATACATGTTTTTATCACGAGAGGTGTAGTCCCTCTTGCTCGGTGAAGCACTCCCCGGAACTACAGTCGTGATAAAAATAATACTCAGTTGTGTGTGTAGTCAAATGTATGGCTAATTAAAAAAAATGAATTGATCATGTTGCATCACAAAGTAATAATCATGTCAATTAATAATATTGGCCTCATTCAATATACTGGCGAAGTTTGTGCGGTGAAGATCGGAATAAATCGTCTGGTCAGTCTACTCTCCATTTAAAATACAATTGGTGACGAGAAACATATTACCCTTCGGGTTGGTGGACGAAATTTTGCTCTCGAAATTCACCTAGACTAACAATAAAAATATAATATTCGTATTGGGTCATTAGTTTGAACGTTATCTATGCATTTAGTGTGGATTACAAACAGAATCAATTGTTGTACGTCGACTTGAGGGGAAAATATTATCATAAATAAAAAGATGAACAATACACAAATGTATAATATACCTATTAAACAGCGGCGTGCACTAAGCATGGGCAGACTTAGGTTATGCTGCTAATATTGAAGGTGTAAAAGCGATGGGTTGAGGTTGATAGAGGTTGTATTCATCATTCACTCTTTCAGAAGCACGTTTCTTTGTAAGTATACCTGTGTGAGTGTACAATTATTCTTGGAAAAATTAAATATGTTATAATATTTAATAATACCACGCATAAAATATATTGGAATACATACAGTCGAGTCCGCTTTAAAGATACACTTGCGGTGTTTTGCAACACGTCTGTTAAAACGAAGACGTGTATTCGGAATACCGCGCGGTGCAAGAGATGCGTTTAGTTCGTATACGTCTGGGACAGATTTTGCGAAAAATCACATGCGCAGCTTTATCTGTCAATTCTGAATTCTTCCGCTAGTTATACGGTTTCAGTTAACTTGAGAATTGAATTATTTTCATGTATACCTACATATTTAATACATAATATATCTAATAAATATTTAATTTACATTTATTTCGCAACGATTATTATGCACAGCTTTTTTGATTATAAAGAGTGTAAATGTATGTTAAAATAATAAGAAAACAAATTAAATAAATCGATTAGAAAGACATACAGAAAAAAAAAAAACAACTTGTCAAAAAAATATTTGATTGCCAGCAGGATACAAGTTAACGTGGAACTTTAGAGAATTTAGTCTACTTATAAAATAATATTGTATATTAAGTCGGTTACGATCTGTATACACAGATTGCTTTAAATGATTATATTATTTACAGAGCGATATATTTGTATGCCTTAGAAGTTTCTCATGGCTAACAAGCTTAAATTACAAACCGTTTGAAACTATGGCACATCATAAAAAAGATTCACTCAAAAGATAATCTCGTGATTGAACATATGATATAGTGAGAATTTTAATAATATTATAATTAAACACTCGTTTGAATAATAAAAAAATATATCAATATTTAAAATAAATTAGATTAATTTAACTGTAATGAATTTCTAGCGAACGGACAACATTTTTATTAATTAATTTTTAATAAACTATAGATTAACGACTGTATAATGGTATACTACTTATATATTTAGAAAAATATACGCAAACACTACGTTTCCTCCCGTAGTAAGTAAATATAAAAATACTATAATATAATTAACGATAAATGATTTCTACAAAATGATGAACGACGTATATAAATTATATAATATAAGTATAGTTATCAGTTATCTATTCAAAATACTTTTGCAATAATTTACGTCCGCCATTGTCTCATTTAGTAGAATGCATTCTATCGTGCAGCATCTATCCAATTGGGAGATAAAACCAACCCAGTCGGCTGCGGTGAGCAGATACTTGACGATGAAAAATATTTTTACCGCATTACAATCGTCCACCGCGAAACTATAAAATAATGGAGAAAATGGTATAATATTGTATTACATCACGGATACTGTTTTACAAACAGTGTGCATTGACAATAACAGAAATCTGTTGAAAGAAACCTGCGATTTTTTGAAAATACAGCTTGTTTAAGAAATTATCGGCAATTTCTTGCATTTCTGCTATTTGTTTCGATAACTTCCTTTTTGTGGTAAGGAATGACGTATTCGAGTTGGTTGGTAATTATTGAAAATATTAATTAAATGCATTAATAAGAAAGATATACATATAAAATCAACTTTATCGAAAAATATTGTTGCGCCACCGGGATTCGAACCTGGATCTCTTTCCAAACCGGGGAAGGTGCATCATCCAACTATGCTGCAGTGACATTATTTTTGACGACAAATTTATTACATTTATCGTTCCATTATTATCTACATTGTTTTTACGGAATCTCAAATACCTTTCAGTAATCCGATAGCAGACGCTAAAATTAACAATTCATTTTTATTAAATTTTGAACACATTGATACAACTTGTATATTATTAGGAGAACACATTCTTATTGTGAAGTTGTAATTATTCAGAACAGACGGTGTGTGATATTTTAAATACTAATTAAATGTGTTAATTAGAAAGATTCGAACCTGGATCACTTCCGATCCGGGGAACGTGCATTAACCGATTATGCTCTACCAACATAGTGGACTGATGACAAATTTTCGAACTTATATGTTATACTTTCCAAATGAATACATCTATCGTTCCATTATTTGAAGATTGAAACAGATCCAGGTTCGAATTCCGGTAGCAACAACGATATTTTTCGATAAAATTGATTTTATATGTATGTATATCTTTCTAATTAATATATTTCATTAATATTTAAAATATTACAGACCGTCTGTTCTGAATAATTACAACATCATAATAAGAATGTGTTCTCCTAATAATGATAATTATTGTCATTTGTCATAAAATGTCTAATTGGACGCTCCTGTAGTGGACAGCGCAGCACCCTGGTTCTATAACTCAGCCTAAAATGGCAGTTTGACTGAGTTATAGATTTCTGTCACGTAACAAAAAATATTTTAAATTTACTAACGGGAAATTTCTACATTTTTAATCATACACAAAATTATTTTAATTTCCCCAACGGGCGTGGTGTGGGTCTCAGTGGGCGAATGATAATGTATGAAATGTAATGTACCGTACATATATACGTATATAGATCTCGACTATAAAAAGGCAACAGGGTATAACTTTATTTTTAATGTACGTGCATATAATTATAGATTATAAATGGATATTAAACACAGGCCGCGTATAGAACTAACGCAAAATTGATCACCTTAGTAATATTCACTCAATCAAATAGCTCAGCGACATTTTTTAAAAAAATGACTCGATTGGAACGAAAAGTTAAAGGCCGACAATATTATAAAGTACGTCATAAATGTGTCATTAAACTGCCGCCAAGAATGTATGTAAAATCCCCTTGTCCCGCCACGAATGTTCCAAACTCCTCTCCTATGTGTATATATATAATCGATGTACGAGTATATTTACAGTTAAATAATAGAACTCCTTACAGAAGAAATAATTTTTCAAAACTATGGATTAAACATCGCAGCTGTACCCAGCTCCAATAAACTACCCACGAAACTAGACACACTCAAAAATAGAGAACTATTTATGAAAACAAGTCAAGAAGTTAATATTTTATACTCGGAATGTTATTCACAATTTGCATTTTCTTATAAATTTAAGTATCAATTTTTAAGCCCATCAATTTCTGAACGCACCATAAGGTGTACCACAAGGAACTTCCTTTACATTGATAGGGTCACAAATCACAACTCTATTGGATCAAACTAAATATTAGCAAGTAAACTCATCGCCCCGTGTGGCATTTAAAGGTCACACAACTCTTGCCAAAATCGTATATAAAAAAAATCTAGATGATCTACATTTCGGGTGTGGTCTGCGCATATATATGTAAGTTTCGCGTATAAACAAAAGAAATAGTGACTTCATTAGGTTTCGGTGCGCCTTCGTTCGATGCGGGTTGGTCGATAAGAAAATATCATTATCTACTTAGACGAACCCGAACCGTAGCGAGCAACTTAGTGGTTACAGTAAGACAGACAAAATTTGATAGAATTAAAGTGGAAAATAAAAATGAAAAATAAGTACGAACCAAATTTCAACTGAGAAACATTTCCCTGAATAAGGGTGGACGATGTTTATTATGATTAACATTTCTGTAGCTTGAATGTTAAAATTTTAATAAATGCGCTACTCGGAATTAATACGTCAGGGGTTTTAAGATTGCATCCAAACACATCGAAGATAGATGAAACCAGCCAGAGATGGTATAGTCGTGTAATGATGAGGAACAGATGGCTTACATGGTCAACATGGTATTAAGAATCAATTCTGACAGAACACAAAGATGAAGACTTCAAGCAACCCGGTGGTCAAATGTCGAGGAGCTGATGCAGCATCTTGGCGCTTTCTTACGACGAGAGCCGACGCCCCCAAGTAAATGGGAAAATGAACAGACGAAGAAGAAAAATTAATGACGATTATTAAGTAAACCTTTTTCATACAAATTAAATGTATTGATTAGAAAGATAATACGTATATATAAAATCAATTTGATGTCGTTACCGGGATTCGAACTTATTGTGTCGGTGTAGCATAATCGGTTAATGGATTTCTCCTTATAGGAAGAGATCCAAGATCGAATCGCGGTAGCAACAATATTTTTTCGAAAAATTGATTTTATATTTATGTCTGTCTAATTAATACATTTAATTTGTATTAAAAATATCGCAGACCTATGTTCTGTAAAATTACAACTTCACAATGAGCTTAAAAAAATAAAACATTTATCATTCAATACTCAGAAATACTCGAGCGACTTTGTTGTTTGTCATTTTAACGTGTACATTATAAATAGCATTATATGAATAATGCAATGCTGTAAATATATCACGGTATCTGTTTAAAGATTAAAGAGGACATTAAAAAAGGCAATGTCCGTGCCTTGTTTACACATTTAAAAAAATACCATCTGTACGTAACATATTATACCACATGCACACTAATAGGTTATACAATTAATCCGTGTGGTAAACTTTCATTTTCATTCTGGATGTAAATAATCAACAAGAGTGGAAAATATGTTTACCCTTTTCGACAAAGTGGTAGGTGGTATCATCACACAAGGGCACAGCGGATCGTGCAATTATTATGTGTCAATATCACCAAACTAATACAATTTCGCGTATAACAACACACACACACATACACAGCGTGTCATAAATAAAGTTCACCAACACAGGCGCTGAGAAACAAAAGCGATCCGATAACAAAAGAGCAGCACTATTTTTTTTTTCAATTTTCACAACATTTGTAATGTGCTAATAAGCGCGGTCGAGGTGATCTTTTCACGTCATTTTCGTCACAAAATTAGCATTTTTTTTTTACACTGAGCCTTCACGGCCCCAAAACGAGCGCGGGCAAGCGTGAACCCGCAGGCTACTAGACACAGGTAATAAAATAAAACAATTAAAATATAGTATTTGTACTGTACCAAAAATAATATGTAATCAGTGTTCCAACCCACGACGAAATAGAATTAGATATACAAATTAGCAATTTTCACCTTTCTAATAAAGTTTATTTTATTTATTTAATTGTGAAATTTTCTAAAATAGAACGTGATGTTTGATAACAACGATTTTTTACACGTTAACAGCGCAGTAATGTCAAAAAAAAACACAGCAAAAAAGACGACAGCATTCGTACCGTTCGAAATTATTCAATTCGAATTTCGCGCCAGGTACGCCGTCGCGCGAATACCGTGCCGGACGCGGGCGCTCTCCGCGAGGTGCGACCGCGGACTGGCGGAGCGTCGCGGCCGGCGAAAGGTCGCGGCGCGGGTTTTCTTTCTCCGCTCGCCGGCGTCGGGCGGCGGCCGCGCGGCTCGGGACGCGGCTCGAGACGCCGCACGGCGCGGCTCGCCGTGATAATATCATTATCGACAGGTTGATCGGCTGCGGCCGGCGAGGCGAAAGGGAGTGCGACCGGTGAGGATGAACGAAAGAAATAAGTGACGGAGAGCGGCTGAAGGCATCGTAATGTAGATTGTAATATACCGGTCAGCGATTCGGTATGGCACAACACTACTTAAAATGTCCAACTACTTACATGGTCTACTGGAATCATTCTCTAAAGATTAATTTAATCGAGTACTGAAGTTAATGATTATGATGGTATAGGAACTGGCCTCTCACATCCACCAAAAACAATTGATTGAATTGAATTGAATTTTTGCAATCGTAAGGGAAAGCACGCTTCAGAGCCTTCTGAAAATGAACTATTTTCTTTAGATCTCGTTATGTATTTAGTTATACAGTAGTACAGTAGATATTATTTATTTTAATCAACCGATTATTATTATTTGAAATTTTTGTTTTTAATCTTTAATATTATTTATAATCTATCTGTGTGCTTCTGAAGTGTTAATTCAATTTTTTTTTAATTGAGATTTTTTTGAAAATGTTTTCTATTTTAGGAAAAAGAAAAATTTGATCTTCTTTTAATATTACTTTAATAATTGTTCTCTGTATTGTTTTTACCGAGCTCGTTATGTTATTGTATGCTCCTCCCCAACCAATTACATACAGATTATATATTGTAAATAATATTATATATATATACAAATTATCAATACAAATATGAAATCATTATTCTTAATCTAAACCAAACATATTTAAAATGAAGTAAACAGGGTTATAAAATAATTCTAATAACATAACCAAATTAGAGCTGAGGACGTCCGCGGAAGACTTGGCACGACTAGATGCAGAAAGATAGTCCTGTTAGAAGCCACAATAATCGGCAAACTTATATGCATGTGGATGAGACGAGAATTGTGTCAGGACAGAAGAGTGTGGGGCTCTATTTATTTTCCTTTACTCATCCGAACCATAAAATCATTTGTAATTCTACCCTTCCAGCTTTTTTTGAGCATTCTTCTGTAGATTCACATCTCAAATGCTTCAAGTCGCCTTATCATTTCATGCTTCCATTCCATAAAATAATATCGAGAACATCTAATCATTCGCATTCGTAATCTAAGGTTGAGATCATGAGTGCAGAACATGCGGATAAAGGTTGCTCAATGCGCCATTTAATTTCAACAGAAGGATCTCTAATGATGTGAATCTTCAATGTTACTCGTTAGAAGTATCGTATCACCAGCATAACGCAAGTTGTTCAGAATCTTTCTATTTATAATAAGTCCTTGACTAGCTTCTTGAAGAGCGTCATCGAATATTTCTTCTGAATATAAGTTGAACAGCAATGCGTCCCTGTTGCGCGCCTATCTTTATTTCTATTTGGTTTATTAGACATTGTTCTACCCTTACTGCTGTTTACTGGTTCAAATAAAGATCTATTATTTTTATGACTTTATCTTCAATCCCAGAGGCTTTCAGGATTTGAATAATTTTATCTCGTCTAACTCTTGTCAAATGTTTTAAAGAAGTCAATGAAGCATGCATGTACTTCTACACAGAAAAATATCAATTAAGAAGACTTACACTTCTTGAGAAGTCAAAAATGTATTTTTTGGCAACTCCGGAGGAAAGACGACCCAGGAGGGTGGGTAGCCCCTAAGCTGAAATAAATAGCAACAATGACTGTATAATTGGGTCTCGATTGGTGAACAAGTCCCGAAGCGATGCAAGTCAGATAAAGAAGACTTTGGCCTCCTAACTGTCCAAGGATAAGGGGACGAAAATGTTGATAATGAACATTTTACATTAATAGCCACCATTACGTGCAGGTTTCCGGTGCTACGTCCTCAATGTTTGTGATCGCATAAAACAATTAGAATACAGGGTTATTCAAAATGATGGTAACATATCTCGGCACGCTGGGAAACTGGCTTCTTCCGTAATTGAATGAAGATTCAGAAGACTTTCAACAGGGCGGAGTTCCACCTCATTAGATATTCGAGGTTTACTGAATGAATCTACCTCGACGATGGATAGGTCGCATTGGGAATGAAGAAGCTGGCTCTTCAGTTCTGGCTTCCGAGATCTCCAGATCTCACGCCACGTGACTTTTTCTTGTGGGGGTTTGTAAAATAAGCAGTTTATGTACCACCTCTGCCAACACCTCTGGCCGACCTGCGGAACCGTATCACAGCTGCGGTGAACTCAGTAACACAAGACACGCTTCATCGGGTGTGGAACGAGATCAGCTATCGATTAGCTGTTTGCCGTGCAGCCAAAGGGAGTCACATTTAACATTTATAAATTGTATTTGAATATTCGCGGGGAATCGTTCTACATCACTAGTTTCACGATAGTGTCCGTAAGGGGCGTGCAAATTAAATAAATATAATTATCACGCACCTGTAACCTCCCTGTCAACTGCGCACAAGTCGAGCGAATCGTATCTTAGTTTAGTTTAGAAAGAAAACCAGTTATGTCTCTCCCCTTGTAAAGTACACAATTCTTATATGATATATGGAATTGCTACTTAGGTGACGACGTGTCACTCGTTCGCAGCTTGAAATACAGTAATACTCCGACTTACGCTACCTCGACTTGCGCAAACTCAGAGTTACGCGGTTCGGTTGGCGTCACTGCCGCTAGACTGCCGCCCGCTATATTCAGTGTTTCTCTTACTGTGATCTGTGATACGCATTGGATGTGTTTCGCGAGCTGTTGGATTCCCTTAGTCAGGAGCTAACAATCGATGAACTCATAGACATGAGTAAACAAAACGACAATGAAGATACTTCAGACCCAATTCCACCAGAAAAGCATATGATAATTGCAAGCCTGAAAGAAGGTCACAGTTCAATTATAAATGGCTTAAAAATTTTAGAAAACATAGACTCCGATGAAGGACGCGTTATAGCTACAAAGCCAGGAATAAAATAATTATTAGCTTGCTACGAAGAAATTCTGCGTGAAAAAAAGAAGGCATTGTGTCGTCAGACGAATTTGTTAGATTTTATGAAGCCATCGACATCGAAATGACTTTTTACGTAAAAGGTTTATTTTTTTAATATTTTGTATTAATATATTTAAAGAACTGCAATTTTATTAAATATTTTTCTGCTAAACTACTGTTTTTGTTAGTCCTTGGTCCCAATTAAACAAAATTGTATGTATTTACATGCAAATTAGTTGTACCCTGACTTACGCGAATTCGAGTTAAGCGATTTCCGTCGGTCCCACCTACCGCGTAACTTTGTATAGCGTTACGAAATTGAGTCCATCATTTTGAATAATTCTGTAGAACATACATTGCAATATTTCGATTTACGGTGCACGTCGAACTTATTCTAGGGCTGTGGTGTGCGATGGACCTTCATTAAACTTCAGCTTACATTACATAATTACATACGTAGGCTTGAAATTCACAATTATAATACTACGTGTGGCACGAATTCGCAATTACTTTACTTTATTAAAGATAAGATGTCATGACGTATTTATCGGGTCGTACACCCGAGACGTGCTCGAGAATAAAGGTCAAACTGGTTTTCATCAATATTCGTCAAGTGTCAGGTTTAAATCTGCCTTCCATCGATACATCCTTTGCGATTCAAGCTGACGCATTAGAAGCATTCTGCACATTATTTCAATACCGCTCCAAAACTTCGACAGCATATTATTATCAAGTAACGACAAACATATTCTTTGAGACGATTTAGAAATTTACATGTTCGTAAAACATTTTTTTTCTTTACACATCCCAGTATGCAGGTAATAGACTTATATTTGAGTACCTACCTAAAAATTAGCATTAAAAAAAATAAAACATGCCAGGTACCTAACAACACAAAGTACAATGGTAAGCAACCGTATTCTAACAAATGGAAATATAAATGTAATAAAATTGTTTACACGATGGAGCGGTGAAACGGTATGGGCTCAAGGATCAACCAAGAAGCACAACTTACCTGAATTTTCTCGCTGTACTCACAGCTATCCCGAACTTCAGGAAACTTCTTCGATGATTAGGACGAAGCACTCAATAGTGATTGTAAATCATCGGCACGGACTGCGAGTTAACCGAAACACACACCGACAGTAACTGTACAAAACCAGATCAGTGGGACGTTCACTTCATTACAGTTCAAAGTCATAGACAACACACAGAAAAAGTCGTGCTCTGTGGTAACGATAAAGGGAGTAAATAATAAGTATAGTAAACCTAATGGAGCATCAACTTTCCAGTGCCTACCTAATTATAATACACAATAATTTAATTTCAAATAAATGATTACCGGTTATGGAAATGCATACATCCGATTATAAGGAAATTGTTAAAAACTTTCTTGCGCGATTATAGGAACCTTTCACGAAAACATAATTTCACCAATATCCACGTTCACACTCCTTACATTCCATTAATATCGTTGCGGAAATAATCCGTACAAAATTGATTGCACTTTCTCAAGTGGATAATAATAATAATAATACAAGAGAAACACTTTAAACACTTAAATAAATGATTACAACGGGTTTTTTATGTTCGTATATAATATTGTTTACATTTTTTAATTACATACACAGTACAGAAGTGAATTATCAGCAATTTATTTTCCTGAATTCTTTGCCCGGTAGTGGATCGCTTACTCCGCAACTAGAATATAATGTTAAGGAGAATACATTATTATTATTGTGATGTTGCAGTTTTTCAAAACATAGATCAATAATAAAAATGGATGCAAATCAACATGAACACGAACATCATACAAGAGGATAGGATAAACTAACACTGCCATTCAGAAAGAAGGCAAAATTTCTGAAATCGATGATGTACAGTCGATCGATGAAGACATTTAATGAAATGTTAGAAAAGATGAGAAACTACTTACATGGATTTAAAATGAAACTAAGCAAATATGTGAAAGAAAAGTTTTATTAAAAACTAACGATTTTGATCTTGTTCACATAAGAGCATGTATAAAAATACTTACGTATGTACCATATTAAGAATAAATAATAAAAAAATAAGAATGATAATATCAATTTATCGAAAAATATTTTTGTTTGCCACCCGGCCTCGGGGATGTGCGGGAAGTGCGTTGACCTATTACACCACGTCAACATTGTAATTTAACGACAAAATTTTTGATCTTACATGTTGCACTTTCAAATTGATAACATCTGTTATTATACCGATAGGAAGTCCGGGTGGCAAATAATTTTTTTTTTCTTCGATAAATTGATCTTAACTGTATATCTTTCTTATTGATACATTGAATATTATGGTGCAAAACAATAAAACAGTATTTAAAAAAAATTCCTACTCATTTTATAAGGAAATCACAATAATTTTTCACGTTATGTTAAATATAAATTTTTTATACGACCATAACAAACTAAAATTACCTATCCTTGTTTCACTAAATTAAAAACAAGATCACACGGGATCTGCGAAAGACCCTGCACGATCGGATAAACCAAATATTAGAAGACGGCCCTGTTAAAAGTTTCAACTGAAGAGCGAGCATGAATAATTTTTTGAGGTGGACAAAGCGAGAGTAATACGCCAGGACAAAATAGTGTGGCGTTCTATCCATGCTCCCTACCACTACAGTGAAATGGCAAGATGGTAAATATTAAAGTAGTATTAATATTTTAAAATTAATAATAAATTGGAAATCTCAATCCTAATTTGAAATCGCCTGAAATTCGAAGCCCGTTGCACTCGTAATATATGCAACACGAAATAAATATGTAATTTATATAATGTTGTTAATATAAAATATCCGATATTTAAAATTTTATTTATTTAGCCTCTGATAATAATATAAATATGTAAGAGATGTTCACTGTCTTCTTAATTAGATTGATGTCTGGAGTAAAGGATACAAGTTCATGCGTTATATATTATATAACGGTGAAATCTAAACAAAATATTGAATCTCAATTAAAATACAAGTTCCAAAATTGTTCAATCATAACCATCAACTGTACAAAGCCGGAATATATTGAAATTCATGACCTAATATTTTTCTTTCATTCCTTTTTCTACCCCTTATCGTACTCTGGTAGGGGGCTGATCGCCTGGACCAGGCACCGGGAAACTCCGTCAGGTCCCTGACCTGCGCAATGAGCAGCCGAAGTCGACGGCAGCTCCAGAATTTCTACACACGGGTTCCTTTCCGTTCGCCCGTTTCTCCCTGAGTCTCCCTCTATGAATTGATTTATTCTTCACCGTATGCCTAAGGCCGTATCTTATTTTCAGAACCTTAAAAGATCCTGATTTAATAACCAGAGTTATATAATAAGCTATGGTCGTTAATTAAAATGATTAAGATATTATATAAAATATTGAGATGTACTGGTGTACTTTTAGTATTTGTTGGAAAATAATCTCTAAATATAATTGTCTTCAGATTCGTGTACGGCATGAATTATTGGTCACTAAGAAAATAAAAGAATTTTAAATATGAATTAACTATATTAATTAGAAAGATATACATATAAAATCAATTTTATCGAAAAATATTGTTGTTGCGCCACCGGGATTCGAACCTGGAACTTTTTCCAAACCTGGGAAGGTGCATTATCCAACTATGCTACAGCGAAGATATTTTCAGCGACAAATTTTCGAACCTATATGTTAACTTTTTGATATTAATACATTTAATCGTTCCATTATTTGAAATAGCAATCTACCTTATTTTTACGGAATCTCAAATACCTTTGAGCGCAACAACAATATTTCTCGATAAAATTGATTTCATACGTATATCTTTCTAATTAATATATTTAATTAATATTTAAAATATCATAGACCGTCTGTTCCGAATAATTACAGCTTCACAATAAGAATGTGTACTTCTAATAAAAGAATTTAATTCACATGTATGGTTTTCTTAAATAACTCAATTACTCAAAATTTTCACGAGATTACTCAAAACTTTCACGCTCGCTAAGCTTTACTACCATCATGAAGAAGGCGCTTCTTTTTGATTTCACACAAATTTACATAAAAAAAAGTTGTTTTTATAAAAATTCCTATTATTTGAAATACAATACAATAAAATGTTAATGGCGCGCCTTTCTCGCGGAAGATCCACTCGAGACGTGGCACCAATTGTCAGCGCAAATAATAATTGCTTTATGAACTTTATATTCAAATTTATACTTTTACACATAAATAAATTTCTGTTCTAATGAATTTTTCCCTGACCCGCCTGTGCTGAGCTAGGGTAAGAGACAAAATAAGTTTTTATACCAATAAATAAGAGAATAAAATATACTATATGAAATAGTAATAAAATATATATATATATGGGTTTTAAAATTACAGCAATAAATTAATTCACTAATTATATAATGGTACTTACTAAACATATTCAGTTTAAAATAAACTAAAGGGTTTAACAAGAAAAATCTACTACTGATCAATATTGTATTAGTGTTAGTAAGACAAGATCAATTTAAAAAAAATAATAATACGTGTGGTCCCCCCCACAACACTTATTTATCGGCGAGTACTTTCAAAGGATTTTTTAAACACATCTTCGGAGTAACTTATATTAAAAGGTTCACAGGACGAATGAGGTGTAAATGTAAAGTAATTGATATTTTCTAAGAGGCAAGTCAACCGGATTGTAACAAATTGTATTGGGACGCTAAAGAAGAAAATTATTATTTGGACGCCCTTAGATTTAGTATTTATTTATGATGCAAACATGAAGCGCGTGAAGTCTAATTTAAAATTAAAATCACGAGTGCGTAGCGTTTTTATTTATTTTATTATTAACTTATTTATTCTTTGTATTCGTATTTCATTCAATTTTGAATTTTCGTACCACACAGCTGAGTGCGCTAGTAAATTATGCAAGGATAATTTTATCAGGGTCAAACTTTTCTCGTACTACTCCGAATAATAGAGAATGTAGTTATAAATATCATTTAGTAATAAAGATTTTTTATAATCACCTCCCCACTCTTACCAAGACTCCGCCTACGCCCCGTAACGGATGTCGTTTAAATTTTATGGAATGCGTTCAGTTGCACGCCAGTCCTGACGACGATACGTCAGTATCGAAACCGGTTAACGTAAAAACAACACAGTGGTTTAAATAAAATTAAATATAAATACAATTTTAAATTATATCTAACCACAAAATTAACGCTCTAAACGTCAACAATAAATTATAAAAAATTTTAATCGCGAAGTTTCAACAATCGTGCAAATTTAGAAAATATTATATTTTTAGCGTCAAATTTGTATCTATTTTCCTATAATATGTATTGCCTAAGCATTGATAGTATTTCATTGTATCCAGAACAAATTGTGCCCGTTTCAAAGGCGGTGAGGCATAAAAGAAATCGATTTGTACGCCAGGCTAGACTACGTCTCCAACAAAAATGAACATCTTTAGAAATAATGTCGTCCGTTGAAGTGTCGTTAGTTACACGAAAAATGATTACCCAAATTCCACGTACATTGAAACTGTACAATATCGATTGCAAACCGATCTGAATGACAAAATTGCCGACAAAAAATTGAACGATTTGACGGAACACCGAGAAAACTGTAAAACGTGCGGAAATCGCTACACACGAAATGGAACGTATTATTTTCGTGTGCGTCGCCATTTCTGTAATAGTGTTATTTTTTAAGAAAAAAAATGTTCTGAATCGTCAATAAACTTGTCAATTCATCGTCATGTGACATCTTCAATTCGCTCGTTCTCGCGCCGTGCGACGCATTTGGAAGATCGCCCTCAACCGGGAACACTTGAAAAACAAAAATGGCAATTTTCTTAGAGCGAAAGAGATTTATGAAAAAAAAAAAAAAAAACTTTTTTATCATTTAGGAACGTGTTTTTGTCTAAAATATTTTTCATATGGTAGATAAGTATAAAAACATATTATTATTGTATAGATTCTTTAACTTTATTTAGAATTAACCACTTAACCTTTACCATACGGTGATATAAAATACTCGTTCGCAGCCATGCTGTCAACTCGTGTTACAGTATAAAATTAGTTCTATTAGCCTTTAAAATGTGAAAAATGGTTAATGCTATAAATTTATTTTTAGTATTGAGCATTAAATATAAAAAAAAATGTAATATTATAATTCGGAGCATTTATTAAGTTCTGTAGAGGAGGTTGCATTGTATAATATAACCTTCCTACTTCTCTATTTTCATTTAAATAGTGAGAAAGAGACATAATTATATTCGTATGTTTGATATTGTTTTCACTGTGAAATTAAGTGTGATTTATTTCTGTCTTGCCACAAATTGTATTTTTGTCAACAATTTTACAACGGAATTATCGGAATTAAAAATATTTATTTTTGTAGGATTCGCCTTGCATAATTGATTTTTCACTAGTAGTTTCTAAGCGTGAATGTTGTCCTTCTAATTAACTAAAATATGAAGTACATATATATTGCGTATATTTACCGAAATATTACAGATTTAATAAGAGAGGTAGACCTGTGTTACTGCATGGTTTGGAAAGGGTTAATGAGTAATTTTTAAACAGGTGAAAATGACCCGGAGCAAGGTCGGAGCACCATACGGTGAATGATCGAAAATCTCCCACTGGTTAAATGGACCGGCGGTGGATGACGCCAACAGCTAGACTTCAAAACTAGTCAACAGATATGATAAATAATTATATGTAGGAGGTCATTCTATGAAGAAATAGAGCCACTGTGTGATTAAAAAATATATAATTGTATAATAAAAACATAATAATAATAATGTGTTCTCACAATGATTTTAATTTAAATAAGTTTAATTTAAAATAAATTCATAACTTTCTTCCAACGAAAAAATATGAATATATTATATTCCTATTTTAATATGTGGAAAAAAATATAAAGAAACCATAGAAAATAATATATTTACAACATCGTTCAAAATTTGAACAAGTGGAATAATATTAAGCTTGCGGGTTTAAAAAGCATCCAGTTAAATTAATATTATTTATTATAATTTTAATCTTAAAATTAAATTACTTAATGGCGGACCCATAAAAAATATTCCGAGAATTGAATGTACACGGTATGCAGCAATTACTTTTATATAAAATTATTAACCACATATTATTTTTAAGTTTTTTAATTAGTTTTGGTCAATTTACTTTTCAGCAACCGCTCACTCGTGACGTAAATAAACAGCTACAACATTAACAGCTAAAAAAAAAATCATGATGTATAAAATTAGTCCAAATAGAATTACATAATATGTATTTGATATTTTTTTCTCTATTTGTGTTCGGAGAGTAAAAATAAGTAAGCGGAAATTACAACAGGTAGCAAGCAAGAGTCTAAAACTATTTTGAAACGAAAATGATTAGTTAGTTAAATATACAGTTAAAAAAGTTTACCGTAATCTGATCTAATCCTGAAAAACATATAAAACATTTTGAGATAATCCCAAAAACCTCGACAAACTATAAAGTTAACGTTATTATACACATAATAAGAACTTTTGTATGCGTGTCTAGAAAATCGACTTCATTCTCGTTTTCACTTAGCAGTAAAATCCACATTATTTCATAATATTTTAATCCAAAATTGTCAAAGTCTAATTTTTATATTTTTACTTGTGTAAATGATGCATGCTTTAATTTATAAAGTATCAAGGCCATAACTTAAAACACACTTCAATTGCTCTCTACTATATTTGAATGAAATAGATAAATATGTCGATTAAATATCTTGATTCTTAAAACTACATGTTACAAATAATTTTTACTAAAAAAAAATCATAAAAAATGTGTCCTAATAATAATGTCACAAATCTTAATTGTGTCGATGTCGCAATTACATATTAATTTTACACACGTTTAAAAAAACATGTTTCGCAATTTGTACGTAGGAGTATGTAGATATCAAAGATATAATATAGTGTAACAAACCTGGTTCACATACTTTACGGGAGAATACCTGATTAAATTAATGTTAATGTTTATGGAGTATGTACAAATTCTGTACGAGATTTTTACAAAATCACGTTAAGTTTTAAGTCTACGTACTGCGAAATAGATACATTCGAACTCGGTTATAACGAGTGCGAAGGAATCAGCTAAATTTGCTCATTATAACTGCTACTCGTTATTATTAAAAATACTTAATATTCAATAAAACAAAAAGCAAGTCAAATACGTATGAAAAATCAAAAATCTATAATTGTATGAACAAAAACATTTTAAAATAAATTACTACATTCGATCACATTATTTCTGAACATAATTCAAAATACTGGTCTGTTTTAAAGTTTAAAACTTACTGGTACTTACTACGCACACAAAATAAATATCCATTGTTTTATTCTAAGAATTCACAAACCTGAAAGGAATCGTAAACAATAAGGAACCTCGTCGACAGATTTTACTTCTCAAGAATTACGGTTTTCAGATCGTGTAGTGTATTTTGTTCAGTTGTTAACAATATTTTTTTACGTTATATCAGTGAAGCGAGCTCACTGTAACAGTGAAGAATTGTATGAAAATAGGCCTGAATCAAAATGATAATAAGTATTTCCTTATTATAACCGTGATCTCACTATAACTGAGTTATACTGTATTTGAAAAATTGACCCAACATTATTCTATATCATTGTTTCAGGCACTAAAGTATCTAATAAAAAATAATCTGACCGCTCGAATTGACTCGCTATTTTAATTGTCGTCAAAATTGTATGAAATAGTTCAGTTGTACGCCAGTCCTGACGAAGATACGCCAGTATCGAAACCGGTTGAGGTAAAAATAACACGGTGGTTTAAATTAAACAAAGTTAAACAAAGTTAATAAATACAATATAAAACGATGAAAATAAATTCGGAAAACTTGAATTTGCGGCAAAAGTGTAAATCTGGTGTAAATATTAATAATTCGAGCAAAGAGAGAAAACTTTACGTAAGAAGATGAATCTCGGACGCTCGCAGACCACCGAATACATCATCGTTAGGCAACCGGCAATGTTGACCAACACAGAACGAGTAATTGCCTTAATAACCAGAACACAAAAAAAATACACCGTAATAACGTGTATTTCAAAATACGTCAAACAAAAACATGCGCAAAATTATATAAAAACGAGAGATCTCGCACATGACGCGGGTTCTTAGCGAGTGGAGAATAGACGCTTCACTTTCGTCCGAGGTTGTGATTTACCTCGGGTTGAAGAGTGACAAGGTTATACCGCCGGCGGTGGAGCGAACGAGATGGAAATACATATTTTAAAATTATCATATTACCACCGTTCTTATAAGGCGAACGAAATGTCAGGAAAAAAAAAAAACTAGATTTATGCCGGGTCAAACGATTGTTGATATTGTATGGTGATTTTTCCCATCTGAAACAATAGACATTTAATCGAGATCATTGCCAGTCAAAGATCATAAAGAAAGTGTAAAGAATAAAATATAACGGTAAAATAAAATAAAACATATATATAAAACTAATCTAACTAATGAGATTGGTGAGGTGGGCAGTTTTTAGTTCACAATTTATAATTAATATAAAAACATTAATAAATAATACAACGTAAATAGAAAATAACAAATTAAACCAAAGCTTTATGCAGATATACTCGAGAAATTTATTATAATACAATTTAAACGTATTAATTAGAAAGATCAATTTTATCGAAAAATATCGTTGTTGCTACCGGGATTCGAACCTGGATCTCTTCTTATCCGGGAAACATGGATTAACAGATTATGATATATCAACACAGTGCATTGACGTCAAATTTTCGATGCTACATGTTACACTTTTCAAATTGATACATCTATCGTTCTCGAATCTCAAATACCTTTGAGTAATCCGACAGGAGACGCGAGAATTAAAAATGATTTTTTATTAAATTTTCGACACATTAATACGACTTATATATAATTAAGGAAAACACATTCTTATTGTGCAGTTGTAATTATTCAGAACATAGTATAATATGAATAATTACAACTTCACAATAAGAATGTGTTATCCTTAATAATACAATACAATATTTATTAACAGTTCATACACAATTCATAGGCAGTAGTAGTATGCATATCTCTTTAAAAATATCTAAATAAAATAAAACAATAATCAATAACTATAAAGTTGGTAATGTTATATATTATTAAATTTTTTATCTTAAAAGGACGTCAAATATAGTCGACGTGGAGTTCAATTATGTAACTATTTCTAACCAGTTTGATGTAGTGATGGAGGCATGACTGCTTTAGAGAAATTCTATTAACACTAACTGTGTAGAAAGGGAAGACATATGATACTATACTCGATGTGTAATGCATATGTTTAAATTAACCTAAGATTATGAATAATTTCTATATTGCAAATCAAAGAAATCAAAAAATAACATAAGGCATGTAGAAACAATACCGGCGATAACCACAGAATTGAGGTAAATATGTAAATTTGTAGCGAAAGCTTTTTATATTTCAGTGACAAAATCTGCTGGCAACTAAACTCGTTAATTTCGTGTATAAAAGTTTTATTTTTGCAGCAAATCCGGCAGTGTCAACACCACTTTCCAAAACGGAAACGGCAGTTTTTGAAATAACGAATTAGGACGTTAAATATTCTTAATTTTAAAATAAATTTATTTCATACCTGCAAGAGGTGCCGTTTTAAACCATTAAAATCAAAATCGGCAGTGTCCAAATATTATTGAAACAAAGTTGTCTGTGTTCAAATGCGAGAAACAAAAATGGCAAAAGTGTCCATTACAAAAATGAGTGATTTTTAATAAATTTTTAATATTTAAAATGTTAATCTCAAAGCTTTCTTATTTAATAAACACATCTTTTTTTACCATGTAACAACAGAATAGGACGAATTTTAAACTATTAAGGAAAATACATTCTTATTGTGAAGTTGTAATTATTCAGAACAGACGGTCTGTGCTATTTTAAATACTAAATTAATGTATTAATTATAAATATATAATGTGTCCAAAATTTAATAAAAATGAATTGATAATTCTGGCGTCTGCGGTCGGTTTACTCAAAGGTATTTGAGATTCTGTAAAAATAATGTAGATGGCTTTCAAATAATGGAAGGACAGGTGTATTAATTTGAAAAATGTAACATATAGGTTCGAAAATTTGTCAAGAAAAATACTGGCGTTATAGCACAATGGTAGTGCACTTCCCCGGATTGGAAATAGAGATCCAGGTTCGAATCCCGGTGACGCAAAAACAATATTTTTCGACAAAATTGATTTTATATGTATATATTTATAATTAATACTATAATTTAGTATTTCGAATTTTAAACGTTTGACTATTTAAAATTTCGATTATCAACAATTGTAGTAGGTGGACAGAGCCGATTTCAACACGCCTGAAACATATACTTGCTAAACTTCAAGTAAATCATCTACATGTACGGTGAGATTTCAGATCTCTCGGCTGTATATTTACGGCGTATTTCGAAAAACAAAGACGAAAATTATGTTTTATTACATGGATTACGGGTTACTTGCATTCATAAAAGAATAATTAAAGCAGTTTTTATGTCGTCAATAGCTCCCCTCCCCTCCCCCCGCGCGTGGGTAGAAAAGATGGAGTTGGCGCGGTATTTGAAGAAAATGAATGTGCGCTCATATAAGTATATTTATACACGGCAGCCCAAATACGCGGAGTTTGCAATTCTAATGGACAAATTTCTCAAAGGCCAACTATGCAGTAGAGAGTTGGTTCGTTACACGCGTCGCTTCGCCCGAAACTAAGACACGCGTGGATAATATCACACTATTAAGATGGTAAAATGAAAATAAACCTCAAATTGAATTAACACACGGAAGCTTTCAGGCTGTGCAAATTGATGTGACTAATTTATTTAGAGATGGCAAGAATGAAATTTAAAAAAAAGTTTAATATATGTTAAAATTAAACTTTTTAAAGAACGTTATTACCGTACGAATATATGTATAATGAGCAAATGGGACACTTTTAGTTTATATTTAAATAGCATATTACGGCCAACTGCAACTAGGCTTAATTGAAAGACATCGACCATTAAAATTGTTTTTATCGTGCTAGGAAAATTCATTTCTTATGGGTTTCGAAGATATATCTGTATTCATAAAATTATCAAAATATTGAAATTAAATTAAATTGCAAGATATTATTGCATTTTTTGACGGTTTTAAAATGCTTTGTAATCATGTAAAAAGATAATTTATAAATGTATTGTATTTTTAATATTTATTGTAGATATTAATTTTAATATAAATTGTTTATAACTTTGTTTTTAACCACAATCATGAGTAAATAATAATATTGGAAAACATCTCATAAATTCAAAAGATAAAGATGATAAATTTAATAATTCCGGTGTTTATAAACTTGCATGTAAAGATTGGTAAAAAAACAAGTCAAAGAGCATTTACGATGTTTAAACAATCATGGTTTTTCAGAATTTTCGAATCATTTATTAGAAAATGATAAAAATTTGGAATTGTCTGTTTTACATATAAACAACGTTGGTCTTAAATTGATTAATGTAAAATCATTAGAAATAAGCAAAACGTGTAAACTTAAACCGAAATATTATAAATAACAAACTAAATTTAACCACAAGTCTTACTCAAAATTTTTTTACAATAATTTTGGACCTTTAAATCATTTTCAACATCTGTCATCATCGTAACAATTTAAGTTTAGACACTAGATTTATTTAAATAATAAATATGTATATATATATTTTAATTGAATTTTAAAATATTAGTACAATTTGACATATGACTTTAGTAAGTTTATTTTGTATCCTGATGAAGGAAAATATTATTATGTATTAATATTTATAATATAATTAGTATTTAAAATATATTATATTTACTCACAAGTTTCAGGGCGTCGATTACTATTTAAAACTAAGTTTTGTATCAAGATCACAATAATTTCTTAATAAAATATATTTTCATCGATCCTATAAGTGTGTATTCTTACTGTTTTTTGCCAAGTCGGCAAAATAACGCAAAAAAACAGTAAATTATAACTAACTTACCATCACGCCGTTTCCCCGCCAGGGTAAGCAGAGAGGATAGAGCGCCACACTCTTCTGTCCTGACATACAATTCTCGCCTCATTCACATTCATACATCTTCTCATACAAACTCGCCGATTGTTGAGGCCTCTAACGGAACCATCCTCCAGTATCTGGTTTACCTAGTCGTGCCAAGTCTTCCGCGGATGGCCTCTATTTGTGGTCCCATCAACACTTGCGTCATATATATTTCTTACCATTCTAGCCTCATTCATCCGTTCCGTATGACCAAACCACCTAAGTGATCATTTCTTAATCTTACTTATTATACCAACATCAGCTTTACATTCTTTTATTATTTCATCATTCTTTACTCTGTCATAAATAGATTTTCACATTTACGCTTAAGTGATCCCATTTCCACTGTATTCAGTCTTCTTTCGTTCCACCACTACCAGCTCCAGGCCTCACTTCCATATAGTAAAATATACATACAATATAATATGCCAATTCTGTCGAATCGAGTCGGCAGAAAAAAAAACCCCGGCAATAAACAACTTTAATTTTGACGTTCACTGTAATGCACTACGCGTCATCTGTCATACATACGCGTCAATTACCGTCAATTATTTCGAATATCTTGGAATCACGTTATATAATAATGATGATATACGCCAAATTAAATAAAGTAGTGGATTCATAAGGGTAATTGCTGTTTTTTTGCCCTTGAGAAACCCATTAAATCTAAACACCTTCCCATCAAATCAAAAATTACAATCCAAACGCAATGGCTCGCTATTACGCGTGTGAATGACAAACTCTTACAGAAAATAATGTTTTGGAAAGGAAAATTCTTCGAAAAACATTCAGTCAGACCAGTGGCGTATTCGCAAATTCTAATTTGGTTGGTGAGATAAAATCGCAGAGGATAAGAGGGCAGGTCACATACAGCTAACGAATACAAAACGAGCCGTGAGCCGTATTCATTGAGGGATTCCAAATAGATGGCGATATCTCGGCAGACCGCGATTCAGATGGAGCGACAATGCGAGAAGAGATCACGGCAACTTATGATCCTGTCTCTGAGTGGAATGTGTTGGCTCAGGAGACCCCTGGCGCAGGGTTGTACGTAAGGCCGTAAAGCCATGGAGTAGTAGTAGTTCTAAAGGGCGTTTTAATAAATATTTTTTACTTACCTATTAAATACAAGATAATAATTTTTGCATCCAAATACGATTTCATCTGTATATATATGGAGGTCTATTGCCGTCACAATTATCATCATACCTGTGTGTAAAACAGAGCTCCTTACAACCGCATAAACACGCCTGGTACCGACACCAGCATGTGGTAATAACATGCGCCGCAACTAAGGTCATATAGCATGTTCTAGGCATACACATTATCTGCAGATCTAAATCGAAGTTGCTAATGTATTATACAATTAAAATACAAATACGTATACAGGGAATATTTTAATTTTCACAAAAAAACTTTGTATTATACACATCGATATCGCGATTATTAAATTTGAAGAAAAAACTGATTAACAACATAACATTCCCTAACACATCGCCTTTACTGTTCATATTTCCGTTAACGACCGAAACTGCCCCTCCCTTCTCAAGCTCCGCCCCATTGCCGAATAGACACAATATGATGAGAGAAACTCCAACTCTCGAAACTAAACTAACCCAACGTGTGTGTAATACAAAGTTTTGTAGTGAAAATTAAAATAATCATGTTACACCACAAGGTAACCGCCATATCAATTAATGAAAACTTATTATCATTATGAGAGGTTCGAGGGCGACACTTGGGGGGGGCCTTCATCTAGGAGTGGATAGAAAATGGCTGATGATGCTGATGATGAAAATGATTATATATAGTTAGTTGGCTAGATTTCGGGGTGTCAGGTGTTCCGTGTCCATGTATGTACGTAGAGCAGGTACTGTGTAGTATCCGTCAGGGAGCCCAGCCAGCTCGCGCCCGCCGGCAGTAGCAGCGTGACGTGTGTTCCGATTGCAGTACGGACGAATGAAAAAGAAAGTTGGGAAAAAATGCTCCGGAGTCGTCCAAACTAAACTTTCTCGCAAGAGCTGAAATTGATCACAAATTAAATTTTGGATGTATTTATAAATAAAATACCAACTACAGCCCCTTTGGGACGTATTTGTATGGTAATACAGTGTACTGACTGTATGGTAATACAGTGTAATTGTAATTACCCATACTTCCATATGTTTCCATTAAAATATAATAAAAAATAGCATCGTCTCCGTAAGATATCTGTTTAATAACTTTGCCTTTGTAGGTGAAAATTCAATAATTGTGTGTTCTTGGACATATTCAAATATTACTAATAATATACTGGTATATAGAAAATACATATAGAAAAACACTGATTTTTCAGGCATATTCTAGTATTATGCGTTAAAACATTTTACAGATAAAGAATATTACTTTAAATAATTTCAAAAAAATAATTAGATTCTCATTGAGACATATATCCTGTTTCAGGAAATGAATTATCAAATTTAGTCCATAGATGGCGATAGTGTAGTGGTACTCGAAGTGAAAATTCAGTAATTGTGTGTTCTTGGACATATTCAAATATTGCTAATGGTCATTTAATTGCGCCTAGCTAGAAGCAGAACTGCCGATTGTTGGCTTGGGTGTGGATTGTCAGGTTTTTGGGGATTTAAGAATCGACACTATGGAGAGAAACATCGGTTGTGCAGTTATGTACGGGTGAATGAATGGGTGGGTTAACGAATGTGTGTGAGTTGATATATATATGTACGCGGGCTCGAATCAGAAAAAATTCGAAGGTTATATTTAAAATGATGCGATGTGATTAATGTGAGAGTAGTGGATGTACCAATATTTCATCCACCGCTCTCATGCTCGTTTGAAAGTCGCGGAATGTATTTTATATATGTGCCGTCTTGTGTTTCGAGATATTTAGAGGTTTGCGTTTGAATTGTATAAAAAATATTTTTATATTACACAACACAATGTTTCAAAAATTATTTAGTCTACTAGATTTATCATTTATTTCGACATCTAAATGTCGCATGCAGCTTGTGTATGGAAGTGAGCCCTTGAGCTGGCAGAAGAGGAACGAAAATAAACTGAATGTAGTGGAAATCAGATCACTTACGCGTATGTGTGGCAGATCCTTTTATGATAGAGTAAATGATGAAAAAATAAGGAAAGAATGTAGAGCTGATCTTAGTATAGTGAATAAGATTAAGAAAGGATCACTAGGTGGTTTGGTCATATGGAACGGATGAATGAGAAGAGAGTGGTAAGGAAGATATATGAAGCGAGTATTGATGGCACTAGAAATATAGGACGTCCGCAAAAGACTTGGCACGACCAGGCAAACCGGATACTGGAGGATGGTCCTGTTAGAAGCCTCAATAATCGGCGAGCTTGTATGAGAAGATGTATGAATGTGGATGAGGCGAGAACTGTGTGTCAGGACAGAAGAGTGTGGCGCTCTATCCTTTTTAAACGGCGTGATGGTAAGTGATGTAACGCGAAATAATTGATAAACTTTTTTTTTTTTTCAATTTCTTGACTTAGACCACTATCATAATAACAGTCACATATGTGAGTGTGGCAGGCTGCAGGTCATGAGAAAGAAACCATTTACTATCGGCAGCGATAGATAAACATTACAAAAGCAGATGTTAACACGTACAATGTAGTTACTGCGCGAATTGTTATCGAAGGCGGTTCCTAGAGCTGTTGACGGGAAGGTGGAAGATTTTCTATCTCTGCTGGCCGCATTGGTATTGTTACATGACGTCGGTACTGAGAGTCTTAACGGCTGATGGTGTTTCGATTTGTGCACCGGTACTTGTTGGTACGATGAGAGTGGAGGCGATCCACAGCTTTGAAGTTATATTATTATGAAAGGTTTTTAAATGAAAATTTAAATATACGAGTACCTATACATAAAAAAAAATTGTCCACTCACAGCAACAAAGGATAATATCATTCTTATTTTGGGTGACGTTTAAACAGTAGTAGAAATATATCAACCGGGGAACGGAAAATGCAGCTAAAACAGATTTAAAAAAAAAATGGATAATGCGATAGTTTAAATAACTTTCTCCACACAACGACGAAGAGAAAGTAGAAACAACAATTACGACACAATATTCGCGCTCGTTTGTAATATTAATTCTCGGAGGAACGTGAAAATTTCACTGCGACTACTGTAATTGGTATTCATAACTCATGTTCGGGAATGTGTTTTTGAAATAATACACTTCGAATAATTACTTTACATACGAGGTGTGTGAGAAAAGTAATGAGATTGGCAACACTGCGGGAGATGTGGTAACGTTGTGTCTACCAGGCTATGCTAAATCGGTTTGTTTATCCCTTCCACTTCCTCAGTCCAAGTTACAACTCCGTACAGTGAACACGTTAGTTTTGACAGCGCCATTAGTAAAGTTGTGTTTTCATTGTGCGTCACAGAAATGGAGCATCGGAATTTTGAGCAACGTTGTGCAATAAAGTTTTGTGTTAAACTTGGTGAATCCGCGAGTTGTACTTTTGAAAAGTTGAAACAGGTCTTTGGGGAACAGTGCTTATCGAGAGCACAAGTTTTCCGCTGGCACAAATCATTTTTGGAAGGCCGAGAACACGTTGAAGATGAACCTCGCTCAGGGAGACCTTCGACTTCAAAAACTGACGAAAACATTGATCGTGTGAGGGCTCTTGTGAGATCAGACCGTCGTTTAACAATAAGGATGATCAGTGAACAGTTAAATTTAAACACTTTCACCGTGCATCAAATTTTGACAGATGATTTGAACATGCGAAAGATTTGTGCCAAAATGGTGCCGAAAAATCTCACAACTGAACAGAAGGACATTCGAAAAAACGTGTGCGTTGATCTTCTTGAGAGGATGGCCAATGACCAAGAACTCTTCAATTGTGTGATCACCGGTGATGAATCCTGGATATTTGAGTACGATCCTGAAACAAAGCGGCAAAGCGAAGAATGGCACACTCCGTCATCTCCTCGGCCGAAGAAATGTCGAATGAGCAAATCAAAGATCAAGACCATGCTGATTTGTTTTTTTGACATCAAGGGTATCGTGCACAAAGAATTTGTTCCACCAGGACAAACTGTCAACCAAGTGTTTTATAAAAGTGTCCTTGAAAAGTTGAGGCAAAGAGTGATCCGTGTGAGACCAGACATTGCAGACAAGTGGATGCTTCATCATGACAATGCTCCGTGTCACACGGCCCTTTCCATCCGTGAATTTTTGACCTCAAAACGCATTACTGTTGTTCCTCAACCCCTCTATTCACCTGATTTGAGTCTTTGTGACTTTTTCCTTTTCCCGAAATTGAAACATGTCCTAAAAGGACGTTATTTTGGAACTCTGGAGAACATTCAAAAGACTGTGACCGACCAGTTAAAAGCCATACCAATTGAAGACTTCCAGCGCTGCTACCAAGAGTGGGAACGACGACTCCGCCGGTGTATAGCTGCCCAAGGGAACTACTTTGAAGGGGATAACATTGTTGTTTGAAAATAATAAAAACTTTGGTTAGTATGAAATCAGTCTCATTACTTTTCTCACACACCTCGTATTTGCTAACAACATTTTTTTGTTCATTGTGTACTTGTTGTTCCTTATATATCAAAAGTTACAGATCTTGTAATCTACGTGTAATAATACTGAACTGTTCTTTATACAATCCAACATCCTTTGACTGATCTAAAGAATCATAGGACCCTGAGCAAAACATCCTCTGACCACTCCCATTCCACGTCAAGAATGCAGTTTTTTTTATTAAATTTTACTAAATTGCGCTCTAGGATCCTGGGAATATAAAGCGTGTAACATATCTAAACCGCGATTTCATTTTCAAAGAATTTGCACAAATTTATGAATTTTTTATTGTAAATTAAAGTAAATATTATCGAATTGAACATTTTATTATTTTGTAATTTGAAAAAATTATTATCTTTTGTGAATTTGTGATAAAACTTAAGATACAATTTTTTGAATTAAAAATATCATAATATTTTTTTACCGTCAATTTAATACAAATGGTTATATTTTTATCTAGAGGGCGGGACGAGTAATCTACGTATGAATATCCGTGGTACTACTACAAAATAGGCAGATTGCTATAAATTCATAATTTAAAAGCACTCTCCGACGAGTGAAAGAATATGAGTTCGGTCTGTGAACAAATATGTCGCTAGTTTTCTATTTTGACAGGTATTTTTACCACATGAAATAATACATTGTGTCGTTTTCTATTCCATGATCTAAGTATAATTTCGCCAAATTCGCTACATAACAATGGGCATTATAAGATCATTACGATAGTAATATAACAGATCTGCGATTTTACGAATGATCGACCATTCCTACGATTGATTCAAGAACGCCGAGTAGATAAATATGTACTCGTTCATAAATATCTAAAAATAAAACGCATAAAAAAATATGGAATGTCTTACAATTTCCGCCGTATGGTAAAAAAAAAGGTTCCATCGGACGAGTTCTCGGAATGTGGGTAAGATACCTACAGGTAGTGTATAAAATTTTCGACAGGGAGTAGAAGAACAATAGTGTTTACGCGTTTTATACTTTGATGGGTACGCCTGATATTACATTTTGAATATGTGCATTCCATTTTTGTAAATTTAAAACAGGAAACAAAACCGAAACTGCTTCTGTTCAGAGATGATTTCGGAGTCGGTCATATATTTTACGGCGGTGATTAAAACGTATTGCGTATTGAATTTTTCAGTTATCGGTTGTGTAAAGTTTTGGAGGCTGGCCAGTCGAGTTTTCAGGAGATTCAAGATTGCAGAGAGAGTGACCATCGGTAGAAGAATCGGCGAGTAACAGCCCAGTTTCGCAAAGGTTGGTGTATTTTCATTTACATAGGTTGAATAAATATATTCAACAAACCAATTAGAAAACCCAGGACTAGCTATAAAAGTTAATTACGGCAACAAATAATTTTTTTTTTTTATATATATTTTTGATTATTAAATTTTTCCATGACTACCAAATATACAGACATGAACTAACGGAAACTCTTTGTTTCAGCATTTTCATTTTGGTGTGATCATTTTTTTACCACTTACGCCATCAAATAACTCGGCGACTTTTTTTAAATATGTGACTCGAGTGGAACGAAAATTTTAACGCATTGCATTAGTGTAAAAAATACGTCTTGATAACACAAATATTCAATTTTCGAAGAGTAAATAGTTTTAATGTTGTATAAATGTGTAATAAACTATCCTATTTATGTTTCCACAAAGAATGTGTGTAGAATGCCCCTTCGTTTCGCAACTAATGTTCCAAACCCCTCTCCTATATATACACTTTATTTTAAGTCGATTCATTTACTGGTCTGTGAATTTTCCATATTTTTACTTCACTATAGGACAATTAGAAGATTTTTAATTTTTAAATTTTATTTCGCTAAAAAATTTGCTTTGCAAGTATCGCCTGGTTAAGAAACAATGATATTTTTAATATTGAATGTGAACACGTTGCGGTTATTCATTTTTAATAGTAGATAATTCATTAACGAAGAAAAATGTATTTTACGAAACCAGTTAGTTAATATGATTAACTCAGTGGTTAAAAACAAAGTTAATGAATTATTTACCAATAAAGAAACAATGATATTACAATATCGCTAATTAACAATCGATTTATGTCACGTATCCCGTGGACAGGGTGGATGCACGAATATCTACGATTTTTTTTCTAATTATTGGCAATATTATGCGTCAATATACCTGGAAGAATACAACAGCGGTAGATGGACGCGATGCATCTGGCTTGAGAGACCCTGGAATCAGCCGTGAGGGCGACACAAGACCGAGACTTGTGGAGGTGTCTCATTTAATTGAGTCTTCTACATGTCAATATCGATACGAATAAGAATTTATAGTTAAGCACATGAAGTGAATAAAAATGGCACGGGCAAACTATCAGCCCGTTATTTCCGGTCGAGCGGGATTATCGAGATGGCTTACTATCAGAGACCAATGGAAGCTTACTGTTACGATCACCGACGAAGCTTGCGTTAATGAACTGTACCTGCAGGTTACCGGTTAGGAGATTAAATCTACAGAATATAATTACACTTCAAGTAAAGGAAAACCTCGCAGAACGCGAATTCGATTTGCGCGATAATCAATCAGCACGCTCGTGCAAAATTAAATGTATCAATTAGAAAGATATACATATAAAATCAATGTTATCGAAAATATTGTTTTTGCTACAGGGATTCGAACCTCAATTATTTCCAATGCGGTGAACGTGCATTAACCGATTATGCCACAGCACACAGTACATTAACTGCGAGCGAGCATTCGACCAAAGGCAATTTTATTTTATGCAGACCCGAATATAGAAAGAAACCTTGAAATTCGGCGACATTTGGACAAAGTAATCGCCAGGTATAGAGAATTACATGACGAAATGATAATGTCAAGCTCTGTTCAAAAATCATTGCTCCACCATCCACGTCGGTCATCGTCGGCCTTTTCCAATTTCCAATTTTCATCCTTTCGACTAAGCTCCTCCACTTTTCTCGGCATCCCAGAGATCTTAGGTCTGTCACCAGAAAAGTGCCTATTGCGTATTCCACTTGTCGGTGGGATCTTCCTGTGCGTCGTTCGACGTGGCCCACCACAACAAACTTCTCTAATCAGTCTTCTCTTCTCGCATGATGCCAAAAAAATTGAAGGATTAATCTCAGGCAAAATGGTTGAGAGTCTGTCTGTGATGTTCAGCTCCTGCAGATTGGAGATATTCGAGCGTCTCGCACTCCGTGGTATGCGCGTTCGTCTTTGACTTTTGTGTTATTTCATTCAGAGTATCGGGTCCATTTGCAAAAATGGGTTGTGTTTATTATTATTACTGCAATGATGCAGGGGCTGCTGCTGGGGCAGGAGATAACCTTTAAAGGAGAACGGCTTTGGGATGTTTAATACGCGAGAGGGCCGTTATGTCATAGGTTGACAGAACGTTTATCGTAGGATTACGGTGCTATGGGAGTTCAACATACAAACCCTTGGAGAGGTGTTTTATGATTTTTTTACTGAGGGAATACTGGAGTCATGATGGAGTTGCTAGTCTGATGACCTTATTCTGGAAGGATTATAATTTATTTACGTGTGTGATGGCCGCGTGACCCCAGACGGGGGCTGCGTAGAGGAGTATAGGCCTTATGACGGCCTTGTATACGAGGAGCTTATTGTCGGTGACAAGTTTGCTATTCCTGCCTATTAGTGGGTACATTGCGCAGCGTGCACTTGATGCAGCGATTAATTTATTTTGCATATGTTTGCACCACGTGAGTGATCGTCTCCAGAACCACATCTCAGAGGCATCAATCAGTCTGACCTTTTTTGAGTCTTGGAAATACCGCGGAATAGACACAGAACTTTTCATCATTTAATTTCCGACTCGCACCTACCAATCGTCAGTAATTACTGCAACGCTTCAATATTTTACAAAAAAATGAGTTTAACTTAACTTATATACGAACTATATCACGGTGGATTACTTACACGCGAATCGCCCAGCGCGACGTAACTAGAAGCCGAATTAATCGCGTTAAACGAGGTTTTCCTGTACACGAAATGAAAATATATAATTGTAGAAAAATGTAATATTGCCGTCTCTCTAATAGCCTAGTTGGCCCGCTCGGGAGCGAACGTGTCTACTCGTCTAGCAATCTGCAACGAGAAAGCTAATATTACGATAATGACGGAGGCAGTGCGCGATAATAAAGAGTTCAGCGCCTTCCACTGTGACATTGCGAGCCACGCATTTCGCGATTCGCGGCCCGACGGCGAAAAATAAAAATGACATTGAAAATAAATAATAATGTCATCAAGTTCCATAAAGACGCTCGATTGGTATGTTATTAATTAAAAGGCTCGAGGGATTTGAGATGAGGGGGTATCAGTTGTAAAGTCAGCAAACTTCAATTTTATATTTTTTTAAACTTTCACATCATACAAACAGTCGAACACAGCACTTTTGAATCGATCATTCAAAATCGGCATTAGCTGCAAAGTCAATTGCTTCTGCCCGCCGCCATTTATATTAAAATTCGACCAACAGCAGTCATCGCCGCTGTGAAATTTAAATGGCCGCCAGTATGGAAACTAGCTTGGTTTTGAAAGGTGTCGCGTTTATTTTGTGTTTTAAACCAGATTACAGCGATTGTCATTTATAAATACGTACATTAATAAATTTATTGTTTTCGAAGCTCCTGTCAGTTTTTTTCCAAAGAAAAAAAATGGAAGTTGCTGAGATTGTAATTTACTAGTCAGGGCGCCGAGCAAGCCGGAATAACCTTGTCGCCCCGGAGAACGGCAGCTAATTCTCCAGTATCACAATTATAGCTTACGGGGTGACGTTAAAAAAGACTGACCGAAAAACACACCTGGGGTGTAATCTTAATAATAACTGGAAAATGAGTTAAGAAATTTTAAAATTTTGACCATGTGAAGCGAATACAACGTTCTTCACCCATCATCAGTGCAAGATTGAATCACGAAGAGGGTCTGGTCGCAGGAGGACTTCTCGAAAAATTTTGCCCGACGGCGCCACAGAGGCTAGGGCCAGCACTGTTACTAGTAACCTCCATGTTAAAAGATCTTCTGAATTGAACAACTAACAAATGATGAAATACTAAAACGCGTGAATTATTCCCGGGAATTGACGACTATTAAAAGAAACAAAACTTCGGACACATTCTACGCGATGACATCTCACAACTGATAATGCAGCGGAAGATAGAAATAGACTATCTTGGCTGCAAACCTCAGAATGTGGCTAAACTTAAAAAATGCCGGTAATCTTGTATTTCTTGCGCAGGGCAAATCATCACTGCAAACCTTTGATATAAGAAGAATATTGTATGTATACATACGTATATAATTTAAATGGTAAATGTGATTGAATGCGTCCACATACCCCGTAAGTGTTCTCTGTAGGTACACATATAAATAATTAAGCTGTTAACTCGCCAATATCGCGGATGCATCGGCTCGGTAACAAGTCGAGTTTCGTTGCAGGAGCATACTCGATATGAAGAAATATTTGTATGTAAATTATATTTAGTTTTTATTATTTATGTTATATTTAAACTGTTATATTGAAATATATCAATTAAAAATGTACTGTTGTATTTTAAACGAAATAAAAATGTATTCCTATGTAACAAGGGCGTTGAAGGAAATAAAAAAAAACACAATAGCAAACCACTTTGTTTAATTTAACGTCAACCGGTTTCGAGACAACTGTAAATTCGTCAGGATGAACGTACACTGATTCGTAGAATAAATCAGTCTCAGTCTGCCGAAGTTTGACATTTAAAAAATTAATAAATATGTCCTAACCGCACAGTAAACGTTATAAATATTAAAACATTGCAGTAAAATAATACCACAGGACAATTGAATAAGCACCGAGGAAATGAAAGCGTGAATTTATTCAATTACGAGTAAACGGATTTCTCACCGAGATATCCGTTTACTCGTAATTGATATTCGCGCATTCGGACAAAACGACGTGAACTCCCGATTTTTGGTACAGCTTCGAATTTGGGTCCTGTCTGTCCCCACTCGGTTCCAGACATTGTCTCTCGGCCCCGGTGACCTTCACAGCGAGCGGTCGGCGCAAAACATTATTGTTATTGATTGGCATCACCCTGGACAGTCTGCAGCGGGCGGTGACCGGTGACTGGGCCATTTCCAAACTCCGCCCCCAGAAATAAATAATGTACAAAAGTAAATTATATTATTAATTTCTTCTGTAGCTTCATACAGGATACGTACTATTCATAGATTATTATTTTAAATTCAACTTATTTATATACTTATACTTTATAATTTGAATGCTGTGCAACTTCAACATCGCACCAGCTAGACTTTTTCTATGGCGCAACGGATAGATTTGTTCTACATCGCAACGACTAGGTTTTGTGCTACATCACACTGGCTAGATTTGTCGTACATCGCAACGGCTTTGCGATACATCACACCGGCAACGTTTATTCCACACCGCAAACTGCAACGGATAGATTTGTTCTACATCGTAATGACTAGGTTTTGTGCAACATCGTAATGACTAGTTTTTGTACTACATCACACTGGCTAGATGTGTCGTACATCGCAACGGCTTTGCGCTACATCAGACCGGCTACGTTTATTCCATACCGCAAACTGCAACGGATAGATTTGTTCTGCATTCTGACGACTAGGTTTTGTGCTACATCACACTGATTAGATTTGTCGTATATCACAACGGCTTTGCGCTACATCACACCGACTACGTTTATTCAAACCGCAACGGATTTGTTCTACATCGCAACAACTAGGTTTTGTGCTACATCACGCCGGCTAAATCTGTTCTATGTTACAACGGCTAGGATTTGCGCTACATCATACCGGCTAGATTAGTTCCGCATCGCTATGAAGCACTAGCTTAAGCATTTTATATAAAAGTCGTATCTACGGTGAGATAACGTACGAAAGGTGGTTGAAAATACATATGAAAAAATATTAACAACGTGGCTCATAACTAACTTTTATCGATTAACATATATTGTTATACAATTCGTGTTAAGATATTCTTTTTTTTCCAATTCCTTAGAGTCTACGATACTCTGAGTACTCTACATGCGGCTAGACCGCCAAATCTACTGCTACAAGTGCATCAGCGCTAATCGCTTTGACACTTTTACTAACTACTTATTGTAATAAACATCATATGTGTTTATTACAATAAGTAAGTTTATTACAATAAGTAAGTTTATTACAATAATCGCTTAGCGCTAATCGCTTTGACACTTTTACTAACTACTTATTGTAATAAACATCATATGTGTTTATTACAATAATCGCTAAGCGCTAATCGCTTTGACACTTTTACTAACTACTTATTGTAATAAACATCATATGTGTTTATTACAATAATCACTAAGCGCTAATCGCTTTGACACTTTTACTAACTACTTATTGTAATAAACATCATATGTGTTTATTACAATAAGTAAGTTTATTACAATAATCGCTAAGCGCTAATCGCTTTAACACTTTTACTAACTACTTATTGTAATAAACATCATATGTGTTTTATATGTCATACATGAATTGGAAGTGTTAAGATATTTGTTACGCTCCCGGATTTTATGCTCCAACTCGAATTTTCGAGAGGAGTTGGTAGGACGACGGCAGTGCGGTAAATTGGAGCGAGACTCGTCGTATCAGAGTAGGAAGTTAAATTGATAAAGTGATTGATAAAACAATTATTATGCAAGCTTCGGTTCGGATGCAGGCTCGCGAGGCGGACCGTGAACGAGGAAGTACAATCAAAAGTTTTAAATTAAATGAAAGGAAACGTGATTGCGAAATGTGCTAATGAAATAGACCGGGTGCACTTAAATGCACTTTAAAGTTGTCAAAAATCGCACAAGCTAAAATATTTTTAATGTTTAGACTAATTTCAAATACTTTAGTACATATTGGCGGTCCGTAGTACCCGGCGTCGCTCGGGATTTAGATTTAATTTAAGGTAGGGTTTTAAGGGGAGGGAGTGGAATTTTTCGCAGACCTTAAATAACAACGATGTGTGGAAAATTTGGTCCGGCCAGGATGGGGGGTATGATGTCCAGAATTATACGGGGTGTAACAGACTTAGTTCACAATATTTTATGAGTGAATACCTGACTAAATTACTAGTCGAAAATGGTCAAGGAGTACGTACAAATTAAAATCTTATTGTACGAGATTTTTACAAAATCATGTTAAGTTTTAAGTGTATTTGCGAAATTGATCCATTACTTAAAAATATAGAGATGTGTATACGAAATACATGTCACATCAATATTCTTACTATTTTTAAAACAAGCTAAACGCTCGTACTATGAAAATAGGACTAACTTGCCGGTGTCCTGGAACGAGGCGCGAACCCCCGACCACTAGATCACTAGGCCAGCGTCTCAATCACTACACCAACAAGTTACTAATCTATTAATCTAAATCTTCGCTTGAGACCCGAGTCATCTAATTATAAGTAGTCTGACGGCGCGAAGTTCGATCACCTTTTCCTTTTTATACTTAATATACCATTTTGAATCAATAAAGTATTTAAATTAATCGAAATAATCGCATAACTATTACTTTACAACACGCTGATATCTATGACGTGGCTGAGATTAGGCACATATCCCTTGAACATTTTCGATTCGTAATTCAAGTCGGGCATCCACCCATGAAGTATTGTGGACTGGGTCTGTTACACCATGTATATTCGTCAGGGTCCTAAAGAGTAATTGTGAAACTCGAAGCGGGTGGGTGGCCAAGGGGCGGAGAAAGATAACTATGAATAGTTTGATTTAGATGGTTCTAAAAAGTGTAAGGTTGTATAGTTTCAGTTTATATAAATAGATATTGAGCATAAATTAAATTATCTTACATACGTAGAATAGAATATTTAAATGTAGAACAATTAAATCGCACGTGTGGCAATTGACTTTCACATAAAAATGTACAGAATGCACATTGAAACCGTTTTTATTACAGAGTTGCTGTCAGTTGTAATCTCGTTGTTAATAAAAATTAAAATTTATAGCCGTAGGCATTTTGATTTATTTATTATAGTCTAAAACGGGAACCTACTGGATACTATTAATTTATATTCATACATATAAATGAAAATCGTTCCACGGTGAAAAATATCTATTGATAATAATATTATGTTGGAATAATTCTTTTCAATTCTACGACAAATATCCAAATATACTTTACAGATAATCATGTTGGAATGATACGACAATCATTTAAATATTGGTATCGCGGATCACATCAACTAAAGCAGATTTCTTGTCCCAATATTTTCATTTTGGTGTCACCCAAATGATCACTTTGGTACCACACGCAATCAAATAGCTCCGCGACTTTTTTTATACGAAACGAAAATTTAAACGCTTACAATATAATAATATACGCATTAATGTAAAAAAAATACATCTTGTTTTACACAAAGTTTTAATTTTCGAAGAGCAAGCACTTTTACTGTTGCATAAATGTGTTATAAATTATCGGATTTATGTTTCCACCAAGAATGTGCGTACAATGCCCCTAGTCCCGGAACTAATGATCCTACATGTACACTTCATTTTATTTCTATGAATTGACTAGTCTGTGATTGATCCACTGGTTTTATAAAATGTGCTAATATATAATTCCCAAATCGACTCACTCGGTGGTTTGAATCAAAACACGACGATAAAAAAATGTAAGACGATATTCTGTTTTTTAATTTTTTATTAAGCTTTAATTATTCTCAATGCACAGTTTAAAATAATATAATAAAATATGGATTAAGATCACGATTCCGCGTAATTTAATAATTAAAAATATACACGGGCCCATAAAATGTGGTTCGCGGGGCGATGAGAACTATTCGGTATTACTAATTTCAAAGGATATAAACTAAGTACGCCTTTAGTAGTGGTAATATCTCAACGGCAAGATAATTAACCCTTAATGTGCCAAAAGAAATAAATGAATTAAATATATTAATTAGAAAGATATACATATAAAATCAATTTTATCGAAAAATATTGTTGTTGCGCCACCGGGATTCGAACCTGGATCTTTCCTAACCGGGGAAGGTGCATTACCCAACTATGCTACAGCGACAATATTTTTAGTGACAAATTTTCGAACCTATATGTTACCTTTTTGAAATTAATACATTTAATCGTTTCATTATTTGAAAAAGCCATCTACCTTATTTTTACAAAATCTCAAATACCTTCGAGTAATCTGATAGCAGACGCCAGAATTATCAATTCATTTTTATTAAATGTTGGACATATTGATACAACTTTATTATTAGGAGAACGCATTATTATTGTGAAGTTGTAATTATTTAATTAACATAATATATTTTCTTGTGTGAAATACGAGGCTACGCCTGTAGTAATTCTCTTTCTTGGCCTTGAAAGGGAATTTTCCCGATCGTATTTTAAAACAAATCATTATATTCCTTGAACATTTTTGAGTCGTAATTCAGTCAGGTGTCCCACCCATAAAATATTGTGGACTGGGTCTGGTTACACCCTGTATAGATCTTTACATTTTTTTTTGATATTTTCCTACCAGACTATATATAGTACAGATATAATATGATAACGAGGATTTGAGACATTTTGTATATATTTAAAAAAATATTTTCTAGCAACATTTATTTGGCCAGTTAAGACCTGGAGCTCGATAAAATATAAATAGGTTTTCTAATTGGTCTTTATGGTGCGATTCCACGGGTGAGACTTTGATCTGACGTAACAAGGATTTGTCTGTAAAGGTTGATACGTATCAGTTGCAAAATAATGAATCATTGATCGTTTCGTGCTCAACTCTATTTTGTCATTTAAGGCCCGTGTCCACGGAAGGAGACACGATGAGATAATCTCATAGTTTTAGTTGAGGTACATCTCAATACCATATACACGTGTTGAGATTTTGGTCTGGAGATAAACTCAGAAATCTGCTTCAGATTGGTAAAAAACTCACACAACGTTCATTCTGAAACGTGCAGATAAAAACCGACATAGATCCGTGCAACGACCTATTCTGATAAGTTCAAAATTAAAATAGAGACTTAATTTACAAACATTTATTCAGTGACAATGAAATTTGACTAATTTATGAGAATTTATGAGACACGGTGTGTACACGGAGACTACAAAAACTGAGAGCTGCCTTCAAAGAATCACATTCGAGTATCTAGAATTGAAAAACTCCTAATAATCTGATTTGTGGACACGAGCCATTACACGCTTTTGAAACGAGTCTCCGAGACAAGTCTCATTCGCATGTACGCGCTATAAGAGTAACTCTCGCGTTACGTGTCGTCGTGGACGGACTTCTTAAAATATGTACAGAATATATAATATATTATGAAAGAATATAATAGAAAGACTGGCCTTCAATACAACGGGTTAACGAAATTTATTTCTCCTGGTAGGTCACATCTGGCAGACAGATGATAATCACTCGTATCAGTGATCATAGAGGAAGATTATTCTTCTAAAAAAATCACCATCTTCGAATAGTACTAACTTTACGCGAATTTCAATCAAATATGAGATGAACTAATAGAAACAGAACATCAAATAATAGAAATGATTCTTCTGTTATTCGTACAGTCAATGAAATTGGAAAACATGTGTCACCCTCACTATTCATTTATGCGTCTACCTGTAGAGTTCTACCACGATGTGTATTCACCCGCAAACAGCATTGTTCACAGTTCATTGTCATTTTAGAAGTAAAAAGATTTTAGATATACGTAATACAAAACATTATTTGTGCGTGCTAAACACAGGTACATACATTATTTCTCAATCGGGACGTGACATTGTGCGCACGGAAAGTACTAAATGATATCAAAATAATATTCACATATATTGCTTGGGAGTAAGTTTTTTTTTTTTTTAGATAAAATTGTAACTAGTATTTCAGAATGTGGAATCATGATTGACTAACATTTAATTTAATTATACCGTCGCCTATTCATAATATGCAGAGGATAGAGCGCCACTCAATTCTAACATATTTCCTTCACTTCGTCTACAATTTTATACGCACTTCGATAGTCAGATAGAGCTCCTGATATTTCTGTCATTCTTATTTTATCCATCCATATTCATACCACATGTCCGAATCATTTTATAAAATCCTTCAATTTATCTAAATACTATTTCCTTTCCTTCCTCGTTCAGACGTCGTCATCCGGCACACGAAATGTAAATTTATGTGGTCAAATAATGAAATTATTAATGTAGAACTTGATCAATCGAATTTGTAATAAGATAATCTTTAATAGACGGAATTAAAATGAGTTATTTCCTTGTTGGGATCCACATATTTGTTAACAGGCGTGAATAAAAAGTAAACAAAATCTTATCGTAAATACAAGAACCTTTTGACATTTCCTATGAATTGGAAATTCCACAACACGCCTTGGCGTGGCACACACAGATAGCATTACACACAGTCGTAATGTATGTACGCGTAATTGATACAATTAATGATAAAAATACAATTGCTGCACAAAAAAAGGAGAATCGTTCCGACGATTGCTTCTCGTAGCCACTTGAGATGAACAATAATGAAGATGAATATTAAATTGATATTCACTTACCCTGGCCATATTTGTCGCTTTTAGAGGTGGTGGACATTTTTCATACACTTAATTAATCACTACATAACGAAAACTTACACTATTTATTGTATGTACTACATTTTGATTCATATTTCACTAAATGTCAATACGCGGTTCACAATCTCCGGCCATTTTTATATTATTTTTCGCCTTCGAGACTACTAGCGTAATCTAGCGGGGAATCGTTACATTTTTGTTCTGAAATAATTTTTTCGTCATTTTCCGCGTAAATTTGAATGAGTTTCCAGCGATAAAATGTGGATCAGAAGCAATTATTTGTTTTATATCTACATTATTGAAAATGCGTTATTGATATTAAAATGTTTTCATTATGTACTTACGTACTTTCATACTATTAATAAGGTCAAAATAATGCCGTTATCAAAAATATTATATGAATATACAATGAAATTTTAATGGCCCTACTTCATGAGTGAGATTTATAAAAGATTTTCGACTCGAGACAACTCTGAGACACAATTTTTGCTACCATGAAATTTTTTGTGACAACTCTCATATTTTGTATATACTGTCTTAGAGATTCATCGTTTCGAGCCGCACTTCACATTCATCGTCCGTCAACGTCAAATGTAATTATAATTCTATCAGTTGGGTAATTTTGAACCTCCCCAACAGTAGTTAAAACGGAATAAATATTTATAATTTAACGCCTTATATACGTTAATGTTTGATGACTTATTTTATCTTTCCAGAATAAATAGTTATACGGATCTATGGTAGTTTTAAATAACACTCAGAGGTTTTAAATTAGAGATTACGTCTGCTAATTTTAAAATATAGACACTGAATTCAAGAATGATTTTGAAGATTTCAAAGATTAACATAAAAAAATTACAGCTCAAATCTAAGAAGGTTAACGAAACTATTTGATTTAAAAAAAAAACTTGAATTTGAAAATCTTTCAAAGATTTATTTTATTTAAAGTAATTAATTGTAATTTTTCTACTGGTAGACATAAAGCAAACTACCTAATATGACTTATTTTTAGCCTACTTCTTTATGAGCTCCATTAAAGTGTATAAATTGTATAATATTTTGCTAAACGACAGATTATTAATTTAGTAAAAAGTTAGTTTGTTGAAGGTAGGGACTTTTTCATCTTTTGTAGCCATACTTACTTGTTCATCAAAACTCTATGGAAACCATAAACTACGATTGTATACATATGGTATACATAAAAACTGTCACGTATAAGATGAACTGACATGTGTCAATTCAGTGTGTAGTGCTACGGTTCTCGGTCTCTTGATTCTTGTACGTGACTGGAACGAATCATTATTCTGGTGCCGCCAACGATTGCTTTTGACTGCATTGAATAGTGAAGCGTAAAAACGTTCCAGCTTCTCTTAGTTTTCATTTCTTTCGTTTTATTTAAGCATATTCGCAGAGAAATGGTTATTACTAAGATCTGTTGCTTGGGCGCCGGTTATGTCGGGGGCCCTACGTGCAGCGTAATCGCTTTAAAATGCCCAGATATTCAGGTCACAGTCGTTGACAAAAATCAGGCTAGAATAGATCAGTGGAATTCTGATAAACTTCCCATTTATGAGGTATGTTTCAGTCAATATATAATCTTAATATTAATACATGTGTTTGGTTTTGAATCCAGAGTTACAATAATGCATTTCTGCTTTATTTCACGTCACATATATAAATCACATTTTACCTCTCCACGATCCTTAATGGATCTTTATTTAATTTATTACTCTCTAGTTACATGCTTATTCACAATTAATTAAATTTTTTAAAATTTATAAATATCTTAAATGTTCCTGTTTAGTTAGTTGAGTATGAGATTATATCTTTTTTTTAGCCTGGATTGGACGAAGTGGTGCAGACATGTAGAGGAAGAAATCTTTTTTTCTCAACAGACATTGAAAAGAGTATCAAAGAATCAGAGTTGATTTTCATCTCTGTGAATACTCCGACAAAAAAGTTTGGCAATGGGAAGGTTTGTTTGATTATCTATTTTTTATTTATTAAACAGCAGACTGTAGAATTTTCCATTGGTTCAAAATATTATTATTAAAAATTTTGGCTGGAAATTCATAATATTTTAAAGCTTTGCGTAATCTGTTTTCTTTCTAATATTTTTGAAATGGTCTTAAAATTATTACTGATTAATACAAGATCTTAAGTTTTGGGTGCCAGGTTATGAAGTCTTTAGCTTCAACCCTTTGAGAGTATTTTTGAAATTTTCCCAATTTTATAATTTAAAATGTAAAATTTAACTCTATAGAATTTTCTGCAAATCCAGATTATTTTTGGAAATCGAAAATTGAAAATCATTTATTTTGTCCTCTCGTTCACTATTATGGAATTATTTTTCAAAAACAAAAAAATAATTGATTAAGAAAAAATGTAAGCACTTCTGTATGTTTTGAATGAAGCTCATTTGTAAATTAAAATAAGTAACAACATTTGTAAGAAAATTTTTCCCACTAACTCGGGTCATATTAATCCATAATAGATAATTCAGTTCATAAATTTATGATATAATAAGTTATAATTATAAATTACATAGGGTAAAACCTCACTAAACTCACAGAACTGCTTTTGAAAAAACTGCAATATCACAATAATGATGTGTTCTTAATATTATAATAGTATTCAGGTTTAAATCCTTATTGTTATATATATATAACAATAAGGATTTAAACCTGAATACTATTATAATATTAAGAACACATCATTATTGTGATATTGCAGTTTTTATATATATATATATATATATATATATATATATATATATATATATATATATATATATATATATATATATATATATATATATATATATATATATATATATTAATATTCTGTCAGATAAATATTAAGTTTCATTTTATCTCCCAAAATATATAGTTACATACAGCTTATATCAATGTATTGAGTGCAGACACCTGATACAGACATATAACAGTAGGACATTTTTAAATGTACGCGAGACACCATTGGTCAAAAGTGTTAACGAATGATGTAGCTCTTCATTATTTTGAAATTTGAAAATACTTAAATATATATTTTTTTATGTTAAATCAAATTTTATACAATTTTTTCATACAATATAATAAATCAGCATAATTAACTACTAATTTGCGCATTCAACCTTTTTGGTTCTTTGGGGCATGTGGACATGTCATTAAAATCCAATGCTTATTAATATATTATCCATAATAAAACTGTGTTACGGGTAATAATAAAGTTATATGGTTTTACCTAGGCAGAATGCGCATTTCTTGTGCTGAATGACTTTTCACTCTATATATAATGGTAAAGTAATATCATTATTCCCTTGGGCTGTATCAACAGGCGTGCACGCATCCCCCGTGTTTTAATTATAATATTTGTTGTACGTGCAACTGCCTTATTTCAGTCAAATACTATAATCCATGCTTTGAAAAGAGTCAAACAATTTAAATATTTAAGAATGCTCAGAGTGTTGCTTGATAAAAATTTATTTTGTAAACATCAAATATTACATTTTATAATCAGGTTTCACATAATATTACTATTATACATTGCCAGTATTGATTTAATCTGATAAAACCTGGTCAGCAGTAGACACATTTATTTTTCTGTGGAGTCGTCATATGTTTTAATTATTTTTGTTTATTAATGTAACAAATCAAATCTTATTTAACTTTACTGTTATAGATTCTAGACATTATCACACTGAATGTTTGTCTGTCTATTTACTATACAATCCTACATTATTGATTTATCTAATCCAAATTTTTCTTAGATGCTCTTCTGGATCCTTTGCAAAACATAGGCACACTCTCTTTGGCCAACCCTCCTCTTCCTTCGATGTACATAAGTATTCCGTTGAATATCATCTGTTCCAAATTTTGTTTAGTTTTACTCTTGGTTACTAAGCAAAATATAGATACCCCATTCTGTCCTTGGGAAATTTCACTCTACCTGTGCGTGAATCAAATTTTGTGTACATATATTGTTATTCTTTGACCTATGAAAAACAAAGGTTCTGCCCACCCCCTAACTTTCTCCCCAACGCTATATAAATATGAATCTTAGGAATTACTGGGCGTGAACAGCTAGTAAATGCAGCCCTGAATATGGCAATCTCCTGCAATGAATAATTCAAATGAACCATTCTTGTGTTAATTTCCTGCTAAACAATGTGAATACAAGTCCTCCATGTTTACTGCAGTGTTTAAGATATTGTGTTTTGTGACAAAGGGAAGAGCGGCTGACTTAACATATGTAGAGAAGGCGGCCAGAATGATTGCTGATATTGCAACGGGGAACAAAATTGTCGTAGAGAAGAGTACGGTTCCGGTTATGGCAGCCGACAGTATAATGAAGATACTAAATGCAAACGTTAAACCAGGTTAGTATGTTAATTTGTAAATTTTTAATTACACATATAAAGAACAATCTTTATCACTTTGTAAATGTTTAATAAGCCTAGAATTTTTTTATTAGAGTAGGTGCACATTTTAATCAAAAGGTTTTTAGTTTTTATTGTATTAACAGTGATTTGATAGTTTTTTTTTTTATATGTTGTGCGTGCTGCAGCTTTTTGTAATAAAAATATTAATGGCCCATGGAAAGTTATCGATAGTAAAAATATGAATAGCTGAAAGAGGTGTTATTCAAAAGAGTCACATGCAAATGGAATGATTGTACATTTATATAAATATTTTTTTTATTTGTATCTTACTGCTCTATTATCAATCTAATTTATTGGCACATGTAGAAAAGCATTGCTGATTTGAGTTTGTATATTTACAAAGTATTGATCAGAAGTTGGATTCATATTAATTCTATGCTTTAAGGTTGCAGTGGCATTTCATGTGTATAACAAAGATATTTTGACACACATGTTGAAATTTTAATTTAAAGCAGTCAATTACTATTTTTTGTCAGCGTCTTATTGAAATTTGTCTACATGCAATAATTTTTGGGTGCGCTATGTTGGCAAATCATGTAACACGCGTACAGCTTAGAGAGAATGTTAAAAGTAACAGTAACCGATGATAAAGATAATTAGGTGGTAAGATTAATAAACTCAGGCATAAAACAGTTAGTACAGGATAAATTGATATTTTCAATTGAAATAAACATACTTGTTTTGACTGGACCACACTTTCATGAAAATTGAAAGTTCTAAGATGCAGGAATAATAGCTTAATATAAATATTTACAGACAAACGTCGTTTATATGCCGGGTTATTAAATTGCAGTTAGCCACTTTTTGCTTTCAGCCGACAATAAAGGAAAAATAATAAATAAGTGTTCAAGTTTGAATATACACGAGATACGAGATGCGCAAGTTCAAAATGCAAACAAACCTAGCAGGATACCATAATAATCGAGTCATTGGAAGTACACCACAGCTTCGGTTCCGTTCTGTAGCTTTGAAAATAATAATAATTAATGAAAAATTTTAACGTGACTTATTAGCGAAACATCATAAAATTGAGTGCCGTAAATCGAGGTACGCCTATAAATAGTTACTTGTGGATTGCAGGGTATCAGATTTATATAAAAATTCAAGATACGTTTCCAAGATGGAGCAAATTGTGGACCAGGAATCAGAGACCAGGACTTATTGATTACATTCTTCCTTTCAGGTCTGCAGTGAACTTAATTTATGTTTGCTGGCAATGTCATCCTGGTTTTATTGTTAACAAGTTTATCAATATAAGCTTCAAACTCGTACACTTTATTTTTACTTCTCATCGTTTGTACTTTGTGCTTCACCTAAGATGTATTGCATTGATATATTATTGATTTTCAGGTGTGAATTATCAAATACTATCAAATCCCGAGTTCCTCGCTGAGGGTACAGCCATAGATGATCTTTTGGGGGCTGATCGAGTATTAATCGGTGGGGAGGACAGTCCTGAAGGACAGCAAGCAATTAGAGAATTGTGTTGGGTGTATGAGCACTGGATTCCTAAGGAGAACATTCTAACAACAAACACTTGGAGCTCGGAGTTATCAAAGTTGGCTGCAAACGCTTTCTTGGCCCAGAGGATTTCGAGCATCAATTCGTTGTCAGCTGTTTGTGAGGCAACCGGAGCGGACATTTCTGAAGTAGCGAGAGCTATCGGCAAGGATTCACGAATTGGACCAAAATTTCTGCAAGCTTCCATTGGTAAATTGAACATTAATTTTGTATTTAATACATGTAATTACAGTCTCTTGTAAACTACTTGTCACTTGGACCTCAAATATTATTGGGAAAGTTTGAGATCCAAAAATAATCTTTTGTGTGGGTTTAACATTAACTTTTTCATTTTTGATGTACATTTCTATATATTATTATTATTTTAATACTGTGGTAATGTACTACCTCTTCAAGAAGATGTCAACTAATGCATACTTTCAGTGCCCATGTATGGCTGCAAAATACAGATTCTCAACAAAAGAGAGGTTTAAAAACTTAGAAAATGATGAATGAGGATTGCTAAGGGGTAGTAAACTGTTATTTTAACAGTGATTGGTAACTCGGTAATTCGGCAAGCAATCACTGTACACTAGAAACTAAACCTCTAATAACTAAATCTCAGTTACCAATAATTGTTACAATAAAATACTAATCATACAATCACACAGTTTAGCACATCACTACAAAAGGGCATGGAAAGATCAACCCCTCCTACATAAAGTATTGTAATTAATAAATGTGTACTTTATTTTTAGTTGTTCATTTTTTTTTTTTATGTTGTGTTCAATGTGTATGTAATAGAATAAAATATATATATATATATATATATATATATATAAAATGACTGTCACATAAATGCATACAATGTGTGTGAAATACTAAAACAACTAAAGATGACCTATTTGTTAGTTACTTTATGTAGAAGGGTCGGATGTATGTTGGGCGTACAACAGAGAGACAGAAAAATAAATGAGTGACAAAGAGAACAGACAAGAGTAATCGATATAATATAATGCGCTTTCTTAAGACTTCATTCAATAGCGGACAGAAAATGATAACTATGGTGGTAAAAGAGCATCCATTGATTGGTTCTCATTTGCTAAAATGTACCTAGTTTTACAATAGTTATTTATGAGAGGCGTGCACTGCATACAAGCAAAAAATTGCATTACTAAAGACTTTGGGAAATAAATACAAATTAAATAATTCTTATCACCTGAAAAGACCCTATAAAATTCTAGTCGTTATTACATGGACTAGCATAACCCACAGCTAGAGTTTTAATTCCATCAGTCTTTCCTCGTCTAACATCATATAAATTTTTCCCTATTGAAGCTATGTTATATTAGGGGAATTTTTACACCTGCCAAGTTGCTGCAGTTTTCAAGCAATTTTTTCTTATTGCATTCTGTTTTTTCAAAAGGACTTGAAAATCTTGACTGGCAATGGCACGTTTTACTAATTCTACAGAATAAACATTTTTTTCATGGTGTGGTGTCCGTCAATAATCTTCCAAGCGAGTGAGTTTAACAATATTGAAATATACTTCTTCATAATCGTGGAATTCAAGCAAATTCAAAATGAGTGAACAGCATGGAGCAATAAACGAATGTGACTTTTTTGAAGTGATCAATTAACAATTTTTTTCTATATTAAAAATAGATAGAATTCTCAAAATTAGACTAATTTTTCTCACATTTTTTTTGATACATAGTATAGTATTTAGCATCATCGGTAACAGCATAACCTAATGTTTACTGCACACCACTGCTATTTATATGACTAGCTAGATCAAATTATTTTATCAATATTTCATATTTTCATTATTTTTTCAGGCTTCGGTGGCAGTTGTTTCCAAAAAGACATATTAAGCTTGGTTTACATTTGCGAGTGCCTTAATTTACCCGAAGTTGCAGCCTATTGGCAACAAGTTATTGATTTAAATGAGTATCAGAAATCGCGAATCACTAAAAAGGTAAGAAAAAATTAATTTTACAAGATGTCTGTAACAGCTGAAGCAGATAAATGATGGGATCTTCTGGAATAATAAGTCGAGAAACTGAAAAGTATTTCAAGGAGAAAATTTTACTCGATGTCAGTCTCTGTTTTTGTCCTATTTTTATTGTTAATAGAGATAAAATATTCACTGTAAAATAATGAAAATTTATTTTTATCTTTTTGTGCGCTATGTCACTGGAAATCATTCGGTCATTCATTGTATTTCTTTTCAGTTTCTATAAATTATTTAGTTTCTTCTGAATAACTTACATTAACATTCTTAAAACATGAATTATTTATCATTATACATGTTTTTTATATTAAATGTTTTTTTTGTAGGTGATTGAATCCTTGTTCAACACCGTGTCTGACAAAACTGTGGCAATCTTTGGCTTTGCATTCAAAAAGGACACCGGTGACACCAGGGAGTCTCCCGCCATATGTGTGGCAACCACTTTATTGGTTGAAGGAGCTAAACTGCAGATATACGATCCTAAAGTTTGTACTTTATATTTTAGTGATGGTCATTGAATTATTAATTAGTAGAAAACAATTGGCTCTTGATTGTTTTTGCCCTCCGAGCAGGCAATCTGACTACACTCATGCTATTTTTTTGTTGCATTATCATTTTTAAAATAAATAAAGCTACATTTTTATCAGTGTTCATTGAGATTTTGGTATAAACTCAATGATTTTAATTTGATTTTACATTACTTAAAAATAATAATAACATAAAACTATTTTTCGATTTGTAGTTAAAGTGCATTCTGCTTTTGTAACTTTAACCTCGAATCTATGTGATGTTATGTTCTAATATTATTTGTGCAGTTGTCAATTTAACTTAAAGTAGGATTATGAGTCAACAAACAATATGAAAAATTCTTACAAAAGCTACCCAAACAGCGACACAACATAATATTACTTTGAATATGAAGACAGCTTTATGTTATGTGTTCTTCTTGCAGCTTGTTTCTCTGCCTGATGAGAAAATAAATTTATGCTAATCTAAATCCAATTACATCTACATATTACATATTATAATACATATAATGTTTTATATCAAATTATTCTTATCTTGTACAGCAAATTAAATAAATTTAAAAAATGTGTGAAACTTAGTCAATACAATGCTTAGCATTTCATTTGCTGATTACCTTCTACGGCCCGTTTCCTAAATTCATAGAAAACTGATAACATATTCATATCACCATTCTGCATTATGTTATCAAATTATGTATTCGTGAAGAATTGGGTCATTTTGTATTTTTATTATAATTATACTTATATTATGTAGATTATATGTATTCACAGTTCATGAACTCTCTCAATTACAAAATTTAGATACTCAAAATTTAAAAACAGATATAACATTTAATATAAACTGATTTTTGCATAATGACAGAAAATAAAACAATTGAAATTGTGAACTTGTTATCAAACTAAAGTCTTAATATTCAGTTATAAAAATAAAAAACTCATTGTTATTTGAGAGTCGTGGATAATCTTGGATAAAGTGCAAATATGTAGTAATTTTTTGTCGGAGATTATACAACTCATTTCGTTTTTCAGCAATCTCGGATAGGATATTGAATTTAATTCACTTTTTAAATATTGATTTAATACAACTTAAAATTAAATTATAAATGTAATGATGATGATCCAAAGCACTCACAAAAATGACAATAATTCAAATCAATTTATTTAATGTGGTTGTTTTATAATACTAATAGGTTTTAATTTTTTTTTCTCTTTAACAGGTGGAACCAGAACAGATAGATTATGAATTGAAAGAACACGGCCACAATTATGATGTCCATACATCTGCCTTGTCGGCTGCCACAAACGCTCACGCCATCATAGTGTGTACTGAGTGGGATGAATTCAAGGTGGCGACGCTTTAGATATTTCTCATTCTCCATATAACTCTTCCACAATATTTTTAACCTATTTGGTTGATTTTAAAAGGTGCCTTGGGTAACAAGGTTAAAAGATAACTAACATATTAAACATGAACTATTGGATTGTAATTTTTATAAATTGATATTTGTTGGATTTTGTTTATTTAGTAAATTTTTACTTTATTACTCGAGCAATATTCTTATTAGAATGAAAATAATTTCTGTCTTTATTTTACCAATCAATATATAGCAAGCATATATAACATATTTGGATTAATCCCATATTTTCAGACTCTGGACTACCAGAAGTTTTATGATGTAATGCTGAAGCCAGCGCACATATTTGATGGAAGGAAAATCTTAGATCACGAGAAACTGACAAAGATGGGTTTCCAAGTTCAGACCATTGGCAGGAAGTTCTGCCAGAACGGTCCTATCGTTTCTTGGAGGACACAAGCTCTCGCTTGACGGCATTCAAATATGTAAGTTGAAAAAAATTATGCTTAATGTACTGATATGGGAGGCCTCTTTCTAAATATGGAAGAGTTGTGAGTGAAAAGGGTCTACAAACTCAGGTTTATTAAGGTGTGCAGTATCTTGCGTCTACCCACAGTTATGCATACTTTTAAATACTAAATGGCAGTGGTGTTAAGCCGTATTGAACTGGATATTTTGGGAAAGGAATATAAAAGAATTATTTTTTTTATAATCCTCCTATAATTCACATTTTAATGTATTTATCAAAAAATATAGTTTTGTATTATATTAACCACAATATGGATAATTTTGTGCACTGGCCCTCCTAAGCCCAAGTGACCAATGGAAGGTAATTTACTTTTTTTTTTAAATTTGTAAATATATTTAATCCCTTGAAATAGAGATCGATCCTTTTTACTTAGGAAGCTGTATATCACTGTGGTTACGAATGTGTTGTACCGGATATGATCCAAATATTTTCCTCCATTTCGTCATCGTCCTCGGGATAAATAAATTTTCTTCTATTTATTTCAAAATGCCCATTTTGTTTCCTTGCTGTCCAACCAATTTCAGCATCACATTTTGAAGGCTTCAATTCTCTCTTTGTCTCTTTTCATTAGGTTCATCTTTCGCAGCCATGTATGTATTGCTATTTATATATTTTTCATGTTTTTTAATAATTTGTGATTTTCACTTTTTGATACATCGTGCTCTTGGAACAACAAGGTATCAGCTGACATTTACGTCAAACTGAGATATTGAGCTTCAACATTTTGAATATTCATTTTTCCATTTATTCGGTTGAGTTTGGTTCGTCACCCATGAGCTGAAATTTTTACAAAAATGGCGCTATGCAATTCATAGTAATAAAAATGAGCCGATTCCTGTTTTCGGGCTTGTTATATATGTATAATATTTTTTTTTAATATACATATACTATGTATATAAAAAATATTACAAGTGCTACTAAAACACAACATTGTTTTCTTGTTATCTGCTAAACTAGAAGGAATTAGAGATGTTTGAAACAGTTTAAAAGATTATTGTCAGAATTTTGATACAAAAAAGGCAATTTTGACCAAAATGTCTGATAATACCTTGTTGTTCCAGGGCCACAATATGGCAAATTTGCTTGTGATTCTGAAAATGCCAAAAACAAAAGATTGAAAAAAAATTCAATAGGTTTTTTGTGCTTAGAAAGGCAATGCGGTACATTTAACAGACATTTGTCATCAATTATTTGTCATCAATTTATTTTTATAATTACTAAATTAAATGAATTTTTTTTTCAGAACCAGCTATCTAGAAAAAATGAGCAATACTCGAATTTGTAGGCCTTGGAAGGTCTATAATAGATTATTATTTTTTGTACACAGATTATGTGGAACAGTATTAAAATGTATTTTATCTCCCTAGATTGGCTCTATTTTCATAACTCATTTTAAGTAATGTATTACCATCAACATGTTATGTACACTTTATATATAAATATATATTTGATTAAAGTATTATGTAAGAAATATCATAGCTTTTATACCTTTGATTGTAAGTTTATATACATTAATTCAATTATATAATATGTAGTACTTATACAACATAGGTTCAAATTGACTTTTCATCTCATAATATTTTTTATATTCTCTACCTGGTTTGTATTTTTGCATTTGTAACTTTGCATTCTTAGTTCATAGTACAATGTTCTTATTTTATTAATGGCAGTAAGATGCGGCCTGATAAAACTAAACAAACCTTGCAAAATAGTACACACATAATGATAAAGGCCACCAGAATAAGCCAGAACATTCCTTTTTTAATTTTTATAACAATATGCTACTGTATTATTGTTTTCAATCCACAATAAGCCAGCAATTATCGTTTGCAGTTCTCTAATAACACACAATTCCATGATAATAAAATACACTTTTCACTATTTTCATTCCGTTACAATAAGCTGCCTTATTACACAGTACTCAACAAAAACATTCTGAAACAATAAACTACATTGCTAAACAACTAATAGATATCTCACGGAGACAAAGCTATTTTTTTTAATTAATGGAAAAATATGGAAGTTTAGGTAATTATAGGGCTTACGACCTGTCTTTGGCTAGCTTAAGTGATCACATTACACAATGTTACACTCACCATTCCATCCAATCAATCTTCATGTCTATCAAAATTTTTTTTTTTAAAGTTGTATGTGGAATCACTTTGAATACCACTCCACTATCGCCATCTTTGTAATACATATATCCATAAATTCTGTAATTACCTGTACTTCCATATTTTTCCATTAATAAAAAAAAAATAGCTTCGTCTCTGAGATATCAATTATTTATTTAATAACATCGCCTTTCTAGGTGAAAATCCAGTAATTGTGTGTTCTTGGACACATTCAAGTCTGTCCAAGAATTTGCTGTTTTCAGCTATGTCTTTTGTTATTTTTGTTCCCTAGTTAGAGAAATGGTCGCTACAAAACTCTTCTATTAAATGTGATCTGCCACCAGTCCTTTCGCATCTTCTCATGTTAATCCTATAGTTCCGCCGAAAATACAGCCTGTGAATAGATGTTGCGAGATATCTGGGATGCCACTCTCTTACTGGTATTTTTGAAAGGTGCATTCTGTTTAGGTTACTCGGCAAATTAACCTTTTCTTTTTGATTAGGCTTTTGCGTCCCGCATGCCAAGAATTCTCCATGTGCTCTGCTGTATACATAACATTAATTGCAATAACGAACATTAAAACACCACTTGAAAAAAATCCATATCTAAATTGTTTATTTTATGAGTAAAAACACATTTATAAATTCAGCCATAATAAATTTTTCCTTCAAAGCACATAAATCTTATATGTAATTAAGATTTAGGAAAATATAAATTTCATACTTTTTGTATTGAATTTTTTATATTTATAAAAAGTTCAATGCGGTTTGTGTCATAGATTAATATACTCATGAAATGCGTAGCCACACCAAGAAAACTCTGTATTTTGATGTGAGAAACGTTGAGATTGTTAATTTTTATAAAAGAAAGTATTATTTATATGTAATATTAATCTTTGTACTCGTGTAATGCTTACATTTTTTTTTCTTAGTGTGACATGTTTGGAAAATAGCACAAGGTCACACAATGATAATCATTTATTATATATTTTATCTTTATTTAGTTTACTAAATTTTTATTAAAAATTTTTTGAAAACTTTGTTAAAAGCACTTAACATGACAAGTTAAAGAAAATGCCAGTATTTTTTATATTTATTTAAAAATCTTAAGTGGAATGTTAAACTGTGCTTGTATATATATATATTTATTATATATATCAAACATAACACGATGATAGATAAAATATTGATTATAAAAAGCATAAAATTAATTATAATAATTTGAAGTAAATATGTATTAGTTAGAGATATTTATGTATTAATGGTTTTGTTAAAATATCTGTTTTCAAATATAAAAAAAGGGGTTTATGTTTCGGTGCTGAAAATGTAGACTTAGAGTTATGTATTTATTATAATAACAAAAAATAATGAACCCGTTTCCAAATTTTCTGGTCTCAATAATCATAGCTTGGGTCCACCTTTCTTTTGTGAAGTGTAGGTTCAGAATGTTCAGCTTGTAGAGAATAATAATTTTTTTCCACCTTTAAGCACCTTTTTATTTTCTTTTATAGTGCGTGTTGACGGCGTACACATCTAAAAGCAACACGTGATGCTCATTCAGTTATTGCAAGGTGGTTTGTGGTTTCATATCACAGCGCCTCGTGACATTCTTATCTTTTGTTTTATTATTTTAAATATTATAAATTTCATCAATTTACATTCATAACAGGTTAAATATATATAATTTTATCCACTACATTATTTGGGATCATTTAAAACATATTTTTTAGATCTATTCAAATATCCAATTGTATAATACACTATATCCAATTGTACATTACACTATTTAAATTTTAATGTTATTTTAAATTATTGACTATTTCAAACTATAAAAAAATGTTTATTAAATTCATGTTCTTTATACAGTAGCCAGAAGATTACAGATATTAGTTTAACTTATATAATATGTATATATATATATTTTCCAAATTTGTTTTGTTGTAGGCAATTTCATGTAAATTTAAGTATCATATTGCCCATTAATTTTTAACTGGCTTTTAGTTGGCGATTTAACTGATTTATTTATCTATATGTTATTCTAGTATTCTCCACAGACCAGTAAATGAATAGACATGAAATAAAGTGTACATGTACGAGAGGGGTTTGGAACATTAGTTGCGGGAGGAAGGGCATTCTACACACATTTTTAGTGGAAACATAAATCCAATAGTTTATGACACATTTATGCAACATTAAAACTATTTACTATTCAAAAATTAAATCTTTTTGCAAACAAGATGTATTTTTTACATTATATTGTCAGCGTTTAAATTTTCGTTCCAATCAAGTCATATTTTAAAAAAAAGTTATGGAGCTATTTGATTGCGTAAGTTGTACCAAAGTGCTTGTTTTACTGCTGTAATATTTGCATGCTGTCTACAGCTCTACAACTTATTATTCATCTTCTTTATTCATTCCTATTCCCTATTTATCATTCTGAGACCCAAAAAATTATTAAGCAGTATAATAATAAAAAAAAAAAATTAAAATCCTCTAAAACGATAATGGGATTCAAATGTAAATTGACAATTTATTTTTTGGAGGAAAATATTTTTGTTCCAAAGAAGTATGCATATATATCATATATCATTCAGATTACGGAATATGCTGCAATATTATGAATACCAATAACTGCAACCTGGTGTTGCTAAGCAAGAGTTAAGATCAGTGATATCAAATTCTGAATGAAATTTGAATGACACCCAACGAGTAAAAAATTTAGTAAAAATAATATCTTTTCTTAATAGGATTACTAGTGATCTTACATCCTAACTTTGAGACAATTTAAAACTTTGAATGGTATGAACTATTTTGCTATATTTACTTTAAACAATGCATTTATTATTATAATAAAAAAAAATTGTGTCATACATACTGTGTATACTCGAATATAAGTACATATATGTTAAGTTTTTTTTAGGGTTTCTGACAGTTGGATTTAAAAATAAACACAAATTGGTATATACATATTTAAAATTAAATTTTGATAGTTCATTATGATGATTCTAGTATGTATTTTTAAAATATGTTATATTTTCACAATGAGGCGATTTGGTTTTTGGCATTTTCCATAATGACAGCTTCATCTTTTGCTAGTCACAAACAAGTTATTTGTTGGCTTTAAAATTCTATGAATCTCTGCATATTTCTTTACATTTGACTTAAATCATATGAAATTCATTTAATTTTTAGTTCACTCATTGCAGTAAAACATAACATGTGGCAGATATTGCAACTTGCCCATAAGTCGATATTTATTATTTCAAAATGGCAACAAATTTCTCAACTTATACTCGAGTATACATAGTATTTGTATATTAATAAAATAAATATTTTATTTTACTAAACCATTAAATATCTTAAGCAGAGCTTGTGGAGTAATTTTTTTTACATGTTGCAGGTTTTTGTTACATTTTACAGGTTAACATTAGTTGTAACATATTCTTCCTTGGTTGCTAGAAAACTGTTAAAGACTACCGTCGTGGCCCATGCACAATCTGAGTATTGGCCAAACTGTTGGCTCAAACATGCCAGTGGAATAAACAATATCATATCAGGTCACAACTTAAGATTTCTGGTGCACAGTAATATTTAGCTTTGTGCATTCTATAATAATCTTATATCATATTTTGGATTATTTATAAATTAAATATGAAATATATTTTTATAAATATGTCAATCAGTACGATTATTAATATGAAAAATATTATTTTGTAAATGATTTATTTTCGTATTTTTAAAAAGGAAAAATGTAATTATTTTGCTAAGGTTTTCCGCACTTCGCTGCATTACATATCAATTATCTATATTTATTGTTCATTACTAACACTTTTAAGATATAGAAAATTGTAAATGAATCAATATCAGTTTTTGCAGACATAAAATAGTATAAAGTATGGGCTAACCTAAAAAAAATTAATTGTATTACATGGATGTAAACTCTGTGGCATGACTTTATATTCTAAAAATGTCTACACAGCACAGACCAGTAAATGAATAGATATGAAATAAAGTGTACATATAGGAGAGGGGTTTAGAACATTAGTTTCGGAAGAAGGGGTACTCTACGCACATTCTCAGTGGAAACATAAATCCGATCGTTTATGACACATTTATGCAACAGTAAAACTATTTACTCTTCGAAAATTAAATCTTTGAGTAAACAAGATGTATTTTTTACATTAGTGAATATTATATTGTCAGCGTTTAAATTTTCATTCCAATCGAGTCAATTTAAAAAAAAAGTCGCAGAGCTATTTGATTGCGTAAGTGGTACCAAAATGATCACGTGGGTGACACCAAAATGAAAATATTGCGACAAAGAATTTGTGTTAGTTTATGTCTATATATTTGGTGGTCTGTGCTACACGGTCAAACATGGTTATACTGAAGAAAACAGGACTGACTAAATTTGTTTAATTAATTCAAACATAATTTTTTTTATTATTATCAATTCATATTCACCATCGTATATTGAATGTGTTTTGGTGCATCGATTTCCAATTAATCATTTTTTTTGTCAATTTTTTCAAATTCTATGAAATCTCAAAACAAAGTTGATGGATGGTCAGTGTTTATTTTGAGAATTGTTTTTCATTTCCTAATTGTTTAAATATTTAACATTTACAAGTTTGATGACTTGTACAGTATATCTATGAAATAAGCTCGTTATAAAAGATAATTATTGTATGGAGATACTAAAATACCAATGAGTATTTGCTTATTAGAACATGAACTTAATATTTCCACAATATGTAGTTATAACCAAGTTCGACTGTATATATTGTATTTCTGCTTTTCCCTTTCGGGCATTTGATTGTTTTAAAGGTGCAGATTTTAATACATCTATGCTAACAGAGGGAGTTAGTATTCAAATTAAATTGCGGTCGGACCTTGGAACTGTGGTGGCATTTTTCATATACTATGTGATGCTTGTGTCACATTCTTAATTTTGTATCTTGTCTTGACCGTGGCTGTGCAGTCTAGAGGCTTTTTACAATTATATTATCAAAGCACATAAATAGAATGATATATTTTTTCTTTATCAGTATTAATTGTTTAATTTTTATGCTAAATTTACTTTATAAATTTAATTATATACATTTATTTGTAGATTCCTATTTGACAGACAAGTGGTTTAAAATTATTATGCGTTTGCTGAGTAATTTTCAAACTTGATAATTTACTTAAATGTGCATTGTCAGTCATATTTCATTTATAGATGCATATTGTCATTTAAAAATCATTTTATTTTTACTAGCCATTTTATTAGAATCGTGTCAGTATAGTTTTAATTTTTGATAATGATTTTTATGTTTAATGCATGTACACAATTTTAAGTTATATTAAAATAAGCTTACGATAATGTAATCATAATTTACTTAATCAACATTTTTGAATAGTATAAGTTCTTTAACTATCCGTCGTTGCAGGAAGTTTGAGAGGATAGAATGCGACATTACTCTGTCCTGGTACATTGTTCTTTACTATCCTTACCTCACTCATATATTTTACATGTTCAAAACATCTTGGGGACATTTTCTTAATTTTGCTAACTATGTTGCAATCAGTTTATTAATTCTCCACCCCGTCAAATATGGGTTTTCTATATATATGCCCGAGCAATTGCATTTACACAATTTTTAGCATATTTTCATTATTATTTTGTGAATTCTCAGCTTCAGCTCCATTCATCAGTGTTGGCATCAAAATTCCACTGTATCGCTAATTTCACCTCACTTATTATCGATAACTGCGTTCAAAACTCCATTTATATTATTTCCTGTGGTCTTTCTTCTTTTGATAGCTTTCTTAACCTTATCTTACCTAGGGAACATCTGATATTCTTTATTTGATTAATTATTTCATACGAATACTCGAATCTTCATTAGAATGTTCTGATTCTAAAATTCATCAGAATATTATTATAAAAATTATAATTAGATTTACATTTCCTTCTGATTTATTATATAAACCGAATTATGGACCACTCTTTCTGTTTAGACTAATTACACTCTTAATTTCTACCTTTTACTTTTGTTTCAAATAATAAAAAAAATCATGTCATGGGGTCATGGCATACAAGAGTAAGAGGGGTGGCCGATTGAGTAATTTTGAATAAAAACTCGCATTAACAAAAATTTAAGTCTCGATATAATTGTGAACACTTCCAAAGTACGTATCTGATTTTTACATATTTGATTCTATAGTTTAAAGGACTAAAGTAGTCAATTTTCTGTAAAAAATATTATGACCCAATAATGTTGAAAATTAATGAAGATATAAATTGCTACTCTTGATTCACTAGCGCGGGTGTGATTAAAAAGTGTGACTGTGATCACCAACTCTTTAAAAATAAAAATTACTTACTTTATTTTATTATCTACTAACATTAGAGACTTTCAATATTAGTATGCTGAAATAAAATTACAAGCCAAATCCAGTTGACAGTTCATTTCTTGTGCATGTTCAGGAACATGTTTTGTGTGTTCACATTTCACATACTCCCTTTGTGTAAATAAATAACAAATAAAAATAATACAAACTACAAACAGATTATAATGGTTTAGCATCCGCCATACATGAATATTTTGATAGATTTGGATACATACAATATTATTTTTTTATGTTTAGAAGTATAATCTTAAAAACATAATTTGTATGTATATGTAGACATCAAGTCCTAGAGTCAATTCTTTTTCTGTTTGTTCTTTACCTTTCCTTGTGTTGCAGGGATATTAAAGCAAGGTATAAAAATGGGTACCCCAATTCTTAAGGTACTCCTTGGATACTAAAATATTTAGCACTCAATGTCAGCAAGGACACTATCACAGGTCAAACAAGTGTTCAATTAAGTTTATTATTCAATAGTCTTGATTCTTGATTGAGCAGAAAAAATACCAACTCTCAAAATGTATTATTTCCATTTTTCTTCTGAAGTGGCCTAACTGCAGTATTGGAATTCTAATTATCTTTTAATAGTGCCATTTATAATTTTATAGAACATTTTAGTGTCACATTCCCAGTATTTTTTCTGTTGGCAACTTGCAATAGGGGCATACTTAATGTATATGTGTAGCTGTCATCCCGAAGATCAAAACTTTAATAATGATATATTTTCACCATTTGTGGGATATCGTTTGGGTGCAGAGTGAATTCATATTATTTTTGATGTAATGGTTTTGTCCATTCGAGTGTTGCCATTTAAAAGCCATTTTAAAACCGAGCACATTTTACATACTTAGGCTGCAATAGTATTAAAATTGTTTTAGTTTGGCCTGATTATAGAAACAATACATACAGAAAATAAGTTATCAGATGTTCAATAAATATGATCCATGCACTGTTACTGTTTAGATGCTTCAAGATTTTGTTTTGCATTGATCAGGCTGTCATTTTTTGCATATACATAGTTGTTATGTAAAGGCTATGTGCTGGATCTTTTTTAATTAACATTGATACATTTTACTTTGTTTATATCATTAATATTATTTAAGAAATATAGTCTCATATGTATACAACCATGCAATATATTTTTTGTTTTCATCAATAAAATAATTTTTAATACCGCTGTTTTTTTTGTTACCAAGTTTCCATTGTAAATTAATAATAATAATAATGCATTTATTAGGTTCACTTTTTTTACATGTACGTATTATGTAAAAATAAATTGATAAATAATGTCTGGTAGTCTGACGTATTATTCTTCCAAATTAATATTCATTAATAATACATTTTCACCTAGTTAATTACTATGAGTGTAATATTTCAAATATCGGACAAATGTATCGAGGGTGTGCATATAAAATTTGGCAAAGTAAATACAACATATCAGTAAGAAAGAAAGACATATGTTTGGGTACCCTGCTGCTACACTAGTAATTTACTGTATTATAGCAGACAGTGTTCCTACGGTATAACAGTAAGCAAAGTGCAATTATCAATGCACAAAAAAAATATATAAACGGTTAATCCAGAGATGCAATTAGGTACTTCAATATACTGTTGTAGCAGTTTTATTTTCAGGTTAACCTTTAAAAGTTCTTGGGCTTAATTTCTCCCCATTTCGTGGAGCCGGAACTGTAGTTTTCGTGAAAAATATGCAAGACTATGGTTGCAATCTTTCACTTTTGCGTTTAGACCATTGTATATTTTTGGTGCTAGAAATAAATGGAATCTTTGTGCAAAGGTTTTGTTTAGTTTTGGCACAAGATAGTGATAGTTAGCCTGTGTCCTTGTTAAATAAGGGTGTGTAATTTGCTGGTAATATTGCTCATGCCGGTAAAAGTGTTTTAGTATACCAAGAATATACATTTGGCGGATGTCTAGGACGTGACATTCTTTGAAGAGTTCATTTGAAGGATAGCGAAAGGGTTTCTTATGAACTACTCCCAAAATCATTTTTTGGGCTTTACTTACAGACTCTAGAATACTACTAGCTGCACCACCCCAACTAGCAATTGCGTAGTTAACTAGCGAGTGGCACAGTGTAAAGTATACAATTTTTCTCAAGGATGTATCGAGTACTTCTCTGATTTTCCTAAAAAAATAGACAAGCTTTCTTTTTCGACTCGTGAGATACTCAATATGTTTTCTCCAGTTTAGGTGTTGGTCAATTTGTACTCCTAAATACCGTATACTCTCCGTTGTCTGTAGTTGAGTACAGCCACGAGGTTTATTTTTCGTTTGGCATGTATGAACCACCAACTTATTGTGAGAAGTTATTCCTTCTATTGTTGTTGTTTAATTGTTCTTTAAAAAATGAGCACAAGATATTTATTTATAAAACATTGTTCCATTCAAATCTTAAATTAGATCGTCAGTTTTTCATTTGCAAGATGTTGATGTTGTTTTATTAACTTTCAAAAATTGTCATTGTGGAAATAAAAACATTTGTAGATAAAATTTTATGATTGATGCATTAAATATTTTGTAGAATATGAGATGAGTAATCGGTAAGAATTATAAAGGGAATTTGCTTGGACAGTTTGGTGAAGACTAATTAATTAAATTTAATTATGAATAATAAACAAATTAGGAGTACATATGTGTAAACTTGACCTTAGCATAGAGAACAAGATTTAAAAAAAATCATTGGTTAGGTGGTTTGGTCACGTGGAATGAATGAGAGAATGGTAAGAAATATATAATGTGAGTCTTGATGGCGCCAGAAATAATCTGCAGCAGACTTGGTTTGCCTAGGTAAACCAGATAGTGGAAAATGATTATGTTAGAAGTCTTAACAATCAACGATATGCATGAGAAGTTATATGTATGTGATTGAGATGAAATTTATGTTTCAGGACAAAAGAGTGTGACGTTTTGTCCCTGTGGAGAAACAATGTGATGGTAAATTAATTAGTTAACAGAAATAGTTATTATCCTTTATAGTGTTTCTTGGTCTACATGGGATTCAACAGCAGGCATAGTTCCATAGCTGTGGGCACATGAGTGTTATCTTCGAATAAGTTACTGTTCTCTTGCTTTTAGAGATTACACCGTTGTTCAAAGCGAACATTGGTATGGCAGTACTGCATCCACTGGTATTGGATTTACAATACCTTAGTTATGTTGATTACAGGAGATGAAAAAACTTGACTGAATGCCAACTTCATGATCAGTGAAATACTGCTATAAATTTGAATGGGTAGAACAAAGTTGAAATAAGAAAAAAACTTAGTAATTTTTCATTGACTTTGTAGTCAGAGTGCCCGTTCTATCTGGACCCCTTGTTCTTCCATCATGTAGTAAGCCTTATGGGCGTATTAAAAATGGGGGGTGTATATAAATTTGTTAAAGTTAGAAAATACTTCAAATGGGGGCAGAGGCTGCTAGCTGGAGCAGGAGTTAATTTGTAAAAAAGGACAGTTTTTGGACGTTTTATATGCAAGGGGATTGTTGTAACAGTTTGACAGAATGTTTATTGTGGGGTTTTGGTGCTGGGGGAAGCCAGCATAAAAACGTACGGAGAGGTGTTTAATGAATTTCTTTATAGGGGCAATACTCGAGTCGTAGTGATCCTGTGTGATTCATTTGGGTGCACCCAGCGCTTGCCGGATGATCCGGTTTTGGAAGATCTGTAGTTTATCAATGTGTGTCTTGGCTGCATGACCTCAGATGGGGCCTGCGTAACGCCGACGTTGCCTAGCAATGTTTCGATACTGCATGGTCACATAATTGACGTGCACTGGAGTACTACAGAAATATATTTTTAGAAAAACAAATTTATTTTAGCAATAATTCAAATAGACAAAATTGTCAACCAGGAGACTGTGCCTCCTTCTCGGTAACTGCGATAAGAGAGCATATGGTATCAATCAATTAATGTCACATTCATACCAGAGTACACTCTATGTATGCCCGTTGTGCCTGAACGCTCCTGTGGATAATATAATGTACTACCCATAGGTACTACCTATTCAATTTCTCGTCTATGGTTCATGATTATCTTATCAATCCTTCATCTACCTATATCTATGTCGGAATTTCTGAAATGATGGTAGCTGTCATTTTTGGAAAGTTTTTAGAGAATAAATACAAGATTTGTTGTAATTAAGTTTTAAAAATAATGGAGGTTAAATTGTATAAAGTATGTAGAGCCTGTATGGTCAATGCCAATGATTCTATTAATATATCTGAATTACTGAAAATGACTGACAAAGTAGTCGAAATGTTTACATTTTGCACATCAATCAAGGTAATATCTCATTAATTAACCATTATTAGATCAATTTAAATCGTATTAGGTACGGTGTTAGTGTTCTAAAATGTATTAAAACAGTGTATTGTGTTAACGGTTTCCTATTTTGACGTATATTTTACGTTGTTTTTCTTAGTTATACAAATTATTTATTATTGATGATTCTATTTTAATTATTATATAATTATAGGAGCACTTTTATTATGAGTTCCAGAATCATTCTAATAAGTCCTTCATTTGCTTTTAATTAAATACGGTAGTAAAACTATTTATAAAATAATAAATATTTTACAACACAAAAAATAACAGCCTAAGAATGTGTGCTGAAAATACTATAAAAAGAAATGCAACGCCGTAGATTGTGATATTTAATGTGCGCTGCCATATTTTTTATACCTAAGCCTACTATAATCAACTTTAAGTATTTTCCTAAAACATAAATCACCTAATTCCAATTATTAGATTATCTTTGAATTGGCTTATATTACATGAGATTAGCTTTAAAATAATACAGAAATACAATTTCGTGAGTTTTTTTTTACTATACTGGGTTAACCACGCAGCTATCCATTGGTTTAATTATCCATGTTGAAATTTAGTCCAAATTAATTGTTACAATATATATTAAATGGAAAATTATATATTTTTTTGCATAATAGTTTTTGTCACAGCTATTATGTCACCATCTATTTCATGATAAGGCCATAGGTTGATATATATTAGAGATAATTTTTTCTCAATTCATAGCTGTATATTTAGTATATACCTCAGAAGTGTTGTATACTCCATGCTTGAGAGAGAAAATGTATGTTTGAATTGAATTCTATTAAAATTTTATATTTTGTTTGATCCCTAAAATTTGAAACAATCATGTTCTATTGTAATTTCTTGTCCACGAAAGAATGCATTTTACTGATGAATCCTAAATTTAAAAAATGACCTTTATTTTTTCATAGTTGTATTACTTTTTTTTAACACAGCCTTATGTCAAACGTGTGTTAAATTAATATCATCATGTGTGCAATCATCATGTGTGCATTTCTAATATCAGTGAAATATTATCTGCCTTTTTCTAAAGCTACAGACATTTTCTTTACGTTTTTTCATGACAATTAGATATCAGAGGATGATGGACTGCCTTCTAGTATGTGCCTTCGATGCATAGATAACATAAACAACTGTTACAATTTCATAAATGTTTGCAAGACCACTGACACAAATCTCCGGTACTATCTCACACAAAACAAAGATTTAGAAACCATTCTCCAGCAGAATGGAGAGGGAATCAAAGAAGAAGACCTGATTCTGTCAATAAAAGAAGAAAACTTATTTCAATGCGACGATGATGATGCTGACAATGACGTGGATGATTTTAATAATCTCTGCGACATCGGCATCACTAAGGGCGATGACTTTAGCAATGATGACAGTGCATTTGTGCGGGAACAAAAGAAGAAAACCAAACCAAAATCAGAAAAAAAACTGAAATCAAAAGAAAAATTAAGACTTAAAATAAAGCAAAAGAAATCAAAACATAAAAAAGAGTTCAAGAGAGTGCCGTCCGATAAACCTTTCAAGCAGTTCAAAGAGTTGAAGAAGGAGTATGTGTGTCCGGTGTGTGAGAGCGTCATTGTAGGGAAAAGGGAACTGAATCTTCACTTGGCCGAGCAACACGAGGAATACAGGAAATATGTTTGTAATCATTGCAAAAAAGGTATGTAAAAACATATAAATTTTTTTTTAGATTCTTGGTTCAAAATAATTTTTTTTATTGAGACATGCTTTATACTTGATTAAAATTATTGTTCAATAAATAAATGCAGAAAAAAAAATTGGTTTTCTATTCTAATCATATAAAATGTTTTGTTATGATATTGTATCTAAATGTATGGTGAACAACCAATGAATTTATAAGATATACAAATGTGCATGGTATTTTTGTCCAATATGCATCCAACTTTCTCGTAAATAGTCATGTTGTTTCATCTTATAAAAGTTGGGTTAAGTGATTTCCAAATATCCAAAATACACATTTATACAATATTACACCATATTCAATATTTGTTCAGGATTTGCCCGGTCGCATTATCTGACGCAGCATTTGATCATCCACACGAACGAGCGCCCATTTGCATGTGACCTCTGCACTAAAACATACAAACAACGTGGACAACTAATCACCCACCGGCGTCTACACACCAAAGAGCGTCCCTACAGCTGTGACAAATGCGGGATGAGGTATGAACTGTGATCGAAATCAAGTTTCTACAGGCTGATAAAGGGTGATAGTCAGATAGGGAGACATGACATAGAATCTAGAAGAATTTATTAATTCCTTTCTGATCGCAGTGTTTAAAAATTATTTCTAAAGTATAATGTGAACACCCATATTTAAAAATATGGTCGAGCTCGGGTATAGCGAGTTAACAGCTATAGTGAGCAAAAACTCATCGATATTTTAGTTTACGCAAGTTTTCATACAAAAGTGAACTGTTATAACGAGCTTACTTCTCGGTTATACCGAACAAATAATACGGGACCAACACATGAATATTTGTGTGTTGGTTGAGACTGAAAGAAAAGCAATTCTCGAAAAATTTAAATAAATTTAAGTGAAAGAAGTGGTGGGTACAGTGACCGTCACCAACCGTTGGGTCATATAATTTATGACACTACCTAAGATTTTGATTCTAAACTTCGATCATGTTGACGCTTACGACGTATTATTAAGCATCAAACAAAAGTGTCAAATAAAAAACAGACATCCAAAAATGCCATTTTACAATCTCGTTCCCTTTTTACGTTTGTGTTTTTCTCTGAATTCATATTTAATACAAGATTGTCTAATTAAATGCGTCGGCAGTATTGTATTGACAATTTGACATTAACTCATCAGTTAAAAAGTGGCCCATGATTTGCAAACATGTTTACTAACAAAAGAAAGTATCTCTCGATTCATAAGAAAGTCAAAAACATTTGTGTTTCGTTGTCTTCAACTATTCGAACATTATTAAAAATAAGGATGTTTATTTGTTGGCATTTGAAAACAACATCACGGAAACAAAAAATAATTGAAAATGCCATCTTAATGATGATGCAGCATTATTAAACTGGTTTAACACTCAAAGATGTGTTGGATTTGCTATTGAGGGGCCAATTTTGAAGGCACAGGCGGAGAAATTCACGAAACAGTTTTGGAAAAACGATTTTACATGTAGCAATGGTTGTTGGTTGGATATAACAAGCAAATTATTCGGTTCCCTCATGCTCATTATAACCAAGTTCGACTGTATTTGCATAAATGTGTGCATTTATTAAATTTTAAAGGGCAAAATATTTGATGGTTTTGTTGTAGTTTGCATCTCATGCCGGTGAGAAGATTATTTTCTTCTGTACAAGGATAAATGTGGGGTGATGTCTGATTTACTTTTTCAGTTTGATAATTTATTCTGTTGCATTTGAAAATAATTTTTGTGTTGTTTACAGTTTCAACATGAAATGTGCTCTGGTCAACCATAGTAGACTTCACCATGGAGATGAGCCTAACCTCTGTCACCTCTGTGGAGCGAGCTTTGCTCAGGGTAAGAATTAATAATATAAATATCCATTGGAATATTAAACATATATAATAGATTCTACTAGCAGATTGTTTACAAAGATATTTTTTTAATATCGCAATTGGTATCAAGTAGATTAATAATTGTTTTAGAGATTTGTTTTTTCTGTTCTTAAGAATAATCTCATATTTTTTCAATTTTGATTCGCTTAACAACGGTGTTTAGTTATCATTCAGAGTCAAGTATGATTTTACACATTTTTTAAATCATTGTGTGCCATTCACGTAATAAAAAAAATTAATTGAATGACGCATGACCTGGACAGCATTACCGCTTCAACCTTTGTATTATCATTGTCATCGAAGCTATTAGTAATGTATTCTGTATTTGTGATCTTTTTTTAGCGGCCTCAAACTAGAAATTGCCCATGAGCAATACATTTAACACATTCCTTGTCTAATCACGAGATATCTTGTGGTTTGCATTCAATAACGGATGCCAGTCACAAGTATTTTCGTTGTGGTTTCCTTAGGTCTCAATAAAAATATAATATTAATAGCGTTTTCCCACCCAATCACCATCTGATTCTTTAGCATTTGAAATAAAACTCAATGCAGTTAGTTTAATCACTGTATTGAAGTAACATTTTAGTTTTAACTAAACTGTCATAAAAAATGTTCTAATAATTAAATACATACGGTACTTTACAAAAAAAAGTTTTATTTCAAAGTGGAATGGATTCAATGTCAGCTACGATACAGTTCTGCTTAACCATTGACATGCCTGGTGGATTGAAATCACACCTTATGCCTGGTGGATCTTGATGGACCCCTAATTGAATATAATTTTTTTATATGAAGTAATCTGCTGGGAATGTTAGACATCCCATTTTCTATTCCTATTCTATTTTTTGGTCTTTTTAGTTGGAAATCTGGTGGTACATATGCGCGTCCACACAGGTGAGAAACCATATGCCTGCACCATGTGTCCATTCCGTTGTTCTGTTCAGTCCGGCATGAGGAGGCACGAAAGGACACATGCCAATGAGAGGGCTCATGTCTGTTCCGTGTGCCAGAAGGGATTTAACAATAGCAGCAGTCTTGTAAGCAATATTTTTTTTTTTATATTTTAAAAGTGAAATTTGTTTTTTTCAAAATTCCTGTCATCAGATTGAGTTTCTTCCACCAAGATTGATGTTACATAGAAGATAGACAGACTAATGAAATGATTTATAAGAATAGATTCTTCATATAGTACGTTATCAAAAAATATCATAGACTCCATGTCTGTGTTTCCACAATGGTTGTCACGAGAGATATTTCAATGTTTATTAATTAATTTTCACTGTTATGCAAAAAAGTGATAATAAATCTTCAACACCTGGTGGTGCTTGAGTTTTAATTGTGACAAACAAATATTTTTACACCATTTTTGTATTGATTGGTACCTTAACACATTCACAGCTGATTAAATCTGTGATTTTTCTTTTATCCAAATTCTTGTGACAATCAAAACAACATACTGATTCTTACTGACAGATTAAAAGGAACCGCTGTCACTGTGTTGTAATATAAACAAATGAATATTATCATAAAACATGCCAGAAGTGTTGGATCCGTAACTGAATAATTTTTTTGAGAATACGCATCTTGTGTTGCCAGTTGTGATGATAAACCGTTATGTGACTGTGATTGTGTTGATGATTGGTAACTGAGATTTAGCGATGATTGGTAACTAAGATTTAACTGTCGGAGACTTACTTTCTAGTGTACTAGTCATGCTCGAAGAATTACATGAATTATTTATCAATCATCGTTACAATCAAACACAGTTAAAATAACAATTTTACCATCACTAGTTGTCATCACGGAACGTGTTGAAAGTGTTGTAACATACCTTGTAAAGAAACCAATGGAACATGCTATTTTGGCTGCATTTAAATGAATAAAATGATTACCAATTCTAAAATTAAATGATAAGCAGACGGGTTAACACTGATTATAATGTGTATTCCAACCCAGTGATTCCAAAACTTTTTTAGTTCACAGCCCCCTTGGTGTATCAGGATTTTTCCGAGGCACCTCAATTGTCTCTGTGATTGTGTTTCAGTCCCTCTCCATGTCTATGCGAACTTGTCAGTCTGAAGTATTTTTCAATTCATTGTTGAAAAATACTTCCATTCAATTAATAAATTGTAAAATATTTCCAAGAATATTGACATTTTCAGTTGATAAGGTGTAATAAATAAATAAAAATAGATTTTTGTTTATTTATGAAACAGGTATAAATTTTCCATGTTTGATTATTTAAGATTTTATTTTATTTTTTAGTCACGCCACCTTCGAATTCACACTGGTGAACTACCTTACAAATGTGACTACTGTTCTAAGGCATTCATAGATAATTGGAAGAGGAAGAATCACCTTGTCAAGGCACACAACATTTCCCTGGACATGATACCTCGAATGATTCCTGGCAGGAAGAGAACCTATGTCAAGAAAGAAATAGACTCATCAACCACAGAAAATCATGAACAGCAGATAGTTAATCAGAGCTGATTCCAATTGCGTTCTTCTATGTTTTAATGTGTTATGTGACGTGAAATATAACATTCCCAGTGGGTGGTATCCAGTTTCGAAATGAACAATGTCCCGCAGTTTGCCATTATCATTTTGTCACGGAAACATTTTAGGTATAAAAAAAATCATGAAACAGTTCAGTTTGTTGTTTTCAACAAAAATACTTGCAAGCTATCACATGAACGATTGGTCGGTTGCCGAGTTATCTAATATCTCATGATCACCTTTATTAATTTATTTATACTTCTAATCATATTCCCGCTACTTCAGATGACAAACATTATATTGTTGTTCAATTTCAACAAAAGATTTGTAATACGTAAATAAATAGAACAACTTAACAGATCCGTTTCCTTAAACATTGTGATTGTTTCTAACATAGAATGAATTGACAGAAGTTTACGATTATTTAAAATATATTTTTACATAATTTATTTTTAAGAGCTTGTAAATTTGTTGAATTTATTAATTATCTGCCATGTTTTAATAATGTAAATAATACATATGTACTAGATATTATGATTTCTTACTAAAATGCAACCGCGTTGCAACAAATCAATTATTAAAATTTTTCAAAAATGGTTTGTTTTATTATCTGTATATTATTATCCATAATAATAGTAGGAAATATCTTCTCTTCCGATAGGAAACGCCAGAATCAACAATTCATATTTATTACATTTTGGACACATTGATACAACTTATATACAATTATTAAGTAGAACACATTCTTATTGTGAAATTGTAATTGTTTGGACAACTCAAAGGTATTTGAGATTCCGTAAAAATAAAGTAGAAGGCTTTCAAAGAATGGAATGAGAGATGTATTAATTTGAAAAGTGTAACATATGGGTTTGAAAATTTTTCATAGTCGGTTAATGCACCTTGCCCGGATTGAAAAGAGATCCAGGTTCGAATCCCGGTACAGACAACAATATTTTTCGATAAAATTGATTTTATATGTATATCTTTTTAATTAATACATTTTTTAGTATTTAAAATATCACAGACCGTCTGCTCTGAATAATGACAACTTCACAATCAGAATGTGTTCTCCTTAATAAGATAGAAATTGTTTACAATCATACAAATATATAATATACATTAATGTAATGGAAATCAAATCAAAAGAAAGCAACTACTTTCGTTTTTTGTACATGGTTGTCAACCATTTTGATCTAGATTATATTTTGCATTGCAAATATGTCTATATTTCTAATATCAGGAATTTAATTATACAGGACATCTTTTTCTCAACTGTGATAATAGAGTCTTCTATACTATATAGAATAAAAACATTAATATAGTTCTTCCACCTTCTTGATGCCAGTCACCCACTCGTACAGTTCTTCTATCCCTATCCCCGTAATGGCAGAAGTTTCCAGGACTGTGATATTCTGTTTGACCTCCCGTTGAAGACGTTTCAGTTGCACCATGAGTAGTGCTTCATTCCTCATCTGACGATACGCAACATCCATTTTAGCAAGGACAAGGAGAAACTGAAAAATAATTAAACATTATTTAAAAAAAGTGTTATTTTTTTTGTTAGTTTTTTTAAAATTACTTTTTGCATAAATATGGTAAGAAGTAGATAATTTGAGTGCATTTTTTTTTGTGCAAACCACTTGGATGCAGTCATTTTGAGTTAATTAATAAATATGAAGTACAATGATTGGGTAAAAATGAGATCTTGCTAAAATATTTTGAAAACCTTCCTGAAACAGACAATTTAGTATTATTTTTTTATTTTTTTTTAAATATTTTTTTATTAACATTAAAAACATAATACAATTTGAATAATCATATATATACATATATATAAACAAATGTTTATATATATAGATATATATATATATATATATACATTTGTTTCTTCTTTATGAGAGTAAGACTCGAGTATTTATTCACAACCCTTTCGCTTCTAGGTTTATTATATAGAACAAAATTTTTAATCACCTTTGATAAGAAATTTTTTATAAAATGCAATTTTGAAAGAAATATGCACAACCTTGAACCTTCCAGTCTCAAAAAAAAAAAAAAATCTCTTGAAAGGTACTCTACAGATATCCACTGACCCATAGAAAAAACAAGATATATTGACAACAGATGGTTAGAAAGGACATTTTCATTCAGTATACTTTCTTATTAAATAAAAATAATTCAAAATATTATGCTTTTTTGAATAAACGTTTAATACAAAATATTTCATTTGATTCATTATGTAGCCTGAGATATTTTTCCAATGAATTTAAAAAAAAATCATTTTCAAAATTTAATAGTTTTTTTATTACTTCAAGAAACATGTAAAGCCTGACACTTGGCTGTTTTTTGTTTTTTTTATAGCCACAAAATTATGATAACCTCCTTTCTAAAATATCAATATATTTACCTTGCATGTTTTCAGTTTAGGATTTGCCAAGAGTGTGTAGAGCAAAACACCAGCGGCGGAAATCTGGCAAAGGTTAGATGTATCAACAACAAAGATGATTTTCTTTATATAATCCAAATAATGACCCCACAAAGAAGACATCTCTCCACCCACCTCCCTAATATCCAAGAAGCTCTTTTTCCCCTTTTCTGGCATGTTTATTCGAAAAATATTTGTACCAATGGTTGGAACTGAGTTGTATGTATTATCGATAATATCTATTTTTTGCAATTTCTTTAACAGCATTGTTTTCCCAGTATTTGAGGGGCCAACACATAATACAGTGATAGGGTTTTCAGTCACTTCTCCTGTTTCAATCATCCCAAAGAATTGATTAATTTGATAATCTAATTTTGTACTATGGCCAAGTAATCAAATTATCGTAGTCTAATGTAAATTTTATAACCGATCTTGTGTAGATAAATAAATAAATCATATTTTCATTATATTTAAATTTGTCTCCAACTTTTGTTTATATTTCAAACTGCTCACAATAGGAAATGCACTATTTCTTTTGTGTATAAGTTTTAAAATATGAACCCATAAAATGCCTTCATATATATGTATTATGGAAGCCAACTTGTCAATACCAACGACTGTAATATTTCAAGATAGCTCATTATTACACAAAATACTACTAAATACACAGTTGTTTCAAATATGAAGTACCATTGCTTTTCAATTGAAAGTAACACTTTGTGTAATCAATAATATGTTAGCAACACAAAAAAATGTATTCACATAATGAATATCATAATATGTATTTTACACAGAATTGAATATGGCAGAGATGAATCAGTTAATAAAAATTAATTATACTGACAGTACATTTATCACAATAAAATTACTTTTAAAATTAGAGATTTAGAATTTTCAGAATTTGTTAATCATTTGATAGAAAATGGTCACGGTTTTGATAAAAAATTGGGATTGTCAGTTTTGCATATAAACGGTGTTGGTCACAAATTAAATAATTTGGAATCGTTGGTGATAAATAAAGCATGTAAAACTAATCAAAAAACTATAAACAACCAACTTAATTTAACTACGAGTCCCATTCTAAAATTTTTTCCTAAAAATTATTCAACAAAATTTGTATTAAGTAACAATTTGAGTTAGGTACTAAATTTATTTTTTAAACAGTTGTTGTTTTTTTAAAAATAGATTCTGGTGAAGAAACGATGATATATGTTTTTAGTTAGTTTTGATATCCTGAAGAAGAAAATGGTATTTTTTGAAACCGGTAGATGTATTTAAACTCAATTCAGTGGTTAATAAAACAAAGATAATAAATAAAAAATACAATAAAATTAATTTCAAGCAAATCAAATTAATAGTTTAGAAAATTAGGTAAATCCAAAGAACACGTCTTGTTTTCATTTATTTCTGTATTCGGGAAGAATTGAAAAATTGTTTCAGTTTTCTAGTTTAGAATCAAAATTGTCAGAATTACGGAATTTAGTAAACATTTCTCTCCAAAAAATAATACAGAGATACAAGATTGCACTTTGGATATTTACAGCCAATCAAATCTGCAGTAATATCAATAAATTTTTGTATGCAAAGATTGAGAACTATCCCAAATCTAGTAAATTCATGTTATTATTATTATTAAAGCAACCATGTTGATTTTTCATTATTACATATAATGATCATGAATATGGTTGCTTTAAATGTTAAAAAATGCAGAAGGAACATTTCAGGTACCCAGAAGAATACTTCACAAAAATTTAATGAGATTAAAATATTACATGGAAAAATCTGTTTGGATAGCAAATGAAAATAAAAATTCTGCACTCAAAACATTCAAGGTTGCAAGCATAGTGATAGTAGATCAGTGCGTAATGAGTGTTGGTAAGTGAATTTGAGATAAATACATAGTGATACATGTATATAGGTATATATATTGTATTATTGGTCATTAATGACCCAGCTCATCCTATAAAAGGACAGTTGAAAGTTGTGGTTGTGTTAGTCATGAAATATACATTCCTGACGGTGGCTGCATTAATCCGCTACCCATTTAACGGTAAACAGATTGTTTATTATCTGGTCAGAACATCTCACCTTCATCAAATTAATTAATTTATCATTAATTTTAATGTTCAGACCTTTAATATTTTGGGAGACGTAATCCCAACCGGATGACGCGGGGTTTTAGTTTCTTGAATTCTGATGTCATCAAAATAATGAATACGTACTATATTAAAGCGATACATGATGAATTAAAAAAACACACTTTACAAAATTCATATTTTTTATAATATTTATGGTAAAAGCAATCATTGTGACATTTTTCATCAATCAAACAAAAAATTTTTTTTAAGAATTCAAACTTTACAGGAATTTTACAAAATTACCATCCAGGAATATAAATTGATAATCCTCAATAAATAGTTAAAAATAATAGATTATGCATTATTTATAGTTTTATATATATATAAAATAAAATATAGCCTCGTATGATTTTCATTCGAAATAAATTGAGAAACTAACTAATCAATGTGAATTTAAAAATCAAAACCATGGCATATTCACCACATAGACAAAATTAATTAATATTTTCATTTAACCACTCTTCCGAGATGCCTGAAGCAAAATCTGCTCCCACTCCATCGTGCAAGCACCTAACTATTATTTTATTTTGTTTCAGAAATGGAATTTAGCTTATAAAAGATTATGAATCACTGTCTTAAGCAACAGTAGGTACTAATGGATGTGTTATGCACCTATTACATCTATGCAAAAATTTACATAGTGACAAAATCTGACAATTGACATGAGCTTTTATCTATGTTTCTGGCGTCAGTCACTCCGCGAGCTACAAAATTACAGATTTCGCCGATAAACTGTCAAAATTGAGGAAACGGTGCGTTTTTTAAATAAAATTTCTCTAAATATTCACGCAAACGAATGTCTATTTACTTGAATTTGTAATCCTTTTATTTTTAAATTACGCGTTTTTATTTCCTAGATGGCGTCAGAAGTTGTGGAAAGTGTAAACAACGAGAAAAGCTTGACGAGGTTGAATAAACATAAAGGAGGGAGCATACTTCATAGAGATGATTTCGATTCAGGACCGATTAGCATTAACTTAATCGAGGACAACCTTTGGCTGGGTGAGTTATAAGTTTATCAGTTTCATTCATGAATATAGAACAACAATCTCCTTGTCTTCACATACGAACTTTGCATCGTTTGCATTTGGACGTTTTTCATGTATTCTCGTTGATTTTTGAGGATTACATGATAATTCTCAATTTTTGCAGATTTTCTCGATTCATCAAAGTTTTGCCTTACGCTTCTAATGAAATAATTCTTGAGTTGATTATGCACAATATTCTACACCTGCCACTTGTTCTCGTTGTTTTTTTTTTATGGAATTAAGGACTTTTAAATATAAATTTGATTAGGAGATAAGTAATACGGACCATCTTACTGTTTTCCATATGGATAGATAGAAATAATGTAAAATTGTGTCTTCCTACCCTGGCAAAAATGATTCATTTTCTCTACATTTTGCTGGCATAAATATATACCTACTATTTTGAACAGGTAAATTTCTCAATAATGGAGTAATATAAATATACATGCTATAAAATATATTTTTCTAGGCAATTTAAAAGCTGCTTGTGATTTGTCCACGCTGCAGAAACTCAAGATCACTCACATACTCACTGTGGACTCGGTCCCGCTGCCACGGATGATCACAGAAATTTCCAATATTGTCAACAAATATGTGCAAGGTTTGCCAATCTGTCTTTCCTCATTTTGATCACTTCAATGTTGTGTATATATTGAATTCAAAAATGATTTCACTGCGAAGGATAAAAGTTGCTTTTAGCTGGTAACATTATTTCTTGTCAAAAGTAAAATAATAAAATCTTAAAAATATATTTTCATATAAAACTGGTAAACAAAAAATAGTAGATAGTAGAAATATTTTTTATGGACAAAGCCCAACAATGACAGCCTAGAAATTGAACCTATTCTGATCATTTTTGTGATGTGATTGTTATCCAATAGGATTGATTATTATTTTAGGATGTGATTGTTATCCAATCACTTAAAAATAGATTGAAGATGTAGAATGTCTTTATCTAGATTGGTTTCAACACATAAATCTGATAAATAGCAATCAAAATGTGATAAGTTCTGTAAACAATTGTCAAAATAAGCATGAATATTGTTAGAAAACACTGATACATCGTCAATAAACACTGTCTGATATTGTGTGTTTGTAGATGCCAGCCATGTTTAATACTCAACGCAAAACCTATGTACATATTTAATTATTAATGTTTTCTAAAATGTGGTGATTTAAAATTGCAATGCAGATATGTTTTAAACATGACATGTGTTTTAGACTGTTAAATGTATGAAATACTTTTGCTAATGGATAATGTTAACTTTTAATACCACCTGTTTATAAAATATGTTGTGTTCATTTACATTTTTATTTTACTTTTAAGGTGGTAGTAGTATTTCAATCGCAATACTTGACAAGTACGTTAGTTAACATGATGCTTTATATTTTTCAGTGACAGACGTGCCGAAGGAAGATTTAATCAGCCATTTCATTAATACCAATGAGTTCATCAGAAAGGCACAAGAATCTGGTACAATCTTAGTTCATTGGTACGACAATAAATTATTAATGAGTAGATATAGTATGGTGACTTTCAAGGAATTTAAATTGATTTCCTTTTTTATTTGCATTTATTTACAACAATATACCATATTTTATATTTTTACCACTTAGTGTTTTCAAAGGATATTAATGCACTCCCTTTTCTAGGAGAAGGAATTCAATTTCAGAAATGGAGCGAATTCTTTTGTTAAATAATACAAAGATATACAAATCTACAATGGAAAATAAAAACTAAAATGTCTTTCAAAAATACCTGTAATAGATCACATCCAATTTTTATGTGTTATTAAGATAAAATAAAGTGCATAGTTTACCCGTGCATATAGGCTTTGTGATATCTAATGTTGATTTATATAAAGTGCATGTATGTATTAATGGAATTTGATAAAAGTACACTTTTTTATAACTATGTGCCTTAATTTCCATTTTCAGTTATTACGGGATGTCACGGTCGGCCGCCGTTGTTATTGCTTACATGATGGCCAAACACAATTTAACGTTTGAAGAGGCTTTCTACTTTGTGAAGGCCAAACGTTCTCTCACCAGTCCCAACAACGGTTTTATAGCACAATTGAAGCTGTATGGACGGATGGACTGCATTTTAGACAAGGAACATCCCAAGTACAAACAGTTTCGGCTCAAGATGGCTGCTGAACATGTCAGAAAAGGTAGTGATTTCGGATAACACTGAGAAATGTATTTCTTTGACATGTTGCACAAAACAATTCTAATATTTAATTATCATTTTTTTATATACATTTTATATTGTAAGAGTGTGTATTATTTTAGTTAAGATACTACCGCAAACATGCTCTGATCTTGTGAAACCAGACCCGGGGCTGACTCAAGAGCGACCAGATCCGCATGTCTATCGGTGTAAGAAGTGTCGTCGCATTGTCGCCTCGCAGAAGAATATCATCCCGCATATTCCCAAGAGTGTACGGATGGCGCTGAGCCGGAGAGTAACAGTAAAAAAAGAAAATAAGGAAGAGAGCGCTAAGAAGTGCGACATAACCTGCGTACAGAATGGACAGATACTCATTGAAAAACTGAAGAGTCTCGCGTGCGGAGGGGAGAATATTGTCGAAGAACCCAGTGTAATGGTGAATGTCGACGATTCAAACCAGGATCTAGCGAATAAGAGTTCTTCCAGTTCTGAAGAGGTGGAACATATTGTCGGACAAATAGAAGTGGACGCAATGGGGACAAACAACATTGCTGACAGCCACGACAGTCCTGAGATCTGCGTGCAAACTTATTTTGTGGAGCCGCTAATGTGGATGAAGGATGTCCACAAGAATGTTCAGGGTAAACTGTACTGTCCCAAATGTTCCAATAAACTCGGGAGTTTCAGTTGGATAATGGGTGATTTATTTGATAACTTATTTAATGTTATTACATATTAATATAAAAGTATATTTAATACTTTGATTTGGGACATGTCTATAGTAAGCATTGCTTACCAATATTTACAGCATGATTTTTGTCAGTGCAGTTTACAGATGATTCAGTGCTTAAATTTCACTGTTTGTCTGAACACATTTATGGCATTAACCCTGATTTAAAATATTAGTAAACGAGGCGAAGCACATCCTTAAAAATCAAGATATCTACACATTATTATAAAATTATGCTTAAATAAATTTACTGTTATAATGCAATATAATTTTTTACAGGTTGTCAGTGCCCGTGCGGGGTGAAGGTGGCTCCGGCGTTCTATCTGGTGCCTTCCAAGGTGGAGTGGTCCACGGTTGTTCAGAATGTACAAGTTACCGTGTAGACAGTAGCATTCCAGTCTCAACCACTGCTGAATATTATTAGACCGGAGATGTGTGAGATGTACAATATATTTCAAGCCTGGTGGTCTCAGACAGCTGGCATTGTTCAGTGACCAGACTGTCTTTTTTAATATTTTATTCCTTTTATTATGCGGGTAGGACTGCAGTATGGAATGTCTTTGTACATCAGTTTCCATGTTTTGGAGCTGTAGACCATAGTCTTTGCAGCTCTTAAACTAGGTTGAATTGGATTAATATTAACCTTTTTCTTTTTAACACTTCTGCCTTTTTAAATATTTACAATACAAATAATGATTAATTTAAAACAATTATTCATGTTAATCACAATATCTAAATATTAACATTCTGTTTTCTTTTTTTCAAGTGTAGGTCCTGTTACTCAGTGGCCAGCTGCAGCAGAACTCAATAATCTGCTTGACCAAAATTTCTCAAAATGGATTTTCCTATAATATTAATTAATGTTTTTAATTCCACAGATGAGATTTTGATTTCTCGTCTCAGAGTTGATGGTTGGTATCAGTTGGTCATTTTACTCTGCATTTAAAATATAGTAGACAATGCATGTCAGCTCGTCCCTTTAGATTACTTTCGAGACGAATCTCCGAGACAAGTCTGATCCGTGTATATGCATTATAATTTTTTCTTATCATCATTATTGGGTCAGTATCCAGGATAGTAATTTTGCCGCTATGGCTTGAGTCCCTCTTCGCACAGTTTTTACATGTTCACTGCTAATTAAAATCCTTTTAAATTAATGCGATGAACAATCTGAACATCTTACCAGTTCTTACTGACCGATTTTGTCATATAAGCAAATTAATAAGGTCATAAAATACGCATTGGTCATTTTTCGGAGAATGCGCCTCACACACTGTCAACATGGATCGTGTCAATATAACTTTTATTTAGCTTCTTCCGGGGCATCTTACAGATCCTTGCCAACTGACATTGCTTCCGCAATATTTCCTATTCATGCAGTGTTCAAGCTAAATAATTAGAGATTTTGAATTTTTAAGCATCTATTCCTTATTGATAATCTAAGAGATTGACCTTTCATTCCTGTCATATGCTACCTCAGTTACTACTATTAGAGAAAACGAGACTCCTTATCGTTATTTATTCTCAATCTGTGCCCCCTAAATAAATAATTTTACATAAATATTATTGCATATTTAACACGTAAGTGCAATATTTACGGCCTCATGTAATTTCTTTGTGGGCTGAAAGTGATTGCTCTGGTGGAATGGCACATTACACACTGTCAGATATATTATTTTTGTGAGGTATCGAGCCCAGTTTTAGATCGAAAGGCCTGTGATTGTCAACATAGTTTTAATTTAACAGTTTATATATACAGGATGGTTAGACTCCATTGAAGATAATCAAAAATATATATGTAGTTAGTATATACATAAAATGATAATGAGTTTAGTCGAGAGCTTTTAAATCAAGAATAATATTTATCTTTATTTAGGTTTATCTATCTAACTTGTGAAACATAGATAGTAGGTTAAGTTTGTTATGTGTATCGTATTTATGTCTTCTTTTACAATGTATTGTTAAAAGAATCAAATATCCATCAAATATTCCGGCTATCAATTTTTCTAATTTGCTAATCCCAGTAAGTTTTTGTGTCAAATAGCCAAAACGAAGTCCATCTCATTGCTTCATAAGCCCCAATTCAATATGCAAGGGCGGAAATATGATTTTCTATTTTGCAACCAAAAGTTTGTTCATTAAGTTTTGTTTTCCTTGAATTATGACATTTCTTAAAGGCTAATTTCTGTTAACCCAGTACTGATCCCTATCTCTGCTGTCCCAAAGACATAAAAAACAAGAATATTTTGTATATACATCCACTTTGCTGTCCAAGGAGGAAGTTTACCATTTTTAGATTGACGCAAATCACCCACTGATGTTCTTCATACTTGATTTCTTGGTTCCCTCCAAACCATTGGTACTTCCATTTTTCAATTGTCCACTATGTTCAATGTATGTTTTACATACAAAATGTGGAGCCCAAAATTTATTCTGGTCTCCCAAGTGAGCGCCAAAATAGGCCAGATAAGCCAGAAATAGGTTTTCTGTCAAAGTGTATTTGTCACGTACATAGCAAAAAACATATGGATGATTCACACAGCTACGTCTGCTTGTAGATGTCATGGTTTTAATTCAATGTTTTCATTCAATAATGCCAACTTTACACAAAATGATAAGCAGATAGGGTTGGGGAGAGGTAATATGAGCGAGTTATTAATTACTTTGTGGTGGTGGTTACCCAGATATAGGAATGTTGAGTTTTTAGTAATACCAAATAATTGAAATTGACTAATTAGATTTTAATTTTAGTTACTAAATTTATTTTCGGAAAATGCACATCAAAAATATCCAAAATCAGTTCTTACTTTCTGGCACCAAAAAAATTTTTTATTTTGTTGCCTAGTGTAATCAAACATGACCTTTAAACTACGGTAAGGCCCCGGTTAACATGGGGAATACGTTCCAATAAGTTCCAGCTCTAAACGAAACATCGTTAAACAAGGCAATCTTAACACGAAAATAATGGGGATACGTGAAACAGAACAGAAAATAAGTTGCTTTATTAGTTTTTCTTATAACATTTATTGTTAAATACTTTTTATTACATTAATTACATATTTACTAATATATTTTTTTTCTCTATTTTTTTCTATCTATTTTTTTCTCAATTTTTTTCTATCTATTTTTTTTCATAAAACATCCGTGACAATAAAAAAAAGTTCCGAGTAAAGAAGTTATGTTAGCGATAAGAAAGGTTCTTCCTCATTTGACTTTTTATGTTTTTTTCATGAAGAAGTCGTCTATCTTCGTTTGTCTTTTCCTGTTTCGTTCAGCAAGCAGTTATCGTATCAATGACACTTCGTCTTGCCTTAGAACTTCTATCAAAATTGATATCATTTTGAATAAATTGATCCATAATTTCCATTATAGTGGCTAAACCAAAATTGTTCTCGTTTTTCCATTATAATTGATCGACTTAATGGCATATTGCATTAAACTTCATTGTCAATCCAATCATGTCAATCAAAAGTAATTTTTCCATTTCCTCAAAAACGTTGCTTCTAGAACGGGTAATTTTGGTTGCTGAAATCCTTGCGGTTATAGTTGCCGATGATACGATTTTTTCTTTATTTTTTATAATTGTTCATATTGTTGAAGTAGATAAATTTAATGCAGCACCTATATCTGATTGCCGTTTATCTGCAGCTAATCGTCTGAGCACTTGCATTTTAGTTTCCGGCGAAATGCTTTTTCTTGTTACTTTACTTTCTTTTTAATACTGTAATACTGAAACAGCGTTAAGAGGGGCCTTACTGTATAATAATATTGCTTTAAATATAAGCTCGGAACGCAGCCAAGAGTTGGTTCATATTATTTGAAAAATCATTCATTTCATATTTCAGAAAAAACACATTTTAAGTAACATTTTTCATTATTGATTTTTCTGTGCTCATGTGGCATATATAAAAATGTTGCCATTAAACTGATGATCATAGGACATAAATAAATTGGCTGTTAGCAATCGGATGGTACTTGACTTTACATTGTAAAGGTTGTCTAAAGTTGTAAATGATATAAGTGTTCATATTTAAGAGATGTTATTATCTAGTCAGATTGATGATTTATTAGTAATTTATATTTTATGTCAGAGATTAAATTGCTCGAACTATCAATTATTGTTGTAGGTAGTACTTACTTAAATAATTTGTGTATTTTTTTTTCTTATTCTCATGTTAGTTTTAAGCACATATGTGTATACAAATATAAAATATAGCTAGATTAGTATTTTAAAATACAAACAAATAATTGCACCCTGCGATGGGATCCAAAGCGTCAGTCGGAGAGGTCGGAGACACATGGCAGAATAGCCTAGAAAAATCATCACAAAAAATAACATTTGTTATTTTATAATTTATAATTTGAAAATTAATAATTATTTTGAATACCAAATATACTAAAATGACTGATTATATTCAATCGTCATTTCATCTCACTGTACCTGTAATCCTTCCGTATACCCTTTTACATAAGTGTTGACTGCCCAGTGTACGTCCAAAAAAATCTTCCGAGCTTTCTGTGTATTTACCCTTTTTCTTTTGATTTTTATTAGTATAATTATTTTCTTCAAAAGGTTTTTGCCCCGGGGGCGAATTAAAAATCTTTTCCGGGCTGGGTTCAAGATTTTATTTATTTAATTTTGAAAACATTATCGCATAATGATACTAACAACTCGTTGTATAAACATAATTAAATAACAATTTTCTTACATATATTATAACACGTAGGTAGTAAATTTTTAAACAAATTTAGATTCTATCTAAAACAAAATTGTAACTGGTGTTTATATTGTTTATTTTTATCCTAAAACCTCCCCTTTAATATATACCTAATTCTCGTTTTATATATATTTCTTAACACGATTTAAAAATAACACGTTTGTGAAAACAAATATAATTATCTTTTTACATGGAATAGTTTGAAATTACATGGTTTAAATTGTTTATAAAATTTACATTTGAATTAAGTTATTTAGTATTTTCTGTACATTTGTACAAATTATAGGTAGAATTGAAAAAAACCTAATTTTATTCTTGGAAACACTTTGGTGGTTAGAATAAATGTTGTAAATAATCTCTCTGTTACAGAAAAGTAATTTGAAACAATTTTTGTGTTTTGTGTGTACATAGCTACATATGTTAAATTTTGTTTTTTTTTTGCTTGTAAAATCAAATAAGTAAAATTAATTATTCAGATGTTCTCGTAACAGCCTTAATAGCGATGTCGGAGAATTCAGTTGCTCAGGAGAAGAAAAGAAAAGCTCACTATCCTTAAACGGAGATCCAAATTTTAGATTGTTTAGCATCTAGATCAACATCCGTAGTGGAATATATTGGCTTGAACTAAGCTGCCGTGAGAACCATTAAAAAAAATTTAGAAGCGATTTGCAAATGTGTTCTTACTGGAACAAAATAAGGCGCTGAGTCATCCTATACGAAAGACAATCAATTATTTTTGTAAGATTTGTTTTGTTTTCACATCTGGAACCATTCTTATATTTTTTCATATGTACTGTATTCTTTTTTACACATTTTTATCAGGAACCAATTTAACTAGCGTAAATGTAGAATTAGATATACTAAATACTTTTAAACAGTATTGGATCCTGGTATCGTTAATTATCAATTCATAATACAGTAAAATAATTCTTTCCATAATAACTTTATATTTCAAAAACTCGTTATTTTAAAATTATATATCTTTTTATAAATGTATACTATCGCCTTCCACCTTTTTTTTGTTTGTAATTATGTATGTACATACTTGGGACCGGTGCTGGAAGGGATTTTTCAATTATTTAAAGGTTAAATTATTTTTAAACTGACGTAACTTTCGTCTTATGGCGTTTGTGATTGTACAAGCAGTTGATCACTGATGATTAGATTCTATCTTATGAACAATAACATTTATGGCCTGTTCTAAGAGTAAACTTTTTTATTACTATTTGCGGCTTCCTTGCAAGATTTCGGCAGTTTTTTGGGACCAGTCTTTTTTTTTTCCTCTTTATAAACATGCACTGACTAAAAGCTTACATAATTAAAATAAGTAATTTCTTAATATGTAGATATATATATATATTTAAAAAAATATATAAGAATAACAAAATAGAGGTAGTGGTTTTAATGGTTGAATTAGGTATAAATATAATATATATGTATATACTATTGTTCTCTTCCATTATTTAGGCATTATATGTCTATAATACACATTTATTTAGTTGATGAAATATTGTTAATGTTGATTTAACTACCGATGTTGTCATTTAATGTATTTATTTATTGTATTGTTATTTTAAAATAAATGTTTATTAATTGTGCTTTTGTCCTTTTTAAATTATACTACACAATAAATTTAACATGGTAAATGTGTCGGTCGAGGTGAAATAGATTCTGGTAAAAATGATAAAAAGTTTTTATCATTTTTACCAGAATCATTAATTTTTCTCCCAATTCCAATACAGTTGCAAATGAATTTAGTTATCCGCATTATAAATAAAAGGAGAGACCTGTGATTGGTTGATAACAGTGGTGAATAGTGTTAACATTTGTTATGCAATGAAAGAAATAAAATTGCCAAGATACAATGTAATATAAAATTTTTTCTTTCATTATTTTTAGAATTAAAAATACAGACGTATTCATGAAAAACATCCTAAACATGCACATAATCTTAACACGATTTATCTATGCATTTAAATAAGTATTGATATGTAGAATAATACAATTTTCATTTTCTTCTTCACTCTTTCATATCTTGTGTCGGGTGTTTCGATTGACTTCCCGTAACACATTTACGTTTGCCTGACTGTTTAGTCCTAGGACCGGTTTGTAACTTTGAGTAAAAATATAATATTTATCTGTAAACGTAATGCTGGCACCAATGCTTTTAATGACTTAACTTTTAAATTTTATATTATTTTTCCTGTAAAATCATATTTCAATCTTACCGAATGCAATTAGCCGCTCAAGTATGCATGTACAATAGAGTAAAAAGATGATTTAGAAAGATTCTCAATATTTTCTCATTTCGTAATTTAATATAATAAATACAATCGGGTTTACATATATGTTCATCGAAATACATACATACGTTCGTAGAGTGTGTGCAATACGGTACTCTATAAATCGCATGCTAGAATATTGCAATATACCTGTATTCTAGAAATAATGACTAAGGTAATGAATAATTTTTGTAACCTTCATTTAAAACAATTTATTTGGTTTGATGCGACAACCGCATACTTTCACGTGATACAATTGATGATGGAATTTCTGTTTCATATTGCCACACGACACAGAGGGACGGACATATATATATATATTATTATATATACAAACCACAAAACAATGACAGAAAATCATTTGAGAATTAATAATTTTAATAACCTTATATAAAATATAATAGCAAAATAATTTACTTTGACGCGATAACTGCACACTTTTGTGTCAATTGAATTGGCAGTCGATTTTGTTTGTTTTTGATGTGATACTGACGTGTGAAAATATTTTTATTTTATGTTACTATGCAACGTAGATGGATGGAAATTATTATAATTATGGATATTGATGTATACAGAATGTCTTGAAATATGGATAAAAAAAGGAAACGAGATGTCTTCAAAAATTCAAAAAATGCTTGTGATTAAACAAAATTAAAATATATAAAAATTGATTGGCTTGTATTATAAAAATCTGACTGCATGTAGACCATGTTCCAGATTAGTCTACAATTAAACCCAAATTATTAAATAGAATACAAAATATTTTTGTTAATTTCATTCAAAATACCAAATGTTGAAATGAACATTGCTTACTTGTCTTGAAAAAACTTTCGGTTTGTGTCTGTTATTATGTTGACCGTGGTTAAATTTCCATTACGCAAAGATCGATATCAGTGGCGTAACAAAAAACATTGGGCCTTAATGCAGAATGGAAAAGAAGGTATTGAGTCGCAATGCAAAATAGCTCCCCTGTGTGCGTGTTGTTTTCAGTGGCTAAAGAAGTTGTAAGAATATTAATTACTACGCGGTTATATCCATGTTAGCGCCGTTTAAAATTTATTAAATTCTTAAGGAAAACACATTCTTATTGTGAAGTTGTAATTATTCAGAACATAGGTCTGTGATATTTTAAATACTAAATTAATGTATTAATTATAAATATAATTATTAATATCCCGGTGACGCTAAAACAATATTTTTCGACAAAATTGATTTTATATGTATATATTTATAATTAATACATTAATTTAGTATTTAATTAAAATCTATTAATTTTTTTGGTATTTGACTTGTTGCCTCATGCATACATTCAGTTCGCTGATTACCAAATTTTAACCTGCGTATCTTTTTTTTTTTCCTCACCTTAAGCACAAGGAAGAAAGATGTCGCAATGATTAAAGTCTTTCAACTGCAGCAAGTTCGGTGCGCTTGGAACTTTTGTATAGATAACTACCGTCGCTTCACTCTGCTTTACTCCGCTGACGCTTATAATTAATCTTACTTTAATCCCGCTTATACATAATAATCCTTTTCGCGAGTGTTAGTATACACTCCGCGACGCTTGTATTTGTGGTGGAGAGGAATCAACAAATGAACCAGCATCCGGCAAATGAAAAGTAAGTGGCTTCCTTTCTTGCTCATATTCCCACCAATCCATTAAATACAAGATTGGTATCTTGTCTCCTATAATATTCACACTTTCATGAAAAATGAAGCGTGGTTTTAGGAATTTATAGGTACGCATGTACAATTGAAAATCTTTACTTCTCTTTATGACAATTTTTAATTTGCGTCGATTGTTTGGTTCTTAATCCGACACAGTTGCGTAACTCTACCAATGCTGCTAAATGCGGTGCATTGGGAGTTACGTTAAATAGGGACGTGACAAGTACACGTCCTACAATACATTTGGCATCTATATTTTTGAGTATCGATTCTTTTCCCAGTGTGAATATGAACTGATAATGTCTCAAATCCACTACAGCAGTAAATAAAATTATAATAATTAAAGAAGATATTCACATGAATAACGAAAACATAGGAAAGTTTTATCAATGTAAACAGCAGATGTACTCTGCTAATTTGTAAGGTTAAATACCAAACCATTGGCGTAAAGTGAAAATCGCGTTAAAGCGAAGTACTTTTTAAATTACAAGAGCATATAAATGCCTCGAAGAGCGAGTATTATAGAAGGCAAAATACTATTTTTGTTTTTACTGCTTAATGGACAAACCATGTAGTAATAATATTTGTGGGCCCCTTTTCCATGCTGCATCGGGGCCCAATTTTTGTAGTTACGCCACTGAGTCGACACATTAGCGAGGTACCTATTACTGTATAGATTGATAATGTTTTACGTGTTTCCTTAATACACTTGAAAATTATTTAAAAAATCTATAATTCCATCTCTTGCTGTGGTGAAGTTAAAAAATGATTAGTCAATATTAGCGCTAGAAAAACTTTGGGCCCCTATTTAACGTGAGACCCATTTAGGGCTTCCGAACTGGATACCCGCGTATTTAAAAAATAACCGAGAACCGGATAATTTTTGACAGGTACCTGGTTCTTTTAATTTTTTTAAAAAAAGAAGATTTTTCTTAATTAAATCTTTTGACACTAATATACAATATTATTATTTTCGTGGCGTTCAGGTATGAAAGTATAGAAAACGCTGTCGTAAATGCGACTGAAACATAATTTATTAGCAATGCAGGAATTTCTGCATTCATTTCCGCGGTAATATTGCTTTTAACTATTTCAACTCGTAAGTCCGCCCTCAGTAGACATTACAAATCCGACCTATGCGGTACCGAGTGGAGTAATTTTAAGTAGCTTTCGTCAGCCACGATCTACAATTACTCCATTCGGTACATTCGGTACGGAATAATCTTAAATGATAGAAAACCTCAAAAAACTGAATTCGGAAAAAAACATTAATTAACGATATCACATGTTCAAATACTTCCACCGTTACTATCGTATCGATGTTTCTAAGAAATAATAAAGCCACTCCCACCCTTATGCACCCCACCGCTTCACAGCCAACTGTCTTTAATTTAGTTTATTTTACACCTTATGGGAAGGACTACTAGTAGTGTTATTATAGCTCAAAAATTGTGTGTGTAGTACAAAATTAAAATATAAATAATATTTTTAAATTATACAACTCTTTTAATTCTATTCGAACAATTTTAATTAATTTAATTTAATATTATTTGAATGCAATACGTATTTTTATTTTTATTCTCGCACAGTTGAAAGAGTAGAAAAAAATAATTGGTGAGATTTGTCAATCATAAACTGAATACACCACGAGCGCAATTAAAGCCCTGATTTATTGCCGCTAATTAATTTCCGTGTACCTGCCAGAAATACTAGAATAATTTTTCCTTATTACTGTAACAATATTAGGACGGTTGCTCAATTTAATTCTCCATTACACAGAATTCAATACTCGGGTAACGAGTATGCGGATGTTGCTGATGTATGGAACAGAATACAGAGAAATTCTAACATATTTGTTTATGACTGACAGATCGAATGGACTGATTTGAGACCAACACAAGCTACAAAGAATATTAATTTAATATTTACATTTATAAATAAAAAATTCTCGAAATTGTCTTATGTATATTTAATTATTACATATGTATATAAGAAATAGATTTTTAAAGGTGTCGCTTGACAAAATTTCTATACTTTCATTTCTATTTCCTACATTTTCTTTTAACTGTGATTTATTTTTCCCATGTATTTAATAATTTAACTTTTATCACATAGTTATTGCTTTTATTATATATTTGTAGTTTTTATTATATTTTATGTATTACTGTAATATATTATGCCTAGTGTAAAGGGCTCAATTGGAGCCGTTAATTAAAAAAAATATATATAAATAAAAAACATAAATTATGACGAATGGCGATTTCTAGTGACCGACGAAAATACACAAAGATTTTTCAAAAGTCGCGTCATGAGACCTTCTGCAATATGTAGTATTTCTATATACAAGTAGTACAACCGTTGAGGACTTTACGCTTTCTATATTGTAAGATGCATTTCTCTCGATAACCTTCTCTCTTCGGGGAAGTCATCTGACGAGTATCTGTTTCCTTGTTGCGAGCATCCCGCGCAGTCATGTGGGTCAGCCGGCTCGAGCTGACGAAACGCGAACTGTCTTGCATCACCGGCTTTACCGAATTCACCTTATATCCGCACAGCGTTGGAAAAAACTAAAGGTGATGTTTGAGAAAATAGGGACCCGCGATATAATTAATGTGTTAATAATTTTATTTTGTTTAAAAAATTAATTCATTTATTTTAGTGTACACAGTAAGAAACGTAATTCTTGTCTAAATGCTATTAGTAGCATTTTCGATTAGATACAAACTTTGAGAAACGGATTTTGCTTCTACGAGGTTCTTTGAAGACGACTACTCTTCAGTTTTTGTAGTTCCCGTGTACATACCTTGTTTCAGAGATTCGCCGTGTCGCGACCACCTCACTTTTGTTGTACGTCGAGTCGCACATTATTAATATGTTGGTACCTACTATTTAAGGGTACTAGTTGCAAAGTCTGCAAGTTTCATTTTTCTAACTTTTAATGTAGTTATATTCTCGTGTAGTTTTCACGCATTGTATTAATATATTAAAAAATAAACTTAGCTCCTTTTTCTTCTTGTGCTCTATCTGTTCAATGGACGTTGGCTACCATAATTTTGTTCACTGGAGCCCGGAAAGCTCTACAGTATATTGGACAAACCATTACCGCAGGTTCTTCAGCCATGATATTCTTCTTTTTCTAGGGCCCCGACTTCCAGCAATCTTTCTCTGCATGATGAGGTGCTCGTGCTTCTCCGGATGAGAAATTGAAGTTTTCGGATTTTTATTGTTTTAAATACTTTTTTTTTTCTTTATTAATCCGTAACTCTGTCCATCCAGTTTATTTTGAGCATTTTTTTAAAACTTTATTAGCTCTTTAATTTAAATTGGTTATTCAAAATCTATGTCGTTTGCAAAATCAGTCGCATTGCCCGCCGTTATTTATATTAGAATTCAATCAGTAGCAGTCTTCGCTACTCTGAAAATGAAACGACCGCCAGTACGGGAACTAGCTGCTATTTGAAAGAAGGTGTTACATTTATTTAGTATTTTAAACCAGATTAAATATATTATTTTTCAAGTTCCTATCAGTTTTTCGTATATTTCTCCAAATAAAAAAACACTGAGATAGGTGAGATTACAATGTATTATGTATTTTTTTTTTTTGCCATTTTTTACATTTTAATTGTAAAATTAAAATGAATTACGGTTTATATGCTTTGTTTATTGTTTGCCTTGTTTCAGAAATTTGTACTTATTGTTCGAAACTCGCAATGTGTTTTTACCCCGCGCGAAATTTTTAATATTGATTAATAATATTTTTGTCACGGCAGCAGGCAGTTATTTTTTAGTCAACGCACCAAAAAGGTTTACTTCTTGTATACGCGAGTGATTCCGGGAAGTAAAAGCAACAGGGGTCGGGTTGTTTTTACAATGGAAAAATTCCTGGATCCGTCGGTGAGTGAGGCTGGCATTATGAATATAACTGTGAATAACAATGCTGCGTGTATAAATAAATATTACAACTTTGAAATTACTTACTACCCTGCTCGTTACATAATTAAAAAATAAATACCGCACGCCGCTTGTCGCCAGCCCTGATAGATAACACAAATAATAAAAGTTGCCGAGTCACGGTTACATAGAATATTTTGCCAGCAATCGTCAGTTGAAATTGATTGCGATATGTAATAATCGTCGGACATTACAAAAAAATTCTAATTTGCCGCGAATGTAGAACATTGCGCGAAGAAAACATTTGTTTAGACCGAGACTTTACGAGCTGATATTTCTTCGTGCCGTAATACTTATATGAACCGAATGGCGGCGATTAAATAACTTATTTAGTCCATGCTTGACCAAAATTATATAATTTTTTATTTCAGTGTCATCTTTAATACATATCAGTATTAGTTACGTAAGATGCCAAAGCGATCGCACTCCGAAACCGGATACCATAGATGAACTAAATCTTTCACGTCAGCGGTTCTGATTGCCAAACGTACACACGACTCTAAATAAGATTAGGTATTTATTTTTAATACAAATTAAATTAATTAATTAAAAAGATAGGTATACAGAAAAAATTTACCCGTCGAAAAAATAATAGATTTTTTTCCTCCGGAATAAAAAATGTTCCGGGTTTAGTAACCAAATATTTTTTTGATACATATATTTTTTCTATATGTTTCTAATTGATTTATATTTATGTGATTGAAAAATTCATATAAATATGTTCCAAAATTGCAACATCAAAAGTAAAAAGATATTATTTAAACAACAAATGTTTATAATATAATAGTTAGTATTTTATACAATAATATCAATCATATACCATAATTGTGAATGTTATCTACAATTACTTAATTTATATCAGTACTTATAATATTATTAAATGTGGATTTCTCATCACTAATCGAAACGAACGATTGCGGTATTACGAGTACTTAAGGACGTTCCCAAAAAAATCACTTTTCTTACAATCCTTTTGAAACTTTGAATACACATACTTATGAGTGTCTTTTATACGAAGAAATATTTTTCAATAGTCCTTGCGGTAGTAAATTTGTAAATATTGACTATTAAAATGAGCATATTTAACATACGAACCATACCCCGATCGATGTTGTAGCGCACGTTTAATTGAATAGAAATAGTCATTTTCTTACCATTGTTTCGAAAAACTGAGAATCATTCATTGAAAATTTAACAAATATACTTTTGAATGGTTTTGACATTTCCTTTTATAATTTGAATAGTGAGAGATTTTTGAACTTCTGCGCATGTGAGCGGAAGCGAAAAAATACACTGTACCTCAACTATTTTTTATTCTATTCATAGTAGTTTACATATGGGGAAATCTTCTTGAAGATTGAGTACGACTGCTCTTTTCGAACGTCCTTAAGGATTGACGTAATACATATGTAAACATATTGTATTATTTATTACTTACATCGAATTCTCATCGATGATTGTTCGAACAATTGCCTACAATAAGGCGCCAACGTTCATCGCAGTTTGTCAATCAATATTACATATTACACAATACAGTCTATTTTAAAGGTAAAACATTGCCAATTATCAAAATGGTCGAAAATAGACTGAGAATGTAGGCCTTTACTTCCGTCTAATGTTTCGAAACAATAATAATCTGTCAAATGTCAATTTTTATGTCGTTGTGGCTACAAGATTGATTCTGACATTATTAAATTTGAATCACAATTGATAAATCGTTTATTACACATGATTGTTAAAATATCACAAAGAATTGGAGATATTTGAGAAAAGACGTAGTTATCGGAGTTAGAATCTGATTTCTTCTTTCAATGGATTAAGAAATAATTAGAAAACGCAGGCGATATTATTTAACCTTCGAAAGATTATAACATAATTGAAGGCAGAAAGTCGAATATATCTGCAATACTTAAAGCCAAATGTCTCTAAGCAAAAGACGATTTAGGTCAGTAGCATTATTAAGAGTTGATACATTAATCATACTAGTGTTGCAACAAATGTTATTTTATTAATTTTAGCACATGCAGAATAATAAGCTGATGATGACGTGATCAAGATGTAGTGCTATAAAAAAATACAAGTTCTAGAAAATCTCCACAAAGAGCGAGAAAAAAATATATAATTCGTGTACTGAAATATCACCCACCTCCTACCAACAATTATTGGAGAGAAACGGAAGGTTGATAGTAGATGGATAGTAATAAACTGTTCTGGTTGTGAAATATCTGGAAGTGTACTGGTCTCGGAGCCGAGGAGCTATACCAAGTTGCCAAAGACAGACATCAGTTTTGTCAAATGGGGAAACTATCTGTGGCCCTGTAACTAGATAGACGTGTACTCCTGAACATGGACACGCACCAGAAGAAGAAGAAGTACAATAAATACAATAATAATCTTGTTTATTATACATTCAACGAACGTTGGCTATAATTTCTTTGTTTACATCGGCAAAGAAAACTGCAACGGTTTTATCAGTCTTCATCAGAATGTTTCCGTCTTCCAGGGTCCCAATTTTCAGCAATTTTCCCCTGAGTTATGAGATGTAGGATCCTTCCCTGAATGTTTTGTAACATTTTTATTGCTTTAACTACTTCTTTTTCTTAATTTGAATCCGAATCATAACTTTTTGGTTTCCGTGGATTTCTATCTCGAATGCTTCGTCTCGCCTCGGTATCGGATAATGCTTTAAGTCCATAAGATAATACTGAGAACGCAGTATCTGACCATTTGAGTAATCTGAGATTTAGATTATGGCTGCAGAATACTTTATTTTATGGAAAATGGTTACAAGAGTTTCTTTAATGCGGAATGTGATTTCAATATCTGATCTTTAATTTATATCGCAATTCAGGTGCACAGCATATTATGAATATAATGGGTGTGTTTAAATGTTAGATTTATATATAATATGTTTCATTTAAATAAGTAAATAAATAAATATTATCACTTATAACGTGCACCCGAGTGAAACATGGAAGGCAGACTGAATACTGTGTAAAATGCACACTTAATAAAAAGTTGTGCAAGATTTTTGTTTTGCGCAGAGTAAAGAGTAATGATTTATGAAATATTTGGTCCGGGGAGATGGGGTGACTATATTTTACTCAGATAACAAGATTTACAAATTTGGAATAGATTGATTCAATATAATACACATTTACATAGGTCAGAATATTTGATGGGTATATTTTACTAGTCGAAAATGTTTAAGAAATATGTGCAAATTCTGCATTGTCATGGAAAATATTATTGTTATAAATTTTTACAAAATCATGTTAATAATGTCTACGTACTTCGAAATAAATATTTGCGAGATTTATTTATTATTAATCTATATCTTTACTTCAGGCCCTAAACCATTTAATAAAAATAACCTGGCTGCTAGAAATTCGATGACCTTTAAGTTTTGTATTCGATATATAATCTGGAATCAATAAAATATTTCAATTAATCGAAATAATCACACACTTACAATTTTTATGAAATGCTTATATGTCTGACATGGTTGAGATTAGGCACATATTCCTTGAATATTTTTGACTCGTATTTTGTGCTCCATACATGGTTTGGATGCTCCGCATCCCTTGTACTCAAGAATCAAAAAGTTTTGGACTATTTGTTTCTAGCCGAAAACAGCACTGCAGCAAATAAATTCGTCCTGTCTTTTAGATACTAGTCATAACACATACTACGACACGGTTAGCGCACAGTCAAAATACATATACATAATACATACGAATATCTCGTAAACACACGGATACCAGCAACGATGGATTCTATCAATCGTTCCGTATCCACAATGTTTTAAAGTATTCGACTTTCATGCATGCGCGTTCACTTTCGCCTGTCAAGGTCTTCAAATACTGTGTACGCATTCGTTAACAGCATCCAATGCACAAAAAACGACTTTAATATTTATGGGTATAATGTACAGAATAGTATACATATTACGAAGCAAGCGAATTGTTCTGAGTTAATTTTTTTTTGTGACGCATTTTTGATTATCTATTTAATTCATCATTTAAATTAAAAATTAATACAGAAAATGACGTGGATACTTTACCAACGTATTATAACGCTGTAAACAAAAATAGTGAATTATGTGAGTGTATAATTGAATCATTGATGAGCAAAAGTTTGCGACCATTTGCGGAAAAAAACACATTCTGGATACTGGAAAACCGACAGCATAAAATATCGTGAATTAGGTCTGTTACACACTGTATTTAATAGACGAGCAAATTCATTGTATTTTCATTGTGCTTACCTAAGTAATGCTTAAGCACTGAAAAAAAATTTGAACCAATAGCATCGTAATTTTTATATTAATTTCTTTATTGTGACACCATTTTGGACGGCCGATTATCAAACACTCATTTCGGAATTGGAATAGTGGGTAACTATTAGAATTCCGAATATTGTATAATAGAGCCACCATTCACAAATAAATTAAGAATAAAAACTTCGTTAAATTATATAAGAGTCATCGATTCTCAGTATCGTGACGGCTGGCGGATGGGTCGAGCGCGATTTTGACTCCTTTCACAGCCGGCGGAAGGTCGACATTTGGCTGGCACCCGTCGGGAAGGCCGAATAAAAGAAAGTTTAAATATCGAACTCTCGCTCTCGTTTGCGGTCAGCAAGACACGTGGTCGGCGGGCCGGAATGTTTACATTAACCCTGCAGTGGTAGGTATCGTGAAATTTATCCAGCTGCTTGGGTCTGTGGAACCCGATGAATTTAAATTAGGGTAAATTTTTATTTTATTATTTTATTGTAACTGAATATCTACATAGTCATACAAAGACATATAAAAGTACAATGTGAAGATAAAAAATCAATATGAAAACAATTTACGTTAAAGATCCAGGATGAGATAACACATTTAAACACAGCTAAGAAGATGGAGTGTTGCAGTTAAGGCGTAAAAAAAAATATATTAAATATCATTCTTGCAATATGAGATACGTATTTGTACAAGGCATGTATTTGAAGAGTATAAGAACTTTGGAAGGTACGGGAAGAAATTAAATGGAGATTTAGAACAGTACCTATTCTAAATTTAATACATAGAATAGATTATTGAAAGGTATATTGGAAGGATCACAGACAGAATGAAGAGAAAAGTAAGGAGCTTACCTTAATGGGTCTTCATTCCTGTTGAGATGCTGATACACTTGACAAAGTTTACGCAACTGAAATACAGAAGGCAGCCATCTTTTCATGCTCAAAATACTCTGGATACTCAAGATACTCCAGGATTAGACTCTTCTGCCACCCGAGGACTTATAAAATATAATCTTTATTGACATACAAAAAGCTGGGTAGTTCATTCTTCCAATATTATAAGATGTAATCTAAATTAAGTGAGATTAAATTAATGTTACATACACTAAAAAAGTTTGTGAATATTGTTATCAATATTATTTAAATTACAAAAAAGTAAGTTTTTTACTTTAACATTTAAAAATGATAGCTTTTATTAGGTTTTAGTGAATTAGCATAGTTTACAACTTAAAATACAGATACGGTATATTTTTTTCTTTCTTCTTAATTACTTAACTTGTAATATGTAACTTTAATTGTACAAAGTAACTGTAAATACCTACCTTAAAACAGACTTAGGTACATGGCTCTATGGACTACAAAGAAAAAAATGTATACACTAAATAAATAATTGAGACACGTTGAATTCATTTGTAACTAACTCGTTTTTCACAATAATATCTTTAGATTCAGATTCACAAAATTGAACAAAAGTATACATTCATCATTACTATAAGAGGTGTTGCGGATATAAATACTACAGCGACAACATTCTACAATGTAGTGATGGTGCTGGGTCTCAGAGACCCAACTCTATTACTGTCGGGTTAAGATGGAAAAAACCTGTTAAATAAAAATGCATTTCATGGATAATAAGCATAATATGAAGTAATAACATAAGCTGTTATATTTAACTCACTATTTATGTACATTTTTGATTACATTTTAAGCGAGATCAAAATGCCGTAACTTTAAAAGGCTTTGTCGAGTTTGTTTTTGAGTCTTTTTGCACTTGAGCATAAATGTTAATTTTTTAGTATTGTAAATCACAACGATTTTCTAGATTACCTTTAAAATTATGGTCAGAGAGAAGCTATCGGTTGACAAAGAAACCAAACTATAATATAGCAGTTAAACTTCTTTATCATCATTTATTTATTTATTATTATACACGCCCTATTCAGGCATTAACAGAATTTGTAAAATTACAACAGAAGTGAAATACACAAAGAAAAAAAATTTCGTAGTGTCAGCATGTTTTTACATAATCAAAATTAAAAATAAATATAAAATGTGAAGTAGCAATTTATCCGTCACCATTGAGTTGAGACACACAAAATTGTAATAGTGTAGTCCTATAAAGAATTAAATTAACAGCAAGAATGTCGACTACCTCCGCGTATTCATTCCCCAAAGAATGCATTCTGGAGACTGCGGAGTTAGCTAGTGCATGAGCTCTGACATTACCACTGTAATAAAACAATGAATTGCGTCTCGATGATCTCAATGGTGCGTGAAAGTCAAGCAGATCAATAATCTGGAGGCAGTCAATCATACCATAGATGATCCTGTGTAGAAATATAAGGTCGGTCATCGTACGTCTCACTGATACGTTTAATAATTTCAGACGGCTAAGGAGATAATCATAATTGATATCCTCAGAGCGTATATATAATTTAAAATTAATAAATCTTAGAAGCTTTCTCTGGATTCTTTCAACCGCCGTCAAGTGTACAATGAAGTGTGGAGACCATTTGACTGAATTATATTCTATCTGAGGTCTGACCAGAGAAGTGTAGAGGACTTTATAAGTGTGCAGCTCTGAATTTTTTTTTGCAGTCTGCAAAACAAATTACAACATTTTGAGACCTTTTTTAGCTATCGAATCAATGTGGGGAATGATCATTGATCATTAATCATTAATCTGATTGATCAGTGATTGATTGATCATTTATAATGATTTTAATTTTGTATATTTCACAGGCACAGTTCAACTCCAATAGTATGATTTTAGATAAATAAATTATACTTTAACAAATAACATAGTGTTTTTGTTTCTTGACTATCAATATAATTTTTATATTATAATTCTGAAAGCAATATTATATTTTATGTTTTTGACACCAATGAGTGAATGTGCTGAAAAACTGGCTCTTTTCGGAGTTTTTCCTCATTAATGACATATCCCGACGTATGATAGACTTAATATGGTAAAAAAACGTACGAATTTTATTTGGACTGCACAATGGATGGATGCAACAAATCATAAAGGTGATTGGCTTAAAATAATTCAAAAATCTATTCCCCGCACTCCCTGCTTCTCCAAAAGGAAAGTCTCCAAGAGAACAATATCAAATATTTCTAGAATGAGAATTGGGCATCGTCAGGTAGCCTCACATTTATTCAGTTTGAACTTAATAGATTCCCCAATGTGTGAGTGTGGTGCCGAGGAGGAAACCCTTGGCTATATCTTTTTTGCCTGTCCATTGCGGATCGCGGGTTTTTTTTGCAGTAATCTCATCAATGGTAATTTTCAACTCCCGGTTAACTCGTGTCATCTTCTTTTCATTAACTCGCCACATTTAATCTATATAATAGCAAATTTTTTGAACAACAATAGTATTGACTTGTAATATAAAATTTCTTTTCTATAATACTTTGGGGGTTAGGTCGGTGGTTAAATGAAAGAAATTTGATTTGCGTATTGAGGTGTTTATTGTGATGGATATAACAATGACGACAAATAGAATGAAAGAAATGAATGAAGACGTAGAAGGTGCGCGTGTATTATGAACTGAAATGAAGCGAGTTGGCGGTCTTGCTCGGCGCGCGTGGGTCGGTAAGACCGCCGTTGTGAAACGATGACACCGGAGATACTGCTTGGCGGTGAATGATTGAGCCAGACTTGTAGCAGCAGCCGGCAGCGCTATCGCTAGCGTCGATGCCGACTGAGATGGCGGTGAATATGAATTCAGATCGCTACAATACTATTGTATTTTTCTAAAAAATAATGTTTTAACTTGATTAATGGCACAAATCACTCTTGGGGTGGGTTGCCTACTTAAAAGAAGAAAAGGAAGACACTAACGAGGATATATAGGGGAAAATAGGAAAACCATATATAGGAAAAAACATAGGGTAGTGTGGTACATGTATTTAATGAGTTATTAATTACGATTTCATGAATAAGTGAAAAATAATCATTATAAAACAAATTTATTTTTTATTAATGTCTTTCTTAAATGCAATTTAGTTAATAATCTGTATAGTTTATACAATGTATTATTGAGTGCCGTTTTATTACTTAAATTATTACATTCTAAAAATGTAACGATAATAATAAACAATAACCAATAAGTGACCCTTAACAACTCTTAACTGCAACATAATTGACTCTTTGAACTGCAGCCCCAACTGGTTGGACTCGACGGACGAAGATATGAAATTACATCTCTGTCAGTGTGAACTTCCGTTCCGGTACACTTCGTCACGAATGACAAGGGAGGTTTACACTTGTATAAAACGTGACGTTTTTGTATTATTTATTTGAATGCGATGTGAAACAAATCTTTGTTTAATAAATATATTAATATAGCTACGCTAGAATGATTCGTTCTTGTCTTTTTATCTTTATGTCATTAATAGACGTAAATAAAATAGCTAGCCATTAGTATGTTAAATTTTTTTAGCCTCTTGAGTGTCTTCTCATGCGAAGTCTAAATGCTATTAATTTCATCAATTTATTAGAATTAATTATAAAAATTATTCTCGCAAATATATATATCGTGAGTGTGAAAATTTTAAATAATATGTTTAATTCATTTTTTCCAAATGCTATATTCATTTCTACATAATAGAATTAAGCTTGATCTAAGACAATAACTTTTAATATATTAATTTTGTAAATTTCAAATTAATATAAAGTTATTTTAAATATTTGTTGCAAATTGAATTTTGTGGTGTATTAAAATTACTCATTAAGGGATTAAAACAAAGTTAAATAATCTATATTAATATAAAATTATTTTTTCTATCATAATTGGAAGACATAAACCGAGCTTTATAGCTCTATTGTTAACTAAAATGTAATGCATATCGATGTCTCTTTCTCTCTGTATACATTGAACGAGAAAAGAGATATACTAACACAAAGTCACTTCTAGTTGTGTAGAATAAGTAAAAAAAACCAAAAATCTTGCCCACGCACCCTGAAAACACAAACCGAATGATATTAACCGTTTTACTTATAACATTTATTCTGTTGGTTGCTTTCTATACAAACAAGATTGGACGACTCATCTTGATTTCGATAAGTATTTCGATCAGTAGAAGGCCCCTCACTACTGGTACATTAAATCCGAAAAATTTGTCTGTTAAAGTGATACGCTTTTTATTCAGAGCACAAAATTGACTTGTTCGTGGTGTATATTCGTTTGCTCGGGAAGTTTAGCCAAGTTGCGTAAGAAATTTTCGGTAATCGTCGTGTCTTTGGAAAGTTTATCTAGGAAGGGGGGCCGCGAGTAGGGGGGAGGAGGGGTGGTGAGAAATTCCATTTCCGATTTGAATTTCTCAGTTTGAATTTGGAAACGCGAGCGGAAGGTGGAAGGTTCCAAATTCGATATTTGAATTGGGACCAGAGACAATTTTGATTTCACGCATTTTTTTGAGGTGATTTAAAAAAGTGAAGTGTATTATTTTGAAACGAAGAAATATTTCCAAATTTAGTTTATATTATTTTTTCAACGATTTCGCGCTAATTTAAAACAACAGAATGTTTTTTTCCTTATTTAAAAAAATTTAATAAATATATGTCTATTCATTAAAAAAATAAAAATTATAGTGATATTTTTTCCAGCTTTTGACTGAAGCATTAATTAAAAATAGGTTTTAATTATTTTATTGTATTAAAATTCTTATTCGCAATTTTTAACTCGACATCATTCTCAAAGACACAATAATTCTTATTATTAGTTTATTTAAATAAAAATGTTTTTCGTTTTTTAAATAAATTGTGCATGTGTTTTCAGTTTTCTAAAGTTACGCGATGAGATAATCTACAATACGAACAGAAACCAGTGAAAAGGTGTTTAAAACAGATAATTTTAAATAATTATAAATGGCATTTAAGAAAATGAGTAGTATTAAAACATGGATGTCCTGCATCTTGGTTTTATCCACAATATTGGCTGTCAGTTGTGGCGGTGGAGATAACTCCACAAGTGCAGATAATCCAAGCCTCTTAGAAGAAGATGACGACGATTTTGACTTCTCCGTATTTGATAAAACTGACCAAGAAAGAAAAATGGAATCTGAAGGAAAACTGGCAGACTCCATTGTTAAAGCTGTCAAAACATTTAAGCGGGAAAACAACCAATTCAGTCTCACTTCATTATTTTCGGGTGGCGGCTTAGCGGGACTCTTCAGGCTTCCTTCAATATCCAAGAGAAGCATCCCCGATTCAAAGACGTCTGCCGATCCAAATAATCCACATTCTCAACCAGAGACGGTCAGTGCGGACAGACTCAGCCAATCAAAGACCGACAAGAACGACAATGGAAAAGTTACGAGTGAAAAAAAAGAACAATCCAAACAAAATGACGAACTGTCAGACGCGTTCGATAATTTTGACACAAATGATCAAAACGACGAGGAATTGTTGAGTTTCGATTCATTTTTGAGCAATGACAGTTCCGACGAACCGTTTTTGCCGGTTAAAAGAAATGAAGAAGACATCGCCGTCTTCAAACAGCTTAACGAAGATTTGAAAAAAGAAATGGCCATGAAAATTGTCGAGCACACGACGCAATCGAACATAAATAAGATTCCCAAACGTACTCTGATATTGAGCCGGCGTCCAAAATCATTGAACGACAACCACGTCAAAGTTCACCAACACGCTCCAGATATTTCCTTAGAAGACGACGTGGATATTGACAAGTTTTTGAGCGGGAATAGTTATTTAAAAAATTCAACGGGGATCGAGAAGTTTCTAGAAGTTTACAGTGCGCAAAGTCTGTTGGACAATTGGAGGGATATCAAGAGAGCGGTGACTCCAACCTGCGGACATCAGCTGGGAGAGTATTTGGTCGGGCTGACGAAACGCGAGCTGTGGGCACTCAAAAGTAAGTATTACACCATGATTGCGCAATATTATCACCTGTACTCTTCGGTCTGCTGATTCGTTTCAAGTTTCAGCCATTCGGAAAAGTGAAATTTATAATGTTTGATCTCTTTAAAAAAAAATGGAGCGTGGAGATGCTGCCGTGTGTATGACATGACAGAGCTCGATTTACCGGATTCGTCACACCATAATATCTGGATGTTATAGGAATAAATTATGGCAATATACAACGTATGCCTTGGTGCAGTCAACACAATCTCAATTTTTTTACACACATGCCTAAATAAAATAGAAACAGATAACGAACTATTGTTGGTTATACGGTATTAAAAAATAAATAATAATATTCAGATTTTTTTTTTTTCACTATCATTGACTGTTTTTTCGAAGGTTTCACGAGTAAAATGTGTCACGAAACTGTGTTAAAAAGCGGAGCACTTTATAGAAGATTTGCGGGTAGAGATGTAATATATAAAAACGTTGTTACGGGTATTCAGTAACCGACGAGGAAGAAATATTATATAAAGAACTTCATTTGAATTTGAAATAACATTATGGCGATATTTGAATAGATCAGAAATCTGCACTCGATGTGGGGCGGACTGAAGCAGAAAAACAAATTCTATACATGTACGACACAAATGTCTGAGACATAGGTATAACGCATGTTTTGCAATGTTTACCTGAGCTTTCTCTCTAACTGTTTTACAACGACTTGCAAAAATTAACACAAACATGATATTATTTCAATCTTCTGTCAATTGTGACAACCGAAAACGCGGGAATAATAAACGAGGCGTTAATATTGCAAAAGCGATGCGCCAAGTCGTATTACTAGTCACTAGCAATACTTATTGACAAAACGAAATTAAAATTTTAATAAACATTGTTTTAACATATAGGAGTATTTTTTCAAAAGCAATAATAATAATCACATCGTTTGTATCGAATTGTTTAATGTTTCTTGCACCCATGACATGTTACATTAAATATGGATTAAAAGACAATGAAATGAAAGAAGCCACCAAAATAATGTTACAACAATATTTGAATACATCCAAGGACACACAATTATTAGATTTTTACCTACAAAGGAACTGTTATTAAATAAATATCAGATATCTCACAGAGACGAAACTACTTTTATTATATTTAATGGAAAAATATATAGAAATACGGGGTAATTACAGGATTTACGACCTGTCTTCGGCTGGCTTAACTGATCACTTTATACGTATAAAGTGATCTGTTAAGCCAGCAGTAAGCATATATATATATATATATATATATATATATATATATATATATATATATATATATATATATATATATTTAACATTCACCAATTCTCACCCCTCAATCTCCACATTTATAAAATTTTTTAAAGTTGTATATATGTTAGTATATACAACTTTCTACACTACACCATCGCCATCTATGGACAAAATTTAATAATTCGTTTTTCCTTGAAACATTATATAGGTCAAATCAATGAGAATCTGATTTATTTTGAAAATTATTTAAAGCAATATTCTCTATCTGTAAAATGTTTTTAACACATTATACTAGAATACGCCTGAAATTTTTTAAATATACTTTTCTTATTTTGACCAGTATATTATTTTAGCAATATTTGAATATGTCCAAAAACACACAACTACTGTTTTTTTTTTTACTTACTAAGGCACTATTATTAAATAAATATCAGATATCTCATAGAGACGAAGCTCAAATCGTAAGCCCTGTAATTATTCCACATTTCTATATATTTTTCATTAAATACAGTAAAAATAGCTTCGTCCTATCCTATAACAACTTCAACCATAACAAAAAAATCTTCCAATTTTTCGGCCAAATTATGTGTCTGCATGACAGACTAGAAAGGGAAATTGTCCTGGACACAACTTTAGGACAAATACGACCTAGAAGAGTGCCACAAGGGTAGATGGATGCGTTGCATTTGGCTAAAAAGGCTGGAGTCAGCTGTAAAGCCACCGTGTGAAAATGCATTACTGATTGAGGTCAGTAAAATGTTTGAATCAATAAAATATACAGTGTAAAGAATAGTTGGTTTGCCAACTCTGCAATATCGAAAATGTTCGAAATTTTGAAGAACCGTCCTAAATCAGGAAACATAGTCCGACTAGCTATAACCTTGGTAATCTCCACAGTTCTGCACGAAGTTGAATCCCGGATACTAGAAAGGAAGTAAATAAATATGGTCGACACCTTCAAGATGTGATATGTATGATGCACGATCATCGTATGATGCATACATTTGTCTTTTGGTCTGCTTCCACTGCGCAAACTTCATATCTCGTGTAGCGGGATTCGGTCATTTCTCGACTCAACACGTGCAACTTGTTGGAGATGGACCTCTCGCTCTATGTTCTTGTAAAATACATTTCCAGAGATCATTGGTTTCTCTATCTTTTCTAGCAACAAGCCCAAGTATGCACGAATTGTTATCCTACATGCCGTTGAGAGTTTGATTTAATACGGAATACCTGTAGAATGGAAACATCCTTTCGCATATAATTAATATGGTACCATATTTACTTTGACGATAGTCAGATCTATAAATAAGGCTCAAATATGGCTGTCTACTAACTGTAAAACAAAAATAATATACACTGCAAACATTGCCTCGCTCAGAGGTGAGCGTCGCTAATTTCATTTCGCGAATTTACGTTTCATTTTAGATTCAATTCAAGTTTGTAAAAACATTTTATTTATCACGTTATTTTAATTTGTTGGCGTGAATTTAAATTTAGACTTCGTTCTTAGAAGATTTTTAATTATCGCGGGTGGTATCGCACCCGAAATGCCAGAAACACGAGAACAGAAAAAAGGTACTCACCGAATTCCGTTTCTCTTGGGTTTCGCAGTGGACTGCATGGAATTATATCATTATTTTACAAAAACCACTCACGGTGCCTTCGAATTTGATAACAGCATTCGAAGCTGATCGCTCGCTAGCGGCCGTGGAGGGAAGGGAAGGTGGGAGGCACTGAACATTACTTCGTTGGTGTATTATATATAAGTAAGAGTCCCAAACAATCATGTATATTTAATTTACTGATTTCCGTCCGGCTGTCCTTACATTCTTGTAAGACATAAACGAATTGAATTCATTCTCAGATAAAACAGAAAAAATCTGTTGTCAATTTGGCATCATTGATATTTAAAAAGAGCAATATTTGATGTAATTATGAAACTAACGTATCGGATAATTTTATCATTGTATATTTCAATCAATCATATTATACCAAAGCAGTCTTTGAATGTGGAATATCGTTGATTAATAATCACTCTAAATAAATAGGTAATAGTGCATTTTTTAACATTTCTTAAGCAAGTGACGTATAACCGTCTCCGAATTCAGTACAACAACTCATACAGAAAACTGTTTGGATTGGCGCGTTATTGCAGCGCATCTACAATGTTTACCGAAGGCCGTATACATGGATTCGTTCCGCTACTGAGACATCGAGTAGCGACATAAAGATGCGGCTGGAGCTCAGCACCAACTCTCTGGTGCAGGCGGCGCTCTCACGGAAAGCTGGTTCCTCGACCAGAGAATGGCAACGCTTACAGAATAGCTACATATACAACAAAGACCGTGACTGAAGTAGTTATATATGTAATATTTATATTTTGTGTGTATATATGTGTGAACTTTTTACTTTTAATTAACTTTTTTTTATTTTTTATTTATTAATATTTTCCCTGGTTTTATTTTTCTTAGCATTTTTTTATAGCATTTCATAACATTAATGTATAACTTAATATATATTATCTCTATGGCGAATCGGGTTAAAAAAAATCTGATCACGCTGGAATAAACAGATTATTATTATTATTAACAAGTCTCCATACACATGTTCATAGATGAATAGAGTGTGCAATTTATGTGCATTAATTAAGTCGGAATAAAATATTAGAATTATTATTTTTTAATTGTTAAGTTATAAAAAATATTAGTGACGGATTAAAATTAGTATTATAAGATTAAGGTGAAAAGGTAATGTTATACACAACCGCGATACACATGTGTTTCGTGTGTCAGGTGTACAACTGATTTAACTATAAAGTAAAGAAAGCACTCGTGAATTAAGAAATATGTCGTACATACATATAATTAATTATCCGTAGCGTTTGCGGCCACTGCGAATATCTTATTTAATTGAAGTATTGCAATATAAATTATTCAATCGTTACCGTAATAATATATGTTCGTGTTTGCATGGCATAAAGTACTGTTTTAATGTACCGGAAATATTCTGCAACAGTAACCTAACGTAACCTTAACAAATTATAGAAATCTCATACTATATGGGAAGCATGGAAGTATGGGTATTGCAGGGTTTATGACCTGTCCTCGGCTGGCTTAAGTGATCACTTTATACAATGTAACGTTCACCATTCTATTCAACCAACCTCTACATCTATCCAATTTTTGGAAGTTGTAGATATGTTACTATGTAGAAACACTTGATGTATTAACTACAACTTCACTGTCACCATATATGGTCTGAAAATTTGATATTTATTTCCCTGAAACAATAATGAAAATATAATTTTTAGAAATATATATTATTTATTTGTATATATGACATACACAGTATACTAAAATATGCCTGAAAATTAAATTTTAAATTTAATATATTTCTTAGTTAGACCAGTATATTATATAAACAATATTTGAATATGTCCAAGAACACAAAATTATTGGATTTTTATCTCCAAAGGCATTTTTATTAAATAAATCATAGATATCTCATAGAGACGAAGCTATTTATATTATATTGTATGGAAGTACATAGTAAGTAAAACAGGTTGTAAACCCTACTATAAATAGCTTCGTCTCTATGAGATATCTATAATTTGTTTAATAACAATGGCTTTGGAGATAAAAATTCAGTAATTGCGTGTTCTTGGACATATTAAAATATTGTTAACCTAACCTAACAGGGGTTACATATAATACAAAATAATATTTTTCAATTTTTGTTTGAAGTATAAATATATATAAAGAAAAATTAATAATTAAAGACACATCAATAAAATGAACAATGAGGTTTACTTCTTCTTCGTGTCTTCATATCGGTGTTAATGCGAGGGGTCTTATTGGACTTCCACACGTCTCAGTTCACACCCTTATCCTCACAGCTGATTCCTGAGTCTATCTAGCCAGATTGAAATATTTTAGATTGTCATCGGTCTTAAGATGCACCCAGGATATGACCAATGTGGCCAGAATACACGCTTGGTACACTATCCTAGATAGATATCGGTTTACTTAAACAGTGAGTAACGGTGGGTTGATGTGATTAAGGTAACCAATTAATGTAAGGGTGTCCCCAATTCATGGCGCTAGCTTTCGTAAAAATTTGTACATCGGAAATCCCATTTGAAAAATATAAACCAACCCTTTTCACCACGGACACAAATCTAAAACCAATTAAAGCACCATCTGCATAATAAAATTATAAAAAGGACCAAATTATGTTTATGTAAATGCCTTCGATAGCTGGTTCCCAGGTTTCCGATTAACAATAAGCACACATATGATATATGAACTGCACTAACCTCTTTAATTTTGCTGTCTCTCTGGTCCGATGTGGTTGTTCTTTTATCTGAGTTGTCTTAGATTTCGACCGACCGAAGCGCGCACTGGTGGTTTATTTGGACCGCTGGACAGGTCGAAGCACGGAATATAATAAGAATGACGCCTGTCGGTTACCGTCTTCTCAGCTTTCGAAAAAAGGTGGCAATACTCACACACACACACATGTATATTATTATAAACCAGGAAACTCAGTGGTGCCAATCGAAGAAACAAGGCGAGTAAACAGAGCGCTTAGAATAGTTACTGGAACTTTTTGTAGAAATAATTTAGAATCTATAATATCATGTACCTACAGATATACAGATAGAAAGTAACCATAGCATTGCTGATCATTGAATACAGTTACTTTGGAATGAAAGAATAGAAAAATAAATAATTAAAACAATAAAAACCCGGAAAATTTAACCTTTTCCACATATCATGAGACATCAAAAAAATAAATAAATCAGATCTTGCATCTTATCATTTAAGGCAATATTGCTAGCAGAAGAGGCTCCGGAAGGTATCAAGGCTAGAGGTACATAGTTCCACAATCCGGTTGCTGCAAATAAAATAATGATTATCGTTCGACGATCGGATAAGTACAAAAAGAAGACGAACACAGTTAGATAAGTTTTTGCCTAAACACATAAAAAAATACTAACTCGTCCTATAAACGATGCGGATAAGCTCGTTACTTTCAAGTACACTTTTGATTAGAATTTATAATTTAAGTGAAAATCAGCAGCTGTCAGCGCCGCACGATGACATGTGTTTTAATACCACGCGGGGTTTATACACGCATAATTTTAATTACTAAATTTAACTAATTTTTATAATTTCTCTCAATTAAAAAGATAATAATCAAACAGGGTGTGAAGAGCACGCATTTTCTACGTGAAACTACTTTGCGTTTTATAATTTTCTATTTTGATCGAATGAAAAGATTTTGAAAGGTATTTTTATTTCAAAATCAATCTCTACACGGAAACGCGCCCAACATTTGAGAGGCTGTTGTATATATTTGACAGATTGACGAAATAAATAAAACTACATAGTTCATGTTTTATGAAACTGTAAGTTTTTGTTCTTTTTTTGTGTCTCGAAGAGTTTAGTCAGACGGGTTTAATGCAGCTTATTTTATTCAAATCTAACCACAAATAGTGAAGCTATGTATTATTAAGGAGAACACATTCTTATTGTGAAATTGTAATTATTCAGAACAGACGGTCTGTGATATAGGTGTATTAATTTGAAAAAATGTAACATATAGGTTAGAAAATTTGTCAAGAAAAATACTGGCGTTATAACACAATTGGTAGTGTACTTCCTCGGATTGGAAATGAAGATCCAGGTTTGAATCCCAGTGATGCAAAAACAATACTTTTCGACAAAATTGATTTTGTATGTAAATATATATTTATAATTAATACATTAATTTAGTATTTAAGCTATGTATTGTTTGGTGATTACTCTTGCAGTCATTCCGTCGGACGAACGTGTTATTGGCGCTAGTAATAAAGGCGTGTAGCGTTGTACTGTGATATACTGCGTGTACGATAATTTGTTAATTTTCTATGATTTACTCTGACTGGTGTGCCACAGGACTATATTTAGGACTTTTATATTTGCTTTTGAATGAACTTATGTCTGTTCCTCTCATTCTTCTCCCTTCTTCCCTCGCCGAAAGCTAGAATCAGTCGATCGGCGGCCTTGATCCAGTACGGTCAAATGTGTTATCAATCTCGGGATTTCGTAAGTCGTTTGTTTATGGTGACCTTTGAATTATATATACGGTGTGAAAATTCTATATACAGTCCACTGCGTCTGAAGGTGCTTGAAAGGTGCAAGAAAGGTGGAGTTTGGTGAGTCCTTCTTGTCCTTCTTGTTATCTATTTCAAATAAAAAATAATTTTCGCCAGTGGCGTACTTTTTACAATAATTTCATAAAAAAATGATTAAAAGTATGTGTGAGTTGTGATATTTTCCATCATAAAATAACTTAGATGGTGTATTTTAAAATCACTTCTATTTGACATTGAAAGGCGTGCCGAGCTGTCGTCCCGACTGAGAAAGAAACGCATAAAATTAAGGTCACGTTTTGTGTCAGGTTCCTTTGACAAGATTGCCATTTCACGATGTCGCAATATTTTTTAAAATCTGTCTTCAGAGCCGAGAATGAGAGCTGGCAATGGCGACACAAACAACTCAATACTGGATTTACGGTTTCGATTTCAACACGGACCGAATTGAGAAGTAAAATACATGGCTAAATTTATTCGCGATTTTGAATAAATTCAGCCCCGTCTGAATGTTATGGCCTGTATCCACGAACTGATTATTATATATTAAATAAAATAACAATAACTTTGAAATTTATTATACGTCAACCGGTTTCGCTTATCTCATGCTTCATCAGAACGTATTTAAAATTGATCATAAATACAAAGAGAGTGCGCTTGTGTATACGTAAAGAGGGAGATAGAATATAAAATTACATGTGAAAGAGAGAGACAGAATTCATATACAGATAAGCGGAACATCAAGAGATGGGAAAATACAGTGTTGATCGACGTATGTCAAACCACAAAGTGATTGCTTTCTACGAAAATATGATTATTATCTATTACATATGCGAGTATAAGTGGTATTTTACGATCTTTTTATAATATTGATAAATGAATCCGAGTTGAGTATTAAAACCAAACTGATAGTTTTTAATATATTGGTAACAAAAAACGATCTTTAAGAAGAAAGCAGTGGCTTAACTACAAAAATTAGGCCCCAATGCAAAAATGGGAAAAAGGGCCCTGTATATATGTTGGCCTCCTATAAAAACGACCACTAATTATTTATTGCATGTACAGTAATGTAGCATTCATTTACTGATTCCCTACATAATTTTACTAAATTGTCGTGTTTTTATGTTTATATGCTTTGCGATAATGCTCTGATTCCTAATATGACATATTAGCGAGGTACCATATATATACATTGAAAATGTTATTATTTTTTTCGTAATGCACATGAGATATGATTATTTTAATTTTATAATTCCATTTCTTGTTGTGGTAGATTTTGAAAATATTCCATATAGAAAAGCATCGATAACAAAAGTTTTGTAGAGCGCAAATCTTTTGGATCCCTGTCTAATGTGGGCCCCAATACACCGCATCGGCTTAGTTACGCCGCTGGGAGAAAGTAAGATCTTCAATCCAGGCTGCCAAAATGAGTTATCTTACGGAAGTAGCAGGAGTATTGTTATTAAATAAAATGAGCAGTACCAATGTAAGGGAAGCCCTCGTCATCGAGTCCTTACCCCCTCCCTACATACAAAACATTTTCAATTAAGATGGCTTGAGAATGCCAGAGGAATGATTACCAAGATGTATCATTGAATGATTACCGAATGAAGGCTGTTTGGGTCATGTCTCGAAGCATCGCAAGGTAATGGTTTAAGGAAACTCTGGCTCTTCAGCTCTTCTAAGATAATAATGGAACGAAAATTACAACGATGATATATAATTTAAATGCAGCTGGAATACAACCATGACCCTGTCAGCAGTTTAATGTTTTATAAAAATACTATCAATTTTATTATATAAATCATTTTACTCTTTTAATCAAGTTTTCATTAATGCCTAAACGATCGATTCTTCGCGTCCTCTTTGTATTACGATGTAGTGCAGTGGCTGTACACGAAGTGCGTGTTCGTCCGTGCTTATCTGTGTCGGTGTGAAGACTTAAGAGGAAGGTTGCGCAACGTAATTAGAAATGAGCAGTTGCGAAACGTATAATTTCCAGATTGCATGACACCTCCTCAGTTCGACGGATTAATTTGGGAGCGAGCGCTCTCTGATGTCCTAGATTTTTTTTTTGCGTCGGGCAACCGATCGACTGTATAAGGAAAAAAATTCTTTCCAACAGATTTCCTCTGTGTCTGAAAATAAAGGATATTTCATGTTTTAACCTCTTTTGTTCAGGATAATTATTAACGGACTTACATAAATTATTACAATTATTGAGCAGGCATCATTTTGAATAAAAATGGCAGATCAGGATGGTGATCACAGCAGAGATATTTAACAATTTACAAGATCAGTTTTTTGAAAATATTATGAGAGTTATCGTATCCGACTGACTTTGTCCTCAATTTTTTTATGGGGATGCCTGACTAAATTGTGAGTCAAAAATGTTTAACAACTAAAAACTTCTGTACTGTTATGGAAATACTATTGGATAAGATTTTTACAAAATCATGTTAAGCTTTTAGTCGGCGTACTTTGAAAAAATACTCGCAAAATTTTCTCATTATTATTCTACATCTTAATCATCTAACAAAAAATAGTCTGGCAGTTCGATGATCTTTTATTTTTTTGGTATTCAACATTTTATTTGGAATTAATAAAATAATTAATTTAGATTTATAAAATGTATATAGCTAACCGAAATAATCGCATGTCTATGACTTTAAAAAAATGCTTATATCTCCGATATGGTTGATATTAGGAACATCCACGATGAACGTTTTCGATTCATATTTTTAATCGACCAGAAAGATATAAAGAAAAAAATCTATTGTTTTTATCGGGATTCGAATCTGGACATCTTCCTATAAAAAGAAAGGGCGTTACCATTTTAATTATAGAATTTGAACACGTCTTTTGACAAATTTCGAACAAATATTATGTGATCTTTCCAATTGATACATATATTATTCCATTTTTGAAAAGAATAATATAATATATCCGAAAGTTGTGCCACGAAACGTTTTGCAATAGTTTGTACATATTTCTATCGATGTACTCGTATATCTCTAAAAGCAAAGTTTTGATTTCTGAATAGTATCAACGTGAGGCGCAAAATCGCCTCTCAGTCACCAAGCTTAATGATGGCTTTTCTGCTATATATTTAGAAATCAAGTCTAGCTACGAACGCCAATAATAATATATACTTTATTGTAGAGATAATTGACTGCATTTTCTTTTCTCTTCTCTATGGATAAATCGCATTTTATCTCTGAGAGAATAAATCAAGTTGCAAAATTCGTCAATACTCAAATAGCTTTCATTTATCGTGTCATAGGGTGATTGAGACTTGCTCTAGCATCTCGGAGGTTTGGTGGTGAAGTGGTTGGTCATCCTACTCTATGTAGAAACACAGCCGATGACTATAGACAGCTTGCTTCGCGATCTATTCTGTACAATTCTCGTTTGTTATGCACGTACTTTCAGTTCACGATGCTTGAGTTGCATAATATTATACGGCGGAATTGGTCCAATTGTCGAGTGGCCAGTGATCTTGTTAAGTTATGTATTCATAATCCAAACGGCTAACATCTTGTCTTGATTTACCTGTTTCATTTAAAAAAAAATTGATGACCCACTTCTGACGTGCTTGTCGATCTAGTGGTTAAGACTTCAATCAAAAAACCCCGCAAGTTTCGTTTAAAATTTCTTTACACGTGGTCCACAGAATGATATTGGACAAGATATTTTATACCAATAATATATGATAATATTCAATTCTATGGGGGGATATTTTTTAAATATTCACCACACAGGCACTGTACTGTAATTTAAATTGAATATTATAGTTTTGTTTAAAAGTTTGTAATATCATGCCTATAATTAAATATACGCATAAGAAAACTAATTTACTTTTTTAAAGGAATACGATGTATAGTTGATTACAAACTATTAAGATCGGTGTACTTTGCACTGTGTCACTCCTTAATTAATTATGTTATTTTAGTTTGGGGAGGAGCAGCAAAAACAATATTGGAGTTGGCTAAAAAAGCACTAAAAACAATTATCAAGATAATAATTGGTCGTCCCTTTAGGTATCCATCAGATCTTATATTTAAAGAGTACAATGTCATAGATATAAGACAAATCTTTATGTTGAGACTCGTTCAATATTTCCATGCTAACAACAACTCTCCTTGAGCAATAAATCATGGACACAACACAAGACAAACAACAAACATCTACACACCAGTTCCGAGAGCAACAATGACATTTTATCAAAGATTCCTCATGTTCTTAGCTCCGAAACTATACAACACATTCAGTATCAACTGAAAATCGTATAATTCCAACAAGATTACATAAATATAGAGCCAATATATGATTCAACCAGGTAGAGATGAATCAGAAGCATGGCTATCCAACATTCTAATATAATTTATACAATACCTTCACTAATAATTCACTAGTCCTACAACACTCCCACTACATATATTTTAATTTTATTTTTACTTTTTTATACATATTTGTAATTCTCTTTTTATTTCTGTCGATAAATAATACCACAACAGCACGAAAAAAAAAACTAGCTACTTTAACACAGACTTCAGTCTAGCAAAGTAGCCAGGACAACGCTGTATATATCAGAGGTGAAGTCTACTCCATCTTACACAATAAACTATGAGAATGTCTTATGTTTATTATGTATCTACCTCTGTTAAAACAAAAATATGTATGTCAATATATATACATAAATAAATAAATGTAGTTTTTAAAAATAAATACGAAGGTTAGCAGGAAACTAGCCATTGCGTTTTGAAGAGTCTTTGCATAATTGATGGCTGAAATTATATTTGTTTTGAACACCACACACTTGAACTTTTCCAAAATGTTTGCTTTATCAAAACAAGCGTGGCAAAGGCTTGATGCCTGGCGGAAGGCGTTCTCATTAATCATCACATGGCCATTCTACTCATCTGCAATTTCGTTGAATTCGTTTTTTTTTTGACGTAGACGTGAATCATTAATTAATCATTTCCGTCTCCTTGTCCTAGAAGGGCCAGGTAGCCAAAGCCTCGACAAGGCGTTTCCAGCCTCTTGAATATTTGTTGACCAATCGACGCGCAGTCTGCCTTTGTACAGTTAAACCCCAGCTTACTCTGGGCCGTGTTCCATTTCGCCACATCTTGGTAGTTGTTCTCTGGCATTTGCAAAACGTACCCAAGAGATATTTCTATATGCCGAGGATCTTACCATATTTACCTAGGTACTTCTCACTCGGTTCATTATTGTATATTATTAAACCTGCTACTGCAATGATATAATCCATTACAGTAGCTTGGATTCTTTACCACTCTCATAGTAAGAATCCATATTTGGTGACCATGTCTCAAAGTTGGCTTATACAATTTAAAAAACTATCTGTTATCTGATTATATGCAGAGCTTATAATGATTTTTTCACCAACATATCATAAATATTTAGTTTTTCCTTGTTAGTATTTATAACTTTTTATTCTCTTTTACCTTTATTTTTCTCATACATTTAACTCTATACTACTCTACTCCATTTTATTGTCGATGTAAAATATATTAGGATATAAGTTACCATTTCTTTCTTCTACGTCCAATACCTTTATAACTTATGTTTTATTTACAATTAAAATAAAATAACTACATATTAATATATTATCATAAAACACCACCACAATTATAGTAATAATGAACCCTTCATGATGTTGAAATATCATATTGAAAGAGATGTGCCAGAGATATAAAAAAATGACGACAAATCCTTAAACTATTTTTTAAAGTTCTCAAAACTCACGCTGGATTGAAAGGCTGCTAACACTGATGGAGAATTTAACCAGCATATTCTACCAGTCATAACATAAACGAAATATTGTTATGATATCTACCTTACCTTCTCATAAATATTTAATTATAGTTTATTATCATTAGATAATTATTTTAGCATTTATTATCTTCAATGTTAACCACACCTTCGTGTGATAATACTATTTTTTATCATATACAAAATAAAATAGTGACCAGTGGTGTAGTTAGACCGAAGCACATCGGATCGGCGCTCCGTCATATTTTTTTTGAGATGAATTTTATCTATACATTTAATTAAAAACCATCTAATAGGTCAGATAGAAATTTTCTAAAGAAATACGCAACTTCCCGCTCACAGATGTCCGTACATATTTTCAACTTTCTTCGTAATTGAGGTGTAAAGGTTACAAACGATAAATCGAGAGCATGTACAATGACAAGCGACAGTTGTATTTTCAAAGATGGTGTCTGATTTCGCCGAAGTCTGTATTGGCTCTTTGAAAAATTAATATATTTATAATCTATTAACTATCCAAGTACGGGGATCGAGAGGTGCAAACAAAATTGATACTTTTTAAATTAGAACAACACTTCTTGTAAACTAACGAATGTCTACTCATTCTACGCTCAACTCTGAAATATCCTTTACTTCTATTCGGGACTAATAGTTTCATCCGTATGCACCCTTAAACGCCAGATCTCATTATAACACATCTTTCTAAAATACTTACAAATACATTTTTATTATTAATTATTAAGAAGAACACATTCTTATTGTGAAGTTGTAATTATTCAGAATATAGGTCTGTGATATTTTTTTTAAAAACTAATTTAAATGTATTAATAAGAAAGATATACATATAAAATGAATTTTATCGAAAAATATTGTTGTTGCTACCGGTATTCGAACCTGGATCTCTTCCAATCTGGGGAAGATACATTAAGCTACTATGTTATAGAAGACAATACATTTGATGACAAATTTTTGAACCCATATGTTACACTTTTCTAATTAATACATCTGTCGTTCCATTATGATTATCATTTTTATTGTAATGCAGTAATGTAGATAAATAAATTAAATCAGGCATAAATAAAAATACAAAGCACCCCGTGGATAAGCCGCTTTGTTGACTCGCATTTTACATTTTCACAGGTTGAAAATATTTTGACGAAATCATCTGAAGATGACGAGCAAACATTGAACATGACTGCGAGAGAAAACGTAAACAAACAATGCCAACTTTCGCTTTCGTACATTAACACACATTACATGACATTACGAGAAACTAATCACACCGACTGACTGTCACACGTAATAAACCAATCGACTGACATCCGGAATGATTTTATGGCTACATTAGCGTTGCTATTCTTCTAAAAATGCGCACTTGATTAGTTTCCTTTAATCCAACAGGAAACAGTATAAAAAAAGCACTAAAAAAACCTCCTTCCGTAGTATTATAATAATTGACTTTTTATAAGGTGTAGTTACATTGTTTTATGAATGTTAATAAGTCAATAATGATGATAATCGAGAAAGGGGAAAGCACGACAACGTGTAAAAAAATTGTAGGTAATGAATGTTTGGAACAAGTAGATTAGTTTGTGTATTTCGGAAGTATGTTTGATAGAAACGAAAAGGCTGAAAAAGATATCGAAAGGAAGGTGACTGGAGGGAGTGAAGCGAACGGTGCTTTGAATGAAATTATAGATAATGGTGACTTGTCAATCGAGGCAAGACTGGCGGTACAAAATATAGTCCTGGTACCGACACTGATGTATGGAAGTGAGGCTTGAAAATGGTAGAAGAGAAACTAAATCAGGAAAGAGATTACTTAGGCGTATATGTGGCAGATCTATTTATGACAGAGTATAGAATGAAGAAATAAGAAAATAATGTAAAGCTGATATTAGTAGAGTGAGTTAGGTTTAGAAAGAATCGCTTGGATGGTTTGGTCATATGGAACGGATAAATGAGGAGAGAATGGTAATAAATATATATGACGCAAGTGTTGATGGCACCAAAAATAGAGGAGGCCCGCGGAAGACTTGGCACGACGTACAAGAAGGCGGTCCTGTTAGAAGCCACAATAATCGGCAAGCTTGTAGCTTGTTAGATTAGTATTCTAAATATTTAAAACAAAAAACTTTTCCAATAAAATGCAAATGGTAATTTGCAGTGTCATTTATAAAAGAAAAAACTAATTTTATAATTAGCTTCAATTGTACTGCCCATCGGTTCCATTCGAGTCTAGTCCGCATGTCTATGTTGCTCTAGTACCTTCTTGTGTTTACAGGAATGAAACTATCTGAAATATTTATTTTTCCGCGATGAATTTGCAAGTAAAGAAAAATATGAATGCGCGGGTGAAAACGAAACCTGTGCGGCTAATGAGAATTATGTATACATACATTTCATATTATTGAATGGAATAGTACCTATTAATAAGCACGTGTACAGCACGCGACTGCTGGACTAGTACGCGAATTGTAATCCAAATGTAAATTGTAAGAAATCGTTATTAATTCATTTATTTTTCCGCAATGAATTTGAAAGTAAAGAAAAGCATGAACGCCTGGGCTAGGGCGAAACCTGAGTAGCTAATAACAAATTGACCCCTCCTACGTAAAGTATCGTAAGTAAAAAATGATTTTTAATCATTCTAATATTTTACTTGTATTTGATACTTATTTAAGTGGCAGATTTAAAGAAAATACGTTGTATTCTATGATGTAGGTACTGGATAAACATAATATTAAAAAAATTACAGCCATTTAAAAATGTATCAAATACGTGCAAAATACTATAGTAATTAAAAATATCATTTTTTACTCACGACACTTTACGTAGGTGGGGTCGAAATGTACATATATTTAAAATTATTGTATGATGTAGTACCTATTTATAAGCATGTGTACAGCGCGCGACTGCTGGACGCATACATGATTTGAAATCTGAACAAAGAAATTTATTTTTCGGCGGTAAATTTTGTAGTAAAAAAAAAAAAAATGAATGCATGAGTAAGGACGAAACCTGTGTAACTAATTAAAAATGTAGGTATATACATTTTACATTATTGCGTGATGTAGTATCTACTTATTAGGACGTGTACAGCACGCGATTGCTGGCCGGGTGCATAATTTGAAATCAAAGCAAAGAAGTCATTAAAGACGTTTCCAAAAAAATCACTTTTCTCACAATCCTTCTGAATCTTTGAATACACATACTTATGAATGTCTTTTATACGTAGAAATTTTTTTCAATAGTCCTTGCCGTAGTAAATTTGTAAATATTGCCTATTAAAATGAGCATATTTAACATACGAACCATACCCCGATCGATGTTGTAACGCACGTTTAATTGAATAGCAATAGTAATTTTCTTACGATTGTTTTGGAAAACTGAGAATCATTTATTGAAAATTCAACAAATATCTTTCTGTAAAAATAACTAAAACAAGCGGTATTCGTTTTGTTATAAAAAATGTTAAAAGTGAGCTACTTTTGAATGGTTTTGACGCTTCCTTTTATAATTTGGATAGTGAGAGATTTTTGAACTTCTGCGCATGTGAGCGGAAGCGAAAAAGTACACTGTAGCTCAACTATTTTTTATTCTATTCATAGTAGTTTACAAACGGGGGAATCTTCTTGAAGATTGAGTACAACAGCTCTTTGGGAACGTTCTTAATTCATTTATTTTTCCGCGATGAATTTGAAAGTAAAGAAAAATATGAATGCATGAGTACAGACGAAACCTGTATATCTAATAAAAAGTGAATGTACATGGATTAGTACTTATAAGCATGACATGTACAATAAATCTACCCTTTTTGAAAAATTGAGCCGAGAGATATCCTCTTAAAACCCCTTGTTTCTTTTTTTCAAAAACGGTACTTATAAGCATGATATTGTACATATCATGCTTATAAGTACGTACTGACTGCTCCATGTACATTCATTTTTTTTATTATATGTACAGGTTTCGTCCGTACTCACGCATTCATATTTTTATTTAGTTTTAAATTCATCGCGGAAAAATAAATGTATTAATGACTTCTTTGCTTTGATTTCAAATTATGTACCTGTCCAACAGTCGCGTGCTGTACACGTGCTTATAAGTAAGTACTACTCCATTCAATAATATGAAATGTACATAGCTATATTTTTAATTAGCCACACAGGTTTCGTCCTAGCCTGCGCGTTCGTGTTTTTTTTTTTGCTTTCAAATTCTTCACGGAAAAATAAATGAATTAACGATTTCTTTTTTTCGGATTACAAATCGTGTATGCGTTCAGCAGTCGCGTGCTGTACACAAGCTTATAAGTAGGTACTACATCATACAATAATTTTAAATATATGTATATTTCGACCCCACCTACGTAAAGTGTCGTAAGTAAAAAATTATATTTTCAATTATTATAGTATTTTGCACGTATTTGATACATTTTTAAATGGCTGTAATTTTTTTAATATCATGTTTATCAGTACTACCATCATAGAATACAACATATTTTTTTAAAATTTGCCACTTAAATAAGTATCACAAGCAAAATATTAGAATTATATTATTTTTTGAAATAACTCATGTGTTACGACATGTTCTCACTTTTTTAAGGCCACCCTGTAGACAGATGTTAATCTAGGTGGCTTGGAGATATTTTGCGAATGTCAAAGGAATGACTACCAAGTCATTTTTTACTTACGCTACTTTACGTAGAATGGATCAATTTGTTAATAGCTACTCAGGTTTCGTCCTAGCCCACGCATTCATGCTTTTCTTTATTTTGAAAATTCATTGCTGAAAAATAAATGAATTAACGATTTCTTTTTTTTCGGATTACAAATCGTGTATGCGTTCAGCAGTCGCGTGCTGTACACGTGCTTGTAAGTAGGAACTGCATCATACAATAATGTGAAATGTATGTACATTATCAATCCATCTAAATCAGAATTACAATAAACTGTTTAAATATACACTAGTTTTCAACAATAAGATTTTCAATGCAAGTTTCCTAAAGATTCAGTCATTTTGTTGATAGCCCTGGATGTTTCTAGTATTTAATTGGCAAGTACCCGTGGTGGAGAATAACTACTAATCATTAAGGCGACGTTAATCTTGAGCAATTTCGACTTTTAGTGGCTGTCGTGAGAATGAGCGTATTCTTTCACTAATAAATTGTCAATATTTGCCAGGTATTATAACAGGTATTGTGTCAGGTATTACCTGCTTATTTGTATGATCCAATCGTCCATCAGGGAATGTCAAGATTTTAAAGCATTACTATAAAAGTGCGGCTATATGATTTGTACAATAAGTAATTATTTTTTACAGAAATAATAATGAGTTTATTGCAGTGAAACCTGGTAGTGTGTGCAAGACCTTGTTTACATAATAAATATACAATTAAAATTAAAATATTATATACAAAATATACACATAAAACAGAAGAAGAATATAAGGTTATGATCAAATATATGTAGGGGACAGCGTTTTAAATTTACCGCTGTTCCCAGTCGAAATCGATACCAGCGACATTTGCATTATACTAGCTGGCTGCAGGGTGCTGCCGCCACAGTCTGGCTCCGCAGTCCGCTTCGATCGCTCGCCGACAACACATCCACCTACGGGTCCGACAACAAGCACCGCCGATTCACTTCTCTATTCTTCAACCTCTACGATTTGCAGTTCTCATTTCTCTATATTTCATTTTACACGCTTACCATATTCTTCTTTATCTAGAAAATCCGATTATGTAAATAAAGTATATTTTTTATGAGTATAAACGGCATTCGTCTATTTACTTGCATAATACATGCGTTAGTGATTTGTCTTCCACAGGCGCATAGCTTATAATTTGAATTAAAAGTGCTATCATGTGGACCCAATATGATTCGTATGATTTTCTCTGTAAGCTTAAGTAATATTTCTGGTTAAATAACTTCTGGAGATTGACAAAAGTATGCTGCGTCTTATAAGTGTTCTTCACGATGTCGTCTTTGTCTTCCTTATATGAAAAACCAGTTTTAATGATACTTTCATTTTGAAATTTTTTCTTAATTTTTAAAATTTTTATGTTCTTACTCTTCATCGTGTAAGGCTAGTAAATTTTTATTATTGTTAGATGGTTTTATTAATAATAATTAGCAGATTAAAAATAAAATTTTGAATTATTTGCGCATATTATAAATGTGTAATAAATTTTTTTGTACAACTTTTTAAATAGTATACAGTGTATGCCCCTCTTTGTATGTTATATGAATATAAACCTACATACGGAATGAGATTTTATGTCATAATTCATGTTTGACTTAATATATAAAATAACACAAACGCTGCGTATGTTAAAAATTTAATTTCTTAAGACTATACAACCATGGCGAATATTTCTGTAAAATGTATTTTTCAACGTTATGAATGATTTAAATACGTAATATACCGTGACACAAGTCCGACTCCGCCCGGTACCAAATTCGAAATTTCGCTATTTAAAGTAATCCGTGTCCTTGGCTAAATTAAAAAAAAAAAAATTGAGATTTGAAATAGCGATCACAGAAATGATTCTGATTTCTGGCATCTTAGCCCGGCTGTGATCGGTAACGTAACGATTATCGTATATATATGTTACAGTGGATGTGTATTACCAGTGAGAATATATTTTCACTGACGTTGCAGTGAAATCATATCCGAATATAATTATAACTTCACTAGCAGGTTTTAGCAAATGTATATTCTACCCTAACATATAGTTGAACCTAACCTAACCTATGTGTTGAAAAGGAAATAAAAATGGCTGAGATTATAAACACGGTAGTTTATGCAGTAAATAATTTTATTTAACATAAATGAAAATACTATAAGGGAATAAAAGTGACAGTTGTAAACGCCACCCACGCCACCAAAATTGCTGTAGGGCGACACATCGACACTCGAGGCCAAATGTTCCCGCGCGGCGTATTCTCGCTTGTCAACGAATACAAACTCACTAAATATAACCAGTGAATTTGTATCTTCATTGTTAGATATACATCCACTGACCGGCTTAGCGAAAATATACTTTCACCAGAGAAAATATATTCTCACTGGTAATACAGATTCACTGTAACGTATATAAAAAATAAAAAATGTACGTACGATATATTTGTAGCGCAACGTAATATAGGATGACGGCGCAAATGGAAACCAGTATAATAAACTCACAAAAAAATTTAAGACCTGCATTCTGTCAATTTTTTTTATCAACGTCAATGAGCTCTAAGAGCTGGATAGTAAAATTTATGAAAGCGTGCAATATAGCACATTTAACTACTGATGTAAGACGCGAATGAAGAGGTGTAAATGGTAATAATAAAATAGTTTGTATGTATTTGTGTGTACAGTTTAGTGGGATGAAAGGAAATAATGCAATTTTATTACATTAAAAAAATATATTTGTTGATAAAAACGTTTGCTCAGTATTGTATTTTATATAGGTATATATATATCTTTAGGTGTATTCAGTGTGAATTTATAAAAAGTGTCAAGCTAAACGATTATGAATACTGAATAAAATATATAGTCACTGTGGTATCCGGGAATGACATCTTTTTTGGTCATTTTTTCGTCACATCTTTTTCTTAAATTACCTGGTCTAGTACGAAATTTATTCCGATAATTATTACAATCTCGAAAATCACAATATATTTGTATTTATATACAAAAAATGTACATTTTTAATGTTCAAAATTTTATGTACAATCACATAAGTCTGTCGTGAAGTTAACATTTTTTTGACAGATAATATGTCGAATTATATATGTTTTTCCTGTGATTCTTCTATCTCCGTGATTTAAACGAATCCTGACATTGACCTGCTTCGATTATCGATGATACCCGATGACGCAATCTTACACTTGTATCTATTCAACAATTAATTAATAGTTATAATATTAGTTTTAAGAAATTAATTGTTATTTAAATTAATATGAGATATGTTTATACGTATAAACACAAAATAAAAAATATTCGTGACTAATAGACAGGGTGATGTTTGATCATATGTTTGAGAATGTAAATTCTTCTTGAGTATATTAATAATTAACCAATCCTAAGGTTTTGTCTTTGTAGAGTTAATATTAGTATCGTGATCTTGGTGACCTTCTATTGGCTGGGTGAGATAATTTTACTATCATAAAAAAAAATCATAATAGGTTTATACTTATTGTTTATCTTATAATTAATAAATCTTTTATTTTTTTAAATTTATATTTTTATTTATATGTATGTACTTCTAGTGTATTCTTCTTCTATATGCATATGTATTTCTACATTTTTTTTGTTACTTTAAAATCTTTTAAAAGTTTTCTCTTATTATATATGTAAAAACTCTATTTTTTGTACAAGATGCGTATGTTTATATTATTGTTGTAAAAGCCCATAAAGGCATCGATATAAATAAATAATATTAAACATATAATAGAAATGATACATTATGACGGGAAATCAATAATTTTTATAACTTTAATATCATTAATTGACATTAGTGGCGGTTACTTTGTGGTGTAACATGATTATTATAATTTTCAAAACAAAACTTTGTGCTACACGTTGGGTTAGGTTAGGTTAGGTCAATTCGGGCAATAGGGCTGGGCTGGAGAAGAGGGATAGACAACAAAACTGTATTTAGTTTAGTTATCATCTGATGATGAGAGGGACTGCACCTCTCTAAACTAGAAGTGAAAATAACCCAACGTGCGTTTAGTACAAAGTTTTATTTTGGAAATTTATAACTTTTATTTATTTAAAAAATCAACAAAAAACAACGTTTGTAAAAACTTTGTTTGAAGCCATAACCGTTAATCAAACGGTTATCCGAAATTAAACGGTATATAATTTTTTTTTGTTATTTTAGAAAAATTGCGCATCATGTATTTACAAAAATTGTCGCTGGACCATAAATACTCAACCTATCATGATGAACTTTGAAATACGTATGCTGTGATAATGTAACTCTACTATAAGTTGCAAGATTTTTATTTAAGGCTAATTAAAAATAAGTTTCTAAAAAATGTTTGAATTATTTCCAAACCATTGAATTTTGAATAACTATATTTGTTGATCATTGGGCCGCTAGTGACTCACTGTAAACTCAATTTAGTCTACTGTATCTGAGACATCCTGTACATTATTAAAATATTAACATATTTAAGCTAAATCTTGTCAAGCCATTATTTTTCTCAATAATAAAATTAACTTTTTAATTTTATCTAAGAAATGTCAAGCAACTAGGATGTTTGCCTCTAAGTATTTTATTAGGATTCTGGAATATCGTTAGCGGCGATATGTATTATATTTATTAGCTTTATCTCCGCAGGTTGTCCCGCAGTCACCTTACATCATAATATTACGATAAACAACCTTATTTATGCAAGTTATATCACACGGAATATTATGCTTGTAACGACCCGAGGTTGGATAACGGCGAGTTATGTTGACATACATTTCAAGATTTTACGTTCTTTTCGGTGGAACAAAGTAGCTCGCGAATACAAGTTTAACGACAAAACTGAAATTGTTGCATCAGTTTTGCGATGAAAGAAGCTTACGGAGGCATATTGCGTTAAAACGAGCCCAAAATAAAACTGAATAGTCATAATCCTACCCAACCAGTGAAAAAAGTATTCCAAAAAGACGTAGCTGAGTAACACTTGCTTTCCAATATAGACATACTTGTTGTTTAGTTGCTTAGTCGTTACGATACTCGTCTAGTGATCTAGTGGTCGGGAGTTCGAGCCTCGTTCCAAGAGGCCATCAAGGTTCGCTGTCAAATCGAACGGAAACAACGAGGCAGTACAAGGTGTTGAGTTTTAATCTCTTTCTATCAACCTTAAGCTGATCTCCGAGTTTATCTCCAGATCGAAATCTCAACACGTGTAGGTATATGGCACTGAGATTTATCTCATCGTATGTCACTATGTGGACATGAGCCAGGGTTAAATATCCATTCTTATATCTAAATGCGTAGCGCTTCAGCAACTAGGCGCGAAGAAGTGTAGGTACCTACCTAGGAGTGCGCTTGAGTACCTACTTGTGAGGTAATTTAACTAAGTAACAAATGTAATGGTTGTGCATAATGTTGTGCCCAGCGCGGCGCTACGAGCACAGTCTCTGGGCGAGTCCCGCGTCACGTGGCCAGAAGAAAGTGCGCACCTAGGCTGCGCGTAAATGAAATCGAAAGTAGTGCCAGAGGAAGCCCAAAGGTCAAGAAGCAGCCGAGTGTCAAATAGAAGACAACTCATTGATAGGGAGCCGCGAAACAGCGCCGAGCGCATTGCTCAGGGTCGGACTGGACGAACTAACTGCGCTACTGCACTCACCTTGGATCCGGAAAAAATTAGTACGAGTATCACATTCTCTGGAGATGCGAAATATTGACGGATGTGATTGAAGGTTTGATGGGAGTGGATCGGGCGTCCATCCGTAACTCCGATCACCTTAGCTGCAAAAGGAATCTGGAATTGTTCAGGACCTTTGTGAGAGTTTGGCTTTCTAGGTGGGACTTACTTAGGGATATTAATCGGTAATACCAATATCGATGCTTTTCTTTGTCTGTTTTTCCTGTCATTGGGGACGAATGACCAGCGGTGGTGGCCTGATGACAAGTCAAATCGTAATTATTTTGTTTTGTCTTTTTCCTTTTTCGGGGGCGTGTTATTTTTATTTTTTTCCTCGGCTCCCCGACTACATGTTGTCTCCCTACACTGCTATGATTTATGCCTGAAATTATATAACTCTGAAATTTTCATTAGTTATTTTAATTTTTTTTTTTTATTTCTACGTACTATGTTTTTTGTGATGATATAAATGACTCTGTCTACACATTGTTGTGTTTTCCTTAAATGTATTTTGTTCATTTTTATGAATAAATTATAAGGTCGGGGACAATGAGGGTGTTTGCGATGGCGGCTGTGTGACTCCGTTTTGTCACTTAAGTGACAGACGGTAAAGCACAGCTACCTATTAGCATTATAAAAAAATGCCAACCAGGCGGGGAATGAGAAAGACCAAATAGGAGTTTTTGCTTATAAACGGTCTTGGGTAAGCGGCGGGTCCACCCAGTACGAGTATACGTTAAAGAAATGTAGCATTAGTGATATTAAGGGCATTTTGATACGTTACCTATGTGAAATTCGAGGTAATTTTTACATACTTAAAATTTCATACTCTTTCGAGACGACACGTGATTAGTTTTAAAATAATTAAGAGTATCATGTTAATAATATATTAAGGTGCATTAATTGCAAGGGGGAAAGGTTACAAAATAAAGACGCAGAGATAAAATTGTTGTTTTCCTCACATTATATTCAAAAATATTAATTTAGTATTGTGTGGGTCATAATAAGACGTGCGTTGTCATCCTAATTCATAAATTCAAAATTACATTACTATTACACACCTACTGTTAGTGTATAGCGTATTAATTTTAGCGAATGGAATGTGATTTCCATCAGCGTTCCATATTCAAACATTTTGAGACGGATTCGTTTTCTGCATTTGTTTAAAATAATTGATTTAAATGTACTAAGTTCATATTCTGATGTATTTGTTTCATAATTACATCATGTTTAGCTCTATTCAAAGACATTGATGTAAAAAAGATATAAAATGATGTAAACCGAACAAAATAATCTACTCCTTTATGGACCTTTACAACATTAATATCCACATACTCAGTGCTACATACGTACTCACCATAATCCGGATTCTGCAAAATCCAAAATGTGGACTGTATATTTTAAACTATTTCGTATAGACGCGAAGTCTCGATCTAATATAATATTGTAATGTGTACCGTACACGTATAACCGTACTGGCTCAAGATCGCCGATCGACTGGGCGGCAGCGAGGCCGGAAGGGGCGTGGAAGGCACTGTGTATTATTTCGTTCATTAATTATATGTATAATTATATACCAAATAAATATATTTCCCAAACACGCAAATTGCACAAAAGTAGATCTTAAATGCAATACAGTAGAAGTAAATAAAGGTATAACATTACAGTATGAAGATTGATGTAAATCCTTACTCTCAAATATCCGAGACTAGAGATCGAAGTCTCACCAATGTATACGCATTTTTACACATAGCTTAAAGATTAAGAAGTCTGCAGTTCATCCCTGGTTATTACATGAAGTCATGTTATTGTATTTTGCCATTTACTCATTGTCTTACGTCACCGAAGACATCTCTTCGGCACCGAGTCTCGAAGTGGGCGCTCGTGCCAAATAGAAGTTGCGGAAGAACTCGCGCGGTCGATGTATTTAGTTTAATTTTGAAATAAGCGGAATTTTAAGACGGATATAAAATTATAGTGAGCATTGTTGAAAATGTGGTGAAGGGCAATTGCTCAAGATATTTTGCCAAACGAAATGAAGAATGAATCTTTTTACCATTGTATTCTGAAATATTTGTATTGCCATCTTTTGCTGTATTGTGTTATGCAACATTAATTTAAAAGACAAATTAAAGATATCTCATAGAGATGAAGCTATTTATATTTTATTATATGAAAAGTATGGATGTATGGGTATTACAGGGCTTACGACCTGACTTCGGCTGGCTTAAGTGATCATTTTACATAAAGTGACGTTCACCAATTCTACCCACAATCAATCTCCCCTTCTATCAAATTTTTGGAAGTTATATAATATATATATATATAATGTTACCATGTATAAAAATTTCAAGTACAACTTCACTGTCGCCATCTATGGATTGAAATTTGATATTCATTCCCTTAAAATAGCATAGATATCATATTCAGGGGAATGAATATCAAATTTCAAACCATAGATAGCGACAGCGAAGTTGTACTTGAAATGTTTCTACATGGTAACATACACATAACTTACAAAATTTTTTTAGATATGGAAATTGATTATGGGTAGTGTTGATGAACGTTACTTTGTGTAAAGTGATCACTTAAGCCAGCCGAAGACAGGTCGTAAGCCCTATAATAACCCATACAATTTGTCGTAATATTAATTTAGAAGCAGCAAACTTCCACAATATGAAGACCCTAGAACATCGACGAACACGTGCTGACCTAATACTACTCTTCAAACTACTGCAAGGCCACATCGATTGTCCCAGCCAATTGGAGTTAATATCTTTCCATGTGCCATCTAGATCAACCCGGCAATCTGTATTCTTCCACATTCCCAGAAGTAGAACATCTCATACAAAATTTATTCATTCACCGGTCATGCTAATACCATTATGAGAAATTACTTGTTTAACATTAGCCTTATTAAGCTCAAAGGGTTCTTCTTATGAACCACCACAATTTAAACTTTGGCCATTCACTATACCTATAAAAACTCATGTTGCTCTCCCTTTACCGCAACGTTAGTTGCAACCTCCCCACCATTCTCCTTCTTTTATCTAAACATACTTTGTACCCAAATATTTTTTGTGGATTTTCTATATTAGTATCGCATGTTAAATAATTATTATGTTTATTACAATATGTTTTTACTGTCAAAATCTCTTAATAAAAATAATATCAAATAAAATGCTTTTAGAGGTAAAAATTCAGTAAGCAAGACATTGTTTCAATTGCCAGTGCATATTAATGTCATTAATAAAATTATCGTCTTACTGTTTAATGAATAAAATATCGCTCTCAATATTCTGATTCTTACATACATAGAATACATTCACAAGGGGCCTTTCCATTTTGCATTGGAGCCCAATTTTTGTAGTTACACCACTGCGTACATAAAAACATTTTAAATACATATCTAAATGAACTTTCACCCTCTTGATTATCTGTTCTTCCACTTTTCCCGGCATCCTGCAGATCACTAGAGAAGTGTCTGTTTCCTTTTCTACTTGGTCGGTCCATCCGATAGGGGAACCATCATCTTCCTCCTCGTCCTTTGACGTGATCCACCATAACAAGCTTCTACAAACAATGTTCCCTTCTTGCAAATGAAGAATTTGTCTCAAGCATATGGTTGAGAGTCTGTTCTCGATGTTCAGTTCCTACACAATGAAGATTTTCATTATCACCACATCTCAAAGGCATAATTATTTTACTGTAATGGTCCCGCGTTCTTCTCTTACAGCGCGTGTACACAGATGAGACTGGTCTCGAAAGCGTATAAAATACAGTGATTCATTGACGCATACATTTTGTACGCAGAATAGAATAAGACCAACTAATACGTTCCGTCTTTTACCGATAAATAAGAGATTTTTTAACACGAATGAGACTTTATTCTCTCATATGAGATTATAAAGGAAAACACATTCTTATTGTGAAGTTGTGATTATTCAGAACAGACGGTCTGTGATATTTTAAATACTTAATTAATGTATTAATTATAAATAAATACATATAAAATCAATTTTGTCGAAAAATTTGTTTTTGCGTCACCGGGATTCGAACCTGGATCTCTATTTCCAATCCGGGGAAGTACACTACCGATTGTGCTATAACGATAGTATTTTTCATGACAAATTTTCGAACCTATATGTTACATTTTTCAAATTAATACACCTGTCGTTCCATTATTTGAAAGCCATCTACATTATTTTTACAGAATCTCAAATACCTTTGAGTAAACCGACTGCAGACGCCAGAATTATTAATTCATTTTTATTAAATTTTGGACACATTGATACAACATATATTATTAAGGAAAACACATTCTTATTGTGAAGTTGTAATTATTCAGAACATAGGTCTGTGATATTTTAAATATTTTTCGACAAAATTGATTTTATATGTATATATTTATAATTCATACATTAATTTAGTATTTTCTCATATGAGAGATTAAACCAGGAAAAATATCGACAGAACTGAATTCGTTACTTTGGATCGGTGAATTGGCTTAATAGTTCATTTGCGATGAATTAATGTGGAACGGTGCCAAAGTTCTAGTTATTCGAGAAGGTACACGAAACGTTATAGGTATATTAAAATCGAGAACGTCCAGCTTACGATTGATTATTTTGCATTATTATTTAATTTGATTATAACACTTCTTGAGATAACTCTCAGACTTGCAAACATTTTTATATATATAAACATTTTTATGGATGCATAAAAATAACACACTCTACAATATAATAATACAAATGGTAATGTGACTGTGACGTACTAGCGTATCAGTACTATTCGTGTAGTTGAAGGTCTCCTGGTGACAATTATCTATTTTTAATTACAGTAAGATACAATTGATATACAAGATGTACCACTAACGCTGGCGCAGCAATAGAGGCCGCGCCCCGTGTGTGACCATTATTTATATCCGCACATACACACGTCCCGCGTGGGCGGTGAGGCTCACACATACACACATACATATCGGTACAATCCAAAGACATCACATTGTTAATTATTATTCTTATTAACCTTGTTTGCTTTGTTACCATGAAGGGATCCTTCGGATTACTAAACGTTGTCTTTTATAATGTTTAAATTATTTAAAATATCGGTACAGTACTTGCGAGTCGTAAAATCCAGAAACGATGTCTCATTTTGAAACTTCTAACTATTGAAATTAAGTTATTTATTTTTCTATTTGAAAAAGTACTGCGTGTATTGTAAAATTTGCTTATAAAGAAAGAAGCGTTATGATCTTTCATCTCGGAGATTTGTCCATAATGTTTGGCAAGTATTGGATGCGTAATTATATTATGCGTACAAAATACACGTGGAAATGATTAATACCATGCTTCATGCACATCTCTGTATTGTTCTTTATGCGCTCTCGACACGAATCTCTGAGATAAATCTCGTCCGTGCACACGCGTCATTAGATACAAAGCAATATTTTTATTTACGTGCGATACTCGCACATAATGAAAACTTTGCCAGAACATTACGTACTTGGCCTCTCCATCATATTCAATAATTGTTTAATTATTATTAATATTAAAATAAACATAGACAATTTTTCTCAAATTTATCCAATGTCGCTTCTAACGACCGTGGCAGTGCTTTGTAGGTATATTACCCATTCTCAAGTAAAGAGTAAAATCACATCTTCACAGTCTCAATGACTTCCGTATTGCGTATGTCAAAAAATCTCCGAGACATAAATTCTCGACGAAAATATCATTTGGTATTTTATACTAAGCAAAGTGTTTAAGGATTCTAGTAAATGAAAAATTCGAATCGCGTTCAGAATTTTGACATTGTCAGGTTTTATTTTTTTTGCGTCAGATGGCATGTTATCGGAAGCAGTATAAGAGTCTTCATATATCATGTATTTGGAGGATTCTTCTTCTTTTAAACAGGCAATCCACCCTTCAAGAGTGATTTGTGTCATTAATCAAGTTAAAACATTATTTCATAGAAAGCAGTATAACAATATTATAGAATAAGGAATATTACACTACAAGTTAATACCATTGTCGTTCAAGAAATTTGCTATTATATAGATTAAATGTGGCGAGTTAAAGGAAAGAAGATGACACAAGTTAACCGAGAGTTGAAAATTATCATTGACAAGATTATTGTAAAAAAAACCTGTGATCCGCAATGGACAGGCAAAAAAGACACGGTCAAGGGTTTCCTCCTCGGCACCACACTCACACATCGAGGAGTCTATTATGTTCAATTTGAATAAATGTGAGGCTACCTGACAATGCCCAATTCTCATTCTTGAGATATTTAATATTGTTCTTTTAGTTTGGAGGACTCGATGAGAAAAGTAATTTTTTTTAATATATCGATAACGATCGTTAATTTTTTAATAATTACACCAAGCATCGAAGACATATCTATGTTTTTCATAAAACTGATGAGTCGAACTATCAGAGAATCAAATTAATTCTTAATACTACTCAATAATGTTGTAATAAAGAAAGTGGTAATAGCCAACGTGACAGTTGAACGGATAATGCATGAAACGAAGAAGAAGAAGAAATTGAATTCTGTAGAAGCTTTTCCTCGCTACCTGTTTTCTCTTAAAGTACTGTATGTTTAATTTTATAATTGATATTGATTCATTAACATTTGTATTATCTGTCAACTTTGTGTTTGTTTAAAATCAGGTTGGTAACCTAAACAACCTTCAAATGATTACCAACCTTAAAATTACATTTTTAATATTAACGCAAACACGTTGTGGTAACAATTTAAGTGAGGTACTAGATTTATTTTTAAAATTGTGGTATAATATATTTTTTTTTTAATGTTTTGACGCACGATTTTAGTTAGTTTATATTATGCTGATGAAGGAAAATGTATTTTCTGTAATCAGTTGATGAATACAATTAACTCATAGTGGTTTTAAAAACTAAGTTAATAAACTAATAATTCTTAATATATAATATATAATAATAATATATATAATTTGAATATTTCCCAAGGCTTGGGCGAACACGAAGATATTACTCAAGGCTGAGCCGCAACACGTGCAGATACTTTTAATTTACATCGAGACAAGGTAGGCTTGATAGGCTTGTCTTCAATATTAAGTCAATCATACCTTTTTCTTCCGTAACTATGTAGTGTTCTTGTCAGTGCAATGTTCACTGAGCGTCTCTGACCTAAACACGATCCAAAGTAGGTTCCTGAATGTATCGTGTTTATTATTTATAGTGAACGTTCTAACTTACTCTGTCTTCTTATCTCGCATGCATTGTATCTAAGAATATGCTTCATCTATTGTGAAATTTTTAACTTGCACTCTTCACAGAATCTTTTCTTTTCGACTCTTAGTGCAGGTTTTTTTTTTACATTCCTCTCCACCACCACATCTCGAATGCTTTTAACATATTTCTCTCTTTGGTTTGGTTCCAGGTTTTAATAAAATTTATTTTCTGCCTTATTGTTGATTTATGATTATAGCGTTAATTAATGAATATAGCGTTAAAATATAATTATCACACCAAAATTAGATGATTCTTCAATTTTATATCCCGTGTAACGCCTTATATATCAGTTAGAAATTTCCTGTTTCATCAGGTTAACATAAATTTATTTAACATTAGTTTTGGTATGTAAAAATATCCAACATCATATGTAAATGTTCCGTTGATTATCGAGGTTCAATTTTAAAATTTAAACTTTGAACCGAGTTCTTGTTACACATTGAGAAAAAGAAAATAAGGAATAGACGTATTGAAATCGGTTGTCGTTAAATAATAAGTGGTTACTTGACACATTAATTATTAAAATATTTAATCGTATAGTTATGAAAACAGATTTTAAATAAATCACAAAGAAAAAATCTATCTATTGAAAAAATATGGTTCTAAACTGTGATTCAAAGCCGAAACTTTATTGCAGTTGTATTTATCTATATATGTTTTAAGTAAGACGTATATTTTTAATTAGAACATTTTTTTAAAAAACCTTCAAATACAAATTTAATAATTTAAAAAAATGTTAAAAATAATCTCAAATTAAAATTTATTTAAAGTTCGTGTTTTGTTTTGCCCCACGTCACCGTATTATCAATGTCACAATAATACGTTCACCTGTAAGTATATAGTTGTATAATAACTTATTAAAATACACCGTTTCAAGTCGAAAAAAACCCTGTACGATTTTGTCATAAATACTGTGGGAACTCATTAATGATTCCATAATTATGGATTATAATCGGCAAATAGTGGTTGGAACTATTGTCATATATTATGTTATTAACTACATAATTCCTACTTATATGTAAATTACGTAAGTAATCGCGAAAAATTGCTAGCAAAGGAGCACGCATTCTGTACTTAGTATTAATGAATAGTGTAAGGTATTTTTTTTGCGATTACGCACCAGCGCGCTACCGGCAGCAACATTTTTAATGGATGTGTTCGTTTCTGTTTAAATAAAAGATATTTACTACATTAACTTTTACTTTGACTACATATGTAGAAAAGTAAGATTGAATTTATTATTAATTTTTGAAAGAATTACAATATCATTGTTTCTATGTGTTTTTAGCTTCGAAACTATAATTCACTTAACACTAACTGGAAATCGTTCACCAACAAAAACTTAAATCAAATATGGACCTAATATAATGCAATTGGACTCAATATAATCCAGTCGGAAGCAACGCTGTACAACACTCATATTTAATTAACTAACTTACCATCACGCTGTTTCTACGCGGGGATAGGCAGAGAGGATAGAGCGCCACACTCTTCTGTCCTGACACACAATTCTCGCTTTATCCATATTCATCATACATTATCTCATACAAGCTCGCCGATTATTGAGACTTCTAACAGAACCATCTTTTAGTATCTGGTTTACCTGGGCTACTTCTGATGCCATCAACACTTGCGTCAGATATCTTTCTTACCATTTTATATGACCAAACCACCTAAGTGATCCTTTCGTAATTTTACTCACTATACTAAGATCATATTTTCATTCTTTCCTTATTTCTTCATTCTTTACTCTGTCATAAATGGATCTGCTACATATACGTCTAAGTGATCTCGTTCCTGAGTTAGTTTCTCTTCTGCCAGCTCTAGGCCTCACTTCCATACATCAGTGTCGGTACCAGGACTCCATTGTAGTCTTGCCTCGGTTGATATGTTCCCATTAGCTATAATTCCATTCAATGCGTCGTTTAATTTGTTTCCTGCAGTCACCCTCCTTTGGATATCTTTCTCAGTCTTTCTGTTTCTATCAAACATACTTCCCAAATATAAAAACTCATCAATTTGTTCCAAACATTCACTTATAAAAAGTAAACGTAAATATGGATTCAATATAATCCAATCGGACTCAATTGGATTCAATATATTCCAGTCGGAAGCAACGCTGTCCAACATTTCTATTTAAACTCAATACAGTACATGAATAATTCATTTTGAATGTGCAAAGCATTCATAATATTATTTTTTTAAGTATCAATTTACCCGTTTTAATAAAATATCATTTTAATAATACGAAAAAAAACTGGCTACTCTAACACAGACGGCAGTCTAGCAAAGTAGCCATTACAAGACTGTATCTATCAGTGATTGACACTGCATCCCATTCGATAATTTGTTAAACTTAATAGTAATGTAATTGAAATAAGTGTTTTATATTTTACCTGTGATGTAAAAAACAAAGTATGTTAATAAGGGTTTAATATTATTATTAATATTGTAATTTTAGAACACGCTTCATTGGTAATTAAATAAGACGAAATGATAAAAAAAAATTTTGAGGTTTTCTGGCAAGAATTCATATCGTCGTTTGGTTTTTATCGTGTGACGTTTCGGACCATATTTCACATCAGTCTTATGATGGGCAATGTAATGCTATCCAAAATGTTGGCTACGATGAAAACCGTCCCACAGAAACATATGGTTTTGGAAAGCCAAAACTATACAGTAACGCAGGTGTACCGCCATATACGCAACATAAAATTCATATTTTAGTTAATTATAAAAAAAATGTTTATGCTTAGTACTGACTAGTTAAAAACCGGTTGTGTAAAATGAGTCTTACAAAAATAATTATTTTTTATACTTTTAAAATTAGCAATATTAACTTTGTGGTTAAAATTCATATTTTTTATTTATTATCTTTGTTTTATTAACCACTAAATTGAGTTTAAATACATCTACCGGTTTCGAAAAATACCATTTTCTTCTAAAATTCTAAAATTTTTTCCTAAAAATTATTCAACTAAATTTGTATTAAGCAACAATTTGAGTTAGGTACTAAATTTATTTTTTAAATAATTGTTTTTTTTTTTAAATAGATTCTGATGAAGAAACAATGATATATGTTTTTAGTTAGTTAATGACATCCTGAAGAAGAAAATGATATTTTCGAAACGGGTAGATGAATTTAAACTCAATTCAGTGGTTAATAAAATAAAGATAATAAATAAAAAATATAATTATTTTACAATTCAGTCAGTTGTAAATTTAATATGCTGGGAAAATTAACATTTGTGGTTAAAACAAATAGAGATGGTACATTAATATCACAATAAAAATAATAATAAACATACGAATATATGATCTCTATTTCTCACTAATTTAATAGAGATAAAAAAAAAAGTAATATTGTATAGGACTTGATGAATGCTCCGAATTATAATAGGATATTCATCTGATTTTCGTAATTAATGGTCAATATATATAGTAAGTTTATACGATTAACAAGTTTAAAACTATTTAAACCAATAAAAACTTTCTTCACATTAAAAATGTTAAAAATTTCTTACGGTAACACGAGTTGACAGCATGGCTGCATATGGGTATTTTATATCACGGTGTGGTAAAGGTTAATGAGTTTGTATTGTATTTGAGACATAAAGACACAGAATGCTACTGATACTGAAGATACTGAATGCAATATTGACGGCAGAAGAGCGAGAGGACTAAGATGGACCAATCGAATAAAGTAAATGATACGCATAGTAAGACTAAAAATATTCGAATAGTTTCTGAAGTATGACAACAGTTTGAAATTAATTTGGAATATTTCAAATAAATCGTATTACACGTATAATAAAACGAGCTAATTTACCATAAACTGTTTATTTATTGTAGTTTAAAAAATACATACTTTAAAAATAACAACGCACAGAACGTTTCGTATTTTAAATATGTTTTTAATTTTGTTTTTATCGTCGCTGCAGTTGTAAATACCCGTTCAGTAGCGGTCGACGTTGGCTTAACTATTAAAAGTATTTTAAATAGTAGGTCTAACGTTTCTATCCGTTTTTTGAAATTGTCCAAATATCTAAAATCTTTTTTTAGATTATTTGAACAAACATTTGAAGTTTCTACGAGTAAAATGGTGCTTCTTAATTCAGTTTGTTATTCAGATGTCGAGAAACTCTTCGAACAAGCAACAGGTATCTCTTCCACGTCCAATTCAGAATCCTGAGAATTGTTTAATATTTCATCCTTAGAAATTATTAAGAATACTATTCGAATAGCTGCACAGATATTCGAGTATCGAATATATTCGAATATCGAATATTCGGGTTGGAATCTTTAATCCAGAACCAATATGAAACGACAGAGAGGCATTATTTTTATTCACAATATTTTTGAGTATATCCAAATCTTTGTTGGAACCAATTGTAGGGATTATCCCCTGAGAGATTGTCATCAAGATATTATAAATGTCTCACAGAGACGAACCATAGATGGCGACAGCGTACTTGGTAATAAATAATTAAAAGGTTTCTACATGATGATATATATACAACATCTAAAAAAAAATTTGACAGGTGTGGTGGTAGTCGGGTAAAATTGGTAAACGTTACATTGTGTAAAGTGATCACTTAAGCCAGCCGATGACAGATCGCAAGTCCTGTAACGCTCTAGACTTCCATACTTACCTTCCTATGTAAAATAAATAATAGCTTCGTCTCTGTAAGACATCTATAATATCGAGAGACATTCTGTTATTATTCAACACTTAAAGGCTTACATTATCATGATTTAAGTAAAAAAATATTAAAATAGCACACGAGGAGTTATTTTTGAAGAATCTCCGCTCTGGTGGCTGTGTGGCAACCCTTCGACTTATCGTAATATAATTTCCGCAATGATTTGCACATCATATGTGCATATTACGTGTTCATATTCACGCGTATTTTTGCCAATGTGAAATCAGACCGGAGAATGAAACCGAACACGATAGACGGAAGTGTAACTTTATATTTAATAACATTTTTTTTTTTAATAAATGATAAAGAGACGATATTTTTTTAAATGAACGAAATTTGTTAGCGGTGAACCACTGTGAAAAGACATTAGAAGTTATTTGAACTTTTAAGCAACAAAAGTTTTTATAATAATGTAAATCTGTGCCATATTTCATCATGATAGATTAAGTATTTATGTACTCATTTTTGTATAGAAAGGTAGCAAATTTCTAGAAAATTACAAAAGTTTAAATAGTTTCTAAACTGTTGAATTTAGAATAACGCTGTTTGAGGCTTAGTGGGTTGGTAATGATGTCTCCTATTATCATTATGAATATTAATCTCTGGGTCGCACGTCCCGCGGAATAAATTACGACAATTTCGGTTGTAAATCGGAACACCGCAAGGTGTGGGGGGGAATAGGGAAACGTGGTACAGGTTGATGAGGGATAGGTGTTTAGTCGAAAGACCTGTGATTTTGGGAACCGGAATTTGGAAGGATTGCTCGCATTATCTTAAGTATGACGCCTCCACAAATCCCCGTGGTTGCCACCGAAAATTACACAATGATGACACGTAAATGAGGCGATCTCCGCTCTCGACTGAAGACGGCGATGTCAATGTGCTTCCATGGCACACACAGACAATATACACTATGATCACACACAACACAGTGCTGGTGCACTGGAGTTGAAAGGGTCCATACCGTGAATGGTATCACAATCGAGATCGAACACAATATACCGCTCAAGCTGACGTCTGTTGGCGTCAAGGTCACATTTCACATTTTTAACTAGCTGTATATATGTATAACATATATACAGCTAGTTAAAAAACACGCCAATGAGTGCTTTTATCGTAACAAGTATGTGAGAATTTCGCAATAAAATATATCTGTTGCAATTATGTGAACTATATATACCTACAAACTCGTATATGATATTATCAGTACACCAAAAGTCACGATATATACTCGATATGTTACTGTTGTTCTTTGGAAGTATGGTGAGTTATGCTCCAGAAAGCAACAAGCAAAAAATAGCCAATGGAATCACCTGATATGCACTAGTTTAATGAAAAGCTACCATTTTTTGATGACTGAAGTAATGGAGGAATAAGGACGAATTAAAACACAAATGTGAATTGTGCTTTGGATGATTTCCTCCATACGATAATTTTATAATTAATATTATAACATTATTGTATTCTACGTTGTTATAAAATTATTACGAAGGAAATTGCAAGGATGAAGAAATGGCAGACTACGGAAGAGTTCCATGTATCAATTGATGAAGTAAGCTGCACGAAGAAGTTGAAGAGGTCTGAAGATTCTAGCTTGTAAAAAAGAGAGATAAGGTGCTATAGCGACAATCGAACCATCTTCTAAGATTAAAAAGGAGAAGAATAGAACATACATATGATTGCACTATGTAAAGGTCTGTGTCCACGGAAGGAGACACTCTCAGAGATTTAGTGGAGATACATATCAATACCGTGCACATGTGATGAGATTTTGTTCTGGAGATAAATTTAGAGGTCAGCTTGAAATTGTTAAAAAGAAACAAAAACTCGAAGCATTGTACACGGCGTTATGTTCTGATAGCAAGATTTGATACGTGCACATAAACGCCACCTTAAACTATCATAGAGCCTTACATCTATCAATTTTGAAAGTTAGATATAAATCATTAAACATTAACATTAAACACATTAAATTACAAACATTTATTGCGGTTTAACTGCTCCTGGGGAGATTCAAAATCACTTAAATGACGAACACGACGACAATGACATTTAAAGTTTATCATACAAGTGTGAAGTAAAGCGCGAGACGGCGAATCTCTGAGACACGGTGAATACAAGATTTGTCTCCAAAACAACTCATGGGAGTAAAATCCGTATCTCAATGATTGTCTCGAGTCGAAAATCTCTTAAAAATCTATTTCGTAAATACGGGCCATAATAAAAAAACCACTTCTAACTTACTGACTAATATAATAACTAAACCACTTCTAACTTACTGACTAATATAATAACTAAACCACTTCTAACTTACTGGCTAATATAATAACTAAACCACTTCTAACTTACTGACTAATATAATAACTAAACCACTTCTAACTTACTGACTAATATAATAACTAAACCACTTCTAACTTACTGGCTAATATACATACGCACCCATCCAAAAAGCCAAACACGTTCGATGCCATCTTCGACTGCCCAGTTACCCGATTCTCGTGACGTCTTGCGCGTGCTCTAGGCACGTATCATTTGGTCCATTGATCCGAGCCGAGAGTCGTCTCGCAATCCGGAGAACTGAGGTAATGTGTGGTTCAGCACTCACCGCAGTTACGTAAGTGAAAGCCCTTTCAGCTGATACACTCGACACAGCCGTCATCGTACGACCTTGAGTGCAGGTATGTGAAAAGTAAAAGTTAAAGGTGATAAAAACTTTCGAAGTAACTGTTATCTCGAGAGCTAACTATCGCAACTGTACGGCCTTTTAATTAGTATCGTAAAGAGGGAAAGCCTATATTCAATTAATAGTGAAACGAACTACGATGATTAAGATGATAAAGAAAAGATTTTGAACTTATATACTGTAGTTCGATTATTTATTCTGAATTTAAAAGTTATTAACTTTTTTTTACGAAAATCTCAAATATCTTTGAGATATTCCTGGATAAGAAAGAAAAGAAAAATATATTTTATAATTGATACATTTAATACTACAGAACTATGTTCTAAAAAACTATAATTTCAAAATAATAATGTGTTCTCGTTAATAATTAATAAATCTTTGTGATTACAATTTTTACGGTAATTATGAAACGAATTCGTACTTCCACTATTTTAAGGGGAAATGATTTATTTTACTTACTTTTATTTTGCTGGATCGATGAATCTAGATTACAAAGTTCTTATGGCGCATATCTGTGGTGAGATTTTTAAAAAGAGATTTAAAAGGGGATTTAAAGCACCCTTGAGATTATTTGGAGACTACTCTCGGCTTTCGTAGTCTACCATACTGATATTTATTTTTACGATTGAAGTATGTCGAACATCAGTCTATTGGTCGTTGATGATCCGTTCGCCTGTTGGGTGTTTTTAAATGTACTCTGCAGCAGTTAAAATATAATAAATGTTCATTTATTCTTTAAACTTCGTTTCAGAATAAATAATTGTAGGTATCTATGGTTTAAAGTCACGTTTGTGTATATGTGTCGTTCTCAAATCTCGTTTTCAAATCAAACCTCTTGTACACAGATTTGAATTTTGTTTTATTCTACGTATCTCATGCGTGATATCGTGCTTTATCTCTTAATTAAATTCTCAACATTTGTACGCGGTTTTGAGATTTGTCTCAACTTAGTCTCTGAAACTTATCTCATTCCGTGTATACGCGCCAATAGAGTGCCTATATATGGATGAGACTAATCTCCATTAGTGTTAGTTGGTCATTCTACTTTGCGTAAAATATAACCAAACAACAAAATAGTTAATATATACCATAAAGATATTGCACATATCATTAAATATTATACAATATAAATCCAAATTAGACTAAATTAAATTAATCAACTAGAAAAATATACAGAAAAAATTACAACTGAAATATTTTTTAGACAAATAATTTTTTTCTGTACATCTTTCTAGTTGATTAATTTAATTAATATTAAAAATAGCACAGAACTAATTGTAAAATTGCAACTTCACAATAACAATGTGTTTTTCTTACAATAAAAAATCATATCTAGCACGCTGTGACATACAATAAATCATATTATTGACGTATTCTCAGTGCATTCAGTTGTTATTAAATACGTACATTTAAAAACACAAAGTTACAATTATAATTATTTATATTTTATACTAATCTTTCGATTATTCAAAATATTTGTCATTTTAATCTTCTTATACTAGAAGAGTCAAGGGTCCAACGCTTCGACAAAGCACTTCCATCTTTCTTTATCTTGTGCTGTACATGACAATCGAGGCTCAATATGTCTTCATAAAATGTCTTTGTTGCTGTTTACGCCCACTGCACTGCACTGCTCACCTTCTCTCCAGAATTATCAAGAAAGTACTCATTCCTTTAGCATTTGTAAGACGTGTCCAAGCCACCTCATTTGAGATCTTTATAAAAATATGGATGTATAATATAAGTGTAGAAATGGAAAAACTGAGGGTCTCTTTAATCTCGATACTTCTTACATTGTTCATTAATGTCACTCCTGTTACTCTTTTAATATATCTCATTTCGACAGATTGGATTCTTTATTTCACTTTCTCCGTGAGAATTTATATTTGATAACGATATATTAAATGGGTATGTATATTAATAAGAGTTATATCATTAAATTAATTCGATAATACTATGTCTAATTATGTAATACCTGTATTATGTAATACCTGTAAACTATTTTAAAAGAGTAAAGGGACCACAGAATCACATTTATATAATGAACACTTATTGGCTGAATATTAATGATGAATATAATTGTCGTTCTTCACACACGTGCAAATGACGCGCCTCGATTTAAAATCTTCGATCAGTATCGAATTTTTTTTCAAAATAATAATATGGGGTTCATCTACAAGAAGATTGCAGAATTTTCTGTTAAAATTAGAGCTTGGAGTCTGAGTAGATGATTTACGGTACTTTAGGAGGAGTCGGAGTCATCAGAAATCGATCGACTTTAACTTTAAAAAAAAAAAAATTTGTTCAATTTTGCGATTTCTGGGGCGAGAGCGAATCATCAATATCGAATGTAACTGTGTGTGAAGAGTGTTTGTGTTGCGATAAAAATATCATTGGAATCTGACTGAGAATGAAGGTGAACATTACTGGTAGAATGTCTTTGCTCCATACTTCAGGAATGAATTTTTTTAAATTACGCTGATTGCTACAGGATGAAATAAATCTTCGCGTGGAATATCTTTTGAGAATGAGAAAAAAAAAATTGAATTACATAATAATATTACAAAAGTTAAGAACAAAGAACTTTTGTGTATTGCTTCTACATGTAATCGTATTTTGTATTGCTTCTACATGCAATCGTATTGCTTCTGTATGCAATCGTCTGAGCCGACTGAATGACTTGATTCTTCTAATTTCATCCGTCGTTATCATGACACTTCCACACCTCATGCTTCAGTACTTGCATCTAGTTCAAGGAAGCTGTTTCATCTTATATAACATGATCACCGGTTGGGTCATTTCGATGGCCTATAAAATAAATCACATGTAAACGCATAAAATGAACTGACATTATATCACCGCTTGTCGAGAGGTTTACAGTTTTGTAACATATAAAATCAAAATTTAGTAATAATCTATAAATAATATAATTTGTATTTAAATTTTCATTTTTTATGCAACAGATTCTTGACGGCACCAGCAAACTAACTAAAATGCGAGAAAGTTAGATCGTAAGGAGAAAGAGAGTGAGAAGGCTTTAGGAGGATGGGATGCAGAGGGTACTAGGTAATCTTTAGGAGTAGAGTCAGCTTTCACTAGATCTTTGGACTCACTAAGAGAGTTTTCAGGAGCTCTTACTTAGCCCTGATTATAGAAGACTTGGGGGTTAGTCCACACGCTTTTCACTACACTGTTAGATACCCAAGCGTAGATGCTGGAGAAAAAATCAAGATAGAAAAGAAAAAAAAGACTCACCACCCGTTCCGGATTCTGCCAGCACTTCCAAAGTGGACTGTATGTTTTTGGTCACACCGTCTTTCGTTCAAAGGTCTCGATACAAAGTAAAGACGCGAAGTCTCAGATACGTTCCGTTACAGGACCGGGAGGGAACGAAAGGAAGGGGAGTGAGGGGGGGAGGGGGCACAGAGCATTATTTCAAGTAATTAATATATTTATATGGCAATAAATATGTCCCAAACAGACACGATGCACAATATACAAGTAACTACGAATGTATCCAGTTTATAAGCTGTCACTAGGCTAACCAAATATCAAATAGTAAATTGTAAATTGAGCGTGGTGGAAAAACATTAATTCCAAGTTACATTATTTTATTAACAAAAACCAATCAAACTGGTTTATCTGCCATCACTCCATTTTTCTTATATATATCAGTTGATTCTGTAGAGTAAGTAGCGGGCGCGATCATAAAGCGTTCCATCGCTCATAACCATGTATCTACTTTTTAACGTCCATTTTTTAACAATTTTCATTATATTTTGTCAGCTACTAACAAATTGTAAATCAAAACATTTAAAAGAAAATAAGAATTTAAAAACATCTTCGAATTCTTTCCGTTCCTAAAACCTTTTAAGCTCGTCTTGTACAATAATGTTTTAGCGTGCTATTTTTTTAATTTTATTTCTTAAACTTCATAGATTAGTATATACATAACAGTTTTTGAAATTTCGTGTGTATCTGTCTAAAACTAATATTAAATTTAGTGTTTATTTATGAAGATGTTATATGGATAACATTGGTCAAAAACAATCAATTCTATCATAACTTTTGTGTGTTAGATATCACACAGTGCAGTCAATTTTTTTTAGGATTTTAAGCAACTTAGATCCGGATTTGTAGAAATTTAGTTTTAATATTATTATAGTGTGATCATAAAATCGCGTAGATTATTATACATGTAATCCACAATTTTATCTAAAAATACATATTATTATTATTAGGAAAGGATTATGTATGTGGCGATTTCCATAAATTTTCATAATATTTAACCCGTTAAACCTGTTAATAAATATTCTAACCGGAATAAATATTTTTAATTTGCGTCAAGGTCAAAACAACAATAATTTGTATTAAACGATTAGGTAAGGACGCAGAAGACTCAGGAAATATTTTTTTGACTTATGTAACATTTACGTCCTTCGTCACTCCACAGAATAATTATTTTTTGGTGAAATTGCGTCACTGATCGATACTTAACCTTTTAACTGCCAACTCTATTTGAAATGGAAGACACCACATAGGCTTTAAGGGTCTCGACTTATCTTTCAAAAATTGGGACCGGTCGTCCATATAATGATTTTTAAATATGACTTTAATCTCTGCAAGTTTGCAAGGTTCAAAATTGCGTGTTAACAAGCTTATAGCTTGTAGTAACATACAAAGATTGACGTGTTAACGCCCTTATAGCTTGTAGTAACATACAAAGATTGACGTGTTACAGCGCTCATGGCATTTAAAAGTTTAAAATAAAATACATTTTATTATAGTCTTAAATTTTTATTCAATATTTACCGCAAAAAGTTTCCGCGCATCATTCTGAAAAAATAAATGAACATTAAAGTAATTTCTCAAATACCTCACTACAAACACTATACACAAAATAAACGAACTTTTCTCCAAAATTTTACATATGGACATACGGTAACCGTATGCTTTAATACTTTAATCAAATAATTCAAGGATTCAGTACCTAATAAAGTCTGTTGTTTGTTCTACCGGTATTCTGAAAAATCTCACCGAAATATTAATTTTAGATTTAAGCGTGCGACAAAAAAAACTTGAGAATATTGCATATAACATTAAACTATGATTGTCACCCGCGGTGACTCATCTGGTGCATCCTATTTGTTGATGACAATTCTCTCGAAATGATGTATCCCGCGACCGTTCTAAATTGGATCAAATACCATAATAAAGTGAAAGTTTTGACTGCATGACATGTGGGGGCGTCCACTCCATGCGAACTGTGCATAACTTTAATATTTTCGAAATAAATAATTCATATTACATACTCAAATTTATATGACACAATATATAGGTTCATGTTCAATTAATGTTTTACTAACTAGTCAACGAAGCCTCCAAAAATAATAATCAATAAATATTAAGTTTTGGAAATGACATTAAAAAAAGTAATAAAGGGTACCAATTATTACAAAAATTACCAAAGTTCTAATATCTCGAAAACCGTGTGACATTCATGTAAGCCGAGATCTCAGGCTTCGATCATTTTCGTTTAGACCACTACTTATATGACATTCTGTATAAAATAAGATCAAGATTTATAATACTACAATGTGAAGTTTAATAACAAAATAAAATTTTATAAAAAATGTTGACAAATCGATCAGATTTGAACTTGTGTCATAACTTAGTTATGTAATTCTACTCTGCGTACAGAATTCAATAGAAATATCACTCCACTGTTAACTCTTTCAGCAACATCCAATAAGAGGCTCCGATACTTATTAGTGTACAAGCGCATTAAGAGGAAAATTTCATGATTATTACATAATTTTAATATTTAAATAAAGGTACACATTATATAAGCATAACATAATTTAGAATATAATATTTTAAAAAGATTTGTAAATCTGACAAGTAGTGAATAATTATCATAGGAAATATCGACTTTGTTGCGTACATATGGAGAATGAAAATAATAGAAAAATTAAACTATTTAAATTATAAGAAAAACATAAAATGATAAATGAAATACATTGCAAGAAATATAAATATTATCTTTTTTTACTACTTGTCTGGCTACCGAACGTTAGCGGTCATTATTTTGTTTGTAGCAAATTATAATAGACTGCGAACTTTCCAAACTACCACTACCTTTGATTTTTCATCCAGGATGTCTGTCATCTTCCAGAGCCTCTTCTGCTTGCAATTTTGCCTTGAATTATAAGATGCAAGATCTAGTATTTTCCTGTATGTTTTAAAGATTTATTTTTTCCTTTCGCATCATTTTTAAATTTTTTTAATATTCATTATATTTTTTATTACTAGACCCACAAAACGTCTTAATAGACGTTTGTCTGTAGGTAAAGGGTATCCAGTGGAAAATTTTTAAGTTTAACATTAAAAAAAAATAACTATAATATTATTCTCATATTTTATTTGTACAAAATCGAGTTTAATGATGCTAATTTAACGTTTCATAAACAATATCGTCTAAATGCTGTTCATTTCTCTCAAGACATTCTTGCAATCGGACTCTTAAATTTGCGAACACGCGAGAGCAAAGCGTTGGTTCAATGACAGCAACTTCACGGCGGATATTTTCTTGTAGAGCCTGAATTGTTCGAGGATTGTTGCTGTAAACTTTCGAATTAAGGTATTCCCACAAAAAAAAGTCGCACGGTGTAAAGTCTGGTGATCGAGGTGCCCAGGGCATGTCTCCGTACTTGCTGATTAATTTATTGGGAAATATTCCTCTCAGCTTCTCCATTGAAACTCTAGCTGTGTGTGGAGTGGCCTCGTCTTGCTGAAATTGTGTTCTGTTGTTGAATCCGGGAAACAGCTACAGTTATGGTACCAAAAACTCGTCGATCATTCGGCAATACACGTCAGCAGTGACTGTCTCTTGCTGGTTAAAAAAATAATGGCCAATTATCTCTCTAACAGAAATTGCACACCACACTGTCGTTTTTGGACAATGAAAATATTTTTGATGGCATTCTCTCGGGTTGTCGGGGCACCAGTATTTCATGTTCTGTTTATTAACATAGCTATCGATATGAAAATACGCTTCTTCAATAAATAATATGTTTCCAAGCGTTCGTGCTGTTCATTTTTGTTATATTGTTCAACCGCGAACGCGCGGTGCGCTCCCGACGAGTGACTAGCAAATCCCCAAATCACGCGCGTCGAACAATACCCCTCCAGCTCATACCGATCACCTCATCTACCCTGCTGGTATGATGAGCGATGAGTGACAATATTGGTGGTGGACTGTGACGAAAATGAAATGTGTCGCTGCGTTAGAAAGTAAAGTAATGGGAATGGAATACGATTCGTCGCAGTAGATTTCCGTGTTTCCTAATTACTGCAGTACGCACTTGCTATAAAATCAATGAATAGTTATTATTCTATTACGAGTTACATAATATCCACGGATATTTTAGAAATTTTCTCTTATGAAAATGGATTCCTGCGCCACTCTTTTCACTAAGGTGTTACATGTTTACGTAGATCATTATTGCTATTTGTTAGAATGCAGAACAAATAATATTTAACATTGATAATTTATGCATCACATATTATTATAATCTTCGCGGTAAATTTTTTTAATACAAATTAAATAGAAAGATGGACAGAAAAAAATAATTTATCAAAAAAATATTTTAGTTACTACCTGTAAAAATATTCTAGTCATTTATAGCGTTCGTGAAAATATGCTGTCACGACGTTTCTAACTATGGAGTAAGGAGTTGAAGAGGATCCTGTTTAAATCGTTCTTCACCAGCATGCTTACCTGCGAGCTCTGGCTGAAATACAAGCAAGTGACGTACAACCATCTCCGAATTCAGTACAACTCATACAGAATACTGTTCGGATTGGCGCGTTATTGCAGCGCATCTACAATGCTTGCCGAAGGCCGTATACATGGATTCGTTCCGCTTCCGAGATATCGAGTTGCTAGCGTAATGCTGCGGCTGGAGCTCAGCACCAACTCTCTGGTGCAAGCGGCGCTCTCGTGGAAAGCTGGTTCCCTAACCAAACAATGCCAACGACCGCAGAATAGCTACAGATACAATAATGGCCGTGAATGAAATGTAGTATCTATATTTTGTTTATATTTAGATAGATGCGTGAATTTTTTTTATTTTTTATTATTTTTTTTGCTTTTCTTTTCATAACAAAAATAATATTTCGTAACTTAAATGTATTATATAATATGTATTATCTTTATGGCGAATCGGGTGGCCAAGATAATCTTTCTACCTACCCCACTGCAGCCTTCCCCTTCTTCTTCTTCCCCTGGATGAATTGTAAATTATCATATGTTTCATTGCGAAGATTGTGTTCGATGTATACAGCCTTCCTTAGCTGTGATCTGGTTGTCTACGTTCTAAGTTTTCCGTTAGTATTGACGTCATAATAATTTTATTGAAAACATATCTATTACTTTAATGTTTTTAAAATCTCCCCATTACAGTATACTATAGTCTAATTTGAATTATTTATGACCTTATTTTTAACCACTTTTATGAGTTAAATTTAATACACCAACCGGTTTCGGAAAATATAATTTTTTCATCGGGATGCCAAATAAAGTAACAAAAAACCACATGTCAAATTATTCAAATGTTTTAAATTTAATTAATAAATAAAATAATACTAATTATATTTAAAAAATAAATCTATTATTTAGAATAAGACTTGTAGTTAAATTTAGATAATTATTTATAATATTTTGGTTAATTTTACACGCTTTACTTATTTCTAATGATTATAAATTATTTAATTTAAGTCCAACATTATTTATATGTAAAACAAACAATCTCTAATATTTATCAAAAGTTCGATCATTTTCTAATAAATGATTAGAAATTCTGAAAAATCATTACTATTTATACATCTTAAATGCTCTTTGACTCTTATGTTACAATTTTGACCTATTTTTCCAATATACAAGGTGGCCCAAAAAGAGAGAACGTTTCGTAAAATGTGATATAATTATTTAAAAATTAGTTTAACTATATCAACAATAGCTTAAATAGTTTACTAATTTAATTATTTACCTAATTATCTATATAAAGTTTTATTTTGACAATTTATAGTCACCATATTTGATTATTAATTTTCCCATCGTTTATAGCTGTGGTTTTTTAAAATTGTCGGTCAGAATGACATAAATCAATGCAGAAGACCGTATTCTGATCAAAAATTTGCGAATTGAAAAACGTTGGGGTACTAGGAAAATGATCGAAGAGTTGACAAAGACAGTCAAAACAATGCCTGAAGTATAGCTAAACATTACAGCATAACTGGACGTTACAGCAGGATGGAGCTCCATCTCACACATTCAGAAATACAATCAAATTTCTTTGTCGTGAGAATGTTAATTTCATAGAGCCAGGCATGTGGCGACCGAACAGCTCATATTTAAACCCAGTAGATTATGTAAATATGGAGTGTTTTGATGTTTTCTGAATAGCTAAATATTGTGCAAAAAAAATACATTAAGAATTATAATTAATTTGATTATATTTTGAAATAAATCGTGTGTTACGAGATGCTATCACTTTTTTTTGAGCCACCCTGTAGAGAGCAGTACATTTTTATTATACAATAGTTTAATTATTTAAAAAAAATGTAATCACAAAATATGTTTGTCAGTTGTGGAGATCGAACCATTGCTACACCATTATATTTCCCTTACAGTTTAGGTTGCAAAAAAATGCGAAAATATGGGTAAATAAATTATAAGCCTTAAAATTGTGGTAAAATCATATTTGCAAGATTTTTATTTGCGTTTTTGATAAAGCATTCACATCGGGAACCTGTTCTCGTTCCGGTGTAGTCAGCAGCTCAGCTAGCAGCAGAGGTGAGGTGGTGTGAGGTGTTAATTGTGCAGGCAATCATGGCGAGGTGTTGTCTCAAATTGATGCCAAATCGTCGGTCTGACACACTTCGTTTGAGGCTAATACTATAATGGTGGTATGAATAGAAGTATGGTGGTTATATAATGCTAGACAATTAATGGCAGTTGTTATTGTGTTTGCAAATTTCACACACAGCTCATAACACACTAATTATTTCATGTAATGGCGTCTTATGAAATCAAAACATTCATTTTAACTCCATCATATTTTGTATAACATGTAAATCTTTGTTGATTGTCTATGATCTATATGTTTTTATATTAGAATTTGTCAAAAAAAAATGTTCATCTCACTACGTGTAAATATTCTGTTCTTCTCTGTACAGTTTTCTGAGCTAATCAGCCGTATATATTTGGGCCGTTATATCAACAGGGCTGATATTCCTGAAATGTCGCTCAATAAGGTTATACATACACGACAGAATAGCATAGAAAACTGTACATAGAAGATTCTAAAACCTAATATTTTGCAATTTGGTTTCCAATGTCATGAGCAATTTTATCCATGTAATATTATTTTGACTGGATGCACATGGTAGAAACTTTGTTTAAGTTTTTTTCAGATTTGGTGGTATAGACCAGTATGCATCAGTTAGTCACTCTGCTCTGTTTACACAATACAATAGATAAAGAATGACTGCTCACTCCGTGCTTTACTCGATTTTTGAGTAATCTAGGGACAAGTCTCATCTGTGTACTTTTATGGTGTGTGAACTTTTGTCATGAAACTCGCCAACGATTATCACCAAATCTCTGAAACGAGAGATCAAAATCTCACTCATGTACATGCGCTAATATAATTTAACCACTATGCCGAAATTAGTATCCAATATGCACATTTTTTTTCCAACTTACAGAATGTATTTATTCACTGCTCAGTTTCCTGATATCGTACCTTAATGATATATAGCTTAAAAGATTTTCAGAGGACTATCCACTGTAGAAAACTGGATCAAAACTGGTACAGAAATTCTTAAAAGTTATTACTTATGTAAAACACGTGACTGTGCTATATTCACTTTGTTATTTTTCACTTCTTTTCCATATTAAAAATAAAAATTACACGACGTATTATTTTCAAGAAGAACATATTATTATTGTGAGATTGCAGTTTTTAAGAACAAAGTTCTGTGACATTTTTAATACAAATTAAATGTACCAATTAAAAAGATATACAGATAAAATCAATTTATCTAAAAAATATTTTATTGCCACCGAGATTCAAACCAGGAACTTTTTCTATCCGGGCAAATGCGCTGACCATTACACCATGTCAACATAGTAAGTGAGTTAACGACAAATTTTCGAATCTATGAGCTGTATTTTCAAATTGATACATCTGTTATTCTATTTTATTATTATTATTTTTTATAATATAATAATTTATATAAACAATTAGATAAAATACTTTGTTGAAACCACTATATATTGATATATTCAACATGTTTCGATACCTATGGTATCTTCTTCAGGAAACAATGTATACTGAAATTAAAAATACAAGCATAGATAAAAACAAAACTATAAAGTGGTGAATAAGTAAGAGTTAATATGAAAATAAATTTAAAAGATTAATATTTGCAAAGAGGATTTTGGTTATTTATAATATTTAGCTTGCTTTAATACTTTTTCTTATTTATAAAATTTCATCTAACTTTATAACCCTAGTATTTGTATGTACAATTTTTAAACCCTTATTAATATCTAAAGAATGGTTTGTTTCCGAAAGGTGATTGGAAAATTCTGAATAGTTGTTTCTACTTAAGCATCTCAAGTGCACCTTAATTCTAATATTAAAATTTATGCAAGTTTTACCTATATAAAAATAATTGGAATCATTGTAAATTAATTTGTAGACCCCTGATTTTCTTTAAATTTCGTATTTCTTCTTCTTCTTCTTTTAAACAGGCAATCCACCCTTCAAGAGTGATTTGTGCCATTAATCAAGTTAAAACATTATTTCATAGTAAGAAGTACAACAATATTATAGAATAGGGAATATTGCATTACAAGTTAATACCATTGTCGTTCAAGAAATTTGCTATTATATAGATTAAATGTGGCGAGTTAAGGGAAAGAAGATGACACAAGTTAACCGGGAGTTGAAAATTACCATTGACAAGATTACTGTAAAAAAAACCTGTGATCCGACAGGCAAAAAAGCCATGGTCAAGGGTTTCCACCTCGGCACTACTACATTGGGGAGTCTATTATGTTCAATCTGAATAAATGTGAGGCTACCTGTCAATGCCCAATTCTCATTCTAGAGATATTTGATATTGTTCTTTTGGAGACTTTCCTGTTGGAGAGCCAAGGAGTGCGGGGTGGTGGAGAACCAAGGGGTGGTTGGAGAACCAAGGAGAAGATCTTTGGATTATTTTAAGCCGATTACCCTTGTGACTGATTGGATCCATCCATTGTGCAGACCAGATAGAATTCGTACGTTTTTTTACCATATTAAGTCTGTCGTACATCGGGATATGAAATGGATGGAGGAAAATTCCGGAAAGAGTCCTTAGTCAGTTTATCAGCACATTCATTTCTATGAATTCCCTTATGTGCAGGAATTTAAACGAATGACACCTGTTTATTGTTGCTGTACAAATTAAATAGACATCTTCTGATGGAACAGATTGTCAATTACGTACTTATCCTTGTTATTCAATATATAATTATTTAATTCGTTACTAGTGTAAAAAGCTGGTTATAAAGAATTTGGGAAATTTTTTATAATTGAATTTGAAATAAGATTATTATAAAAGTCGTTTAAATAGTTTCCACAGGTACACAAACAATTGATTCTATTCCAATTAACATTCTGCCTCCGGTGAAGTCATCTCCAACGTTTGCAATATTTAATGCGTCGATTTAAATTATTTAACAAAGTTTATACTCCACAATTCTACTGCAAATGTATTGCTAAAACACAGACTGCGGAGATTACGAGGCAGAAATGCGAATGTGATTATTATAAAAGGTTTATTGCCAACTGTACGTGCTTTCTCCGTTCATTGTTTAGGATCTAGCAAAGTAGGCTAGGTAAATACGTAAATGCGACTTCTGTTTTACGCTATTTTCAGTGCCTAGCTGAAGCAAGTGAACTATCCCACGATCATTGTTATGGAACAGCGATCATTCAAAATGAAAGTAAAACAATTTAATTTTGTTTTTGTTAAAAACTGTATTATTATACAGTGTTCGGTGGCGTTAACTAAAAAAAAATGGGCCCAAATCCAAAATTAAAAAAATAAATTGGGCATCAATGCAAAATATAAGGCATAAAGGACGTTTCAACAAGAGCGGAAAATTTAAATTTAAAATAAAACACAGTTTTTTTGAGAAAATACTGAAATTTTTATTTACTCATAAAGTAAACATGCGGAAATTATGTATGCAACAACACATCGGATAAATGCCTTCCTCGGTTTTGCTGGCATATTTGGGTTTTTTTGATGAAATTTTCAATCACGGTTTGGCATAACCGTGGCTGGATTTCAGTGATTCAGCGTTTAATGTTCTCCTTCAAGGCTTGGGTTGTCGTGGGATTGTTGACTTCAAAGAATCCCAGAGAAAGAAGTCCAAAGGTGTTAAATCGTAATTCGTTAATTCTGATGACGAACATGTGCTTGGAGAGGGAGTTACACTTTAATAATTGTATATAGGGAGTTATTACATTTGTAGTATATAATTATTTATTGCCTATTCGTGTGCTTCTGAAGTGTTCTATAACATTATTTATTGTCTAATTATGTGCTTCTGAAGTGTTCATTTAATTTATTTCTAAACTATTTTATTCGTGTAGGGAGGGTATTGAAATTTTTTATCCCTAAGTATATAAAATTTTGTTGATAGTGTTTGGTCTTACATTTAGAGATTTTAAAGTTATTTTTAAACCTTAATGATGTGCTTGTTTCAAATTTGACAGTGTTAGTTTCTTTAATTAATTGATTCATTGAGATTTGTTTGTAAATGTTTTCTATGAACTGGGAATTTTGCAAAACGTGTTTGTGTTGAAAAAGTTGATATTTTTTTAAATATTACTTTGATGATTGTTCTCTGTATTATTTTTACCGAGTTCATTATATTATTGTATGCTCCTGACATATTCCGTGTACTCATCTCTATCTTAAATAAAATGAATAAATTTCTCAATAAAATAAATAAAACAAATCTGCTGATTTACAGATGCGAGTATTACTTCATTACTCATAAATTTATCTATACAAATATTAAGGAAAGTGAAAGTATGTTAATCTGCCTGCAGGAAAGGTTAGGCGCTCTCTTATGTTTGCAAAATTGTTTTGCGAAACCTTAAATTTGATTTGATCTTTTGATTTGAATTTTTACAAAATTACAAATCATTCATCATTGAAACTACTGGGAAACACAGTGGCGTAACTACAAATATTGGGCACAAATGCAAAATGGAAAAGGGGGTTTCCATCTAGAATCAGTACGATACGGTACAGTAGAATGTGAAAGTATATTTCGAATGAGTCATAAAGTGAATTCAGGTTTAGCTTAGAATTTATGTAAGCTTTCTTAGAAAAATGTCGTAAATAGAACCACCACTATTCCTGGAATGTATATACACTCACACACATGTATATACACTCACACACATGTATATACACTCACACACATGTATATACACTCACACACATGTTTTGTTGCTAGTATTTTATTGTAACAATTCATACCGGAACGCGTTCCGGTTGTGGAAAAAAGAACTGCAACGAAGTTCCGGCCCCCCGACACCACTGCTTTTAACCTTACTTATTTGAGGTCTAGTATATAAAATAAATTGTAATAATAATAATAATCTGTTTGGTCTTTATACTTGGGTAAAAATAAATATACAATTCACTATTTGGAATCATATAAAATAGTCAATATCTGGTCATACGTGTACTTAAGTTAACACATTCATGACTTGTGGAACACAATCTATATGTTTGGGTTATATTTTATTAATAAAATATCATTATGGGTATCAATGTGATTTCAATTGTTGATTATAGGAAGAATTAGGCAAATAGTCGCCTCTTGACTTCTATCAACTGTATGGCCTTATTGAGCATAATGACTTGTAACGTTTTCAATTTGCTTTGGAAGGTTTTCCTGGTTTGTCATCACCTCTTATCGATATTCATAGAGATTGATATTCATCTCCACTTTGTTTCAAACGGAATTTAGTTGAGAAATCATTATGTAGGATTTCTGCCGTTTTCGAAAATACGACGATGTCGTCAGGAAAATTAAAAGTGTAAGTGTAAGACACTATTTCTCTATTAATTTTTATTCAAAACTTCTTCCAGGATAGCAACTTCAAGACTCGCGTTAATACTACCCTTTTCCATTACAATCTCTATCACAACCCAGCTCTAGCGTCTGCTGTGGAAATTATATTTAATGTATTAGACTACTTATGTGATAAGATTTTTTTGGAGTAGGTAGAACTTATATTAAACACGTCTATAATATATTTTTCTAAATATCGCCTACGCCTATTTTTTATTAATCCACATTCCTCAAACCAATCAAAGTCAATATTATAAGAGAAATGGTCTTACTAATTAGTTAAAATGAAATATTTCACTTGTCGACACATGTTTCAAAGGCTGCACTCTTATCTCTCTCTCTCTAAAATAAAACACAACGTTGTTTACTTCACACTACACTTTAATTAAAAATTCAAACGTTTTCGACGCTTAATGCGTCATCTTCAGTAATAAATTAAATCTTAAAAATAGAAGATAGACTATCGACTACTAGGGAGGTGGTGGTGGGCGAAGGGGGGGGGGAAAGAGAGCGGTGTTGGGAAAAGGGGGGGGGGGGGTTCGGTGAAATGTGAAATTTATCTGGAGTATTTTAGCAACCTAGTTACCAATTTTATACTTTTCACCCACGACTACATACATACGTAAACCAGCAACACACATATTTTTAATTATTTTTTTCTAGAATCTATCTATAAAATAGAACTATTTTTATTATAATACGTATATATTTGTATATCTATTTTTTCTTTGTAGAATTCATTGTACTATGTCCAAACAAATTTACTATTTAAAAATAAACCTTAAAACTATTTAGAATTCAGCGCAAAATAATACCTCTCTTCGATCACTTTAGCTCCTCTTCCAGTTATAATTTTTTAATATATACCATCCATTCCAAATTTTGCTCATTTTCACTCTAGAACCATGAGAAAAATATAGTTATCGCTCCTCATTCTCACCTTCCGCAGCTAGGACTAAATTTTGCAAACATCACTTATTATAACTGCATTATTTGTTTACATTTTATATATATATTTATTAAAATTTGCATATATATTGCAATATAATAAATTATTTGATATATTTTTAACAAAATAATTAAATATTTTCATCTACATGCTTTGACATAATTATACAGCACGCTACTTCTACAGTAATTCTATATACTTACAGAAATATATAAAAAATATATAATATAATATATATAAATTTATAGAAATTACAACAACGATGCACTAAATAGGATGGTTTTAAACGAAAAAATTACAAGAGGTGTAGCTAATCTGAATTTTTCAAATTCCAAAATCACCATTCATGGATCGACGATATTAGAAGTTGATCCTATACTAAAAAAATATATTACTTCGGTTTTTACAAAAGAGTACGCTTTCTTACAATTTGGAAGTAATGATAAAAAAATGGCTTATCGATAATAAATTTTCTTATCTGTAAACAAGAAATGAATTGTTTAAACTGCGACTGATTAGGTGTTATGTTTTGATTATATGAAATGTAATAAAATTGATATAAATGAGTCTGCAGACAAACGTCTAGCAAGACGTTTTGTGGGTCTAGTTTTAATTAAAAAGAAAAAGAACATAATAATTATGGTAAAGACATTATATAGGCCTGCGTAAAACAAAGGCAAGCAACAATTAATGTGTTATGAAATCATTTAATTAATTAGTGCACATTTTTACAATAAAAAGTTCTAAATACTAATTTAATGTTAATATTAATTATAAATATATACATATAAAATAAATTTTATCGAAAAATATTGTTTTTGCGCTACCGGGATCTTGATCTCTATTTCTAATCCGGGGAAGTACCTACCAATTGTGTTATAGCGCCAGTATTTTTCATGACAAATTTTCGAACCTATATATTACACTTCTTCAAATAAATACATCTGTCGTTCCATTATTTGAAAGTCATCTATAATACATTATTTTTACGGAATCTCAAATACCTTTGAGTAAACTGACTGCAGACGCCAGAATTATCAATTAATTTTTATTAATTATTTATTATTGGACAAAATTTAATAAAAAGGTTTATTCTTAAAAGAGAAATATTCTATTTATCTATTTTAAATTATATCTAAATTCTAAATTAATATTTCCAACAAACCAAGCATGGACTGCCAGTTGTTAACATTTCTGAAGTGAGTCAAGAAACATCTTACCGCAATCTGAATGGTCATTATTGTTATGTTTCAATATTGTCAGTCAACCAGCACAGTGGGCTTCGGTGGTGCAAGCATTGCCGACCTTATCCCAGTCTGCAAAATAAATATGGCCGTTTGCATTCCGAACCGTTCCATCCACCCAAGACACAATAGGAGCCATTACGTCTGACTAGACTTCACCAAAAAGTTATCGGCCTTAGTATTAATTTGAAATTTCAAATATGCCTTTATACAATACCTTTATATCACATCTTCAGCTCATGGTCTAATAATTTGTGGATTCTAAAACAAATATATATTTCAGATAGATTTCGATTTTTGTCGAAGGTTTTATGGCGCAACTTCTTGAAAATTCCAATATCCTTTCATCAGATTTTGATGAAACTTTTTTGAAAAATTGATCCGGTAAATATACTGGCTACGTGTGTTAACCGGCATGAGCCACTGATGTGTACTTATTTAAATGGCGGTTGTATAAAAACTTGTAAAACTCGATAATATTATACAGAATGTAACAAACCTATTCCACAATATTTTATGTGTGAATACCTGACTAAATTACGAGTCGAAAATGTTCAAGGAATATGTGCCTAATCTCAATCATGTCAGAGATATAAGTATTAAAAATATATATAATTATGCGATTATTTCGATTAATTGAAACTTTTAATTGATTCCGAACTACATATTGAATACAAAACAATAAAGATCATCAAATTTAGAGTAATCGGACTATTTTTTGTTACATGATTTAGGGCCTGAAGCAAAGATATAGATAAATATTGTATAAAATTTGCAAATATTTACAACGAAGTACGTATACTTAAAGCTTAAATTTCAAACAATAATATTTTTCGTAACAATGCAGAATTTTCACATATTCGTTAAACATTTTCGTCTAGTAATTTAGTTAGGTATACACCCAAAAAATATTGTGGATTAGGTTTGTTACACTCTATATTAGATTGAAGCATACATGATGTTTTTTTAAAAATTTAAAGTTTAATTGATATTTGCCATAATATAATTCTTAAATAGGGTTTGTATATTAAAATGCGCATCAAAAACCACGCATATATATATAAGTTTATAAGCCACATGATGCTGTATCACTTGGTGAAAGAGTGGAAAGCTTCCGAGTCATTTCGCGATGTCAACGATCTTTTCGGCGAAGGAACGATTAGCGAAAGGGCATGCCGAGAGTGGTTTGTTCGCTTCAAAGCTGGTGATACCAGATTAGACGACAAGTCAGGAAAGGATCTTTGGATTTTGATGACCAAATCCTTCTGGCGTCCGAGAAAGAGGACGAAAGACGCACCACTAGGACAATGATTGAAAATTTCAATATCGATCGCCCGCAGAATCGATCGTTTTCCAAGCAAATGGGAAGCAGTAATTGACATTGATGGTGACTACGTTTCCGAATGATAATGGAACAAAATATATTTTATGCTTGTTTTCGTTTTTGGTTATGTTATAATATATATTTTTTTAAAACGGCGGATAATTATGTATCAAACAAATATTTTGAGCTAGATAAAAAAAGTAAACAAAAACACGCATACACAAATTAAATTAATGTTTTTCTAAGTAATTTATTTAGTTTGTTTTATTTATCGAACAAGTACGTCATGAAAAATCGCAACATTACAAATTAATAATATGAAAATTTCATTTCTACGATTATTATAATAATTCTTCGCTATAAATGTTATATCATATGAGGTTGTATCATTTCCTACTTTTACCCGAGCGCCATGTATTTCCTGTAACAAATTTGGAGAGTGTAACCTTCAGATGTGACACAATTGTCTCTTGTTCCACTTTTGCCTGCCTGACGCAAGTGGTTATTTGACATTTGGAAATCGAACGTTTTTTAATATCATCATAATTCTTATTTACAATTTCTAAACTACTTTGCTCGCTCGTGCAAGGTCACGACGAAGAAAGTTGGGTCCGTGCACCACGTGCCGCGGTGCACATGCGCATTCGTTTATATTTTTTTAAAATCCTCCTAATTTGGTGACGTTTCGATATTATCGCACGTCTCGCCGACAGAGTAACGCCCGACACAAATGCAATACACTATAATACCTGAACACCTTTAGCGCTTATTTCGCATGAAAAACAAAAATAACTTCTCTTTATGAGATATCTATTATTTGTTTAATAAGAGTGCCTTTGTAGGTAAAAACCCAGTAATTGTGTGTTCTTGGACAAATTCAAATATTGCTAATAATATACCGGTCAAAATAATAAAATATATCAAATCGAAAAATATTGATTTTTCAGGCGTATTCTGGTATAATGTGTTCTAAAAACATTTTCACAGATACAGAATATTGCTTTAAATCATTTAAAAAAATAATAAAAAGATTCTCATTGTGACGTATATGCTGTTTCAGGGAAATTACATTACAAAGCATGGAGATCAAATTCATATAATTTTGCCTATTTATTATTACGTCCCGAGTTCCTTATTTGAAGAAATAAATGCCTGAGATAACTCATGGGGGGCGAAACCTGATTGACATCGATTCCTGTGAAATAAAATGCTGATGTTTTGTTTCAGTGGACGACGCCAGTGGACGCTACACCACGGGGTACTTCTGGGGCAATGCCTACTGGGCCGGGTCGGCCGACCTGTGCTTCCACATAGCTGATGCAACTGACGGTAAGACTTTCTTGTATAATAAGATAAGGTGGTAGTTATATATGTTATACGTAACGAAAAAATCATTTGTTTGTCTGTACTACAGATTTAAAAAAATTATCACGCTGTAATACAGTAAAATGTATGAAATATCGCAAGATTTACTATACTATATTAGAATGTTAATAGTGGAGGATATTGAAGAGCTGGGAACACCGGAAACGATCGCCCCAGATATGCTAAGACGGTGAAAGGTATGATAAGATATGCAGTGGGCGAGCTCTCTTCTTCTTCTTGCACCCTATCCGTTCAATGGACGTTAGCTATGTAAATGAAATGAATTTAAATATTTGTATTAAGAATTTTTATATTGATGCAAGATATAAAAATAAACGTTGATTTGTAGGCAGTGAAAAAAAATAATGTTGATAATTATCACTTTTACTGAGGCGCGGAAAAGACCAAACCATTGTCTGAGGTTCTTCAGCCATGATCTTTTTCTTCCAAGACTTTAACTTTCAGCAATCTGTTTAAATTATAAGGTGAAAGATAATTTATCTATAAACACTGCGTAAAGTATGAAAAAAACAGTGTCATGGTCATTCTGAGATTCTCAAATAAAGCAACAAAATAATCTTCACACCGCTCCGCATTCTCAGAACAGCTTGGCTTTTTATACATATCCTGAAATCAGAATATGTCAGAAGAAGGCTTCACAATTCTGGATCGAATATATATGTTTTCCAGATTCATACTCGGACGCCATGACGAGTTTATAAACCTCGGACATTTGGTTCCCACGCCACGTATATCTTTACTATTCATTCCCTAGCGACCTTGACCCTGCGGGTACCTGTCAGCTACTAGCCATAACCGGACTGAACTATAGCTACACAGTGTGAATTTTTGATTATTCTGACATTAATATTTTGACATTATTCTGTTATATATTCTGACATTATTATTTTGACATAATTAAGAATTATTTCTCAGTGGTTAAACGGAAACTCAAATAAAATGATTAAATCATTTTTTTCAATTGAGTGTATAGACATAAACATAGACATAGACATTTGGGGAACCTGCATACATGGGTGTATAATTGTAGAAGGTTTATAACTCGACATAGATTATATTTTTTACCGGATTTTCGTTAATTTAGAGAAAAAATTTCAACTGCTGACTTATTTCTTAAAGCTCAATTTGTTTTCTTTAGACCGATATTAAAGATTAGTGATTTTACGAAAGTGTTTAAATAAAAAAATATTTTATGCCTTTATTTATTGTGCTTCCCCATCTTTTATCCATGACTTATTTGACTGTAGTGATAGTGTCATCACGGCTGTAAAGTAATAAAATCGTACGAGACGATTGGCAAGTGTATTGATCATCTGTCATCTTTTCTTATCTGTGCTGGTAATAGAGATATCTTACCATAGAAAAAAGCATTTTCTTAATCGCAATGTGAAAGTGAAGTGAGATAATTTTTAGTTATATTTGGAACCTAATATTTGTCATAATTTGCGCGGGAATAATTCATCATAACCATAATTTGTAATGTTTTTTAGGTTAAGTGAGAAAAGCATTAATTCGTTTTGACAGCTGCCAGTGCTACTTACAATGGTGGAATAATTAAAAAAAAAAAAACTAGATTTTGTGGTTTGTTTTGGAGAAAGCTCTATCATTGAAATATAGATTCTATTGAGACCCTAACCACGCAGCGGTCACCTATGGTTACGTTGCGACCTATCAGCACAATAGCCGATTGCTTATTATAGTTGATATTATTTTCATAGATGAATATGGCCTAGTATCAGTCTATTTCTGCCATACCCCACCTCCCTCTGTTATTCTACAGCCTTCTTACTTTCACCTTCTTCAGATATCTGGGGCGTCACATTGTTTCCGAAGTTCCAAGTCTTATAACCTCATCCAATCTGCGGTTAGGTTATCACATATTAGTTTGTAATTCTTGATTCGTTAAAGTGCTAGACATATATAACACAATCGACTGTATATGCACATTTTAATATTCTGTAACACCAATCTCGACAATGGCAATTTGCACAGAGCAAAGTAGCAAACGTTTCCTGTTTTAACACATTTAATATAATTTTTAAAAGTCTTACACAATATGATTAATGTAATATGAAATCAATAACAATATGTTATTTATCTACGTAAGCATAGCGAACGACTTCGTGGAAATCATTACATTAGTTACGTCTGCAATTCGCGATAAACGTAAAATAGATAATAGAGCTCTCTCATGAAGTTAGTTGAATAAAAATATTCTACAAGGAAATGCATCAACTTTCCAGTTATGCAACGAAAATGATTGCCTTTGGTTGAAGTGAAAATGATAAAGTGTTTTGCAGAGTAGGTAACCTAATCTGCATGACCATTGTCCCGAGTATTTCAGAGTCTAATTATTTAATATTACATGATGTAATATTATTTTACTATTTTTCTATTTTGTGGCGTAACCAACAAACGAGATCGTGGAATAAGCCAAATTAATATATATATAATTTTGCTGTGATGTACCTTTTAAATTATTAAAATATATACATATATTGTTGAGATGTGACCTGGCGGTCTGTTATCCATGTTTCGAACTTGTTACTTGTGGTCCCTTGTCGCGACGTGCTGCTTTAAATTTACTGACAGATAGGCCCGGGTTATCCGCTTTCCTTGTTGGTAGATCGTGGCCAGTGATCTGATGACCAATCCACAACGCGTTTGCGACATCGTCCATCATAGTTCCGGAGTTCTTCATCCCACGCCCAAGGGGGAAATATAATATTTCTCCAGAAGATATGAATACAATTCAAATTAGAATTTATCACAAGATTAGTAGAAATTGATGCATTAGTAATTGTGACAATTGTTCTCACCCAATTATCCCAATATGTATTTATTTAAATTAAACGTCGAGCGTACTTGAATTGAAAAAATATTTGTACGTAAACAATACTTAATTTTTTTTTAATGTTATATTTAAACCATTATATTAAAAATGTACCATTATATTTAAATTAAATTAATTTTTATTCTTACATAAAAGCCCACAAGGGCGTTGACGAAAATAAATAAATAAATCAAATTAAGACAGTAAAAAAAATGGGGTTGAAAGTGAAGTTAATAAGGTCATTTGATGACATCTCAAGTAGCCATACCAAATTAATGATCTTAAGGTGATCCCGTGGTCGGGGGTTCGAGTCTAATTCCAGGAAACTAGAAAATTAGTCCTATTTTCACAGCACCAGCGTTTAGCTTAGTTTGAAAATAGTAAGAATATTGAATAAATAAATCCAGTGAGCATACGTTTACTTCGTTATACTTGGATTTGAAAATATATAAATGTTCATGCAATATATTTTTTAGTATTATTGGACCTTGCACAAAGTATTCAGATCACATAACACAGTCACCTGATAGGCTGAACAAAATGCAATGATAATTTTATACAGCAAAATAATCAACAGCTGGTATGTTTTACGACTTCATGCTTTATAACCGTTATGCAAAAGGTATTAAATAGTACGATGTATTTATACAAAATATTTTTTTTGTGCACGCAATAGTGAATTAATTGCGTAATATAGACTGCATGCTACTGCTCAATAGTACTCAAAACCACTACCTATAGTTATATGGAAGTCTCATGCGCCGTTGAGTTCCGATCTCACGGATGAGATTTTTAAGAGTTTTTGCACCTAAGACATTCTTCGGAGTGCACCAGTACATTATTTTGTGATCTTGTGTATGGTGATCACGTAGTGTTTGTTGTTTGTGTGCCGCGGGTGAAGTTATGATATCGCCATCTTCAATTGTAAGCGGAGATCTGCCCATCCGCGTGCCGTTTGTGTGATCTCGGCGGCGACTGCAGGAGTGACGGAGGCGTCATATACAAGGTAAGGCGAGTAGTCCTTTCGAATCCCGGTTCCCCGAGATCACTGGTCCTTCAACTGGAACCCCCTATCCCATCGTCGACCCGTATTCTTTAGATCCAGGTTCTCTTATTTCCTTCCTTTCTCTCTCCTGCGACGATTCCGATTTACGACCGGAATCGTCGTAATCCAACCCGCTACACGAAGATCGTGCATTTTCAATTCGTTCATTAGATCCTATCGGCGCTGGGTTTACAATTTTTCTTTACACCATGGGTTTGTCAAATTTTTCAGAATAAATAGTTGTAAATGTCTATAGTTATAGAAGATTTTTAGGCACACTGTCAAATCGAACGTCGTGTATACAGGTTTGAGTTTTGTTTCTTTTACCAATTTCAAGCAGATCTCTAAATCAATCTTGTCTTATTCACGTTTTCACATTATCTATTCATCTTCATGTAAGTCTTTCTCATGGTCTCAATTCTGTTAGCTAATATCAGACATCCTCATCAGCTACTCGGCCAGCCCGCCAGAGTATTAATTATACTTCTGTACACCCGTCATAGTCACACGGGTACGTGACACGTGTCACATACTCTAATAAAAATGATGTGATAGTACTTTGTGGCATCAATGACGAATGCGCGCCTTTTACGACTTGTTGCACAACTAGCCTTAGGAATGCTATCCTCATTATAATGAAACGGTACAATATTAATCGTTGCTCCTAGTGAATGACTTTCACCGGGACAGGCAGATCACAACAGCAACGCAAGCAGAATGCCTGCCGTCTTTTATGGTCGCTCCGTGGTGAAATTGTGGAAGAAGTGTTGACTTCTCATTTTGTTACAATATAATGCATAAATCAGCTGGCGTCTCTTCTTGAATAGATCGCATTTTTGTATACGGTTTCCTTGAGGAAACCTAGGCCAACGTTTCGGCACGGTAACACGTGCCATTGTCAAGGCTCAAAAGTAAAAGTACAGCCGTAATTATTATCGTTTATGTTATATTATTGTTAATTTTAGAACATACATTTTAAATCGTATAGGTAAAATTGTAATGTTCGTGTTTTGGTTCGAAAAAATAAGAACACAATTTTTATTAAAAATAAGCAATTATTTGATAAATAGATGACAAAATAACTCAGATTAATTACTTTTTACGTATTCAATCGAAATAAACACGTACTTTAAGCGAAAAAAACACGCAATATGACATTTTACAACTGTCAAATTAACAGCTTAGCTGAAGCTATTTTATTATATTTTTTAAAGGAATGATATATAGAAATATGGGGGTAATTACAGGGCTTACGACCTGTCTTCGGCTGGCTTAAGTGATCACTTTATATAATTTATAACGTTCACCAATTCTCACTCCTCAATCTCCGTATTTATCATTTTTTTGAAAATTCTATATATGTTATTACACTGACTCGCTTCAAGTACCAATACGACATCGAAATCTATCGACCAAATTTGATAATAAATTTTTCCTTGCAACAGCATATTATGTCAATTCAATGAGAATCTGGTTTTTGTTTGAAAATTATTTATAGTAATATTCTTTATCTGTAAAATGTTTTTAACACATTATACTAGAATGCGCCTGAAAAATCAATATTTTAAATATGTTTTTCTTATTTTAACCAGTATATTATTTTAGCAGTATTTGAATATGTCCAAAAACACACAATTACTGGATTTTCACCTATAAAGGCACTGTTATTAAATAAATAACAGATATCTCATAGAGACGAAGCTATATTATTATATTTTTTAAAGGAATGATATATAGAAATATGAGAGGTAATTACAGGGCTTACGATCTGTCTTACGCTGTAATTAACCCCCATATTTCTATTTATCATTTCTTTTAAAAATATAATAAAATAGCTTCATTTCTATGAGATATCTGATATTTATTTAATAACAGTGCCTTTGTAGGTGAAAATCCAGTAATTGTGTTGTCTTGTTGTTGCTAAAATATAATATTTATTGGAACACGTATTTTATACATTAGTTAGAAATATCTTATGTTTAGAGAAGGAGATTGTTTACAATTATTTAATAAAGTGCGAAAATAATTTATGTTGTATATAATGGTTAAAGTACACATATGTACATCTAATGAATCGGGAAAACACATAGAAAACAAAGAGTATCAATTTACAAATATACATTTAAAAAATTAAAAAGCAAATAAGAAATTAAAAAAACGGAGATGACACGCAACCGAATATAATAGGGTAACTATTATTTTACCATTTTTAACATTTTGATATTTTGTTACATTTCTTATAATTAATTTCATTGTTTATAAAAGTGGCAAGTTTAAATAGTTTACACCGGCCTAACTGTGGTGGTATTACCTTGAAGATTGGACCTCTGACGATAACTAATTGCACAGTACAACGATAGTACCTTGTATGGTATAATGTTTTCAAAGAAAATTGAAGATAGGATTATTAAGGGCCAATACAAATTATCTGTTCGATATTATATCCATAGATGTGTCGGATACCAGGAAATAACATGAAGTATGTTCTGGTACTCAGATACGTATTCACAGTGGCGCGCAGTAGATATAGATTTAGGTTATGCTGTTACCAATGAGATTATTCTATCATGTATTATAATGTATGTAATTCAGTATATGTACTTTCGTTTAACCAACGTCTTTAAACAAAATAAATCCGTCGTTTATACGAGTTTAAAGTTTTAGTTTTAACGTAAAATAATACCTTCTTACCCATATAAAAAATGTATGGACGTTTTTAAGAACACTTTCTATGACTGAACATGATTTGTTTATTGTTTGAAAATCCTTTACGTAATAACTAAAGGAAATAATTATTTTTATTGAAGGTTAACGTAGGAAATAGTTCTGGCAATTGCTTTTTGTTTTTTCCAAATCAAAAACCAATCCATGCACCAAATTTAAAGAACACTCATGAAATCAACACGTTAAAAACAGTAAGACAGTAAAATTCGCGAATTAGTAAAAGAGGAAGTAGACACTTTAATGATTTGCACGCAGTTGTAACCCTTTATAATGTTATTCGGTTAAAAAATAGTATAGGTAACAACTCCATTCAAAACGGATCAACCGAAAGAAATTTTCAATTCAGTAAATAACCAATTATATGACTCGAGTAATTCACTAGCTTAGACAGAACAGAGTAATGTGAATAGCTCTATGCGGGGATTACAAAAGAGCACCATGGGTACAGCGGTGACTTGTCGTGGTAGTTTTTAGAACTAAGCTATTAAAGTTTCTATTGGTACACAGATGGCGGTAATTGTAAAATAATGTTTTCGTTTATGTTAATCCAATTATTTAATGTATATTTGTTTCTCAGATTTTTTAGTAATGCACGGATTTGTTGCTTGTATGCACTGCACGACCTTGCGTATTCAGCTGGGATCCACAGGATTTGAAAAGCAAGACATATCTTTAAAGGCAAAATACAACAATCTCTAAAGCCTACAGATTACAACTAGTGCGTGCTTCCAGTACGTATATATGGAGCCGAAACGTTGACCCTCTCCGTTAATGTTATAAATTAAAAGTTGCCCAAAGAGCAATGGAGAAGGCAATGCTTGAAATATCTTTGAGAGATCAAGTACACACAAATTCAATAGAAAACACTCAAGTGGGAATGAAATGTACACAATACCTCCAAAAATAATATGGACGATGAGATATGAAGCCTTGAAGTACCTATTTCTAGAAATATAGACAGTCTCCAGGCTCGACGGATCTACGGCATCGTGTGTGACCAAGATATACATTTTTGAAAAAGTGACTACTTCCATGATTTTTATCCTATATACAATCATCATCCGCATGAAATTCATTCGTTATATTTAGAGACGAAAATGCGTCACTGAATTTATTTCATTTTTCACCATCATTGCTGGTTATGTTCCTACCCCTGTATCAGTCTGTGCTGAGCGCTCGTACAAGGGGGTAGCAACTGGAGAACGTGATGTGTTATTGTCTATAGTGCTGTTATATATTATAGAAAATAGATTTTTAAAAAACAATGAGAACAACCTGAGAAAAATGATGAAAAAATTTAAACTACAAAAATCACCATCTTAAAAGAATATTTCGATGTCTGCTAGAGTTGCAAAACATCTCTTAATTTAAATACCACACACCGCATTTTACATCCATACAAAATACTTCAACGAGTGGACAAGCTCGCAACTTCAAATCGGTAAATCGCTGTCATATGATGAAGTATAAAACAATGTAGGTATGCGTATAGGTGCTGAAGTGTTACCCGGAGCGCAAGTTGGCATGTACAAATAATATATCAGAATAACACTGAGTAAACATTTTAAAATATGACATGTCCAAGCTAATTTCACCAACACTTCGGCCATTGGTGTCTATGGTTGTCAAATTGATGTAATTGACATTAAATCACAAATTTAAGCAAACAAGACATTAATGGAGGAAATAGGAGTGGCGTGTTCTTTGTACAACAGGGCTGCATTTACTGTAGAGCGGGCTCCAAATTGGTAAGAGCCCGAGGCTCTAATGTTAATAAGGTCGGAAATATTAGAGTATTATAATGAAATTTACATCTACCTTATATCTGCTTACATTATTGGAATTATTATTTTTTTCTCTTCTTTCTTTTTTATTCACTTTTTTATATTTTATATATATATATATATATATATACATTTATTATTATTTTTTCTCTCTCCTTGAATATTTTCACATTATATGCTATATATGTATTCGATCTTACTGTTTTTGCCTTCGATGAGTTTTGATTTTATAAAATATTATATATATATATAATTTACCCAAAAACAGGCTAGCCTAGTTGGGCATTGTATTTAAATGTGTGTAAAGATGTAAATATGATATATTTCTGTTAAAATCAAAATAAAGTTCAAAGTTCATTTACATTTTGATGAAATAATAAGTCATTACGTTTATAAAGAGTATTATTACATATTTTTTTAACACAAATTAAATGAATCAACTTGAAATAATCTGTTAATCGAAAATATGTTTTAATCTGTACACGGCTTAGCACCACTACAAGTATGAAACTAAAATATTTTTTCGATTAATAGATTTTTCCCGTATCTTTCTAGTTAATTTGTATTAAAATACCATAAAACTATCTTCTGATAAGGCAATTTTACAATAAAATACGTTCTCCTTAAAACTCTATTTTTTAATTGCGTTTAAATAACTCGTTTTTGGGGCCTCCAATATATGTTAGCTGAAGGCTTACACAATCATAACAGTACATGACTATAACTGTGAACAAAATCTCGCAATTAATTAAATAGATCACATGTTAATGTACTACGTAAAACGATGAACTATTAAGAAATGAAAGGAAAATCGGACATTTCCGGGTATTTATTAAGGTGTGGGTCTCCCGCTGGGGGTTGCTGGGATAGACGATGCCTGGAAGAGCAGTGGCTAGAGAGACCTAACGGAGTATTCTACTGGCTCTCCCTCGCATTCTTGCGACCTGGACAGGGTGTATTTCTGCCGAAATGTGACCGAGTTCTGCGACTGAAACACATAAATGTGACGTCTACCTTCCCCTTTTGGGAGGGTAGACGTCACTTATTTCTATAGCTTCTTTCTGGCTACCTTTTGAAATTAATGTGACAACAAGTCTCTCATATTGTACAGGTATAGTTCTGGTACGACGATATCGGAGCCAACTTATGATGGTGTTATGATGATATGGCTGAATGTTATAAAATAAATACAAATACATGTAATTATGACGAATCGGAAACGAGGGTAAACAACTCTCAAAACAATTTGGGATAGGGTGTAAATAAATAAATAAAAAAATACATAAAACATTCTAGCAGAAGTATTATGTATAATTTTTCACAAAATATATACCAGACATATCGTCACCTGAGCAGCAACACCACACATATAAGAATTGTGTACTTTACAGAAGAGAGACAAAAAGTTGTAAATGATTTTAATTTTCGAATTACTGACGTATTACTTACCTTTCTAGAGTTGCAAAGAGAAGCACATTCTTTCTAAACTGAAACTGAACTAAACAAAGGTACGATTCTCTTGACCTGTGCACAGTTGAGAAGGAGGTTACAGATATGATTACATTTCTTTGATTTGTACGCCCCTAGCGGACGCTATCGTGAAACTAGTGATATAGAACGATTTTCCGCAAAAAATTAAATCCAATGATATAAATATCCTTTATTTGACAAAATATTGAGATATATACAAACTACATTACATACTCATTAATGTAATCATCTCGTTCGCATCGCGCGGTATTCTCAAAAAACATCTTTCCTTGAACTGACGTGTTGCAAAAGATTTTAAACTAGACAGTGCTAATTTATACTTGAAGCGGTCTTGATTGTGTTAGTGTGCGAATATAATTTATAATTTTTATAACCCAGCACATGAAATCTTTACAACTCACAAAGGTAAACTTTTTATAACAAAATGCTTTTGAAAGATTGTATTTATTCAGTTGAATTCAACTTCTAGTAGCAATACCGTCCATCTACATAAGTTATAAGCCATATAACCTTAAGAAAAATTATAGATATCTCATAGAGACGAAACAATTATATTATATAGGAAGTATGGAAGTGTGGGCTTAAGTATGGAAGTATGGGAAGTAAGGCTTATGACCTACATTCGGCTGGGTTAAGTGATCACTTTACTTAATGTAACGTTCACCAATTCATCAACCTCCACAGCTATCAAATTTTTGGAAGTTATACATATGTTACCATATTTTACTACAACTTCGCTATAATTTGTCTTAATGTCTTTGGAGGTAAAAATTCAGTAATTGTGTATTTGGACATACTCAAATATTGTTAATATAAACTTACTCCACGTTACTAAGAAATATATATTATATCAGAAATTTTTTTGTGATCGAATTAACCCTACACAAACATTATTTTGATAGAATACGAATTAAAAGGTTAAAAATATTAGAATTTTATCTTCTTATATTGCATAATTTTTTAGTTCATTTATTTGAAAATGGCAATTCTTCTTCTTTCATATTTAAAAAACATTTATAATTAAATAATAGATTGTTTAGTTTTAAACCACTTTATTATATACATACACTAAAGTCAATTAGTTTCAGTTGGACCCAACCTTCTTCAGGACAACAAAGTATATGTAGTACTATTTATATAGTTATATTATAATGTTAAGCCATAACGTGTTTGCTTTATTTGAAAATTTAAGAAATATTTTCTTGTAGATGCAACGCTCGCCATTCTGGACACCGTCATAGTTGTATGTCGTCTTCATTCGCCTTGCTCATTATTTAGTGGATGTATTATTGTCCAGCCCCCATTCATCTAATACGCTTTTTGATTTTTGAACGTTGTCTATTAAGGACCTTTATTACAAAATGATAATTGTAAAGTTATAAAATGTATATATTATAGATACACTTGTCTATAGATATTAAAATATTGTAGATATCTAACTATCAAAAATGTACAAAATTTTTCAACTGCTAAAAATTGATTATACCGGAGGCTATGGGGGCATTTTATAGATGAAAAAATTAAAATGAATATTTTTTCTTATAGAACCGAAAACTACTAGACCCTCGAGCCGCAATGGAGGGCACAGCGAGGCTCACGGAGGGCACAGCTCTGAGATGGACATGGAGCATAATGTCCCGCCGTACCTACCCGCCTTCTTCATGGCCAAGCTGCAGTTGAATGAATCCTTGACTCACGGTGGGGTATGTATAATCTATTGTAAAATTGTTAAGATGAAATGTGTTGTATTATTTGTATAATTTAACCCCACTGTGTGACCAAGTCAAATTTATTTAGTCAGATTGTAGTTAGATTATTTTAGTTTCAAATCTCTTCTCAAATTAGCCAGAATTCAACACCACCTTCGACATCTATTAAATAAGAAGTACATAAGCAGAGGCAGTTTCTTTACCGCAATGTAAAAATTGATCAAATGTATTTAAAAATTAATTCAGAACCTTTTTAATGACCATACTGTAGAAAGAGGATAAACAGACAATTAAGGTTCTAAAATTATATTATTAATTTATATTTATTGATACTTTTGCTTTATAAATGTCAAAATTACCACAATTACTACCAAAATGTAAGATTGATAATTTTCGCATCACATCGCTTTCTTTTACGAGTTTTCTACAGGATGACGAGACTTCTACAGGATTACATTTCATCTTCCCAATCAATTAAAACTTTAATCGCAATTTAAAACAGGAAAAAAAGTTACACAACAGACTGGTCAAATGCATTGAGCGGTCATTTTGACACGAGAAAACCTTTTAATTGAAGATTGCTATCTTTGCTTCTGATGTGAACCTTAAAAATATTTTTTCCATTATACAATGATGACTTTGCGATTCAAATATGTTGTTTACAAGCTGTAGAATGACTCATTCTAAATTTATGCATTAATACGTTACTAGCGGAAATGCAATTGGCTGTAGGGTTTCCGTAGAATCTATATTTTAATTCGTAAATCCCTTATTATATTGCTTTAACTGTACACCATGTAGTGTACATTGCTTTTATTTCCAGTAGGAAAAATATAATATTAGTAAAATGATATATACTATATTCATATGTACACCCAGAGCTATCTTAAATTGATATGAACTTAATAAAATTAATATGGACAGGTAAAAAAAAAAACTCAAAATCTTAAGTGAATATACGGTATTTTGTGTAAAACAGTTTTGAACTGTAAATATTAGACATTAGTGACATCTGTTACATAATGCGCAAAGATTGTAAATGATAATCTGTACTGCCGCCATTTGGCATATTTTATAAAAAGAAAGGATACTAATGACCTAGCACAATATATTTAAGTTAATTATACTTTATACAACTCTTTAAGGATTCTCAGTTTAAATAAAATCTTCAAAAATAACGCATTGCTACAAATTCACAAACACCATTATAATTCAACAATTTCCACAAAAATAAGTAACCAACCAAGATCGCGTGGGAACTTAGAAATCCCCAAATTTAAAACTAGTCTTTCTCAACACCATCAAGGTATAAATTTTTTAATGCTCTCCCATGTAAAATCAAAACAGAAAAAATTATAAAGCCTTCAAATCGCAAATCAAACAAATATTGGAGAACTCCGACAGAAATTACAAATTTTAATTGATTATGTTTATGTATATGTATTTAATAATTAAATTCTATATTTATATCTTACTTTTACACCTACCTTTACATTATTTTAAAACTTAAATAATCCCCAATTCAAATACGAAAATTGATTTCTCTATTGAGTTGGGCATAAAAATAAAAATACAGTACAGATTTTGTCAATTTTTCCAATTTATATTTGCCTTTGCTTGTACTTACGCCTAAAGTGAATAAAATAGAAATTGTTCATTAAAGACAATAATTTCACACACACTGACGACATAGCACTAATTCTTGTTTCTCGCTTTCAGCCTCGAATCATCCACCTGGGCGTCTGCCTGCCGGCCAACTGCACCGCGCGCGACGTGCAGGCCGTGCTGGAGGGCGCGCGCGCCGCTTCCGGGCCGCTCGTGCTCGGCGTGCGCGCTCCGCACCACCAATATTTCGACATGTTCACGGACCGGACCTTTCAGATCCTGGCGTGAGTAATGTCCCAAAATGGGTTTTATCACATTTTTATTCGAATCACAGATTGAAAAATAAGTACAGTATTTTTTTTGGTCATTTTCAAATTTTGTAGGGATTTTTTTTTGCCTTTTCATTAAATGCTATATTAATAAAAAAATAAATAAAATGAAACATACACATTAAGGGTCATGTGTTGATCAATTGTAAATTTTGACCATGATTTTTGATTTTTTACCATAGTAACTTTTTACCATCGCCCGTGGTAAAAAATGTTTACGAGTTGTTCGAACGTCAAATTAACGACTGTTAAAGTCAATCCCACTAATAGTGTGGCAATGCGAATAATCATTAGCGTAAAATTTTATGTTTTATCTATGGCTTTATTCATCCCTGCGTTCGAAATCTGTCACTTTGCTGGTGAAAAATCTTCGTTTAAATAAATTAAACAGTGAGATCATCATCGGATGAACTGTCATCACTAAAATAGCGAAATATTGAATGATTCATTGTCCTATACTGCAACTTTCTAAGTATCAATATGACAAATGACTTTTTGAACAGCTGTGAAGAGTCAGATATTTTTAATTAACGATTGACGATTTTACCATCGGATATCGAAGAGTAAAATTAATTTACTACTGGATGTACTTTTGAGAAGTAAATATTTTTTACCATCGATCGAACAAACACGTTTTTATTGAAAATTTTACTTTAGTAACTTTTTTTACCGTAGATAAAACATATCAGATATCTCTCATAGAGACGAAATCATTTTTATTATATTTAATGGAAGATATATATAAATATAGGGGGTAATTACAAGGCTTACGACGTGTCTTCGGCTGGCTTAAGTGATCACTTTATAACGTTTGCCAATTCTCACCCCTCAATCTCCATATTTATCAAATTTTTTGAAAGTTATATATATGGTATTACATGGATTCGCTTTGAGTACTACTTCACCATCGCCATCTATGGAATAAATTTGATAATTTATGTTTCATTGAAACAGTATATATTGTATGTCAAATCAACGATAATCTGATTTTGTTGAAAATTATTTAAAGCAATATTTTTTATTTGTAAAATGTTATACATATATATGTTAACATATTATACTAGAATACACTTGAAAAATCAATATTTTTCAATTTTTATATATTTTTCTTATTTTAACCAGTATATTATTTAAGCAATATTTGAATATCAATAATGATACAGATAGAGAATCCTACAAAAATTCATAATATTCGACAGTTTACCCCTATTCGTGTTATTTAATTCATAATAGATTCACAGATAGGCCTTCAGCGCTCTTGTTAAGCACTTCACGGTACATTATGAGCAGTCTTGCACCTTCCACACACGTCATCGTTGCCGGAAGAAAGTGAAAGGTCCGTGTCATAGGAATGCTTCTATGAATGGGTTGCACGGCAACTGTAACACTACTCTTGCCTAATTAATATGTAACACGTGTGCTGGCCATCAATATCTAATCACCGTGAACTTCTGTACAAACAATGTACACCGCTGAAGACGACGTGACTCTACGTCTCTATCTCATTCTCATACCAAACCAGAGTTCAGCTCAACTTGAACATTTAAGTTATGTTGTATTTCATAGCACGTCTTTATCACCATATTTATCCAAGGAATAGGGACACGAGATGTAAGAAGGATGATAGAAATATGGTATAAAGACAAGAGAATAAAAACTCAAGGACCAACCAGGAAGAACACGACTCACCTGGATTTTCTCTCCTTCTTTGATAATTAGCACGAAGCACTGTAATCTACAATAGCAGTTTTGGCACACACACACGCGAGGAACCGAATACACTAGCAACAATTAACTTTACAAAAACCTCAAGTTAGTGATGAGCACATAGCCGGACATCTACTCTCCTTGACAAGTCGTGCTCTGAGGTGTTGAGTATTGTAGGGGGGGGGGGGGGCAGATAGATAAAGTAAACATACTGGAGCATTGCGATCTGTGGATTTATCATAAATACCAAACACCATCAATTAATAAACTATTTAAATGAAAGTAAATCACGAATTAAGTGGCCAGAACCTGAATAGATGGCTACATCCTTCACCAGCTTCTATACTTATCATTATCATCATCGTCCCTGGTTCTGGAACACGGAATGACTCATCAGTAAGGCTCCTCCCGGTAGGGCTCCTCGAAAATATCAATCTCCGCATTGAGTTGCTTCCCGCCAATTGCTAATGCCAAGTGCCAAGAATGGCAAGTCTTCACGTTGCTTTATTTACTGTGTCCGAGGAAAGTTTGTGGAACTAGATAATCATATGAAAATAAAACACTTGTTTTATTCAATTTATTTAGTAAATCCAGTCGTGATTATACGGAGAGCACGCCACTGCTTTTCCTCCATTGTATGTCTTGTTTGCCTGAATTTGTGTAAATTACATCAATTTGAAAACACCAATGGTGAAATTAGCTTGAACATGTCATATTTTAAAATGTTTATACTCGGCATTATTCTTTCATATTATTTGCACTTGTCAGCTTGCGCTCCGGGTCACACCTACATTACATATACATTATAATATGATATCTATTCGAAGTTGCGAGTGTGCTCACTCGTTGAAGTATTTTGTATGGATGTAAAATGCGATGTGTGGTATTAATTTTAAGTGATGTTTTGCAACTCTAGCAGAACATCGAAATATTAATTTAAGATGAATATTAAGAAGCGCACTCTAAGTGACACTTCTTTGCGCTTTCTCATTTTATATTTTGATTTTCATCTTAAATTGTGTGTGGATTTTTTTTTTGACATACATTAAACTAATGGTCAATATATTTTATATACGGTGTAACTACGCCAATGCAACCAATGCGGTGCATTGGGGGCTGCATTAGATAGGGGCTACAAAAGTCTACGTCTTATGTATCCTTATATTTTATTCACTTGAGCAAGAAATAGAATAATAAATTAAAAAAATATTTTTTTACATCCATATCACTGTTGGTAAATGATAAATCGCCGTAAAGCGATTTTTTTTTTCAGTTACGAGTGCGACTGAATGACTTTTTTTCGATTTTTTTTCTCGAAAGTCAAAATATTGTAAGAGACTGTAGATTAATTTTGTTCTAACTATTTTTTGGATAATATAGCGTTTAGTAATTACTAATATTATATACAAAACGTTTACAGGGGGCCCTTTTTTTCATTATGTTTTGGGGTCTATTTTTTTTGGTTACGCCACTGTGTTCCGTACAGAAAACAAGAATGTAGACATGCGTGGTTTACCGAACTCAGCTTTTCTCGATCGGCGATGATGATGATGATAATGAGGTCGAAAGAAATTAAACACAAAAGATGTTCAATATAGGCACACTACGGCGGCAAAATCGAAAATGGCTTCCCGCCTACAGAATACCCTGTTTTTATTCAGATATACACAAACATTCGTATAATAATATTTTACCATCATAATTGCAAGTAGGTACGTAGCGACAGGTCGCCGCTGTGACGCTTCATTAAGAATGATTCCCTTGTTTTCTCAAAATCATCACACCGATGATACCTTTTAAATTACTGACACGTGTCTTATCATATTGATTACTTGGCGCCTCTGCTTCAACCTCGCAATTCTGTGCGATACACATTGCGTATGTGATCTTTCAACTATGTATGACATGCAGAAAAATAAAGGTAGTGGTGTATAAAACTCTGATAAGGCCACTCACGCAGCCTTAAGAAACTTGAATTCTAATGAAAAAAGACGAAACAGTATTGGATGGATTATATTATTTTAATTGTACCTGGTTCACCTTTCAAGTAAATGTTTATGAAGATATTATCAATAAAATGTTATTTTATCGTATTTGAATGAAGGATCCTCACAATTTTTGGAGCCGTCAATGAAAATTATATAATTTGCGACCTGAACGAGTATGACGAAGTCACAAAATTTATAAAATTAGAGAGGTTTCGATAACCAGGTCACACTGAACATATAAATGACGCGCAATCTTCAAAATGACTGCTCAATAATGAACCTGAAGCAGGACGAAGAATATGTAGACACAAAATGAGGTGACAGAACAACATAAAAGAACGTGTGAGAAAATAAAAAACTTGTTTTTTTGATTCTACTCGTTTAATTTACTTGAGACGCGTTTTGCCTTGTAAGTCAATCTAACAATTTAACTCAACAACTTGTATTTATAGCTATAGTAGAGGATGCAGGACAGCTATATACACAATTTTATTTGCATAAGATGAAAAGGGAATTCATTAGAATTCTAAGGATTTTCATAAATTTTGAATGGTTCTACTTATTAAGTGATTATTATGATTCAACACTAACGATGTTTTAATGTCATATGTAATATGTAGAGTAGTACAGTTATATAATTTTAGAACGTAAGAAGATAATACGGCAAGAGAGACATTTTTGGTATTCTTCTTTTTCTTTTTAATAGGCAATCCATCGTTCAATAGTGATTTTTGCCATTAATTAAGTTAAAACTTTATTTTATAGAAAAAAGTACAATAATATTATAGAATAGGAAATATTATGTTACAAGTCAATACCATTGCCATTCAAAATTTTTGCTATTATATAGATTAAACGTAGCGAGTTAAGGGAAAGAAGATGACACAAGTTAACTGAGAGTTGAAAATTACCATTGACGAGATTATTGTAAAATAAACCTGTGATCCGCAATGGACAGGCAAAAAAGATATATAGTATAGTAAAACAAGATATAATTAGATAACATATAAATACAACGTAAAACATAGAAAATGCAATATTCAATATATTGGTAATGTCGTGGGCGTAATTTCTCCCCAGGGAGGGGAGATCTATAAATATTAACTTGTTCATTTATTAGTTTATTATTATCTATTTCGCTATGACTGCCAGCTATTTGAAATTATGGAGATCTGTTGATCATTTAGCAGAGGAACCAGCGCTCACTGAACTCTAATTTCTGCTAGACATTTATTCAATTAACGCTTTTCGTGGACACAATATTATTGAAACTGGAAGCGGCATTGCATAAAGGATGTCCGATAAATAATGAAGTATCATTGTTTATTTTTCATCTTGCTGATTGATTGGTTATATATTATGTTTAGTATGTTTCTGAATACTTTGGAAACCAATCAAATTAATCTAGTATAAATTACACAATCATATAATTAGTCTTTCATCTCTCGCACGTGTCACATAGCAACAAAATATACAATAATCTTTGAATCTGTCACCGAGCCTCGACCGATTTAAAAATAAATAAATAATTGCGCTCAATAATGTGACCGCACCTGTCGCTAGATTACCTTCAAAAAGCAATCGACACGAGAACACTGGCCGTGGCCGCAAAGCGCCTGCTTACCATAGTATTATTTAGCTCATATATTTGAGTGAATTTTAAACTAATTACAGAAAAAAAAACTATACATTTAAAGCCATTGTACGAATACATCTATTTTTATAGTAATATAATCCATAAAAGATAAACATTTAATTTAATGTATATACAAATATATAAATACGTGCAATATTTTTCAGTTTTGATAAATATTATATTTTGCAATCCCCCATTTTTAACCCTCTGCATATTGTGATAGAAAATACACGTACGCAGCCCTAATGTCAACTTGTGTTACTGTGAGAAATGTTAATTTTTTAAGCGTTTTAAATCGAAAAAAATGCCTTTACTAGTTTCAATGGCGGTAAAATACTTGTTATTACACTTTTACTATAAATAATGACAATATAACAGAGTATTCATTGTATTCAGTTTAACGGTGACAAGTATCGATCTTACCGAGCGGTAGACTTGCATTACTGCATTGCTACAAAATGATTAAAGATAGCCACAGAAACTGCCATCCTCTAAAATATAAATCAACTGTTTTTCAGTGAGTAAGTATCTTTTTTGTGAACCCTTGTTTATTTGATAGACTGTGTAAATGTTTCGTGTCAAGATTAATAATAAACACGCTGTATAATTGTTGTGGATGAAGTCTGGAATATTGAAGATGACATTAAATGTGTAAATTGAAGATAATTCTCCGAGAGCGGTCATGGACCGACTCGCCAGCCGCTGTTTGTTTGATTGTACCGGGTTTTTCGATTTCTCGTACCACCTGCGTCTATATTCGTATTTACATACACCAAGAGTGACATTGAGTTCTATTTGACCACCGCCGGCACGTTGTAAATACTACAAATTCTTTCACGTTATCTTCAAACTAATTATTATTAGAAACGTTCAGAATCAGAAGACAGACAGGGCACTGTACAATCTAAAGTGGACTATGTCAAAATATTATGTTTTCGTAATGCGTGCATGTCATAATGTTGTCGTTTTTGGTGGTTAAATATGAAAGTTAACAGTTGGTGTAGTCGGCACCGGAGCGCACCGGGCAGGAACTCCGCTAATTTGTCGTGTGTAAGTATTTTGGCCTGGTATAAAAATCCGCCAAACAAATAAGTCACATTCGTGCCGCTACAGTGCTTTGACACTTTTGATAAATTCACGACCGGTAGGTAAGGTAAATAAACTTGTTTGTGAATTCACTTCCTGCACGGTCCCTACATACAGATTTGAGTTGAAAAAGTAATACGTACTTTGTACCTACCTATACTAAAGTATAATGCTAAAGGCCGGTTGTGTGATTAGTATATATATATATACCTTTTACTTTAGTAACTTTTTACTAACGTCCGTGGTTAAAAACGTTTGCGGGTTGTTCGAACGTCAAATTTACTATTGTCAAAGTATTGATGAGATGTCTATGGAAGCGACAAATAATCCATAGGGATTTTTTCGCCTCTGCATTCAAAATCTGTCATTTCGGTGGTGAAATTTAACAATAAATATAACAAATGAATGAATGGAACGAAATCATTCCTTCCTTCTTTCCTTTCCAGTGAAATACACACACACACATATACATACACGCGATGTTTACACGTATACTTAATAGATTTGTTTTTTTTTAAAGCGGAGAACGCTTCAGATACGGTATATACGTATCTACACATATAATCAAATCTAATTCATTAAATTGAAATTCTTTAAAGAAATGTACACCTTCGGTCGTCTATATCATATGAAACATGATTTGTAATTTGGGTGCAAATTTTACGTGTACGGTGTACAGACGCAATAAACCGAAAGCATGAACAATATTGTGTTTTCAGGGGCGGGTCTGTGTCGGCTCTTATATTGGTCCTTTTAACAATTCTTACATTTTCGATTTTACGAGTTAATGCTCCCATATCTGTCCTAATTCGCCACTATGTCAGGATTTTTTTAACGCTAAAAGGTAACCAACCATGCTACAGAGGTAACAGGGTGACGATACATGGCTACCAGACAAAATTTACACCTCACTGTGCTCCGGCGAGAATCTTCTTTAATAATTCAATAAATTATTACAACACACAACGGGAGAGAAATACAAAATTAAAATTTAATTGATACACATCTATCATTATGTAAAGCGAATAGAACATTTAAATAAAAAGAAGACAATTTCGGAGATTTAGTTGAGATAAATCTCAATGCCGTGTACACGATTGAGATTATTAGAAAGAGACCAAAACTCTAAATACTGTATATGGCGTATTTCGACAGCAAGGTTTGATTCCTACACATAAAAGTCATCCTAAACTACAACCTACAACTTAACTACTATCTATTATGAAAGTGAGATATGTTGTTTACGCGCCTTGTTACTTCTATTGGCATAACTGGGTTTCCTGGTTTATAATAATGTACATGTGTGCGTGTGAGTATTGCCGCCCATTTTTCGGAAAGATAAGAAGACGGTAATCGACAGGCGTCTTTCAATTACATTCCGCGCTTCGATCAGTTCAGCGGTCCAAATAAACCACCAGTGCGCGCTTCGGTCGGTTTAAATCTAAAAAAGACAACCCAGCTAAAAGAACAACCACACCGGACCAGGAAGACAGCAAAATTAAAGAGGTTAGTGCAGTTCATATATCATGTGTGCTTATTGTTAATTGGAAACCTGGGAACCAGCTATCGAAGGCATTAAAAGGTGTTAAATTACGAAGATTTATAGTATTTTAATTGCTACTGGGGAGATTCGAAACCACCTAAATGACGAACACGATGACAATGACATTTGACGTTTAACATACGAGCATAAAGTAAGGCGCGTGACAGCAGCAAAATGCTGAGTTATCTCCGAAGCATCTCATGAGAGAAAATTCCGAATCTCGGAGAGTCGACAATCTCTTAAAAATCTTTTCTATGGAGCATCATTATGGGGGACAAGACAAAACAAAACAAAACACAAACAAAAATCGAGTTAGAACATTTCGATAGTGCGTCAACGTTATACATTTAGATTTGATATATCACGCATTTCGTCACTGTACTGTATTATTTTCACTTCAGAATACTCCACTCACTTTGAACAAGCCTCGCATCGCCAGTTGTCAATGCGTAACGTGGGAGTACGTAATTTTTTATAGGGATGGTATATTTATCGCCTCTGTGTGGTTCCGTGCGAACTGTAATCAGACTAGTGAGCGGTAAGTTCCAAGAAATAGATTACGTCTGCAGAGTTCGATTGTTGTTGACACGAATATGTTATTATTTCATAAGATTAATCGCGTGATGGCGATATCACAATATCGGAGCAGCAATACGTTCTCTTTGATCGGCTATTTTTTTTTTCTGTCCCACATTATTTAATATATTTGAATATGTAAACCGGTCGATCTGATGGAACACTTTACTTTCATCATTAAAAAATATGATTCGGAATGTATTATCGCACGCTGTTGATTTTTTGATATTCGAGATTCGAGTCATGGCAATTGGCAATTGTCGGTGACGTTGGTGTCGGCTAATTTTGTTCTGTATACCTTAATAGCACTTTTATTAATATAGAGTATTTAATAATTTCGGTGATTATGACGTGGATGCAATAATTGTAAGTAAGGTGAGCGTACGCGGATGAGAGTTTGATCTCGTCTCAGATATATGTCGGCGTAAAGGAAATGTGAATCCTGCGCTGATAGAATCTGACGAATGAATTGCGCGATCTCCGGGTTGCTGAAAATCGGGGGCCGCAGGGGGGGTAGAGGAAGGAAATAAGCGAACCTGGATATAAATGATAAGGGTCGATGATGGGATAGAAGTTCCAATCGAAGGACCAGTGATCTCGGGAAACCGAGATTCGGAAGGACTGCTCGCCTTACTTTGTATATGACGCCTCCGTCACCCCTGCAGTCGCCGCCGAGATGCACAAACGGCACGCGGATGGGCAGATCTCCGCATCCAATTGAAGACGGCGATATTAAAACTTCACCCGCGGTACACAAACAACAAAAACTACGTGATCACCAAACACAAGATTACATGTGCAGTGCTGGTGCACAGGAGCTGAAAAATTGTCGCGATCGAACAAATATCGGTCACGTTGATGTCTGCTGACGTCAAGGTCACATTTCAAACTGACTAGAGAAGCATTAAGGAAAATGTATGTACATGTTCACTTAAATTTTTTCAAAAAAAATATCGAAGATCGAAATACGTAATTAGCACCCAAATTAATTATTTTTTCTTAGACAGATTTTTTTTCTCTGTAAGGAAAAATAATTACATTATCACAAATGCTTTATCCAGGCAAGTCATACAATATATTGTTATGGTGCCTTTGGGACCTAAAGGATAGGAAGCCGCCATCGATCTAGCTCAGTCTGGGTCTTCAAGTGTGTATGTGTGCTCTGGTGTCGCCTGTTACCTCAGATGGGATGATCATTGATTCAAATGTATTCCGCTTTTCACATTACACATTTATTCACAAAACACAATTAATCCCGACATTAGATGCACGGGAAATCTTCATTAGATCTTTTTCACTTTATTTATTTCATCTTTTTACGGTGTTTATCTATTTGCTAACATCAGCCAACGCGGCCGTGATGTGCCGATACAGTTGAGGACCCGGGTCGCCACACGCACACCACAGGACTCATCTCTTGCTCCAGGAGATAGACCGGACACCATCTCATCTTAGTCTTGTCCATAACGTCCATCCATCAGCCATCGCTCGCATACTGCCTCTTTACTTGTCGCTGCGGGGTTTCTGTTCAGCCCGCGTGTGGACTGGGTCCATACATCTCTGGGTCCACCACGGTGATCCCACTCTTAATCTACACCATATCCCGTCGCCATATTTCTCCGGAGCGCGGCTCCATCGACGCGTTTTATTTTTGAGCGTTCCCAACGTGCTCAGCTGCCCGTCAGAGTCGGATTCTCGTCTATGATTCGTCCATTTAGACGGTCAATCATCATAAGTCGGCAAAGTAGGCTAAATATTAAAAAAATGAGTTGTATATCACATCCAGCTTCTGTAAGATATTATAATGAGAGTTGACAATATATGATATGGTAATAAAAATATATTAAATATATACTCGTCTAATTAGGTTACCAAAATGCAGTTCCACCTTTTTTAAAAGATGACAAACTCAGTGAGAAAATATTAATATCTTTTTATAACTATTGTAGACTATTGTTTTGTAGACTAGACTGGAAGAAAGGGAATTCTTTAGTTCACTGTAGTATGACGAATATAACATAATCTTACAAAGACTATCTAGACTGACATAGCTCAGTTAGACAGAGCACTAGCAATAGAACGGTTTTGGGTTCAAGTCCCGGCAGCAGCTAAATTTTTTTTCGAATGTGGTGCCATTAAAATAAAATATTAATTTCAGTGTCGTATCGGTGGCAGTACTAAGTCTGATGATAGCCGGCAGTCTGTACGAGCTGGCCCTCGGTCCCCGACTGCAGCAGACCCACCACGCCGCACCTCCCCCCGCCCTGGCCACCCTGCCCGCCCTGACCGCCTTGCCCACCCTCTCCGGCAAGATGGAAGGGATACCCAAAGTCAAGATGGCCAACGGTAAGTGTACACCCCTTTAATCAATATTATAAAACAAATTAGGTAAATCACTGAGAAAGGTACACAGATAAAATATACCAAAAAAATATAGACATACCAGGAATTTTGTTTTCTAGTGAGACATCTATTTATTTCTGTTATAAGCAAAACCATCTTTTTGATTTCATTGTTTCTCAAAAAGTTTTGAATTGAATACGCTAGATGGTGGTGATTATATTTTAAATATGCAGATTTTTTTCGTATATCTTTCTAACTGATTTATCTAATTTGCTTAATTATGAAAGAATTATATTCGGAAAATATGCAACTTCACAAATAAAGTGCGTTATTATTGAAAATTAATATCGCACGGAACGGTTTAAAACTATTTAAAATAGGTTAGTCCTATTGGTGGTCTCTCGGAATGAGGCTTGAACCTTGACCAATTGATCCACTAGACTGATGTCTTAATAATAATAATAATAATGTGTTTATTCCAGCGTGATCAGGTTTTTTTTTTTAAACCTGATTCGCCATAAAGATAATTCATTACTTATTAAGTTATACATTAAAGGTTATGAAATAAATATACTGTGAAAAAGACAACCAAGGAAAATATATATATGACATACCAAACAATTCTGTTGTGTATTTAATGAGTTAGCTTCTATCACTGTCACATGTTGTGTTGATTTATTTACTTTTTACTAAATCAAACATTAATTCTCTTGAAAGTGAGCTATGAGCTCGAATTACTCTCAAATCAGATTCTCATTGTGTTGACATAAATGGTGTTTCAGAGAAAAATGAATTATTAAATTTGGACCATAGATGGCGATGGTGTAGTGGTACTCGATTCTGTAAAATTCCTGATGATGATGATGATATTTTTACAACTGTAGTGACTTTCCAATTTGACTGCACCATTGTGGTGCCTTTGGAAATACTATCACAGATTTCCTTGGGTTATTTCTTCTTATTGTACACTCGAGTTGATTGTAGTGAAACTCGGTAGGAGACTTGTAACAACACTCACTTATTCCAACAATATATTTACAGTAAAATATACAATAATATACCCAGATATTGCTTATTGCTAATGCGAAGGAACTATGGGAAAAGAGCCCCGTTCCCCAGTGAAGGGCTCTTATATTCCATGACCCCCATCGCTCATCTCACATACATACACACATACGAAAGTGACAGTTCTCACAACATTATAATGTATCATATATTCTCTCACATGGCATCTTGACATCTGAAAAAATCTAGTAAAATGATATTGAAACTGAAAAATATTTAATTTATATCTTTTTGTAACATTTGTTGCTATTCTCAATACAGTATATATGGTTAGATATTACTTTTATTTCAGGCAAATCTGTCTACAGCCTCAACAACAGCATAGGTAACAACAATAATAACAATTCGGAGGAGCGGCTTAATATTGAGATGCCGCCTATGGAGGAAGCGACACAGCTGAGTATGTTGAAAATTTACTGGCATAATATCAATATCTTTTATTCCTTTAAGAATTACAATACAATAATAATAAGTGACAAGTAAGAAAAATATTGTTCAAGATTAGATCTCTGAATAATCAGAATCTTATAACTAGCTTATTTATTTTGTTCTATGATGTAATCCACTTCGTATATGGAGAATATAGTTGTCATAAATCTCCTATATCAACGCTTTCACACGGTCATGTCAATCTCATATTGTGCCGAGAACCACATGTAGTCGAACAAGAATCCTACTTCAATTCTGGTCACTGTCTGTAAAATAATCAATTTTGAGTGATGTTATTGTTGTACTGGTGGAATAAGATCCCGTGGACTGTATCAATTACAATAATGATTAATTGACGCAATCCAAATTGGATTCAAGAAGGGAATATTGGCAAATGGATCTGGCCTACCTTGATCTCGATCCTGGATTGGACGTCGTTTTCACCTTCAGTTGACTGGCACCTTTTTAGTGAAGAACCGAGATATCACTGCATTTCCGGAGTTGTTTAGAATACCGCCACTTCGTGGTCCTAGCTTTACGCACGGTGCTACTTTCGGACGGTAAAAAAGAACACAGATCTTGATAGTTCAGTGTCATAAGGCAATTTATTCCCAAGTCGGCGAAATCCCTAAGTCATTAGTAGGCCGGAGCGAGACAGGTATATATTGAAAGAATAAAATGCACAGGGAGTATGTACTCGACCTGCATCAACATGTATTACACATCAAAACTTATCTTATAATAGGACGGTAACAGAAATGTTAAAGGTTTGTCTCATTTCCATAGAATTATTCTTAATTTAAAAATAAATAGGTACAAATTAATACAGGTTTTTATTGCCATTCAATTTACAGATATCTTCTCGGAAATGATTCTGTCATTCTCGGTGATATCCAACATGAAGACAATTTGTGACCAGACAGTCGGCAATGATACCATTCCTACAATCCACGGACTGCGCAGCATCTCCATGGCGTGGGTCATCCTCGGCCACGCTTGTATCGTGGCCTTCAAGTACTCGGACAACACGGAACTCAGGAAGGAGGTGGAGAAGGAATTCCTTTTCCAGGCGGTTACAAATGGGGCCTTCAGTGTTGACACCTTCTTTTGCATAAGGTATTTCATTCTAAGCATTGCTATATCGTGTGCTGATTTTAATTGTATTTAAGAAGATGAAAGTGAATAAGGCAAAAATGGTATGCCATTTGTCTACAGCCAAACGGCAGGATGGTCAGTTTATTGGTTAGAATACCCTTGTGCCATACTTTTTTTCACCACCGAAATGAATTTATCTGCCACAATAGTTGTAACAAAATTCTGTCATAGTTGAGATTTCAAGTTGCATGGTGGAAAAAATCAAATGCTCAAATATAAATATAATACCAAATAAAAGGGTGATAGTTTAAATTATCGAATGGCCACATAGTCGCCTATTACGTATTTGTATTAAAATCAAGTGAGTATTCATGTTTGAATACCAATTCATTCGAAAATTTCAAACTGATAGTCAGTTGAATTATTAAATTTTAAACTTTCTAGTAAAAAAAAGCATTTTCTAAAAATATATTTTTCTTCAGGATCATATGTTATGTTTTTGATTAGTTAATGACATCAAAATGCAATAATGAAAAAAATGATAATTTTCGAAACAGTTAGATGTATTTAAATTCATTAAGTGGTTAACAAAACAAAGTTAACAATTTAAAATAAAAAAAATGATTACCTGATTAGATCATCCTACCTGTTCACCTGACTAAGCTCCGTGTGATTTCTAGCTATGTCCAAAATTAAAGGTACGCTAAAGGAACAAAGATTTTCTAATATAACTGGCATCCAAAAAAATGAGAAACATATGTTTGACTGTATTCCGGAAATGTTCCAGGCCTGTTACTAGAAATCAGTATGTAGATGTGTGTATAAAGGGAGAACATTGAAGGCGAGAGTAGTCAATACTGTACAGTTTTTTAAGGTAGTCTAGAGATTAAATTATCACACTTCATATGTATATTTGTGCACTGAGGACTTCTGGAAGAGAGTCTTTAAATGAAAAGCGCACGCGGGCAGAAACTGTACAGAAAAAAAAAAGTATAATGTATACAAATTCTTCTATCAATGTTTAGTAGCATAAATTCATTAGGATAAAATGAAAGATATGATAATTTTTTCTACATAAACATTGTAGATTTAGTGTTAACGTTTAAAATTTGTATGATGATTTCTAATTAATTTTATTTACTCTCTCAGCGGGATTCTCGTCTCCTATATTTACTTCCGCACTAACGCCAAGGGAAGTCTCGATAGGTTGACTCAAGGAACAAAAGGTTTAACCTCTGGCGTGCTGCAGTTCATCGGTCTTCTGGCTTACAGATTTGCAAGGTAACATTCTGATCAATCGTGATACGGTAGTCTTTCTTGCTGCTGGGCACGACACATTGTCAACTGTTTTTTATCTTCTATTATCTTACTGAGATTTATTTCATGCGTAGCTTATAAATTTATGTTTATGAATAGTTAAGATCATTGTAGTATATTTTAAAGGTTTCTTTCAATGTAAGTGCACTCTGTCATATCATGTGTTTCAATAACATTGATATTATAAGGCATTTTATTTAAGTTGTATTAATTAAATTTAAGACATTTTGTTGTTTCGTGTCAGTTATAAACACTTAATTTTCGTAAATGTTTTTGTGTGTATTTTGGATGTTTTTCTACAATTTCACCTTTACAATTAGCCATTTACCTGTTAAGTCTTTACATTCTATGTTAATATGTATTTGTAGGACTATATATAAGGGTGATTAAGCAATCTGATTCATTAAAATGTAATATAATGGTTAAATACATAGACTATTAGTAAAATATGATCAACTATATACAATATTTTTGATACTTAGATTAACTGCACCATATATGTTCATGCTCGGAGTGGTAGAAGTCTCAATGAAGTGGTTCTACTACAATTCCGTGTTTGAGCCTCCTACCATGGACCACGTCAATTGCCCAGACTACTGGTGGAGAAACGTTTTGTATATCAATACTCTCTTCCCCGTTGAGGAAATGGTAAGAATATTAATATACTTATGTTTAAAGCTACATTAACAAATGATTTACTTATACTACTAATATGGTTCAGGAATCCATATAATTTGGGTATTATTTTTTTATTCATTATAATCAATACTTGCACATTTTTTGCATGTTGCCAATAATATTATAATAATTAGTAATGAGAAAAACTGCTACTTTCTACTTACTGGTGTGATTGTGATTGATATTCGGTAATATCAGTGATTGAACAATCGGCGAGCTTGTATGACAAGATGTATGAATGTGGATGAGGCGAGAATTGTATGTCAGGACAGAAGAGTGTGGCGCTCTATCCTCTCTGCCTACCCTCACGGGGAAACGGCGTGATGGTAAGTAAGTAAGTAAGTAAGTGAAAACTGTGACTGTGATCACGCGAAATAAAAATAAATTATAAATAAATAAACCTTATTTGTGTAAAAAACATACAAAACCATAAATCTAATTTAATATTATCACAAAAATAATGAAAATGCTTAAAAAAAATGTAAATTTATTTTTCATGTTAAATTCTCAGCAAATATGCGTAAAACATTTTGGCAGAATTTAGTAGATGGCGCTGATCAAATTATTGAAAATCTGGTAGATGGCCCTGATTCAAATGATAATCGATTTAAACAACAGCGTCAGAAAATCAATATAATTTTTAACAAAAAATCACGAATCACAATATTCCCAGATATACAATCACTGACAGTGAGTGTGACTCAAGATATCAGTGATTGACTCACAGCTTGTGATTTTGAGCTCATCACTAGTAATAATGAATCAAAATGTGCTTTCTAGTGTATGCTGTGGAGTTGGTACCTGGCAGATGACTCACAATTCTATGTCGTTGGAGCTGTCATCCTTATTTTAGCTGCAAGGTTTGTATTACCCGATTATATTATTCGTGTAACTATGTTATATCATGTAACAGATGAGATATCAATGAAAAAATACATGTTATAGATATTGATATTTGTTATATAGACAGAGTAGAATAATGTACAAAGTAAATATTTACACAATACACGCACGCGGAATGTTTCTACTTGCATTTGCGTTTGTAACACTTTTGTTATTTTATGCTGTTAGATACTTAAAATACTGTAATTTAAAAATAAATATTTATTTATTTAGACTTTATTGATATATATATTTTTGTTGTAACAGAGGTGAATATATTAAAATATAAGATAATAAACAAAAGGTACAATTATATTGCAATTAAATACTCGTAGTGGGGTGGAGTAGACTCCACCACTGATATATACAGCGTTGTCCTGGCTACTTTGCTAGACTGCCGTCTGTATTAAAGTAGCCAGTTCTTTTCGTGCTGTTTTGGTATTATTTAAGATAAAGATTCGACAGAGATAAAAATAGAGATTAAAAAAAAATGTAGTGAATTATTAGAGTAGGCATATTATATGTATTTTAAATTTGTATTTTTCTATTCTATTTTTATAGTTTGTTTTCCTTTTTTACATTTTTGTTTTTCTATTCTATTTTAATAGTTTGTTTTGCTTAATTTTAAATGTTAATAAATAAGGGCGTTAATAAATAAATTAATAAATAAATAATGATTATATTAGAATGTTGGATAGCCATGCTTCTGATTGTTCTCTACCCGATTGGATCATATGTTGGGTCCATATTTGTGTAATTTTATTGGAGTTGAACGATTTCCAGTTGGTACTGAGTATGTTGTACAATTTCGGAGCTCGAGAACATGCAGAATCTTTGATAAAATGTCATATTAAAATATTAGATAACGATTTTTCTTAATAAAACAGAAATTAGTAATAAGAAGAATAAAGGCAGTGAAAAAGTTAAAAGTTGTGTAAAAATGTCTCAACTTTAAACAGAATGCATGTTAATTTGACTTAGGAATTTGCATACAAAAGATAAAATGAAGTTTAAACAGCTTCTTCAATGTATAATTGTCTTTTTGATAACATTTTGATCTTGGATGTATTCAGTTTAAAAACATAAAGCTTAGAAGTATGTTGATCACATTTAAATAATTTAGTATTGGTAAGTAAAGATTGACTTAATAATCTGTAAAGAATTAAAAAAAAAAAAAAACAATTTCCCATGATTGCAGTCACTTCAAGACAGCAGCAGTCACATTTACCTTATTTCTGGTGTCATCCTGGTTCACCACGGGCTACATCGCTTGGTCCAACAATCACATGCCTACCACAGATGATCCGCTCGCGCTGTTCGACAAGATCTACGACAAGCCTTGGACGAGGCTGGGTCCGTACTTGGTGGGCATGGCGGCTGGGTGGTTGTTATTTAAAACCAATTGTAGAATTCGGATGTCCAAGGTATACTAATAATAAACATTATTTTGAAAAAGAAATTACTGACTGCAATATTTTCTCTAAGGTGTGTGTGTGTGGGTGTACAATTTGACATCATACACATAAAAAAATATGCACGCACACAATTTTTAATAAGTCTTGTTAACTAAGTTGGCGACCATGTTGCTGTATATTGGTTCCTGTATAAGATCATACACATTTTGGACGTTGAATAATGGAGCAAAGATAACCTCCAGCGCACAAATAATAGCATTGAATCTTAAAATCGCACAAAAATTTTTTTATGCCCACATCGTGAACCAAAATTTTGGGGAACTTTTACTTTTACTTAACTTAGATTACTCAAAGGTATTTGAGATTCTGTAAAAATAAGGTAGATGGCTTTTTCAAATAATGGAACGATTAAATGTATTGATATCAAAAAAGTAACATATAGGTTCAAAAATTTGTCACTAAAAATATTGTCGCTATAGCATAGTTGGATAATGCACATTCCCGGTTAGAAAAGAGATCCAGGTTCGAATCCCGGTGGTGCAACAACAATATTTTTCGATAAAATTGATTTTATATGTATATCTTTCTAATTAATATATTTAATTCATTTTCATTTAATTTTCTGTTATTTGATTTTGTTCCTACTCTTTAAAATTTGACCTAATGGATCTAAAGCTATAACTAGATTTATATTGAGAGACGAAGATTAAAATGAATGGTTGACAACCCAGAAGATGATCGAGAGGATTTACCTGAAAATGATTGATACATGATTATGTAAATTTTATTTTAATATACAAAATACTGCCTTTCATTTATTCTCATTTATCCAGATCGTAGTAATAGTGGGCTGGCTCTTATCAACGTTGGCGCTGCTGTATCTCGTGTACGGCCTTTACAATACGCAGCTATCACCCCTGGCCGGTGCGGCCTACAGCTCCCTCTCCCACACAACCTGGGCCCTTGCCGTGTCGTGGATTGTCGTGGCTTGTTCTACTGGTTACGGAGGTGGGGAAATGTCTACATAGGTTACGTATTCCTTCTAGGTCACTTTTTAAATATTTTTAGTGGGTAAACAGGTTAAAGATGTAATGCAATAAAAATATATATTTTTTTAAGAATATATTTTCACTTTATTCTTAAATATAGATATTTACTAAAATATTATGTATGAAAACTTATACTCGACAGAATTGAAAAAATAATATTTTTCTTATGTAATCACAATATTTATATTTGATGTATTTATATTTGTATTCAATACATCGACCCCTTAGAATAACAAGGTTCCAACTAATATTTTGAGTTAATTTGAGTTATTGGGTGAAATAGGTTTCAAATGCATTATTCTTTATTTCTTCCATACACACCAACTCTATTACGGTTATTAAAGGAAATAACAAGAGCTGAAAGTTCCAACCGCATCAGTTATTTATATCAATTTATGGACCATTGTTGTTCATTTACAATGTTTTATTTTATTTTTAATTTCCCTCATCTCACCGTGGTCATTGATAATACTGAAAATAAGTTAAAACTTTAAAGCTGATCATATTTGCATACTCAAAACAAAATATACATGAAAGTAGTAATAATTTACTTTGTTTAAACTCCGAAAAAATCTATTACATTCCCTTCTCAATCAAAAGTCTTAAAACACCGTCCCATATAAAAATTACTATCCATAACGACAACTGTAACAAAATTACCTGTAACGACTCATGTACAAACTTAAGCCGAAAAAAAGAAATCATATATCTCGGTGTAATTATTGATCAAAATTTAAAATGGCACAGTCACGTTAGCGAATTAGTGAAAAGAATAAGAATATATATTTATATATTCATAAGACTAACAAACATTTTAAGTATAAATAATTAAAATTATTTAAATAAGAAAAAAACTTCAACAACCCCTTGCACAAATTAAAGAAATAAAAGAACTTAGAAAGAAATTAAATGAACACTTCAGAAGCACATAATTAGAAAATAAATAGTATTATAGAACACTTTAGAAGCACACAAATAGACAATAAATAATTATAGACTACAAATGTATAACTCTGTATATAAAATTATTAGTGTAACTCCCAAGCACAAGAGCTAGTTTCTTTTTTGAAGAGGTAAGCGAATAAAAAACATTTAATTTTAATAATGTACAATACTTAATTAATAACTCGTTATAAAAAAATTAAAAAAATTTCAAATAAATAATAAAAAAAAGCATATCTCAAAAGTGTTGATTGAATTCCAACATGTAAACACTTTTGAGCTCATTATCTCAAAACAGTGTCAGTGTCAGATGGAACCTTGTTATTCTGAGAGGTCGACATGCGAATTATTAGCTAAGCATACAAAAAACAAAACTAGATACAAAAATCATGGCCATATTTATATATGTATAAGGTTTTCTAATTGTGTAACTCTCATGTTTTACATACTTAAAACTATTCAGGTATAAAAATTATGAAATGAAACATATTTTTTACTCTATATTGCTGCAGATTGAATTACATTCTCACATTCGAAGATCTTGCAATTCAAAACTAGTTTATTATTACATATTCATTTAAAAAAATCTTAAACAAGTGTTTACCGATTAAACATTATTTTTTTCCACAAATATTTTCCACATAATATATATACATGCATTCAAGTCAGTTTTTGTAAGAATATATAATAGCATCTGTTAAGAATATCTCTCAAATATTATTTGTTTTTATTTATCATTTCAACCTCTTAAATGTTTGTAGGATACATTAACACCTTGTTGTCAGCAACAATCCTGTACCCATTCTCTAGAGTGACGTACTGCGCTTACCTTGTGCACCCTGTGGTCATCAGGTACCTCGCCATGCACATGGACCATCCATTCCATCTCGGGAAGTCCATGATGGTGAGTTTTTAGTGATTTTTCCACTATTTTTTGTTAGAATAATGCATTTAGAATTACAGCACATGGCTACATTTTAATTTGACTAATTATCTATAGTTGGAGTAACATTTGATCAATGCACTAGATGTAGAACCATGCAATATTATGAAATGAAATGTATCATCTTTACACAATAATTTGAAAGCCAAACTAATAAACTTTATTTTCAGATACTTCTTTTTAAATTTTAAATTGTCTTCTCTCGTAAATAAGATAAAAGAAAGTTTGTTCACATGACAATAGTATTACTATAACACTTTTATAGATTGGAAATAAGAAGATTTTCTAATTTCTATTCAATAATAGTTCATCTCTCTATATAAAATGCAGTAATTAATTATTTAAATTAATGATTTAGAGGCGATTGTACCGACCTTTGGAACTACTCTCAATAAAAATACGTCCGCACTTAGGGTGCGTGTACATGGTTGGAACTACGTTGTAGAGTCCCAGAGATTTGAGAGTAAAGGTTAACATGCATCGGTGGATCAGTCTACTCTGTGTACAAAATGCAATAGTTAATGAATAAGAGCAATATTTAACACATACACACACTCACTCTCTTAAAATGTAATATTATTTTGGAATGGTTCTAATTTAATTAATTAAAAATTGTAAATTTTTTAATGAAAAATGTATAAACATGTTTAAAATTTAAAAAATCAATGTTAATGATATTAAAAAAAGGTTTCTATTACATTTAACATAATAATTTTACCTATAATCCAAATAAATTTATAATTTGATGTTCAATTTAAAAACCTGGTAAATATTGGGATTTAAAGCCAATAAATCAATTTTCTTGTAAAACATATTGTACAAACATGGCTGCGAGGTTTAAAATAAATTTATTGTAAATCTTTTATGAATATTGAGCTGTGTTTGAAAAGATTCTAACCAAATTCAAAATATTTTTAAAAGGTTTTGGTCATTTATTTGAAATTAAGGAATTAAACCAATTTTTTAATTGAAATTAATGATTCGTATAAGAAATTCACTTTTTCCCAATGTTTTCTTTCATTAATTCATTTATAAATTTTCAGGCAATCGTCTTTTTTGGTCAAATGGTGGCCTCATTCCTGCTCTCGTTTTTAATATCTCTCGCATTCGAAGCACCCGTAGTCACCATGCTAAAAATACTGGCGCCAAATAGAAGGAAGAAACTACAGTGACAGTCCAGTCATAGCGTACATTAATAGCTCAAATAGGATTAACGTATATATAAGCGGAGTGCACCGCGCTTAGCATTACTTAATTATGATTATTTTGATAGGAAACCAACGAAACCGCCGTATTTTTGTGTTTGGTCCATTGCGATGTCTTGTCAGAATGTATTGTGCTAAGCGAGGTACACTTGCATAACACTGGTGTACACTGATATATTTTAAGTTATTTAGTGTGAGTGCGAGTGTGACAGAATGAATTCTAATATGAAGTGAAATTACAATTACGCATTGTACCGAAATGTCCCAAATAATTGACTGAATAATGTGACCACAAGATGTTCTACAATTTCATAATATATAGACTGATGTTAAATATAATAATGACTATAATGTGAATAAAACTATATGGTGAATTTGTTTAATCAACCATGACTGTCGTGAGTTTTTAATTATGTGTTTGAATACGCTTAAAGAAAAATTTTAAATAAAAAAAGGTGAATTTTTAGATTGTAATAATAGACTGGAAAGATGTTTATGTGTGAATGAAAGAATGTTATATTAAATATTTTTGTGATAAGTCTTACTTTAAAGCTTAGACTAGTTTCATGCTGTCAAATAATGATTTCATGAATTGTGATTTTTTTGTCAAAATACACAAAATAAAAAATAAATAAATACAAATGTAATTAATGGTTACAAAAAAAAGTTTACATAAAAAATACCTTCCTTATTAAATTGAGGAAAAATGATACATTTTAATTTAAAACACCGGGACGTGCAGAGTCCACTATCTGAAGTGCTTTGATTTTTTCAAATGGATTATTCCAGTTATTCCACAAAATTTACAAAATATAATGGAAAAATAACAACGTTTGTATGTACGAGATATGTATTTAAAAAATACTTTTATAACTCTTGACCTAAAATCCCAATCATTCACCATATGACCAATTAAATATGAAAAAAAAGTAAATAAATATTTTGAGCATTTAGATGAATCAAATTTATTGCATCGAAATATTCAGCTCAAATTAGGAAATTAGTTTTATTAGTCGAATAAGGATTTGTTATCGAATTTTATTCCAATTTTTATAATAAAACTATAATACATTCTGTAAATGTTGCATTCGATTCACATCATTTTGTAAAATAAACAATCATTAAAAAAAAAACATTTTTTACTGTCCAAATCTCCGTATTCTCTACGCCAAATGTTAAATTTTAGAGGCTGTTAATTTTTTTTACTGCCAATGTCGTTGATGTTGTATTCTGTAACTACGTTTCTGTTAATGCACATTCTGAAATATATTTATTTTGTTTCATAGAATAGAATATTTACAAATACATACACACAAGATTAATTAATCCTATCTGAGATTGGTAAGCATCAAATTATATTATTTAATCCTGAGGTTTATTATCATCGCTATAAACCTCTGTCAATACTGCACAAATATATTTTGTCCCTAACATAAAAGTATTTCTATTAAATAAAACTTATCTCAAGGTACACAAAAAACCTAAAAGTGGCCTCTGAAGATGTGGGAACATCAACAATGGATGAAAAATAAAATATGTTAATGACAGTATACTGATTGTGAATAAATTTCAGTCTTGGATATAATATGTAAATTCATTTTCCATATTTAACCTCATAACAAATTAGAACTATTTCTATTTTTATTTGTTAACTTTGTTTTATTTCTGTTACATAGTTCAATCATTATTCATAAACTTAACCGGTGGCGACATCTGTTGTTCACACATAATATAATGTAATTACCAAAACGTTGCCTATCGTTGATATAGAAGAAATCAACGGTGAACTTTACGATCAATCATTGGCTTTTCTAAAATTAGGTGAAGTCAGTGGTGAAGTCATCCTAAAATCTACGAAGTGCCTCAAATATCTCAAAACAAAAGCATTCAATAGATGCACAACCTGGCATTAAAATATATAACAACATACAACATACACAAATGTTATGAATTGTGTAGTGACGATTGAGAATGGGACATAGATGTGTCATCCTGAGACCTAAGATGGCCGGATGACATTAAATGTCAAAAAAATTAAAAAATACATTAAATATGTTGCGGGAACTCAATGGCGATGTTTGGCGCAAGATAGGGGATGAAGAAGAAAAGGCTCAGCCTGGAGTATTGAAGCCTTGTGATAATGATGATCATTACTCTGACCAATTCTTCAAATATTGATAATGAAACTTACTATAAAACAATAAAATTAATTAAATGTTAATAAAGTAAAGATTTATGTACTATATTGAGTGTTCTAATAAAAATCAAACAATCTGGTAGGTGACTGTCTAACAATTCGGTACTGAATATATAATATAAATATATATGAAAATGCTGTCATCGTCATTTTGCAGTTTTATTATTTATAAACACTCACATATTACTGCCATTTAATTTTTTTAAATGTAATGATATAAAAAAGAGAAAAAAATATGTACATAGCAACAAATTATGACGAATAAGAGTGGGAACCAACATTGTCCTCAAAATGCATTTCGCTTAAACAAATAATGGATTGTATACTAAAAAAGTACCTAATTAATAAAATATCACGAATCGGAATGTTCAGAATATCTTCTCAATGGGTTTACAAGCCTGAGCAGGGAAACGGCTGGAGCTTCGAAGATCACGGATACAACCAATCCAGCTGCGAAGGATATCACCGTGAAGCCCAAGAAGTTAATCAACTGAAAAATATTTCTCACATTAATTTGCATTTTGCAGAGAAATTAATGTAATCCTTAGAGTTTTCAAATAAAAAATAAATAGATCTAACGTAACATACAAAGTTGGAATTTTTGGATGTTATTGTTATTGAATTATTAACAACAGTTAAATTCTCAATGTACGATTCTAATCTAAAACTAAAATAATGCAATGGGTATGAATAATATCTCTGCATTTTGAAAGATAATGAAGTAACTTTTGTGAGAGGGTTTAATAATGTAGAAAATACTAACGGATGTCGTCCAGGTTTCAGATTTACATTTACAGTTAGATTAGGTTAGGTGGGCAGTGCCATTGTCAAGTAATATTATATCTAAAATTTGCTGAAGGGTGTTATTATTCGGGGTCCAAGAGTGCAACCGAGTAAGAGTTGAAACAAATGACATTCAGTATAATACACAGGGGTGGCTTGCTTAGGGAGTAGGGGAGGAGTGCTTATGTTTTGCACAGGATCCTAAAGAGTAACTATGCAAAATTTGATATAGCTCAGTCAAATGGTGTAGAACTGAATAGAGAACAGACAGACATATAATCAGTTACACAGGGTGGCCCAAAAAAAATGAGAACATTTTGTGAAATGTGATATAATTACATCAAAATTAGTTTAACTATATCAACAATAGCTTAAATAGTTTACTAATTTACTTAGTTACCTATTTACCTAAATTATTATATATATATATTACGTTTTATTTCAACAGTTATCGGTTGTCATCTTTGATATTAATTTTCCCATTGTTTATATTCGTTTTTTTCAAATTGTTGGCCAGAATGACAAAAATCATTGCAAAAGACCACATTCTGATCAAAAATTTGCGAATTGAAAAATGTTGGGTTGCTAGAAAAATGATCAAAGAGTTTCAAAACAATGCCTAGAGAATAGCTTGACATTACAAGGAGAACGGAGCTCCATCTCACACAGCCAGAAATACAATCAACTTTCTTCATTGTGAGAATGTTAATTTAATTAATTAATAATAATGTTGCCACCGAACAGCCCAGATTTAAACTCAGTAGATTATGCAATATGGGATGTATTGATGATTGAGTTAAATATTGTGCAAAAAAAATTACATTAGGAATTATAATTAATTATATTATGTTTTGAAATAACTCATGTGTTACAAGATGTTCTCACTTTTTTGGGCCATTCTATATATACAAAGACTCACAATAGCTTCTGGAGATATGTGAAGCACAGCCCCTGCAGAGATGAACACCACCTTGAGTATCATGGGATGCAGTAGGTAAGTACAGTAGCTCAATCGGCTCAACGGGTAAAGGTAGCGACACGACAATATACTGTTCACCGCACCTGAGCATGAAAATCATAGCAATTCATAGAATATGGCAAGATATGAAGCAGCTAAGGACCAATTAATGAAATTAGTATAAAACTCACCTCCATATCCAGTGACGCAGGCGACCACGACCCAAGCCACGGCTAATCCCCAGGCGCTGTGCGAGAAGGTGACATAAACCACAGAGCCATATAAACCCAAGTCAGATCCATACAAGCCGAAAACAATGCTCACCAGAGTCGACAGTGATATGGCCCACAAAGAAAATGACATGCTCTGCAAAAAAGAAACAATCGTCAATACAATGGAGAAAATGTAGTGTGAAAAATTCAGGTAATATAAACCTCAGCATTACGTACGCATATAATAGTTTATAAATACTACATATATGTTGTTTGAGAATAAGAGGGTTTTTTATTAGAGTTTTATTACCTTTCCAATTCATGTAATAATATATTTTTTAATTTAACAATCAATTCTCGTGTTTGAATTGGAGATTATGGTCATTTTAGTTTTAAATTATGTAAAGGTAGGTATAGAAGTAAGATATAAATTAAATAATTAAATAACTAAGTATAAATACATAAATATAATCAAGAGTTATTCTAAATTCATTGAAAGAAATTAGAACATGTAATTGTTGTCGGAGTTTTCTAATGATTGTTTGATTTGTGATTTGAAGGCTTTGCAATTTTTTTGTTTTGATTTTATATGAGTGGGCATTAAATTTTTTTATACCTTGATAAACGTAATAGTGTTGAGAAGTATGAGTTTTAAATTTGGGGATTTCTAAGTTGCCACGCGTTCTTAGTCGGTTACTAATTTTTGTGGAAATTGCTGAATTGGAATGGTTTTTGTGAATTTGTAGCGATGCGTTATTTTTGAAGGTTTTATTTAAATTGAGAATCCTTAAGGAGTTAAATAGCTGTGTAATTGAAAAAATTGATGGTTTTCGAAGAATAACTTTCAAAACTAGCCTCTGAATCTTTTCTACAGGTAAAGAGGTTAGTCTTGAAAGTCCCCCCCAACCGATTATACCGTATTTTAAAATAATAAATTGTTTTAATCATATTAGATGATAGGACGTTTCTCAATCTAATGAGTATGTAAATAAGTTTTCTTACTCTGGTGAATATATTTTGTACTTATTATGTAAAATATGTTTATAATAATAAGGCAAGTAAAATGGTCAAAGCGATATCATAAAGGAATTAGAAATTGGAAAATTATTTGAGAAATTGTAGAGTAGATTATGAAAAGGCATTCGATTCTATAAAGAAAGTCTTGTTTGTAGATAGATATCCTTACCAAAAAAGGTATTGTTAAACACTATATAAACTTAATCAGTAATGTGTACAATAATTGCCACGGCATCCGTTAATCTTCACAAGCCATCTTGTTGATTCCCTATTAAGAAAGGTGTCCTGCAAGGTGATTTAATCTCACCAAAATTATTTACAGTTACTCACGAAAATCTATTTAGGCAACTAGACTGGGAGGAGAAAGGAATGTACATAAAACAATAAATGGGGAGTATTTAAACCGTACATTGTGATTTTTTTCAAATAATTTCCTACAGTATTTTAAAATTTATATGCTGATGTATTTAAGATAATAATAAAGAATTGATTACTTTAGTTATAAGAAGACAGCAATTGACTTTGCTCAGGGCCCAGCCGGCTCCCAAACCAGCCAGGTACGGGCCAACTCGGGTCCAGGGCTTGTCATATATGTCATCATAATGGGAAAGAGGATTCTCAATACTGAAAACATAACAAGACATAAATATTATTAAGACTTGAGGTGGTTAAATTTCTTTATTTAGAATGCAAATTTTCAGATCTGGTGTTAAATAATGTTACATATTAAAATATTTTTAAAGCGTAAAGGTGATTTAAGTAAGAGTGATTTTTTATAAATAAAATTACTCCGATGTAAATGTACATTAAATACATAGGATTTTTAACTATATTAAAAAATAAACCAATCGGTTCCAAAAAAAACTTTTCTTTCATCAGGGTAATAAGTATATAAAAATTGAATTACCTATTTTAAAGAAAAAAAAAATTCTTGAAATTGGTTGGTTTATAAGTATATAGCTACTGAGGTGTTTTAAAGGCATTATTACAATGTCTAATCACAAAGCTATTGGTTCAAATATTATCTAAAAATTTGATTGAAAAAATTAAGAAATTACGAAGGATTGTATAAATAACGAATAATAATGAAGGGGAAATGTATAATTTAAATAACCTTAATTTACAAAGAATCAACAAAAACACAATATTTAAATAGTCTAAATCGATTAATATTATTGTTTATCATTTTTTCTATAAATTACTGACTTTTTCTTCAATATAATAATTTTGATAGTTAAAAAGGAGCAAGTACCTACTTACTTAAAATGTTGCCAATTAATAATACATACTTAAAATAATCAAGACTTGTATTTAAAATCGTTTATTGAAATATTGTTGCTATACTATAGCTATGCAGCACGCACGGACGTAACACCGTTGGATTATTTTCTGTAGGGATATGTGAAGTCCTTGTCTAGGCCAATAAATAAATAGACAATTTGGAAGCCAACATTCGTCGCATCATTTCCGATATACGGTTCCAGCTGCTCTAAAAAGTGATTGAAAATTGGACTTCCAGATTGCGCTTTATTCGAGACAGACATGACACCTATATGTGCGAAGTCATATTTAAGCATTAATGGCATAAAATTATCTTTTCAATAGAGCCATTACCACGATTTTTGTGTTTTATTTAATTTTAAAGTTGTATACCTCTAAAAAACATCCTTTATTATACATACAATCAAACATTTCTTTAATATTTATAAATTTAAGATCAATTGTATTAATTAACCTTGGAATATACCCTGTGCGGAATGTGACCATCGCCGTGATACTCCAGCCGGTCAGAAGGAAGACTACTACGAACAGAGCCGCGAACTTGACGTGCCTTATAGACATCATCAGCACTAGGATGCCCACGGCGTAGAACAGAGTATCATTTGCCAAGTACCAGGACCACGACATGCACTAGAGGACATTAAGCAGCTTACCATCATTATTATACACACCTATTACTAAGCATACTAATTCTTCAACTATTTTTATATTAAATATAGACATGTATCTAACAGCCTTACAAAATTTGTCTTTAACAAAGGACATTTCTTTAATTAACAACACATTAAAAAAAATTGTCCGCTAAAATATTTGTGACGTCCAGAATTAAAAGCAGACGTGTCCACTTTACCTGCTTTTGAGTAAAATGTAAAAAGCCATTGTATCGCAGCTGTCACATTTGGAATCATATTGAACATGACCAGTAACCACAGGTCACATGACCAAATACTGTCATCTTATTGGCTGAAAACAAATTTGTCTGGATTTAAATTAATCATCCATTGGACATGTCTGCGATTGAGTAATAAGCTAACTTACTTACTTACTTACCATCACGCCGTTTCCCCGTGGGGGTAGGCAGAGAGGATAGAGCGCCACACTCTTCTGTCCTGACACACAATTCTCGCCTCATCCACATTCATACATCTTGTCATAAAAGCTCGCCGATTGTTGAGGCTTCTAACAGAACCATCCTCCATTATCTGGTTTACCTGGTCGTGCCAAGTCTTCCGCAGACGTCTTCTATTTCTGGTTCCATCAACACTTGCGTCATATATCTTTCTTCCCATTCTCTCCTCATTCATCCTTTCCATATGACCAAACCACCTAAGTGATCCTTTCTTAATCTTACTCACTATGTTAACATCAGCTTTACATTCTTTCCTTATTTCTTCATTCTTTACATTTCTGTCATAAATAGATTTGCCACAAATACGTCTAAGTGATCTCATTTCCACTGCATTCAGTCTACTTTCGTTCCTTTTCTGCCAGCTCCATGCCTCACTTCCATACATCAGTGTCGGTACCAGGATTCCATTGTGCACCGCTAGTCTTGCCTCGGTTGACAAATTCCCATTAGATATAATTCTATTCAAAGCGCCATTCACTTTATTTCCTGCAGTCACCCTCCTTTCGATATCATTCTAAGCCTTTCCGTTTCTATCAAACATACTTTCCAAATACACAAACTCATCTACTTGTATCAAACATTCATTACCTTCGAGTATTTGGCACGGTGTCTTGCTTTCTTCCCTCTCGAATACCATCACTTTCAACTTGTTAATATTCATCACGAGGTCGCTTCCCTTGCATACATCGTACATTCTACTCACCAGATTCTGTAGTTCTTGTTTATTATTCGCCATTAGTACTGCATCATCGGCGTACAATAAACAGCATACAATCAAATCGCCCATTTTTTAAGAAACTTTTTTAAACGCGTTTTTATACAAAATCCAGCAATATTTGTTTAATTTCAATAGGCTAGTCTTGTAGACATTAATTTGTTTTATATTTGTACATACCTAACTCAAAAATCATAAAAATTGGACAAGTCTAATTTTGATTCTGTACCTCACGTTTATCCTAATTTGTAATGAATTAACAAATAGAATTGGGGAGCCATTAACTGTAAATTGCATTGATCACAAATAAATGTAACTGGTACTAGTAAAAGTAATCGCCTATCACAGTATTCGCCTGTAAACTGGAATTGTAAAAGAAATGAGAGTGTTCTGCATAGTTTCTCATTGGTACACAAAATTACAAACTGTGAGTCAATCACTAATATATTAAAATTACAAGATTGTCAAAAGTTATGAACAGAGCTAAAACTTCAATCAAGTTTCAGAGACCAGTATCTACCTGATTTATGTCAAGTTTTACAAAATTTCAAATGAAATATATGAAATCAACTAATCTAAAAGTATCTAAACTCTACTATTTGTTATGTTTGTATATTTACATAAACGACAGAGTTAAACCAGGTTTACCGTTTCTCTCAATGGGTAGAAGGTATTAACGTAGAGAGCATTCCGCCACCAGTATCTGTTACAGTTGACGTGATCCTTTCCCGGTAGCTCCAGCACACTGTGCGAGTTGAAATACCGAGAAGTTACTTCCAAGAGTCCCAGAGTTAGCAAATATGGTGGGGTGAGCCTGGAATGCCATTGTACAGAAATATCAATTTGGACAAATAAATGATTTTACTTATTTTCTTTTGCGGTGACGAATGTTTCTAATAATTATTGTGAAATATAAGGATTTGAATAGATGGGAAAGGAAATTATGGGTGGTAGTTAAAGGCAATATTGCTACATAATTCTATTGTCTTGTTTTTGACATAGATATTGATAGACTTCAACACGGTGGAGCCCCTATTTATTGATTGAATATGATGAGTTTTTGAGTGTGTATTAAAACAATATGTTGTGAACTGGATCTCCATTCTTCCTTAATGTCAGTAGTGATATATATGCATCTCCATCAGTCACGGTCCTTGATTACCCTCACAGCTGACTCCGGAGCTTCCCCAGCCAGATGCACAGCATTCCTCCACCATTGTGGCACTCTTCCAGGTCATTTTCGACCTAAAGACAAGACGTGATTTTAAGCGACGATATTTTTGATAGAAGACGTTCTATCTTGATGTGCTTGTTGGTCTAGTGGTTACGATGCTCGCCTAATGATGTAGTGATCTCGGGTTGGAGCCTTATTCCAGGAGGCCATCCAGTAAGTCCTATTTTCATAGCGCAATACTCAAAAAGGTTGTGTTCAGAATAATTATATTTTTAAGGCTGTCTTATTGACGTACAATGTGGCCAAGAAATGGGTAAATCTTTAATTTATTGCCGTAAAAAGATCTTCTCGTGGTTGGCTTTGTTGCAACATTGTGACATTCATGTGTCATGCTGACAGCAATTTAAAGGCATCTATTTTACATTTGTTGCTATTGTAGATCATTCAAGATTCTGCTACATAAATAAAGATTAGAAAGACAAGAATATGAACCAATATAATTTCGGTTGCATGCTTAAAAAATATAATATTATTATTGAAATATACCTGATGTATCTGTGGATCATAATTCCAACGTATTGAATGATCTTTCCAATTACTCCCTGACCAATTTTCAAATGATCTGTTGAATATTTCTTCAATGACTGGCAGTACAAATATGACACAAGAAGACCACTGAAAACAAAAGTCAAACGTTATTTATTAATTTTTTTTCCAGTATAATATCATTCAAATATGTATGGGAAGTATATTTGATAGAAATGGAAAGGCTGAGAAAGATATCGAAAGGAGAGCGACTGCAGGGAATAAAGTGAATGGCGCATTGAATAGAATTATATTTAATGGAAACTTGTCGACCGAAGCTAGACTAGCGGTACACAATAGAGTCCTAGTACCGACATTGATGTATGGAAGTGAGGCCTGTAGCTGGCAGAAGAGAAACGAAAGTAGACTGAACACAATGGAAATTAGATCACTCGGGCGTATATGTAGCAGATCTATTTATGACAGAGTAAAGAATGAAGAAATAAGTAAAGAATTTAAAGCAGATCTTAGTATAGTGAGTAAGATTAAGAAAAGAATAGTTTGGTCATATGAAAAGGATGAATGAGGAGAGAATGATAAGAAAGATATATCCCGCCAGAGTTGACGAAAGTAGAAGATCAGAAGTAGAGGATGTCCGCGGAAGACTTGGCATGACTAGCTAAACCAGATACTGGATGATGGTCCTGTTAGAAGCGTCAATAATCGTCGAGCTTGCATGAGAAGATGTATGAATGTGGATGAGGCGAGAATTGTGTGTCAGGACAGAAGATAGTTAAGTCAAACAAGTAATTTTATTTCTTTTAGATTACCTGAGCACAAAAAATGTATCGACCGAATAGGATCCATTGCTGATGGTCTGATATAAGAAATTAGTTTCGATCTTACCTCTCGATACTTTGTTATCTGAAAATAATTGAGCAGTTTACAGAAATGGCGTTACAAGGAATCTGATGAAAATGCAAATGAAATTTAAAAAATTATTTATACCTGACAGTTGAAAAACAACCAGACATGTATGAACCAAGATAACCCATAAGAGGGATATAACTTTCATTCCATGAATCGGAGCGAGAGTATCTTCTCCAACGTCCATACAAAAGATTTTTCCTAAGTTAGTCTTCAAGGAAAAACACATTAAAACTTTGGCCAGCGGGTTGTTCCTGTCGATGCACACTATACCATTCAAAATATTAATGTTTTTAATTCTGCATTTAAGTTTGGACAGCTGCGAAGGTTCCTCCATTGATAATACATACTTTTGTCTCTTTGATTCGTGCCGATGTTCCGAAAGAGTGGTCACCGTGGAAGAAGAATTATCATTTTTCATCGCAATGATGTCAACAGTGATTGTAGGAGCCGAATCTTTTTTGATAATATTTTTAACAGTAACGAGATTGATTTGATTTCTTTTATTCAAATTGTTAACTATGAGTGAGTCCGTGTTTGGAAATAATCCGGAAACAATCTCGGTGTATCTATTCGGTATAAGGCCGTCGATTGTGTGAATGGAATCTGTAGACTTCACTGATAGCGTTTTAGACATTTTTAACATTTGTATGCTCCCGTCTAGATCGTCCATGTTAGTGTTGAAGTCTATTGACTTCTCCGATTCATGTGAATTTATTATGGACTCGGCTAGGTCAGATTTGATAAAAGATTTGAATGTAGGTGGCGACAGTTCTAGATCCATCTCCACTGAGTCAGCATTGATCTCTATGAAAGTTCCGGTCATAATTAAGACTATGAGGAAGAGTGTGATAGAGCTGGAAATGAATAATAAAATATTAATTAAGAGTTTATAATCTAAAAAACAATCTAATATCATTTTTATTTTATTTCATAGACTTTTAATTCATATTTATTACATGTGCCAGAGACAATAAATAATTTTTGAGAATATGTTCCCTATATTGTCATCATTCCAGGGTTTAAATAGCATAGGCTGTGTAGAAATAAATTAAAATCCAAGGAATATTTTTTCCAAAACATCACTGAATTGTACGAGTACATAGTAATATGGTGACATTGTGATATTATATTATATCTGATATTACACGATTTATTTGAGTGGCCGCTGTCAAAACTGATTTGCTAATGCATATTATAAAACGGATGTAAAATTATTATATTTGAAACATGTATACAAAATGCATCTTTTCTAAGTTAAATACTTGGCTATGACAAACAGAGCTAACTTGGATGAGGATTGATTCTCCGACTTTTTGTTTAATATTCCATCAGCTATACAATGTATGTACATAGTCAAATAATTTGAGTCATAATCATTTATATATTGACCTTAAAATATAAAACTTCGGGTCGTTATACACTGTATACTCCCGGTCCACAAAACGTACTCGCAACACTCTAGCGGTGCGAGGAAGAGTCCCCGCTACCCGCAGGCTCTGATAGCTCTTAATGGAGAAGTCTAGGAGCTCATGCACGTCCGGTGCGCGGCACGCCCTGGGCAGGCAGGTTCCGAATAACAACAGGTGGCTCTGAAAGGTCATAGAAAGGCATAAATTATGTACAGGTAATGTTTTTTTTTCAACATTTCAATGCAAATCCTGATGCTATTTGATATTTGATTTGATGTGCCGAACAGGATCTAAGCTCCGTACGCAGCATCCCCACTAGATAATCTATTTTGGTGGCCTTGAAAAGGGCTTTTTATTTGTGCACTGATTATTATTTGTACATTGTTGTAAATTTCACTAAAATACATATACGATGAGTGATTTTGGATATTATAGACATAATAAATGTCAGGCATTGCCATTGCCAATAGTGTTGTGAATGGTTGGTGCAAAACAGATGTCATATTCGATTGACGCATAAAATTGAATATCAACATGGCATGTTTGCACTTAAGAAATGATTACCGGCAATTCGACTTCAGTCTTCAAGCTACATAAGTCTTATTACTTTTTCACCTGACCCTGCTTATCTACGTTCTGGACCTTGCTGACTTGTTGCTACAACTTGAACTCTCTAAAATTGACGTCAAGCATCTACACATCATTATCAGAAGTAAAAATTGGCGAATTACCCCTGAAAATACAGTTCTTGTTGCCTGTACTCAATAATTGATTTATGAATTCTTACATGTAAGAACATGTGATGTTGTATTACACTTGTTATACAAAATAATAACTCTTAGAATAATGGTGGTACGATTGTGATAATCACGTTCTAACTGAATCACGATTTTACCATGCTATTGGTAAATTGTTGTTTTTAAGAAAGTTCTAAATTGAGTACTTACACTAAACAATGTAGTCTTGGTAATATTAAGATGTAACATCACAGCGGAATACCCCATTCGATAAGGCGGACTATTGTCGAGGAGGATCATCCGGGCCAGAATTTCTCTATTCAAGGTGTCTCCTCGAAATTTTTGTGAACCTGAAGGTATTTAAAACATTATATTAATTTTATTAGCCAATTAAAATGGAGTGTATACCGTTCAATTAAATATATTTAAGTAAAAAAAAACTTGAATGATTTTATATTGACTTACCGGTATTTTCTCCGTGTCGGTTCAAAGATGAAATATATTTAATATGGTTGAGAGCATGCGAGGAAGAATTTGTCACCAAGTCGATGAATCTGTTGTCCTGAAGATTATAACAAAGTATTTGAAAATATATGTTTGTACTGTTTGACTATATTACTATTTGTTTATTTACATATGTATATATTACAGTGTTAAGATGTATTATGTACAAACATACATATATAAACATACATATAAAATATATAATCAATTAAAATATTTTAGCTGCCACCGAGATTTGAACTAGAATATCTTCAGAAAGTGCGATAACCAATTACACTACGTGAGCCTCGTAAATAGACGACAAATTTTCGAATTTTTTTTTCGATAAATTGAGTTTATCTGTATGTATATCTTTCTAATTGATGCATTCAATTTGTATTAAAATATTACAGAACTATGTTCTGAAAAAATTACAACTTCACAAATAATAATGTGTTTTATTTAGAATATTTATATGTTTAATATTTGTGTCTGTGTACACCAGCAATACAATGGATATTAAAGTATATGCCCTAATTCTTAAAAACAAATCTCATTTCAGATAAACATAATTAAAAAGAAAAAAAATATAGATGTGTACACGGAATACACGTCACATTAATATTCTTAATATTTTTCAACGAAGCTATACGCTTATGCTATGAAAATAGGACTAACTTGATGTCCTACTGGAATGAGGCTCGAACCCCATACCAGTATCGTAACCACTAGACCACGTCAAACATAAAATCAAAAAATATTTTTTAGTTTCAAAATTATGTCTTACGTTAAATATACTCGTATGTACCTAAACACTATAATTATGTATATTATAATACACTATTATTTTTTTAATTTTTATTTATAAACTCTACTCAACTTAAATATATTTTGCAATAAGGTTCTAACATTGCTAGGATGTTACTGAAAATAGTGTCATAGGCTCACCTCTTCTGTAATATACCATTGAAATGGATAAAGTATAGTGTATATTTTTTCTGTCATACTCGAAAAACTCTATGTTTATATTATAAGGCTAGGTTGGGTTAATATAATGAGATGAACAAATGATATGTCAGTATAAAAAAAAAATGAATCCCGGTAGCAACCAAATATTTCTTCGATAAATAGATTTTTTATGTATACCTTTCTAATTGATTAATTTAATTTGCATTAAAAATAGCACTGAACTATACTGTAAAATTTCAATTTCACAATAAGAATATATAATAATATTAGTGTAATTGATTTATTGAGCTGCACAAGCAGCTTTTTTTAAAAAATAATTAATTTGCTTAAAGCCCACCCATCATAAGGCGCGAAATACAATATAAATAAAATAAAATAAAAAAATGTTTTCATAAAAAAAAATGTTACTAAAGGGGATCTATCATCATATTGTTATTGGCGTAGCTAATAAAAATAATCTGGCTGGTTATGCGAGACCAACCTGAAGATAATCGTGGTTATCTCATTCTGACTGATTATATAGGGTTGTTTTAAGTTTTAAACGTGTTATTTTAAATTTTAATACAATTACTGATATGATGTGTACAAGTCCATGAAAAATACTTACTAGATCGTTGCACTGTTCCTGTGAACCGATCCAAAATCGATTTCCCCACAATAAGCCTGAGCCAAAACTGCCTGTTGAATCGATTGCTAAAAAAGTACATTAAAGATTTGAATATAAAATATTTGCCAAAGTTTTGAATAATTTGATTTAAAATTAACAATGAAGCCTTATGAGTTACATCTCAATGACTTTTGTACGTTGATTTAGACCGATTTAGATTTAGATAAATTCAAAACAATGTTTAAATATTTAAACATTGACCTGTGTTTTACTTTCAAGATTGTCAAAAAACTGACATTTATTGTTTTAAATGAACTGTTCATGTTTTTATAAGAATCCGAATTCAAAGTACCAAAAATAGTAGACATGTACAAAAAAAAATTTAATAATTCAAATTTTCAAAATTAAAAATCAATTAAATTTTAGAAGCGAATTCCGATCTACAAGATATAGAGATCAAATTGATATCCCAAAACTAAAATATACAGCAACTCAAATTCGATATATTTATCAAGGTATCAAATTTTTTAACAATCTCCCCATCACAATTAGAAAAATTACGGACTATCATAAATTTGTAACTGAAGTAAAAAAAATATGTACATAGACTAACTGAAACATAAATTAACTCGAATAAACTCCTTCTCTATACACGAGTCTTACTCTCATAGAGAAGAAACAAATGTTAAAATATATATATATATATATATATATATATATATATATCCACTGATTATTGAAATTGTATTATATTTTTAATATTAATAAAAAAAGAAAAAATGTGATTATTCTCATTTATATTTAAATATTGTAAAAAACGCAAAAATAATTTATTAATCTATTCAATGATGATTTGATTAATTTTGTAAATTATAATTATTAAACTACTGTACCGGTTTTGCAGTTAGATTTTAATTTATGTGGTACATCTAAATATCTTACAACGATGTAACCACTCACAAAATAATTGTTTATTTTGTGAACATGAATTAATATTACTTTAAAAAAAAAACAATTTATTTATAAATCAAATTATAATGTTTAACATTTTCCAAACTGAAGTTTTACGAGAAGGATTGTCCAATGCATAGTATTTGAACTAAAACAGAATAGTACATCTAAATTATAAGAAATGACAAAAAATGCTAATGCCATGAGAATGATATATCACTACTTTTTAATGTTTTTAATGAGATATCTTTATTTTGCACTATAGAGCTTATTGAATATTCGTAGCATAACACATTATTTCGTTCTTTCACAGCAGGTACAATACATTTTCTCGTCCTTTGATTGTACATTGTAGTCTGTACATTCACGGTTCTGCCCGACGATCATTATAGTGCGGGTATAATTAGAAAATTTTATTAAAAATAATAATTTATAAACCAAAAAATGATTACATTTCTACACCCCACCCATATTGTGTTATTATTATTATGTGAGTGCATATTTTAAAATAAAAAATAAATATGAAATTCCGAATATTTTCGACATTTCCGGTTCATTAAATTTTACATTTCGAGTCCTGTAAACTTTATAGGAGCGCGATTTAATATGAAAATGTAAGAAACCGCAAAATACTTTTAGAAATATGTAATCAGGTGTAATAAGAGTCAAATATATGATACCGCAAAACTAAGAGATTTGTTTTTTAACCTTTACCACACCGTGATATAAAATACCCGAACGCAGCCATGCTATCAACTCGTGTTACCGTAAATAACAGTTAGAAAAAATGTTTTTATTAGCTTAAATGGCTTTAATGCCACGAATTTACTCTAAATAAAAATTATTAATAACATAATTTAGAGCATTCATTAAGTCCTATACAATGTGTCCTTCCTTCTTATCTCTCTTCATTTAATTGGTGAGAAACGTATTAATTTTACAACGGATTGAATGGAAAAAATAATTGTTTTTGTACGATTCCCTTTTCATAATTGGTTTTTCATTAAGCACTAATATTTTCTTCAGGATTACCTAAAATATGAATTTTATGTTGGACGTATTTACCGAAATATTACAGGTTTAATTATGATGGTAGACCTGTGTTACTGCATGGTTAGGAAAGAGTTAAGGGGTCGGATTTCGAGTCTGGTCTAGGGCTCCAATATTCTTTATTTGATAAATTGCTGTATGAATGTAATGCTAAATTAAAATATGATAATGAATTTTATTTTTTTGATCTACTATTTCTCCCAATTACATGATTACATAGATTGGAAATGAAGTGGTGGGAATAGATTACGTGGACTGTATCGATTTTAATTACTCTTTAGTTGACGCAACTCGAATTGGAGCAAGAAAGGAATGATGGCAGATGGATCTGGTCTATTTTGATCTCAGTCCTGGGTTGGACAATAATTTACACCTCCAGGTGACTTGCACTTTTGTGGTGAAGAACGTAGATATCACTGCATTTCAAGATGCTGTAGAACATCGCTTCTTTTTTTGTGGTCCAGATTTTACGCACGGCGCTACCGACGAAATGCAATCTGTCCCACGTCCGCCGAAATCCCCAGATATTGGTTAGCCAGAACGGGACAAGTATATTATGGTTTATTGGAACGACGGAATGCACATGGAATACTCGACTTGTGTCAACAGTAAGAATTGTTCCATGGGCCTACAGACCCACCCGCCGCTAAAAAACACTACAGAATCGGCAAACTATCGCTTGTTATGCTTTCGATTTATTGCATCTATGGGGATGAAAGTATATGGCTTTGGTTATAGTTTGTTGGCTGTAGCCCATAAGGAGTGAATATGTTTGTAGGTTATGCGTCATCCGTTAGGTGCCCTATTTAATTGATTAATGAGCTGTTTGGCGATATCAGGTGAGACTGAGGTCCCCAAATCTCCCCAGATCTCACTGCGTGTGTGTCGCAAAGTATATGAGTGTGGACGATCTGTGGTTAAAGCAGGTGTATGAAATAAAACATTGACTGATGACTAGTAGTGTTCACTGGAGATGCGTCAGAGAAGGCGGCTGAGAGAGAAGTTATCTGAATTTCGGTCGGCACTAGGCGGAATGGTATAATTGTAGAACATCATATTAAAGGGCCAAGTGCTGTGAGACGCGCAAAGGCCCTCTACACATCTATAGACCATCACTGTTGCACCCATATTAAATTAAAACCAATACAAATGTTTACAATACGTGAATATTTCTTTACAGAATTTCCATGTGATGAAAAAGATGGTTATTGATTATACATTTTTAAATAAGTTCCGTAGTGTGCTTCGCCTACTACACCACTGACTTTTGAGCATTAATAAAAAATAACAGTAATAATTTTTAACAAATTAAAATGGAATAGAAATACAAAGAGTTTTTAACAATAGAAATTCATCATCAAATAATGGATCTAATTATTGCGAAAATACACAAAATACATAAAACGATATTTATAATTATTGGGATAGGAGAGGTTCTTGAAGCCTTACCCCGTAACCAGATTTCAATAACTGGTTACTGGCCATGATATTCAGGAAGGAGGATTAAAGGTACTCGCTAATCCGGTCCTTCCCGCGTGCATGATCTCTGCAGCACCGCATTCCAGGGGTCATTTCATGATCACATTATTATTTAATATTATTATTGTACGCAAGTTATCTTGGCCGTACTTGGAAATCTAAAAAAATAAGTATTTTAAAGCCACAAACGTTGTTTGACAATATAATAGAATTAGTAAGTAAGGTTTTGATAATATTACAGTAAGCAGGTTCATGGGCCCAAAATATTCGCATTAAATTGTGTTTTATTTTCACCTTTACCGGTATCGGAATCTATGCCAGGAGCCTACAAAAGCTTTTTGAAATCAAAAATTGAGCACTCTTCCCTCATTACACTGTGGTGTCAAATTATCATATAAGTATATAATAATGATTTATTTTATTAGGATTTATATTTGAATATATATAATTTTTTATTTATAAATTTTTAATATCAGATTTTAAAACTAACATTGAATTTAATTTGAAAAACAGTTACACCTTGTGACGAGCTTAATTATTATAGAAATTATTCATTTGTACAGAGTTTAAAATTATTTGTAAATGTCAATTTTCACATCTTATTCGTATTTCACATCTGACAGCAGTGCGGTGGTTAGTTTCGCCCGTCACACGAGAACCGGAGTTGTTCCACAGGAGAAATATTTATTTAATTGAATTCATGAATAATATTTTCAAACTGGAAAAACATAATCTATACACGAGTAATTAGTTTTTTTTCCATTTAATAACAATATTAATAACAGTTGTGTTTATTGGACGGAGTGCCTAGAGCTACGATCAGGAAATAAATTTGTCATTTGATATGTAATTAAAATTGAAATCTTGATAAGCGCATGAATGACTGGCAGTAGGAAGATGTATCACTCGATTGCGCAAAATATCCCTTTGATGCTGGGAAACTATCTGATGTAATGTTTATGATGTAAAGATAATGTTTGAGGAAATGTCTTGTGGTTTGGAATTAACTTTTTGGTTCAATCTTCCATAAGCTAATCATTTTTGTGTAGCGCGGCTGCAGTAGGCGACCTACGGCTCCAATTGAATAATTATGTAATTTTCATTCAAGACGTCGCATTGTCTTAAGACACGATCCATTTAATACGCTGTCGTCGCAAGATGCTGTGTGACCAGCGGCGCGTATGTACTTAGATGCTTAGAGAGGCAACATTCAATATGATAAAATAGTAGAAGTTGCTGTAAAACTTGCCTAAAACAGAACGCGTTCGTACCGGTATTTTTTTTCCGTTTTAACAGGTTTCCGTCTTACAAAGGGTTGTGTTTTAATAAAACAAATTACAAGTCATTGTTATTGAATTACGTACATAAATACAGTAAAAAGTAAATTTAAAAAATCATCTAAGTTCACAGTACGTACGTAATCACTTGTGAAAGTATACAGTATCACTATACAGTATCAAACTACTACTACACTATACGTGTGCCCTATCGTGACAAGAGGAGGGTTGGAAAAAGTAACGGTACTTACAGATGTTGCCCCATGTAGCGTACCTGCTGCGTCCTTAAAGAAATATTAGAGTTAATGGATCCTAGAACTTTGGTGCAAGTACAGCCATGTCCAAAATTAATGCCTACAATGTATTACGCATAAAATAATCCTTCTTAGTCAGGTTATTTACGCAAATGTTTCCCGAAAATTATTCCGTTTCCGCGTTAGGTTAAGTTAGGTTAGGTTAGGTTAAGTTGACCTAAAATGGCGCTAATTGTAAATTTTTTGTTTGTATGCACTGCACGCTCCTGTATATTATATAGTGCACTGTTTACTAGTTTCATTAAAATAAAATAATTCCCAATATCTCCCAAGACATACACTTCATGTTCACGTTTCTCAATCGGCTATTCACTGAATAATTCGAGAAAATATAATAATAAGTATGAAAGAGACATGAACGCGCAGATGTGTGAAACCCGAAGAACTTACATTTTCAATTGAATGAGATTCATGTGTTTACGCGCGGGTGCGAATTAAAACCATTATTTAATATACGGGAAACATGTTGGATACACAAAGCCTAATTCATTTTAAATATGTACAATGACCAGAGAGCAATACTTTTTAATAAACCGTGAAAAATATTTTAGGATGTTTATTTAAATTCTAATATATCACATAAATATTTAATTTTTAGTTTCTGTTTGTTTGAGTTGTGCACTGTACGCCCCTGTTATACAAGACATGGCAGCAATATACAAACTACGAGGCACCTTATCAATGATTGTCTACTGTCAGTATACCGTTCCCTGGAGGATTACAGAGTGTCCACCGGAGATATATTAGGTACCTATTCCAGAGACTGCGGCATGACTATAAAATCTGCTACTCGGCATACCTTTGCCTTGGTAAATTCCAATATTTACAGCTGCAGAAATTATAATTTAATATAATATTTATAATAGACAACTTTATCTGTTTGGAACGTTTATCTGAATTGGAAAATGTCATAAAGTTCGTCCTTTCTTTGAAATTTTCGAAAGTTAAAATCTTAATTTAAAATTATTAATGTATTTGGACATATAACTTAAATACATTTTCAATGAAGAAAAATAACTACAAAAGATATAAGTTTTTACGTTCTATTTGTAGTGCAGAAATCAAAAAATCCGAGTTAAATATCAAGACCAAACTGACCTTTATACAGTGGCGTGCAGTAGGTATAGATTTAGGTTATGCTGTTATCAATGATATTATACAATCATATATAATATATGTTCTATAATACAATATATACACATAGAATTATGAACTTTCGTTTAACCAAGATAAATTCGTCGTTTATACGATCCTACCATATATATATTTGTAATTTTAGAGTACTATTAATAGTGTTTTTAAAGTTTAAGTTTTAACGTAAAATAATACATTCTTACCCATAAAAAAATTAATACAAAAAGTGTATGAACGTTTTAAGAACACTTTTTATGACTGAACATGATTCTTTTATTGTTTGAAAATCCTTCACGTAATAACTAAATAATAATCATATACCAAATGCACTTCGAACTCAAAGAACGGCCATGAAATTACCACTTTAAAAACAGTAAGATAGTAAAATTCGCGAATTAGTAAAAGAGGAAGTAGACACTTCAATGATTTGCACGCAGTTGTAAGCCATTCTAATGCCATTCTGTTAAAAAACAGCATATGTAACGACTCCATACAAAACGGATCAACCGAAAGAAATTTTTAATTCCGTAAATAATCAATTATGTGACTTGAGTAATTCACTAGCTTAAATATAGAATTGAGTAAGATGAATAGGTCAAGGCGGCGAGTGCATAAGAGCGCCATGGGTACAGCGGTGAGTTATCGTGGTAGTTTTTAGAACTAAGAACTGGTACACAGATGGCGCTAATTGTAAAATAATGTTTCCGTTTATGTTAATCCAATTATTTAATATATATATTGGTTTTCCAGAATTTTTAGTAATACACAGTTTTTTTGCTTGTATGCACTGCACGCCCCTGGTAATATATAGCACCTTAATTTATGATCACCAAATATGTATTCTTACGGAGGTCAGGTCAAGAACCTGGGCTGCCGAAATGCAGGGGAGTAACATTATTGTACCAAGCATAAAGCCCCTACTTCTTATAGAAAGATCTGAATTAAGGTAGTATATTTCGAATACTAGAGAAGATGTGTATTTTTAGCAACTCCGAAGGAAGGTCGACGGAGAATTGCCCCGGATTAAGCTGGGATAAACAGCAATTATGAAGACAGATTGGGTCTTGATTGGCAAACATGTACCGAAACGGTGAAGGAGACAACGGAAGCACTTTTTCGAGGTTTTGGAGCCCCAATCCTCGTTGGATAAGAAGACAAAAATGATGAAGTTTTGTATTAGGTGAGGAGCGTATTCTTTACTGCCCCGGGCACTAAATCACATAGTTACGTCTCTGTGTTCCACCTCAATTTGGTTCTCTTACGACAGTGGATCCACTATTATATTAGCTTCTTATCGTTGTATTCGAGTAATTTACTATTTGGGTTTATTTATATGTCTGTATATACCTACAGTATATTATATGATGCAGGTACTATTAGGATAATCTCTTGATAATCTATTCCATTAAAATAAAATAAAATAAAACCAAATATTCCTCATACAATACACCAGGACATGCATATTATAAGTAGCATACAAAAATGCACACCGGTTCTACCGTCTATTTGATTTTTACGCGTTTTCCAATTGGTTATGTACTAAATCATTCGAGGAAATAATTAGTATGAAAGAGACATGAACGCATAGGTATGTGAAACCTGAAAAATTTATATGTTCCATTGAATGAGATTTGTTTGAGCGCAGATGTAAGTTGTTGAACCATCAATACTATTTAAAAGTCTAATAATACTTTAAAAATATTGACCACGATTAAATTCGGCATATTTGATGTAATAATCGCACCGGCCAATTAGGTCATCCAAAATAATATTATAAAGTCTGACGCCTTTTGATGTTGGTATAACTTCTAACTTATATATTTTTTCAACAGATTTCAGATAATACCGTAAAAATTCACAAAAAACTTCTTTATTTAAAATTGTTTCGTAGGAAATAATTGCGATTTATATAATTTATTTATTAACGCCCTTATTGGCTTTTACAAAGTTGGTTTGGTATAAAAAAACAAAAACACAAGCAGCTACACAAGCAGCATATATATGCACAATATATATATATATAAATAAATAGAAATTTATAGAGAATATATGTATGAAAATTGATAAAATATACCTATATGGCATTAAAAAAAACAATGAAAAGTAAGAAAAATAAACAATAAAAATTCAGGTTTGACACAGAATGGCTGAGTATCAAAATCAATTGTATCTTTGACTCAGAATATCATCAAAAATATCACTATTATATTTAACTTTTGATATCGGAAAATATCTATAAGACAAAAATCGTTCCTAAGCCTGCGAAGTCTTTGTGTGGGTGCATTCCTATAAAAAAATTATGAATTTACCACGACCTGAAGACCAGGTACCCCGTGCAGGAACGTGGTATACAATCAATTCAGTTAAATTAGGGGCGTCCAGTATGCCATTTACTATTTTTAAATAAAAATAATAAATCACTTAATTAACTCATTAGAAAATCATAATTAAATTGTTCAACTTTTATTGATTGAAAATTATATTCATTATAATTATAATCAACAATTTTTTTTCAATTAATTAAATTCTGATGGTGTAAAATTATGGAGTTGATAAAATCTCAAAATGCGCATTCGGCGACAGCTTGGTTGTTAAAGATGTAGAACTTGTCGAAATGTTTAAACGATAGATATTTTGTTGGCGAGTGGCAATGTTTCATAGGTCAACAAGCGCCCATTGCGTAGGATAATCTTCGTATCGGCGATTTTTTTTTTTCAAAACAGTAGTTTTTGAGACTCTACTGTGACACGATCAATTGGTAAAACAGTTTTACGTTATGTGTACGATACTGCCAAGGTTATGATTTATTAATTAGATAGTTTCAAATTCTTGACTCAAAAGTTGAATACTCTCTTATCTATAGATATTTGGAGGCCCAAAAAGTTCACGAATTTTGACGAATATATTTTTTTAAAATTCACTAAAGTATATATTTAATTATAACATTTTAAAAATCATTTGTCACGTGTGGTACGGAAAAAATATCGATAAATGAGTAATACCGTGCTGAAACATCGGGTTAAGGATAAGACCATCGTTGTAAATCGAAAATTGCCGTAAAATGGAGAAAATACTTTTTTACTTGCGATAACTTACGTATGTCTAAAAATACATAATTGTTTTTTCTATGAAAGTTTTAATATTATAAAAGAAAAGGTACCTATTTTGTTCTTACGATTTAGATATAGCATGTGGCACTTAATATTTTTATATTCAATAGATACTCACATATATACAGGGAGCTCTTCCATTTTACATTGTATTTTTAGTTACGTCTCTATTTAAAGATTCTGAACGGACTAGACGTTGTCAATTATATTTTGTTTGACTAGCAGATTGGCAATGATGTACATATATCGATCGTTACCGGTGATCTACGCTAGACTCGAGGGAAAATTTCGTCAGTTTAAGAGCGCACAAGCGCCTTGGCCCCTAGCCAATAGCTTGTACATCAGCAGTAATTACACAATTTAACTAAAGGCTTAATAGCTCAAAGTTACTTTTGCCCAAAGACAAAATTGTGTCTGAATTGAATCAATGACAGAGATTTATGTATTTCTTGTTTTATAATTCTTTTACATCATTTTGATTTTGTCACACGATTTAAATTAGGTTGTTAGATATACGGTATCATAATACTAAGCGACATAACCATATTAATTTTACAGTACTCATATATATTGTTTAATTAAAAAAATACAACTTGTAAATTAAGAGAGAATGGTAAGAAAGATATATGATGGCGCTAGAAATAGAGGACGTCCGCGGAAGACTTGGCACGACCAGGAAAACCAGATACTGGAGAATGGTCCCGTCAGAATCAACGAGTTTGTATGAGAAGATGTATGAATGTGGATACTGCGAGAATTGTGTGTCAGGAGAGAAGGTTGTGGCGATCTATCCTCTCTGCCTCCTCTAGCGGGGAAACAGCGTGATGGTAAGTTAGTTAGTTACAATTTATTAACTTTCATGCTTAAATTTATTCTAGCATAAAGGGCGTTGAAATATGTTTAAATTTATTTTTACGCCTTTTACTAATAGTTTGATTTATATTAACTTAAATAAAGAAATACAATGGAAAACGTAACTAAGAGTTTTATTAAAATATGCTTGTAGCTTAATGAAATCCACGGTTTCTTGTTGGTTGGGGAGAAGTTAGAGATTGAGCGCCAACTGCTAAGGCCGGCCCTGCTTACAATATTGTAAAGCTGTACGGGTGTATACTTCACTATCTGCCAGTTATACCTACCGTATGTTCTGTATCTCCCTGTAAAACGGCAATTCTTGTAAGATTAATACAATCGCGTCACGCGTTAACGTTATCTAAACACTTGCTTGAGAGTAATATATGAATATTCGAAGCAGAACGAAAGTACGCGCACGAGAAAAGAATACCATTATAGTTCGTGCTTACTTACTCCTGTTAGTGAAATCGCCGACGAGTGCACACCGACACGCCATGGTTCCAAGGGATTGAGCAAATGCTATCATCATCGATGCGAGATTTGGGTTCAGGTCAACGGGGCAGGGCTGCCGGAAAAAACGTACGGCCTCTGAGTTAATTTTTTTTATTATTTATTTATGCAAACGTATCAAAATACGTTTAGTCAAAAGTAACCTCTTGTCGAAGCTAACCGAATCATTTTTTTGATTATTCCTCCTCCCAGATTAAAAAGTATACCTAATTTATTTATAATTATTTATTTATTTATCATGTTTTGCAATACTATTATTATTATTATAAAATATAAATTATATATAAAATTATATATAAATATATATAAAAAAAAATAATTATATATAAATAAATTAATAAATATATAATATATATAGGGTGAATATTAAGTTCCAGGCCGATGTTATTTTAAAATAAATAAGAAATAAAACACATTTTTAAAATTTAATTTTTATTTATCAATTACTTGATTTATTACAATTATATATGAAATATGGCATTGGCTAAATAACTGCCTCTGGCAGCGGCACAAATGTGTGTTCTTTTAATCGTATTTTTCTTAACATTCTCGCACACTTCGTGTGTTATTTCAGCAATTTCATTTCAAATATTGTTCTATAGCATCGAAATTGTTATTAACTTATTAGAGCGTATTTAGCGTAGACTTTTTCCTTCAAGTACTTTTACAGAAAATAGTCGAGAACCGTTAAATCATGTGATCGAGGAGGCCAGTCGATATCACCACGATATGCGGCGGAGAAAAATTCTTAGCAAAATTTCAAGCATAGCTAAGGCTGTGTATAAGATGGCACCGTCCTGTTGAAACCACATGTGTTACAGGTCCAATCGACTCAATTCGGCCACCAAGAAGTTTTCCAACACGTGACGAAAGCGTTCACCATTAATGGTTACGGCATTGCTATTATTATTTATGACTTCAACAGGTTGTTGACACGTTAAATACTTCATAATATATTGTAATCAACTACTCTGTATGACTACCGAATGCAAACTGACAAATATCTTCCAAACCAAAATGGCGGTTAAACAATATAGGCCTGGAACATTATATTCACCCTGTACATACTGACGTTTACCGGTAAATATCCAAGACGAAAGAGCAAAGTTTTATCCATGTATATGCACTGTTACGTCAATGATTTACAGTTCTTTATTTTGTGATCATCATTTTGAGAAATGAATCCCCATAAATCCCGAGCTCGAGGCAATCTGCTTCGGTCATTCTTTATTTTGCATGTTAAAACTTTGACCGTAACCGTACTGGAAACTACTACAATTTTTAATCCTACGCGACCAACACAGACTTCGGTTGAAAATAATGAACTGGATTTATTTTTTGAATAATAATATATATATTTTTTAATTGAATTTAAAAACATTAAAACATTTTGACGTATGGTTTTACTTGGTTTATTTGACATCCTGATGAAGGGAATGGGATTTTTCGAAACCGGTTGGTGTATTAAATTTAACTTATAAAATTGGTTAAAAACAAAGTTGTAAATTATTAAGGAGAATACATTCTTATTGTGAAGTTGTAATTATTCAGGACATTTAACAATTAAACGTATCAATTAGAAAGATATACATATAAAATTAATTTTATCGAAAAATATTGTTGTTGCGCTACCGGGATTAGAACCTGGATCTCTTTCCAAAACGGGGAAGGTGCATTATCCAACTATGCTACAGCGACAGTACTTTTGACGACAAATTTTTGAACCTATATGTTACACTTTTCAAATGAATACATTAATAAATTGTATCAGTGTGCCCAAAATTTAATGAAAATGAATTGTTAATTCTGGCGTCTGCTATCGGTTTACTCAAAGTTATTTAAAATTCCGTAAAAACAAAGTAGATGGCTTTCAAATAATGGAACGGTAGATGTATTAATTTGATAAGTGTAACATATAGGTTCGAAAATTTGTCGTCAATCCACAGTGTTGGTATAGCATTATGGGATAATGTACGTTCCCCGGATTGGAAGAGATCCAGGTTCGAATCCCTGAAGCAACAATAATATTTTTTGATAAAATTGATTTTATATGTATATTTTTCTAATTAATACATTTAATTAGTATTTAAAGCTATAAATAATTTATATTTAAATAAATATATAATTGAATCTTTTACAAACCTTATATACTCATTCGTATAATAAATATTTTTATTACTAACTTTAATAACACATTATATAGAGGTTTAATTATTTTGTATTTCTCTCCATCGTGTGCGTTATACCCATAACTCCTCATAAGAAACATCATAATTAGTGTCGGTTCATTTGTTAGAAGAAATTCTCTATAGATGTGTTGAATGGTATTAACTTTCTTCATTCAGTCCTTTGATTTCGTATCTGTTCAACTGAAAGCGAGAAAGCTACGCAGTGCGCACAGTATGGGCGAAGCAGCCCGCGGCAGTCCGCTCCCTGATTGTATTACGAATATTATACGAATGAAATAAAACAAAGTTCTACTCGTATAATGAACAAAAGAAAAACATTATTTCGTATTGTAGGGAGCTATGTGCGGGATTACAATGGTCTATTTTACAATATTTAAATTATCTGTTCTCAACGAAACATACATAACTTTAAATAGACATTAGATTAGATTCTGAACAAAAAAAAAATTGGTAATATTTGAATATGTTCAAGAACACACAATTTCTGGATTTTCAGTCATAAAAACACTGTGTTATTAAACAAATTATAGATATCTCATAGAGAGAGAGCTATTTTTATTGTATTTAATATTGGAGATTGATTAATGGGTGAGAATGGTGAACGTTATATTTGTATAAAGTAATCACTTAAGGCAGCCGAAGACAGGTCGCAAGGCCTGTAATCACTAGGGCTTGCAATTTATCGTCAAATTGCAATCACCGGTAAATGGTAAGTAATTCTTCCCATTACCTCAACTCTACGTGGCTACCTTTACTAAAAACGGTACCCTAGATTAAAATCTAAATAATTTCAAGTACGTTTCAGGTAAAAATGTCATATAAATACATACATGATGTCCTTTTTGTATTTACTGAGATATAGTAATGGGAGATCAGATAATTACTTATGTATATGCCACATCGAGATTGGTTAATTTGAATTACGACTGTACAATGTTTGGTTTATCTGTATGCGAAGGAATATTATTAACTTATTCGTTTATTCATTATTCATTAAATAATTGATGTATGTAAAACATACATCAGGTATATGTATAAATACTTTGTATACACCTAATATAAATTCGTAATTAAATTAAAATAAAATAATATAACAACTAAATGTTTTTATTGATGTTGGATATATGTATATTGTATGTATATATATTTTATTTTTATATTGTGTATTTGTATATATACTGGAATAAAATTTTTAAAACATTACTTACAATAAACTTTCATTATAATATACCTGTCGATTCGCGGTAAAATAATTTCCGGTAATTATCGGTAAATTTCCCAATTTACCGGTAATTATCTATGGTGCGTTTTGGTTGATTTACCGGTTTACAAGCAGTGTGCAAGCCCTAGAGTAGTAATTATCTAGATTTTAATATGTACCACCAGTAGAATGAATTACATATTGCCTAAAATTAGGCGTTTATATACTCTCGCTACTGGAAAAAAAAGTCTTGCTTTGCTTTATGCCAATGACCCTAACCTGAAGTGGGGAACATTTATGTCAGTTTCATGAGTTCAACCAATAATGATGATTTTTTGTATTTTTAATGTTTCACTTAACGTTATTTTCATTAATTTATCAACATAATTTATACATTTAGTAAAACTATTTACATATTTAAACAATATTATTTTGAATTTATACTTTTTTGTTTATCATTTATGCAATTCAATTATGCATTCATTTATGCGTCGCTTTTATAAGAATATATTTTAAACTTTGTTTCAGCAAATATAGTTAATTCCGCTTTACGCAGTCGCTTTACCTAGTGTGTCTATGCCTAGTGCACACCTCTGGTAGATGGGTGATTCATTTTTAAAACTTGCGTGGCTGAGCGAGCTTCAGGTTGAAAAAAAAAAAACTCTCGTGGTCCAGAGCTAACATGCAACCTCGCGAGATAAACGTTTAAGAAAATACTTTTTAAAAATGTGATATTTTTTTATAATTAACCCTGTAAGAGAACGCATACACGGAAGAAACGTAATTAAATCGCGACGAGAAATTAGAATTCCGAAACGACATTTAATTTAATCGAATGAAGTAGATCTCATAGCCTTTTTCATTGATCTTACTGAAGTCTCACTCATACCTACAAACTGAGATTATATATAATTAATAAAAGGGATTGGGAACGGAAGGAAGGAGGAGAAAAATGAAACTAAGCAAATATGCGAAAGATAAACTGTAGTAAAAAAGAACGATTGTGATCTTGTTTATATTAAATACACTTAAATATGCACTTTATTAAGAAAAAATAAATAAATTTTATCCATTAAATAGTAATAACAAAATTAGTTTCTCATCTCCATAAATATTCACACTTTAATGAATAAAACGACCAGATATATTTATTTATTAAAATTTATTTAAACTGAAAAAAAAATCTTTTCTGAAATCCTGGCGACATTCGCTTAGCAGCGTTGGACTGGTTCTTATATTAGAGGGGTACTACTGTTCACATCGAAAATATTTTCACGAACACATGAGAGAATTTAAAAAAAAAATCTATTAATTACAGCGGTGAATTTTAAAAATTAATAGTTAATAAGTATCGATTCCAAACTTATTGCAGCCAAACCGACCCGACAAAGAGCACAATCGGATCTGTCAGTATTTTTACTTTCTCTGTTGCTCCTGCTTTTCTTCCCATTTCTCAGTTATTGGGGGGCTCTTTGAAAAGCGGGACCCTTCGCAATTGTAACATGCTTGACTCTATAAATCCGCCATCTATATTGTTTCATAACTTATTATAATTAACTTATTTTACGACGCCATCTTAGGAAACCTTGCAAAGTAAATTTAAAGTCATCACCTACATATTATAAGTGTTTTTATTATTGTCTTTGGGGATCCCCACAACACGAAAGAACGACTCATGTCAGACGCGGTGTTTCAGTTGTCAGAAAAATACTCTTCACATTTTGAAATGTTCCCATATGAGAAAATTAAATCACAAAATTTATCGGCCGGTAACGAAGGGTTAAACGTGAACTTACCGCTTAGCGCCCAAGCCCTGCCGTCCAGCATGTCCTGGAAGAAAACTGTCAGATTGCTCCAGCAGCGATGGTTCAGGTTCAGGTGAGCGCCGTTCCTCAGCTTGGGCCACAGCCCGGCCAGCCACACGGGGTCATATATAGTCATCATTTCATTATAATTGTTGGACACGAACAGCTTCATCTGATTGTTCAATATGCCCTTGTCCCGCATCAGGAATTCTTCCGTCTGCAAGAAGGCTGAAGAAATCGCACACATCGCGAGGAACAACAGGGCAAGAAAATACATTTTACAAATTGTCATTTGTCAATCAATCAATTAGTCAATTATTTTTACATTCACAAACGACACAGTTCACGGTATTTATATAAAACATAATATTAATTATAACAATTATTGCACATCTCAGATAAATAATACCTAATAATTATTAAAAAAAAATTAGAAATATTAATTATTTTGATATGAAATAATTCGCTGTCGTCTGCGGTTTGATTGAAATATAATATTACACAATTTAATAATTTCTCCGCGCTCCGCCGGTCACCGGAGCTGATCATCGCAGAGTGCGAAATGCCGAAGCCGTGGCCGGGTCTGCACATGCAAAGTTAGCAAAAGAGATGCTAAAACGTGCTTCGTTTCATATTTATACAGTGGCGCACTTATGGCTGCTGGAATTCTGTTTAGATATATCATTAAATAGAGAAAATAAAATTTAAGACTTTACATTAATTCACACGTGCTGTTCCGCTTATCGAGCTCGCTGTCATAACTTTAACATTTCCGCGGGTTTTGGCAATAGTGTACAAATCAACAGGGTATGGTAGTTTATTATAATTTTAGACTTTGACATTACCTTCAGACAGTGGCGTAACTACAAAAAACGGTCCCCAATACAGAATGGAAAAAGGCCCTAAATAAGAATTGTTTATATGATTATGAAAATTAGAACTACCGCGTGTTTATCCAGTAAGAATAAAATTAGTCTCTTTTCTCATATAATATTTATTTAAATGTGCTTAGAATTTAAAAAATATTTTGAGTATATTTTCATTTTACGGTGATGGTCTGGTCCCTATCCCGATATATTAACGGGGTCCTCAGAACAGGTGCTTTATATGTACCTAGCGAGGTAAGGAAGCGGCCAACAGGCTTGCATGTAAATGAAATGAATTATAATATTTACATTGAGGATTTTTATATTGATGCAAGCTATAAAAATAATGTTATAAAAATAAACGCCGATTTATCGGCACTGAAATGTATGTATAGATAATGAACGTGAATTTTTTTAAATGTTACAATTACATTTCATGCTTTGAATTACTCGCTAAACTATCTATTTCAAATGGGTTGTGGGGGGCGATCTAACGTTGGCCCCAATGCGCTGCATTGACATTGTTACGCCACTGCCTACAGAGTTCAGCGCGGAGGGAGCTTATCGTTTCAGATTTGCTTATCGTTTTAGTTTTGCTTATCATTATTGGTATGTAGAGTAGAATGATGCTTACCGATATTTATCCGCAAATCTTATGAGACGAGAGATTAAAGTCTCATTAGTACACATACCGTATTTACATATCGTAAGACCGCGTCCATGTTTAGTATATTTCCTTAAGTGATTATTTAACCTTCTCGTACTCGTAAAGTAGGTAAAGTGAATTCAAAAAAGTAGCCATCAAATTATTCTTAGATAACGATAGGCCACCTCGACACGGGATCATCCTGATGATGGGACATTATTTTTAATAACTAAAAATATATTAAAAAAAAATTGTATACTTATATATTTTTAATACCATCCACAAACTAATGAACTATTTACGAACTTACATCAATGTAAATATGCTATTTGAATGTTTTGAAATAAACAACTATATGTCAAATGTCAATATTTCTATCGCGATGGTGGCGAGGTTGGTTCCAACACCATTAAATCTGAATACGCTAAAAATATACAAAGTTATACAAAATTGAAAGATAATTTGTTAAGGTATCGTAGATGTTTGGCGGCATTTAAGAAAATACATAATCAGTCGCTCAGTATTATAGATGTAGACGTTGCAATAAAAAAAATATTTTTAAAATTATTTAAGTAGGTAAGTATATAAAAATATTTATAATACGAAAAACTTTTTTTCACCAATTTTCAATAATTTCTAACCATTTTTAAACTTTCATCTTGCGATTGAGACTTATTTTTAAAATGATACTAAATAGTCCTTAGTGAAAATAAGTCGCCTAAAGGACAGTACAGAGTTGAGCGCGTTGAATATTATACGCAAATAATTTAATTATCATTTGAGAATAGTGCGCGCTTTTGATAAACATTTTATACGTTGGTGGCTTAATTCTAGCTAAAGTTTTAATGTATAAAGTTAGCTATCACATGTTTTCACAAATTCACTATATATCCCGAGAAACCGCTTCTCCCCCTACTTCCCCCGCCCATCTGCAGTGGACAGAGGACCCACAGAAGACAATACTCTTATAATTTGAGGACCACAAAAGCCTACACTCACGCAAGTTTCGGAAGACAAGGTAACGTTTTTTACGCGTGTAATATGTTTGTAATTTCTGCACTTGTGTCGTATAATGAGAATTGAACCCAAATTTGTGAAATTACTTGTTTTTTCAAAGGTACTAATCAAATTTCAAAGCCTCAATATAAATTCCATTCTATTGCTGTCTCGGATTTGTCGTTTTGGACAGTATCACGTATTTTTTGTACTAGCATTCACTCTGAGACCAGCTTTATGGTACTACTCATTTTTATTTTAGAATCCCTGATTATTAGGACAATGTTAAACAAAAGAAAGGACGCGCATCACCTTGACGAAGGCCATTGCACATGTGGAAATATTCTGACATGTTTTATATGTTTTTCATTGTCAACATTGTCATTCAAATAAGTTAACAATTAACAACATATTTAAATTTGTACGATTATTAGGCTTAATTATAAATTATTCCACTATTAAAAAACATTACTGATAACATACCGAAAAAGGTTTCCGTAGAGAGTTTTGTATAATATTATAAATTTGATATAAACGCAGACACTCCGGTCGTTGCGCAATCAATATTTGTGGTGGTCACGAGGTGATGGCGGGAGTGTAAATTAAATTTACACGTCGTTCTATATACGAATTCACACATATGAAAAATTCTTATTGCTACTTATATCTAGCCTTAATTAAACCCAGGCGCACTAATTGTTTTTTCTTCAGTCACTTTATTGTCTTCTTCACACTTGTGGCCAACTGCATAGCCACGTGTGGCCTGCTGCGAGCAAGTGCGATAAGCTGGGTTTGGAGTCCGCCCCTGGTCCAGTTCACGGACCCGGGCTCTGCAGCTTCTCTCGCCATGTGGTCTCCGCGTCCGGTTATCTCGTGATGGGTGGCCTTCGATTCTCAAGCGTGAACGGCGGGAATATTCACCGCTCGCCTCGTATCCAAGACTGTCTTCGGATGCCTGTCAGGAGGTACATCGCAGCTTCCTGGTGGCGTCATCTTGAGGCAAAATGGCGGTCAGTAAGGAACTGCCCGGAGGCTGGCCGTAAAACCGGCGACCCCCGAGAGCAGGTCCGATGCGTTGTACAGGCGAAGAGCGAGAGGTTAGCTTTAATTTGGGCAGCAACCCATCCTAACCAATGCGCAAGGGAGGGGGTAGCTTCCATTTGTTCGGCTGTAGATCCATGTTTTAGAGCGGGTGAGGAGGGGCTTATATTACCCAGCGCGTGACCCGCGCATAACGATAGTCAAGAATATTTAAATATTTTAAATTTCGCGACAAAAATAATAAATGCAATACGTGAACGTCAAACATGAGATGCGGCCGTAACAAATTTCAAATAATTACGACGACAACGTTGAACTTCATTTCAAAATACACATTGAAACAATAATCCCCGGTTCCTGTTATAATAAAATGCCCCTTTTCTGTTTGAAAAATATTGTAATTGGTCATCTCTACATCTGTGGTCATCTGCTGTCATTTATTGTCATAGATCAGAAATAATTTACTTTAAACTCTTTAAAATTTAAAATTTTCTTGTTTCTTCGGTCAGTCTTTCGTGTTAAATTCTTCTCAAATCAATTTTAAACAAGTATATTTTTGATTTAATGATTTTCTAACTTCACTTTACTATGTGACTTAAATGCTTTCCAAATCATGGATCCTGAAGAAATATTGCTCCAAGAAGATCCTGTTAAAGTATTTATCGGAGACGTTACTAAATTTGTTGTTGATGAAACAAATAAGTTTCATTTTTATTTCTGTGGCATGAAATTCAAAAATATTCGCCTTCACGGTGTTGTGACTGAAGTGTATACTCAAGAACCGGACATGATCAATCTTCAACTGAGTGACCCTACAGGTTCCATAGACATTTGCTATAATCCTTCGAGATTTGAGTACTTATCTCTGGGAACCTTTACTAAACTCTGTGAAGAATTGGAAGGAAACAAAAACTCTATTCAATCTCAATCTTTTCAAACTCTCGCATGGATGACAGACAGCATCAAGAAATCTTTGAATCCGGTGAATTTTGAAGAAGGCGACTGCGCTTCTGTGGTCGGTGATGTGTTTATTGACAATATCACGGGAAAACGGAAAATTTCTTCATTTAAATGCTGCAAAACTTCTCTTGCCATGGATCTCATCTGGATGCAGGAGCTGGTAGACCTTTACAGGGATCAGTATTACATCAAAAAATAATTAATTAAATTGTCTTCTTTTAAGTATCTAATTTTAAGAGAATGTTATATTTAATTGATATTAATTTATTCAATAGTTTGTTTTTTATGTACATGGACAAAGTGCAAATAAAGATACAATTTACAAAATCTTGTGTAGTTTAATGTTACATATGTGCAAGAATTGAAGCTTGACAAAAATAAATGAAGCAAGATTAGAACCGTTCAAAATGCTGTTTTGGAGAACTATATCAAACATTAGTCAGACAAAAAGGATGAAATGATTAACTTACCATCAGCTCATTTCTTTACAGGGGTAGGCAGATAGAATAGTATGTCACACTCTTCTATCCTAGCACTCGCCATGTTTATTTTCATACATGCTCGTCGGCTGTTGAAGTTTCTAACAGGGCCATCCTCAATACAGTGGCCCTTGGTTTGCGATGGTCCCATTTACACCAATTTAACAATTACGCCCCAAAGATAGACTTGATATTGAGAGCTTATGTTGTAAACCAATGTTGGTATACCATTCGCAGACACCATATACTTTGAAGGATCTAAACAAAGTCTCAAGGATCTCGACTGTGGGGGATTTATATCTTCTGCAAAAAAATACAGTTGTATCATAATTTTTTAAGGCAATACCTTGACAACGAAATGTCAGCCTAGGTTTATTGTATATATAAATATATATATATATATATAATTTTGGATGGTTTTTAAATTGGACTGCAACACAACATTCAACTTCTTAAAAAGGAATATTTGAGTAATTCAATGCAGGTAATTTTATATACTGATACCTTATAAATAAATATATATATATATATATATATATATATATATATATATATATATATATATATATATATATATATATATATATAACTGGCATCTCTTTGGGTTAGATTGCGCTCTTGGTGTATGGTTTCCTTGAGGAAACCTAGGCTGACGTTTCGTTGTCAAGGTGTTGTATTGGAATGGATTACAGATGTATACCGAGGTACCACTATAATTATACTTTATCCAATTTCAATGATTTGGCATCAGTGTATATATATATATGTATATACACTGATGCCAAATCATCCATTACGCATTGAAATTGGATAAAGTATAATTATAGTAGTACCCCGGTATACATCTGTAATCCATTCCAGATTCCTGGACTTAAGCCATGACAGAAGGATGGACAGATTAATGGATGGAAGGAAGGACGGATAGATAAATAGAAGGTTGGAAGGAAGGATGGATAGATGGATGGAAGGACAGACTGATGAAAAGGAAAGAAGGATGGACAAATGGAAGGATGGATGGACAGATGGAAGGAAGGACAGACAGATGGATGGAAGGAAAGATGGATAGAAGGATGGAAGGACAGAAGGATGGATGGATGGATAAAAGGAATGATAGACGGATGAATAGGAGGATGGATGGAAGGAAGGACAGGTAGAAGAATGGAAGGACAGAAAGACGGATGAAAGGACCAATGGATGAATAAACAGATGGAAGGAAGAACGGACAGATGGTTTCAATAAAAACATTTTGAAAAGCAGGTTAGAAAATTTCAGAACTTTTTATATGAATTTGCAGGAATAGAGGATAAATTAAAAAAAACAATAAGATAATCGTTTTTATATTATCTTATTTCTTAAATCACGTATATTATTAATATTGCGTAAAAAATATCAGAAAGTTGAAAATGATTATGGAATCGTGCCAGCATAGATGATTTTTGTACCGAGTATGGACGAAAGGATCTATGTTTTAGTATGGAAACATTATTGAAACAATACACTCATCAGACAAAAACCTTCATTATAGAATAATGTTTTCATACTAATACATTAGTCTTTTCATTAATGCCGAAAGTATAAAAAAATAATATATTTCTCATGTGCATGATTCAATTTTTATAATTATTGTTTCATATTTATCTATCCATGTTCTGAATAAAGAAACTTTTGTGAAGACAGGTAAGGACGTTTCGTAAATGCAGCCAAAATGCCATGAAAACAGTCCATAAAGATTGCCCATGAATACCATGGGCGCTTCCTGGTCTTTTCTCACAAGTCGGATCTGTTGTATCGGTACAAATCATATTATCTGTTATCAAATACCTGCCTATTGAATGAAAATAAATAGTATTGCACTTTTCTGTATTCGTGATTTTGGGTAAACCAATCAGATTTGATTGTCTGAAAAAAGATAAATATAATTAAATACAAATTAAATGTATTAATTAGAAAGATATGCATATAAAATCAATTTTATCGAAAAATATTGTTGTTGCTACCGGGATTCGTATTTTATATTGTATTGTTACAATAAAACACCCACATTCAATGATTAAAGCAAAGCTTTTCATATGTAAAAATGACCGTTAACTTATATGATTGCATCGTATATGCAAAAAATGTATATTAAGGTGTTTTATAACAAACAAAAACATATAACAAACGACCTCAAGAAACTGAATTAGTTTGTAAATCGAGAACTGTCTGCACTTAATGACTCATTTCTATTTTATACGATATATAAAAAGCAGACAAGTGTCTGGCAAGCAGCTTTGGAGGTTTATCTATTATATAATGTTATTGTGTTTTGTATAATTATATTTGTATTACTAACAATATTAAATTATATTAAAATATAAATTTTTGTTTCTATTACACATAATTATCTATCCATGTTCTGAATGCAGAAACTTTTGTGTAGACTGGTCTAGAATATGCGTAAAAGCAACCGAAATGCCATGAAAATAGTCCATAAACGGTGTCCATGAATACCAGCGGAGCTCCCTGGTCTCTCTCACAAGGCCGAGTGGTCCATCAGCACATATCATGTTATCTGTTATCACATTTTTTTTAATATACTGAGAATAACTACGTTTGCAAAATTCTGTGCTCTCGATTCTGGGTTCACCAATTGTTAAATGATTATGCGGACTCTCCTCCCACTGTAAGAATATAAGAAAATTAATTATTTACATTAAATATTTCATTCTTTCTAGACCAAATGGCTATACAGCCTGTCTTGGGTATTCTATTGGTAACATTATCAAATTTGAGTGAATAAGAAAGTAAAATATAATTTTTATTACTATTGTCATGATTTTTTCAATATGGTAAGAAAGAAACATAACTTTGAACATTTGGTGTAAAACTCGAAAAGACTACAAAATTGGTCACGTAAGCCGAGTCGAGTTCATAAGGGTGGTTACAATCCACTGTGAGTCCTGTTTCTCCAGGACTCTATTGTGACTAAACATCACACAGTTTATAATCACCACACCAATCAAATACCTATAGCAATTCCCAAATGTGCAAAATTCCGATATTTTTACTTACCCTAAGAAAACCCCATCCGCTTATTTTAACCTCAGTATCGTCATTTAAAGTAGCATTTTTATAGGGAAGGCTAACAATGGCCACATGGTTACTTCACTTCAAAACATTAGAAAGTTTTAGAAGTGCAATGTCATAATCAAAATCTGGAGTGAATTTAGGGTGCTGGTAAACATTTGCCACTTCATGGATCTGCCCGCCGGTGTGATGGTAGCTGGACCCGACACGAATTCTAATATCATAACTGACGTCCCTGGTAATGAGAGAAATGTCGTTTAATATTTTGGAATTATGTTTTTTATAATATACTTTATATATTGGGCGTATGCATTAATTCATGCGTATTTTTCGAAAATTAAGGCTTTATTGTGAAAAAATGGTTATACACTCAATGATCAAAGTATTGTCCATCGGAAGCTACAATATTTGCCCATCTTTCTGGCAGTTTGTGGATTCCATCCCAAAAGAACTTCTCCGGCTTGGTGGTGAAGAACGAATCAAGCCAATTTTTGATACCCTGTTCTGAAGTGAAGCGTATTCCGGTGAGGGCATTCTGCATTGATCTGAACAAGTAATAATCAGAAGGGGCTATGTCTGGGCTATAAGGCGGGTGAGGTAGAACTTCCCACCTACTGTTCTCCAAATAGTTTTGAACCGGTCTTGAAACATGTGGCCGAGCGTTGTCATGATGGAAAATTATGGATTCGTGTCTGGTTGCATATTCTGGTTGTTTTTCCGCAATCGCTCTCTCCAAACGAATTAATTGTGTTCGGTAGAGGTCCCCTTTGATCGTCTGACCCGATTTCAACAGCTCATAATACAACACACCCTTCTGATCCCACCAAATACAGAGCATTACCTTGGCGCCATGGATATTCGGCTTTGCCGTGGATGTTGATGGTTGGCCGGGCTTCACATACGATTTCTTGCGCTTGGGGTTATCGTAATGAATCCATTTTTCATCACCAGTGACAATCCGATGCAAAAATGACTTATTTTTGTGGCATTGAAGCAACATTTCCGACATGCAGAATCGGCGTTCGATGTCTCTTGGCTTTAATTCATACGGCACCCAGTTTCCAAGCTTTTGGATGAATCCCGATGCTTTTAAACGTCTGGAAATGGTTGCTTGATCAACTCCCAATGATTTTGCAAGATCTTTTTGTGTTTGGCACGCATCTTCATCAAGCAATGCCTCCAATTCTTCATCTTCAAACCTTTTTGGCTGTCCGGGTCGTTCATTGTCTTCTAAGTTGAAATCGCCACTTCTAAACCGTGCAAACCACTTCTGGCACGTTTTTTCAGCTAGAGCATGGTTACCATAAACCTCTACTAAAATACGATGACTTTCGGTAGCACTTTTCTTCATGTTAAAGTAATGAAGAAGAACTCCCCGCAAAAACACTTTTTCTGGCACAAAGTTCGACATGTTCAAATGAATAGAAAAAAATGTTGTTTACACTTCAATCAAATGACATATACTGAAAAAGATGCGCAATGACAGTAGCTTTCAAATGAATATAGTCACGGATGAACACGGCGCGAAATAATACTAGTAACGCCCTCTCTTAGAAAACCGCATGAATTAATGCATACTCCCAATATAATAATATGTTGACATATCTAAATTAGACACAATTCAAAATGAACATTTTTAACATTGATCATTAAATATAATAATTTGTATAAATTATCATTGAAACATTTTTATCAATCCACAAAAAATAGCTACACATACGACTTAACAAAATCAGCTGAGTATCTCTGACCTCTCTGGCTGGCGTTTTGAATCCCATTGCAGGGTTTAAGTACATCATCGGAGCTAATGTCGCTGATGCGACATGTTAGTGTTGATGTTATGTATGTATGGTATTATTGGCTTGCAAGTCAAAAGATGGAAAACTTCATTTCAATAAGAATTAGACAGCTGAGGTTACCTCAGTGGACTGGCAATTTAGGCAATAGTGAAAATGTTTCATCACCGAACCGAGAAACTATCAAAAACTTGTTTTGCAGTATTTATTTTATTTGCTCTCTATATCCTAAGTATAAGTATAGATACTTTTAAAATTAGCAAAATTAACTCTGTGGTTAAAATTCATATTTTTTATTTATTATTTTTGTTTTAATAACCACTGAATTGAGTTTAAATACATCTACCGGTTTCGAAAAATACTATTTTCTTCTTCAGGATGTCATAACTAACTATAAATATATATTTTTCGAAACCGGTAGATGTATTTAAACTCAATTCAGTGGTTAATAAAACAAAGATAATAAATAAAAAATATAAATATTGTAGTATGATTTTTATTAAAAATAAAATTTATCAATGTTATTACAACTGGATGGAACGTAGATCCCAATTTTATTTTGGTGTCATATTTTCAGTCCAATTGTGCAATTCAAGAATCAATTTATTTTTTGTTATTTATTATTACCGTTGAATATTGTACTTCTTAAATAATTATTAATCCTTTCCTTTAAATTTGTAGTATGTTAATATTTTAATTTTGAAGTGGGTCAGGACTTGATGACACACCTTAATGCGTGCATGCGTTAGAGGCACGGTTGGGAACTTGCTCACGTGTCTCGGAGACTCGTATGCGCCAGTTGGCCATTTTGCTAGCATACAAAATAAAATAGACAAGGAATTACAGCTTGTTTCATGCAGAATTCTGTACTGTCCTTTACGCGAGTGTCGAGATATACACACCACAATAATATAATTTACTCTGAGCATGAAGCAGTCGTCAATATATATAATTAACTTATAATGGCGCCTGTGTAATGGTGCTCAAATTTTCTAGTGTCCCAATGGCGTCGGAGAATGGCTGTTGTGTATGTGACTCTATGTCCAATGTCTTCCACCTGCCCTTCATAGATGCCTGAAATGTATAATTATATCAACTACAATACGTATATTTCTTTAGTTTTATTAGTTTATCAATATTCTTAAGGTGTACAAATGAGATATGGTAGATACAAGACCAAAACGTTTCAATATTATATTAAATGTATACATAAATTGTTCACATTACAGTATTATTATATGTATTATACAATAATATCAGAATTTTTGGACATCTTACTTTACTAAATATAAATAAATCAAATATCGAGTTAAAACCAGAAGATAACTTTAAACTATGGATAGTCAACCCTCCTCGGCGAATACAGTGCGAAACTATAAAGTTTTGAGAAATGAAAAAGATAAAGAAGTGTTGATTTCTATTAAGAAGAGAAAACTTGAATTCTTTGGGCAGGGCCAGCCCGAGGGAGGGGCGGGCTTGGGTCGAGCAAGCCGGGGCGCCGAGCAAGTCGGAGCAACCGTGTTGCCTTGGAGAATAGCAGCTAATTCTCCAGTATCACAATAATTATAGCTTATGGGGTGCCGTTAAAAGACTGACCGAAGAAGTCACCTGGGCTCTAATCTTAATAATAACTGGAAAATGAGGTAAGGAATCAATGAAGATTTGAAAATTGGAATATTTTGCCGATGTGAAGCGAAACTTGAGAGACATATGTAATACAACACTCTCCACCTTATCATCAGTGTAAGATTGAATCATAAAAAAGAGAGTCTGGTTGCAGGAGGATGTTGTAGATGCGGAATCTGCGAGTCTGAGTAAATGGTTCGACAGACCCACCGTTTTTTTAAAAATAAAAATTTTTGAAGTTAAACTAAGTATATAATGGGTCGATGTCGTCAACACATATTTTGTATGGTTCCACTTCTAGAATGTTCTTAGAAAGTCCCATGAAGGTGTATTTAGAACATATGTATGAACAAATAATTTGATGAAGGTTCCATTGGTTATCAAATTATGTACTGGTAAGGCTGTAAAGTTTATTTGTGCGAATTTTTGGAGGCAAACCAGAGAGCGTTTCATATGATTTGAATTATAAAAATGTATCTACGAAGCGATAAAGGTTGATCAATAATGTTTTTTAAAGTTTTATTTATATAAAATTAATGGTAATTCCCATATAGTGTGTGTACATAGACTAAAGTCTTGTCTCAAAACTCGTGTAAAGAACAGCATACACTACTTAAGAGGAGACTAAAAACTAAAAATTGCTAAAAAAAATCACACTTGTGGGAAGGATTAGAAGATTCATTAGCACAGAGTCTTGTAAAATAATATACAACTCTGATATTATTCCTCACATCAACTACTGCAGTAGCAGTAGTCAGTGTTGCAAAATAAAGCTTTTAGAATAATGCTCAGAAAAAATAGATATACTCGGATCAGTGCAATGCAGAAAGATCTGAATATGATGGACCTTTAAGCAGAAAATATATTTTAATAAAATTGTATTTTTAAGAGAACACATTCTTATTGTGAAGTTGCAATTATTCAGAACAGACGGTCTGTAATATTTTAAATATGAATTAAATACATTAATTAGAAATATATATATATAAAATCAATTTTATTGAAAAATATTGTTGTTGCGCCACCATAATCATTTCATTATTAATAATTTAATCGTTCCATTATTAATGTATTAATATCAAAAGGTAACATATAGGTTCGAAAATTTGTCACTGTAGCATAGTTGGATAATGCACCTTCCCCGGTTTGGAAAGAGACCCAGGTTCGAATCTCAGTTGCGCAACAACAATATTTTTCGATAAAATTGATTTTATATGTATATCTTTCAAATGAATATATTTAATTCATATTTAAAATGGTATTTATTTATAAAATCCTCAATAAAAAAATATTGGCAGAATTTATAGGAAAAAATTGATGCAAATCAACATGAGCACGAGTATCATACAAAAGAAAGGGATAGACTGAGACTCATTCAGGCAGAAGATCAAATCTCAGAAATCGATGACGTATATAGTGCGATGAAGATTTTTAATGAAATGCCAGAAAACATTAAAAAGGAGGAGAAACTGAATAGATTTAAGTGAAACTGACCATATATGTAAAATATAAGTTTTAGTATAAGAAAAGACTTTAATCTTGTTTATATTAGAGCGTACATAGTATTGCATATGTGTATACTATATTAAGAATGAAATAAATAATAATCAATTGATGTAAACTAACCAATCTGTGAGATGAGATAATAAAAATCTTGCAACAATTAATAAGTACAGACACCTTTAAAACAATCAACAAACGACCAGATTTTATTTTTATTAAATTACCACAGGCAAAAAAAATTAAAGGATGTATAATATGTAATTGCTTCCCTAAGTTAGGAATATCATGAGGCAGCTAGAATGGTATAAGGTGGTTTTAAAGAGCATAGGATTGAAGCGACACATACCCTGAACACTCACTAGTGAGGCTACAATGACCAGTATAACGCGAAACATTTTTGAAGATTAATAAAAGTTATTAAAATATTGAGACTATTTATATTACTTTAAAAATGGTATTTTGGAGATTGTATTGTGTTATATTTAATATCATGATTTTAATCTGTAAATCTATAAATGCTTATCATAATCAATAAATACTGAAATACTTATCGTAATAAATAAGACATGTATTGTATTTATAAAAATTGTTATAATAATGATTAGAATTTTATAATCATCTGTAATTCCTTTGAAATGTAACAGTCAGAAAACTTTGTCTTAGTTGTCTGTTGTGCCCTGTCATCATCATCATTAACGGTACAACAGCCCACTGTAGGCCCCGGCCAAATAAGGCGTAGGCACCGACCATAAATAATAATTATTGATTAATCAGTTCTCTAGTCACATTGAGAAAGTGGCAAGAAAGGTGGGACGCTGCCACGCAGGGTAGATGGACTCACACCTTTGTCCCCTTCGTGGAGGTGAAAATGAAAGGTAGGGGTGGTCTTCCGGCGCTGGACCACTACCAGATGCAGATGATCTCGGGTCATGGGTATTTCATGAGTAAACTTTTCGACTTAGGACTTGTTCGTGAACCATGGTGTATTTGCGCTGTGAGTGCGCGGTGGTGAGGCAGACGCCGGAGCACATCCTCTGGGACTACATGATTATGAATGATGCACGTGAGATCATGATTGCGGGATTAGAAGGAATAGGTCATCGGATCCCCCGGAACGATGACCTATTAAGAAATTAAAGGAATCTCGGACATTTCCGGGAATTTATTAGAGTGTTATTAGGGATGGGCGATGCCGGGAAGAGTAGTGGCTAGAGAGTTCTACAATAGCATTCTAGTGGTTCTCCCTCGCATCTCTTGCGACTTGGACAGTGTGAATTTCTGCCGGACTGTGACCGAGTTCTGCGACTGCAACACATAAATGTGACGTCTACCCTTCCCTTTTAGGGGTGTATGATTTATATAGCTTCTTTCTGGCTGCCTTCTGAATTTAATGTGATAACGAGTCTCACGTCTAATTGTACAGGTATGGCTCAGGTATGATGATAGCCAACCTATGATGGTATTATGATTATAATGTAATAAAATAAATATGTAATTATGACGAATCGAAACAAGAGTAAACAACTCTCAAAACGATTTGAGATAGGGTGTAAATAAATAAAATATATATATATATATATCTATATTTATATATAAAAATATATAAATATATATATATATATATATATATATATATATATATATACAGTAGAACCGCGATATAACGAAACCCGATATAGCGAAAAATGACGTATATCGAAAAAAAATCGAAATTTAGTCCCTAAAACCAATTTTTCATACAAAAATGCATTTATATAACGAAATCCCGTTAATATTTATAACAAAATCATTTTTGTCCCGTACGAAAAAATGCCAATACATTTACGTAAATTTATAACGAAATAAAAAAATGTTAAAAGATGAAAATATTATTTCGCACTTACAAAGCCGCGCCGATGCATCTGCCGTATGCGAACGGTTTTATGGCCTTTTCGGCGGTGCGCGGCGGTCGGCCGACAAGGTAGTAAAACAATTCAAACTTCTTCTTGGGTTCATAGCAGGCCCATAAAACCATTTGACATAATTCTTGCGGCGTTCTCTGACACGTTTTACGTACGCATACGCCTCTAATATGATTGCAACCCAGACCCAAACAGCTGTAAAATACAAAAATTAACAGGAACAACCCGAAAGTTGCAGAATGTACTTATTGGAAATGTCAGTCTCAGTGTAACGTCTGTAGAGTTAAGTTTGTTCAGCTTTTAACGCGATTATTGCATGACCGAACTGAACATTTACATAAATTCATTTTCGTTTGACAATTGTTTTCGTGTGAACTCGTCAATAATATAAATAATTCGTTAAAATATTTTATGAACTATTTTTGTACGGTATTTTGTATTTCTATTAACTATTGTTTTCGTGTATTTTAAGTGAACAATGTTAACGATAATTTTTAAGTGAACAATTTTAACGATTATAAATATATTTTGAAGTGGTTGCCGCCGTTACCGGTAAATACCTTCGTAATTTATATACGACTCATTTTATAAAAATGCCGCGATTCAACTGTAAGATTGTTATTTTTAAATTATTTTGTATGTTTCATGCCCAAAACTATGTTTGAAGCGGCTCTACATTTAAACACAATTAAAATATTGTTTTGTGTTTGCAATATTCTGGAATTTACAAAAATATCTTCCAATTCTGTTCTTAATTTAATTCCTTTGATTATCCATTTGCTTATCTGTTTTAATAACAAAACTACTAAAAATATGTAGGTATTCAGTTCCCTATGGCCTTTTTCCTCCTTTGTTTGCAGAATTTGCGATCTTTTTTGAAGCCGCGCAACATTTTTTTGTGAGGGCGCGTAACATATAGTAGGTTTTTTATTTTTTTCGTTATATGTGGGAATTCGTTATTACGAATTTTTATTTTTTGGTCCCTTGGATTTCGTTATATCGCGGTTTTACTGTATATATATATAAATAAAATATATATATCTAGTTCTCATACAATTTTATACAATGCCAGCCCATCGGTCATAATGGCGTTCAAATATGGAAAAGGGCCATATAATATCCCTCCCGTGTGCCTTGACAGGATGAAGTTGAGCGTGCAAAATAAGGTCAAATACCTTGGCCATATATTCAATGAAGATGGACAAGAAGATGATGATATAGAACGACAGAGGAGACAGTTGAGTGTTCGTTCAAATATGTTGTCACAATGTTTCTACCGATGCAGTAAGAAGGTGAAAAGGATTCTGTTTAAATCGTTCTTCACCAGCATGTACACCTGCAAGGTCTTGTCGAAATACAAGCAAGTAACGTACAACCGTCTCCGAATTCAGTACAACAACTCATACAGAATACTGTTTGATTGGCGTGTTATTATAGCACTTCTACAATGTTTGCCGAAGTCCGTATAGATGGATTCGTACCGCTTCTGAGACACCGAGTTACTGGCATAAATCTGCAGCTGGAGCTCAGCATCAACTCTCTAGTGCAAGCGGCGCTCTGATGGAAATCTGGTTCCCTGACCAAAGAATGGTCGTGACTGAAATGTAGTATCTATATTTTGTTTATATTTATATATATGTGCGAACTTTTTATTTATTTATATGTTTTTTTGCTTTTCTTTTCATAACATAAATAATATTTCGTAACTTAAATGTATTCTATAAAATGTATTATCTTTATGGCGAATCGGGTCTTCATGAAAAAAAAGGGAGGGGGTGGGGTGACCAAGAGCACAGGGGATGGTGCCTAT